>CM029607.1:63564546-64764546 GCA_017311375.1 Mytilus coruscus
GATAAACTATTTGTGATTTTAACGTTTCATTTTACCTTCCTGTGAAACCACTATTTGTATTCATATTTGATTTTCGAAGTTTAATTTTGTGGGTCTTTATTTAGGTAGTTAATAGCACAGTATGGACAACAATGTTTTATGTATATAAAGTGACTTTTCCGATGCGAAATGTTCGAAAACTAAGTTAGTTCTAGTTCTGGCAAAAGTTATATAGTCTTAGCTATTCATTCAATCTCTATACGTTGTTCCGTGGATTTTGCGTCCATTCTTTTTCGCTTTGAGAAATCAAAAATGATAAAACAAAAACAAAAACGAAAGTGTTTTCGTTTTTTCATTTTAGATTTCTCAAGACCCAAAACAAAAAGCAAAAGCGTTTTCGTTTTGTTTTGTGATATCAAAAACAAAAAAGTTTCTTCTGTTAATTGGTTCAAATTTACACGGACCTGCTTTCCTGTATAACTGCCTTTATTTGGCTGTATTTTTTTTATCCTGATTGAGGTAGATCTAGAAATGAATAAAATTGAGAATGGAAATGGGGAATATGTCAAAGAGACAACAACCCGACCAAAGAGCAGACAACAGCCGAAGGCCACCAATGGGTCTTCAAAGCAGCGAGAAAGTCCCGCACCCGGAGGTGGTCCTCAGCTGTCCCCTAACTAAAATTGTGTACTAGTTCAGTGAAAATGGACGTCACACTAAACTCTAAAACATATAAATGAACTAAAATTAAAAACATACTAGACTAACAAAGGCCAGAGGCTCCTGACTTGGGACAGGCGCTAAAATGCGGCGGGTTAAACATGTGAGATTAAAACCTCCCCTATACCTCTAGTGAGATAAAGTAGCAGATCTCAATTTGCATATTGATTGTCTTTTGAAGGACAAACATTGAATAGTAATTCACAATTTTCTACAATACGATATAGAAAAAAAAAAAAAAAATTTCTAACTGTTTGTGATTAATCAATTAATTAATTTAACTGTTTTGTTTAATATTCAGTGTGTAGCCCATGTCCAAAAGGCACCTTTAAAAATGAGACAGGATGCGGACCATGCAGACGTATAATTAGGTATTTTGCATGACACACTATTAAGAGAATGATATAATTTACTTCAGTGTTATAAAAATGTTCAGAATGATTTATATTGATCTTAAAGTTGGGCTTTAATGCTTCATTTCAATGCATATATCATTTGCAAAAGAAAACAATTTCGGTGCATATTGGTCAACATTTAGACCTAGTATGGCTGATGTACGCAATGATTTGGCTTTGTTAAATTGTTCTATTTTCTTCTTTTTTTTTTTTGGGGGGTGGCTTCAGTCTTTTTTCGTCGCTGTTTGATATCCTGTAAATGTTATCAAAGGAAATCATTTACATTCTTAAAAGCATTTATGTATTTAAATGTTTATTGAAAGAATACGTAGCTTTTTTTTTATCATGAACAGTCATTTTTCAATGAGAAAAATGACATTACATTTTCGGTAAAATAATAATAACCAGAATAGTCAGTCATATCTTTAATCACTTTTGTATTCGTCTTGCTTATGTGTTTAATTTTCATTATAGTGTCGACTTCCTGCCTAAGAAAAATAGTCAATCATTACAAACTGAACATTACATGAATGCGGAACCACAACAACAGCTGTCGACGGAAACTTTAATTAAAGGTAAGGAAGACATGTAAGAGGTGACTTTGAAATCCTCTGTGTAATTAATTAGAATTTACATGAGTTTATATATTTTTCTGCTTGTTTTATAAAGAATGTTTTTATTGCTGCAATACCTTTAATGTTTGTTTCTGCTTTCGAACGTTGATAATGATGTGCGAACTTCGCATGCGTCGTGTTGACATTAACTAAAAATCACCTATGATAATATTTTCCTCGAAAAATTAACTTGTGACGCGCCACCAATCATTTAATATGTTAATGAGTTTCATGGAATAGATAATCTTCTACAACTAATAATGTTCATATTAATGATATTCTAAACAATATAGAAGTAAGCATAACTACATTTAAAATTTGACGACTTGAAAAAAAAACTTGTCTATTTGACAAATGTAAAACTAAATATCTTTTTAATCTTATTTAGGTATTATCAAATGTTTCATTACAGTTTCCAAGTTAAGAAGTAGTAAACCCTTACAGAAGGACAATTCAAAGATGTTTATAATGTGAGTGTTTTGACGAGTGAATATTAATAGCGACAAAAAGTAAAACATTAAAAACCCGTTTTAAGTATTGTCCGACAAATGTATTACGGGATTACTTTACTAATTACACCTTATATAAGAATGCCGGATTTTGATTGGTTGGTAGCCAGTGTATTTTTCGCATAGTCTTACCCTTTTTCCTTATTTCAAACGAATTTGCCTGTTTGTCACCACTGCCGGTGAATATGCCTCAAATTCCCCTCTATGCCGTGGTATTTGCCATTTTGGATAATCCTTTTTTTTCCCTCGCGAGCCTCTTCCCGCCAAAATTATTCGGAACCTTTCTCACTTCATCCCGATTATTAAGGCAACATGATTAAGCAATATGGATTGATAGAGGTAATCCGAAAACTGTAAACAAAAATGTCAGACAACACGACTGCACGGCACTAATCTCGTGATCGGATATTGAAGAATGCGTTGTGTATATAAAATGGAAAAAGACGTCTATACAAATGAACGATTTAATGATAAAATGACAATGACGTTTACACATAGATACCATGACGTTACATAAAGACAGCGCTTCCGCGTATAAGTATATGTAAAATTCCCGCGGTACTATGATAGTCTCTACTTATCCTCAAAATTATGCATAAACATGTTTATGGATTACAGCTTACTAGTAAAAAAAAAGATTTTCCTTTACCTGTACAGAGAGTTTCAATCAAAATCTATTCGGTGTAATTAAACAGATATATCATGTTATGGAGGGTATCTTGGGACAAAATTTCCAGTCTTGGGACAAAATTTCACAGTCCCTTGACTGGTATTTTCGGCTCCATAATATGGTTAAAATGCCATGCCAGTATACTTATATTACCCTTGATTATATTTTGTAAGCTTCTATCTACATGGTCTTACTACTACTGTATAAAATCAGGAGATCTGTGGTATGATTGCGACAACTATCAATCATAACCAAAATTACAAAAACATATCAACTATAGATCAGTTTACGACCTTCACCAATGAGCAAAACATCACTTAATGTTAAACAATTCAAACGAGAGAACTAGCGGCCTAATTTACGTATAAAACAATAAACAAAAAACCAAATATGATAAAGAGCAACAAACGACAATCACTGAGTTACAGGCTTCTGCCTTGGAACAAGCACATACATAATTTGGCGGGGTTAAACATGTGTGTGGGCACTCAACTCTCCCCTAACCTCGGACAGTGGTGTAACAACACTACATAAGAACAAACTATAATAATCAATTGAAAAGGTTTGACTCATTAGATCCCAACATAAACACAAAAACAAGTAAGAAAACACTAAAGATACAAAGTACCGATATGAGAATACCCGCAGCTGCTGAAAGCTAGCTCATAGCCAATAACAAGCAATTCAACAGGTAAGTATCTAAGACGAGTCTGTTTTATCGTTTGTTAAATGGAAGATGTAGTACAATTAACAATTTAGATGCTGAAATATTTCGGAATATAATTTTAGTATAAAGAGACACCATAATTCGTTATTTTCAGAATCGCAGTACTTGGAGTGTCTCTGGTAGTTTTGTCAGTTTTCATCATAACTATATGTAAGCGAAAGAATGGAATAACCTTATCTGGTAGCATCAGTCTTACAGATGGTAAGTATATATGCAGAAAACAATTGAATGTGTACTTGACTTTTATCAACATTCGGAAAATCATAGAATATTTGAAAGTTTTCAAAAAAGTAAAAGATTTCATAGACAGAACCAAACATATCTTGCATAAAAATAAGAATGTCAGAATACACGTAAGTAGACAGTAGTTTAAAGATATCAAAATTTCATAACTCGTATAAAAATATCCAAAAATAAATGTAATAAACTAAAACTAATAGAATGGCATTAACCCCAAAAGGAGTACAGAGTAATGGTTCCCTGTAATGAATGCATCACTCGCTATTGGCAAATCTACACTTAGTCAAAATATAAATGTCACAGTCGGGAGTAGTACACAGCGAATAAATTACAGATTAGACAATTATTCTGGTATCCAAAATTCTAAACTCGAGAAAACATGTGAGTTGAGACACAGACCTATCGTATAGGTCGACTAATTCGTAATGGCGATCGTAAAATTTAAACGCATGATGATATTTACGTACACACAAATGGTGAGTCTGGATTAAATTTCATCAGGTACACTTAGTTACGAACAATTATAAAGTCGAGCATATAAAATTTTTGGGGCATTAGTTCCAAAGGGAACTTAGGAGAACAGCCACACTACTCAACGGTTCCCACGCCATGCAAGTATCAAAAAATAATTATTAGGCGAATTGCCCTCGATGACGGGATGTCAACGGAGGATTCAAACATAGATGCATCAACACATCTGCATGTGGCCCTTATGCCCTTAATTTACAAGAGGTATATTTAAGGTATTATTGATCCCACATATGTTATTCAACTCAATTTATTCACTGTCCTGAATAAGCCTTATGTAGATTCAGATTGAATTGGTGTCTAATAAATATAAATTTAGTGACAGATGACACAATATATAATATCTGCGTTATTTTTTTTTTTTTTTTTATTTCTATTAAGATGTGTAAAAATTGACACAATCAATACTGGAACACTTTTAAGTGTAAATCAATGGAAAGAGAACTATTTTGTGTCTTCTTATAAAGGGCAAATAATGTTTTCATACTTTGGTAACTAATTCGTTTTGGGCATCAGCCATACTCCTAAACCCGATTGATGGTGTCACATGTAGGACAGGATTAGCATACCCTTTCCGGAGTACCTGATATCATCTTTGTTTTGTTGATTTTTTATTGGTGGGTTCATGTTGCGCGGTCTTTATTATTCCATGTTGTGTTTTGTAGACTGTAGTTTTTCTGCTCGTCGTTTTTGTTCTTTGCCAATAACATTGCCAGTTTGTCTTCGACTAACATCCCTTTATTATTTTTTGGCCCACTAAAAATTATAAAAAAAACAGTCATAAAAGAGAGGCAACAGATACCAAAGGGACATTCAAACAGTAAAAAATAAAAACTGACAAGGCATCGCAAAAAACGAAAAAAGACCAAATGACAAACACCAGCATACAAAACTAAAGACTGAACCCCACCAAAACCAGGAGATGTTACATACAGAAATATGCACTCTCAGACCATTTAAACTAGACTTGCTTCAACATTTCAAAGTCTACAAGTGTTCATGTCTTTCTCAAAACATAGCCTTTATCTAACCACAGGTACAAGACAAAACAAACAACAGGATGGAAGACGCATTCCTCTCCATGAACAACTACCTTTATTGCATGGAAATCAAGGTACTACAGGAAATAAGACTTGTGACAACATCCTTATTAATTCTTGCATATGAATGCAACTCAATAAATGTGAACAGGAGCTATCAGATAAAATGAAATCTTAATATTT
Source organism: Mytilus coruscus (assembly GCA_017311375.1). NCBI lineage: Eukaryota > Metazoa > Mollusca > Bivalvia > Mytilida > Mytilidae > Mytilus > Mytilus coruscus. The sequence goes on from CM029607.1 coordinate 63,570,152, forward strand.
TTCAACACTAATTGCGATTTATAACTGAGCCCAAATAAAGAAAATGCAGATATAAATGTTATCTTTATAATCATTTAAAGAGAATAATTGAGATAATTGTAATGTCATATTTCACATGCAGAAATCAACTTTCACTTAGCCCACATGAAATACTTGCTTCAATATTTCAACTTGCAAACTTCTTAATATCTGTCTTAAAATAAAGCTTGTATTCAACTACAGGTACACAACAAGACAAACAACAGGATGGAAGACCAGTTGCTCTTCGTAATCACCTTCCTTTATTGCATAACAATCAAGTACATACCATAGGAAATCAGACTCGTGATAGTTACCTAAATAATAAGTATCTGTCAGCATATTCTACTGATGGAAGTAATTCGGACCCGATTTCTGGAGTTTCAGGTTTTAAAGATCTGGACCATGTTGGATGGGATGGATCAATCGGGGAACATATTGACAATTTAAAACTGCAAGTATTTTCAATTAACCCAGAAGGACATCAAACAACCTCACAATTCAACAGACGTACTCTTCGAAAAATACCAACTGAATCAGAGGACCAAAATTATGTGGCAACGGTTCCGATGTCTGATTTGGATAAAAAGGACGAACATTGTAACAATGTCTTATCAAACAGTGTCATCACATCAGGGAACACAGATGCTGATGAACACTTTGGATTTGCGTATAAACAGAAAAGTATGGATTCCTATATTCAGCAAGGATCTGTCGATGGTAATCTATAATTATTTGCAGTATGGTTAAATTATAAGATATTTAATCTGATTTTGGGGGATGACTATCAATTGATATATTTTTAGTTTCAAACAATAAAATAAGGTTTTTGTTATGATGTTTTTTGCTTACAAATTATGTACCTGTGTTTTTCTGGGCATTCCACAAGATTATATCTTCCTTAACTCTTGGTGACGTTTCTGTGTTAAATTAATCCGAAGAACAGAAATTGACACGAGAATGTAGGATAGCATAAGTTCATATCATCAGGTTGATAAGTATTAGAGGTTGTTTTACGTCTCGTTGAACATTGTAAACACTGCATAGCTAATACTATTCATAGTATAAACACCGCTGTACCAATTCTAATTATGGCATACACATCATATTGCGTATTTACATTTTATGTTCTTCAACTTCGTTCTTGATTTGGTCTTCAAACTGTTTTGACTGGAGCCTCAGTGATGGTTTGACAAGCACAGCGGGGGTCCAGCGGACAATTTTAAACCTATATCTCTGATGAGTATGGAATATTTTGTGTTTGTTTTTTGACGCTCTTTGGAAAAATCCTTAAGCCTGGAGACATTTGTGTTATGTTATGCTATTCGCCATACCAAATATCAAAACCTCTGTAATATGAGTCGAGCGTATATCTTGATATGTAGGCAATGAAATACTTATTTTTTCACATCGGTTTTAGAGGGTATATTTTGTCTACATGAATATCTTTGTTTAGCCTTACATAGTTCTTCAGTATATTGAAATATGATATTTTCATAATTAACAGAACCTGCCAATAACAGCTATTCAAGTGGATACAAGTCTAGTATTTTAAACTGTAAGTCTATATATAGTTTTGATTTCATACTTTTTATCAGTATAAAAAAGGACATGTCAATAGTGAATCAATTTTGATCTGAAACGAGCATTTTGATGTGAACAGCCATTAAAAGACTGACAACAACTGATTTTCAGGCTCTTGACTTTGGACAGGCACACAAGAATATGGCGGAGCTACACACATGTTTGTGAGCGCTCAACATTTATGTATATGTTAATAGAATTAAACATACATATACTACTGATTGGTTTTGAACAATAGGAAAAGAACACTAAGCTGCACACTATATGATAGTTGTGTCTTTTGTTGTAATACAAACTCTTTTGTGAAAATACTACATATTAATCACCTACAGAAATATTAATCAGCAAAAAGTAAATTTGAGCATACTTCTCTTACTAATAAGGTAAGAGATGATATAAAGAAATCGTTACAAGTTTTATGTATATTTTAAAAGGTAAAATTTAATTGGATATAATACCTCTCTTATGTTATATTCATAATTCATATTTATAGTAGGTGGTATTTTTTGTTACTTTGATTTATCACTTTTTAATCGATTTACGCTATTTGTACGTACATTGGTCAACAGTTTTTAACGTCTGAACATGAACCCTTCTATTCCAAATGAAATTACAATGCTAGAAATGTCAAAAATAGAACGAAAATAGTTGTTTTTATCTTTATTGCTTATGAGCAATGCTGACGGCTTAAATATAACTCTTATGACAAACATATGTAAACTGATATTTGTTAAGCCTATTTTCAAATATAAAGACATCAATCGTTTCATAATGCATTAATATTTTATTATTAGACGCCATGGACAATAATGATCCAATGTCCGGAAGCTTTATCACTATGCACTCCCCTGGTAAGTTGGCATGCATCTTTCTGTATTTGGTCATAATATTTCCTGGTGAATGCCAGAGTTGTTTTATTGTTTACTTGTTTTTAATTTGTTCTTGTTGGCTCAAGAGAACAAGCTGTCTTAAATTTCTTGAGCAGGTTTTTTTTTCTGTCATTTTGTGGAACACTAATTTTAATTATATTACATAATCTTTTATTTGGACCACTTTTTCAAATTATGAAACAGACTAAATTGTTGGACCACTACTTTTAATCATATTACATACATTTTTTTACCACTAATTGTTATCATATTCTAGATTTTTTTTTGGACCATTGCTTTATGTCATATTACAAACTAACTATTTTGGATTACTTTTAATCATATTAAAGATACGTTTTGTGAGTTATATCATATTCTTTACGAGGACTGGTTTAGGTCATCTTAATATATTTACTTCTTTATATACACCTTTACCTATACTGTAAACCTTTACTTAAGTTTAATTGTTAGTCTATCCTTTGGTATTTCCGTCCATCTTTTTTAATTGTATAAGCGATAGAGGAACAGTTGCACTAAGAAGGTTTATTCCAGTTGTAAGTCTGTGATATATGTTTCGCAGAGTTTGGGCTTCTGGATCCCAGTTATATCTGTTTGGGTTGCTCACCCAATTTTGCAATTTAACGAAACTATAAACAAATAAAGACAACAGTAGTATACCGGTTTTGAAAAGTCATAAATAGATTGAGAGAAAACAAATCCGGGTTACAAACTAAAACCGAGGGAAACACATCAACTATAAGAGGAAAACAAGAGGAACACTGAAGTGCAACAAAAACAAACGCCAACATACATAGAAACGAACTATTTGATAACAACTGCCATATTCCTGACTTGGTACAGGACATTTTAAGAAAAAATGGTGGGTTGAACCTGGTTTAATGGCTAGCTAAACCTCCTGCTTTATGACAATGTTAAAAAATATAGCTAAAATGACAACACTACGTGACAGAAATACAGCACAAACACACGCAAGAACATTCATCACAGAGAAACGCACAAACCAATAATATAATAGTCGACACAACATGCAAACCGCAGAACAACCGTCATGCAGTGGGAGGTTATAAAACCCGGTTTAATCCACCATTTTCTTCGGAAAAAGTCGGGAATACGTCAGTTATTTTCCATTTGTCCCGTCGGATGATATAGTTGAGCGTTTGATTTCGTCAGGTTTTATGGACTTCTCCCTTGTTCACTTTACGTTTGAGTTCGGTATTTTTCAGACATATTGAAGACCAATTCAAAGAAACAAGGCAAAATTACAGACACATAATTGGATAAGTTAAGGTTCTCCATCCCTCGAAAAACAGCATAAACACCCTTCTATCACTTTCCTTGTTACTTAAATACGAAAGAGGTGGTAATGGTACTAGTTTTATGGTTTATTGAAACTTACGACGGAACAATGGAATACTGATGTTGATATCTAATATTATAAACACATGTGTTGGCAATATGCTATAATTGACTTTATTGGAATAAGGATTCAATGTTACTGTTTAGGATTTTTAATCTGTAATCTGTAAACATGAATTGAGACATGATGATTATGCGTGTCATGCAATGCCGCTTGCAGGTTCATTTAGAATCTGCAACATTTGAGTGTCATCAAATTTTATCACATGATTTTAGAAAATAAAACGAAAAGAGATCTTCTCTATAATTCAATGCAAAGCCAATTACTTCAATGTGGTTTGCCATAAATGGACAGACATCAATAATAACAAATGTTGCTTAAAATATTGCTGATACTAATTTTTTCAAAATTTAGTATGATTTTTGTATTTGACTAATTGTTTGACAACTTATTGTTTTGTTGCTTCGCTAACATAATTGATAGCATTTTTATTTGTTTTACTAATTCTCTTAGGTATTAATTACAGTCTTTGAGAGTTTGGCAACAGAAGAATTACCAAGTTCAATTGAAACCTATACATTCAACATGAATGGAAACAACGGATTCTGAAGAAAAATCATCATACCTAGTTGTGTCATGCAAAACTTACAAGTCCAGCATTCGATTGAAAACGTTTGAAAACTGTTTTTTCAATTTTGTTGACTATGACATACTTGACCAAGAAAGTTTTGCCGCTTATGTTGTTTGCTTCCTTTTGTTTGATCTATTTTTGTGCAGGTTCCTTTATATTGCTAACGGTATTTTTTTACGAAAACCAGAACGAATAATTGGAATAATCACAGATAATTCAATTTTTTAACAGTTAACCCTGTAATAACACATAAGAAGATTACAGGAATTACCAATCATAATAGGAAACAATATGCATGATCAAGATTACCAGACTTGATGCAGGTACATCGTTTTGGTGGGTTTAACAAGATAAACGTGCACCCAAAATTCCCATTTTCATAACTGGATCATGTGTCATAAACATTAAAACCTGCTCAGTATAGCTACCAATGATGGCAAGAGAGTAGACAGTTAGATAATAGTTCATTTGTCTTAATTAGTAGATGATCTGGTGTTAACTGTTAGCGATAACATTTATTGAAATATATGTGTGTATTGTATGTTATTGCAAATACGAGAGTAATAGTTTAATTATTTGTTGTAATTGTAGAAATCCCATTGCTTAATTTGATTTAAATAAACTCATCATATATACAGAATTTAGAGTATAAAAGAAACAAAATTATCAAGATCTCGAATTAAGTAAACATTTGTTATTCGGTAATTCGGTAATCAACATACTTGTACATGTATACCTGGTTTTTTTCTAGGACGAAGACAAAAAGCTATAAATCAAGACATAAATATACATACTTCATTGATGTTTAAAATAAAAAATATCAAAATTGATTGAAAAGACAAATCAAGGTAAAAAAACAAAAACAAAAAAACAGATTGAATCGCATGAACGACTAAAGGAGCGAGTCAGGTTTGTCGACAGGATAAGATGCATGCATCACTTGCAATACGAATCCACATGTCACAAAAGGGGAAAAGGATACGAGCAGTTAAAATACACGTTAGTCAACTTTTCTGTCATCTAGAGATTTGTGACTGCGAAAACATATCGCTATAGAGATAAGACACAGACATACTGTATCGGTCAACCAATTTTTTATAGTGACTGTAAGATTTAAATAGTGTCGATTACGTGTAACTGTCGAACAAAGAAACTATGTTTCGTACTAGGCACTTACAAAGTACATTGCGACAATGTTGAGTAAAAGGCTGTGAACATACAAAGTTTCAAGAAGAGTAATGGATCAGTAACAATCGAAACGAAGAACAATCATGCATTGGGTTTGGTGAAGTTTTGTTAAATGGTTTCGGTTGTTTTCTATTTATCATGTTTTTCAAGGTAACATGTGGAGACATGGCGAAAGTAGAATTAACAAAACAAAAAGTAGATTTATCCTACAGTCAGCCAAATATAGCACAAATAACTGGTATATAAATATTATTTCGTTTCATTTTTATAATATTCACATAAAGCTTTCTGGCATATTATTCTTTGTTGAGCAAACTACTAGGTTACTACTTCAATACCACCTGATTTCATGGTCTCTTTAACGATCCGCGCTAACACCATGTCGATATCTATAAAAATCAAAGACAACTCTAAGAAATTTAAAAAGTAAGAATGAGGTTTGAAGTATAAAAAAGAGGCGTTAGATACCAAGGTGACAAATAATACTCGTACGTAGAAGACAAACTGACAACGCCATGGCAAAAAAACGAAATACCACAACAAGAAAAACAAGTCCAAAATACACAACATAGAAAACTAAACACTGAGTAACACGAACCCAACGAAAAACCAGGGCTGAACTTAGGTGCTTCCGCAAGGTTTGTTGCAGCGCCTTATTTTATTTGGCTCCTGTCGTGCCGTTCATTCAAGCTACACACATGTTTGTGAGCGCTCAACATTTATGTATATGTTAATAGAATTAAACATACATATACTACTGATTGGTTTTGAACAATAGGAAAAGAACACTAAGCTGCACACTATATGATAGTTGTGTCTTTTGTTGTAATACAAACTCTTTTGTGACAATACTACATATTAATCACCTACAGAAATATTAATCAGCAAAAGGTAAATTTGAGCATACTTCTCTTACTAATAAGGTAAGAGATGATATAAAAGAAATCGTTACAAGTTTTATGTATATTTTAAAAGGTAAAATTTAATTGGATATAATACCTCTCTTATGTTATATTCATAATTCATATTTATAGTAGGTGGTATTTTTTGTTACTTTGATTTATCACTTTTTAATCGATTTACGCGATTTGTACGTACATTGGTCAACAGTTTTTTACGTCTGAACATGAACCCTTCTATTCCAAATGAAATTACAATGCTAGAAATGTCAAAAATAGAACGAAAATAGTTGTTTTTATCTTTATTGCTTATGAGCAATGCTGACGGCTTAAATATAACTCTTATGACAAACATATGTAAACTGATATTTGTTAAGCCTATTTTCAAATATAAAGACATCAATCGTTTCATAATGCATTAATATTTTATTATTAGACGCCATGGACAATAATGATCCAATGTCCGGAAGCTTTATCACTATGCACTCCCTGGTAAGTTGGTATGCATCTTTCTGTATTTGGTCATAATATTTCCTGGTGAATGCCAGAGTTGTTTTATTGTTTACTTGTTTTTAATTTGTTCTTGTTGGCTCAAGAGAACAAGCCGTCTTAAATTTCTTGAGCAGGTTTTTTTTCTGTCATTTTGTGGAACACTAATTTTAATTATATTACATAATCTTTTATTTGGACCACTTTTTTAAATTATGAAACAGACTAAATTGTTGGACCACTACTTTTAATCATATTACATACATTTTTTTACCACTAATTGTTATCATATTCTAGATTTTTTTTTTTGGACCACTGCTTTATGTCATATTACAAACTAACTATTTTGGATTACTTCTTTAAATCATATTAAAGATACGTTTTGTGAGTTATATCATATTCTTTACGAGGACTGGTTTAGGTCATCTTAATATATTTACTTCTTTATATACACCTTTACCTATACTGTAAACCTTTACTTAAGTTTAATTGTTAGTCTATCCTTTGGTATTTCCGTCCATCTTTTTTAATTGTATAAGCGATAGAGGAACAGTTGCACTAAGAAGGTTTATTCCAGTTGTAAGTCTGTGATATATGTTTAGCAGAGTTTGGGCTTCTGGATCCCAATTATATCTGTTTGGGTTGCTCACCCAATTTTGCAATTTAACGAAACTATAAACAAATAAAGACAACAGTAGTATACCGGTTTTGAAAAGTCATAAATAGATTGAGAGAAAACAAATCCGGGTTACAAACTAAAACCGAGGGAAACACATCAACTATAAGAGGAAAACAAGAGGAACACTGAAGTGCAACAAAAACAAACGCCAACATACATAGAAACGAACTATTTGATAACAACTGCCATATTCCTGACTTGGTACAGGACATTTTAAGAAAAAATGGTGGGTTGAACCTGGTTTAATGGATAGCTAAACCTCCTACTTTATGACAATGTTAAAAAATATAGCTAAAATGACAACACTACGTGACAGAAATACAGCACAAACACACGCAAGAACATTCATCACAGAGAAACGCACAAACCAATAATATAATAGTCGACACAACATGCAAACCGCAGAACAACCGTCATGCAGTGGGAGGTTATAAAACCCGGTTTAATCCACCATTTTCTTCGGAAAAAGTCGGGAATACGTCAGTTATTTTCCATTTGTCCCGTCGGATGATATAGTTGAGCGTTTGATTTCGTCAGGTTTTATGGACTTCTCCCTTGTTCACTTTACGTTTGAGTTCGGTATTTTTCAGACATATTGAAGACCAATTCAAAGAAACAAGGCAAAATTACAGACACATAATTGGATAAGTTAAGGTTCTCCATCCCTCGAAAAACAACATAAACACCCTTCTATCACTTTCCTTGTTACTTAAATACGAAAGAGGTGGTAATGGTACTAGTTTTATGGTTTATTGAAACTTACGACGGAACAATGGAATACTGATGTTGATATCTAATATTATAAACACATGTGTTGGCAATATGCTATAATTGACTTTATTGGAATAAGGTTTCAATGTTACTGTTTAGGATTTTTAATCTGTAATCTGTAAACATGAATTGAGACATGATGATTATGCGTGTCATGCAATGCCACTTGATTCATTTAGAATCTGCAACATTTGAGTGTCATCAAATTTTATCACATGATTTTAGAAAATAAAACGAAAAGAGATCTTCTCTATAATTCAATGCAAAGCCAATTACTTCAATGTGGTTTGCCATAAATGGACAGACATCAATAATAACAAATGTTGCTTAAAATATTGCTGATACTAATTTTTTCAAAATTTAGTATGATTTTTGTATTTGACTAATTGTTTGACAACTTATTGTTTTGTTGCTTCGCTAACATAATTGATAGCATTTTTATTTGTTTTTACTAATTCTCTTAGGTATTAATTACAGTCTTTGATAGTTTGGCAACAGAAGAATTACCAAGTTCAATTGAAACCTATACATTCAACATGAATGGAAACAACGGATTCTGAAGAAAAATCATCATACCTAGTTGTGTCATGCAAAACTTACAAGTCCAGCATTCGATTGAAAACGTTTGAAAACTGTTTTTTTCAATTTTGTTGACTATGACATACTTGACCAAGAAAGTTTTGCCGCTTATGTTGTTTGCTTCCTTTTGTTTGATCTATTTTTGTGCAGGTTCCTTTATATTGCTAACGGTATTTTTTTACGAAAACCAGAACGAATAATTGGAATAATCACAGATAATTCAATTTTTTAACAGTTAACACTGTAATAACACATAAGAAGATTACAGGAATTACCAATCATAATAGGAAACAATATGCATGATCAAGATTACCAGACTTGATGCAGGTACATCGTTTTGATGGGTTTAACAAGATAAACGTGCGCCCAAACTTCCCATTTTCATAACTGGATCATGTGTCATAAACATTAAAACCTGCTCAGTATAGCTACCAATGATGGCAAGAGAGTAGACAGTTAGATAATAGTTCATTTGTCTTAATTAGTAGATGATCTGGTGTTAACTGTTAGCGATAACATTTATTGAAATATATGTGTGTATTGTATGTTATTGCAAATACGAGATTAATAGTTTAATTATTTGTTGTAATTGTAGAAATCCCATTGCTACATTTGATTTAAATAAACTCATCATATATACAGAATTTAGAGTATAAAAGAAACAAAATGATCAAGATCTCGAATTAAGTAAACATTTGTTATTCGGTAATTCGGTAATCAACATACGTGTACATGTATACCTGGTTTTTTCTAGGACGAAGACAAAAGCTATAAATCAAGACATGTTCATGACGTTAAAATACTAAATCCTGGGATGTGTTTTAGTTGATTTTGGTCTCTGATGCATGATTTTTATCATTAATTGTTTTGGCTTTAACTAGCTGTCAGTAACTGCGAGTACTCTCAAATCGTACTTTCTTTTAATTCGACCTGTTGATACTATTTTTAATACTTTTTGTTATTTTATATTAATATGGATCTTGTCTGTATACCAGCTTTGATTATTTGGAATATCTACTAATTTTCACTTCTTCGTACTACATTTGTATTAACATCAAGATTATTCTCCTCTAATCTGTACAGGAAGTTTTATTGTTGATATTTACCCTTATGTATCTAGTGTTAAATTAGGTATTTATATGACAGACCTTTCTTGGTATTCCTAATTATTGGAAGATTTTATATAGACAGAAAAGTATACCTAAAACGACAAAGTTATTTTTCATTTACCTGTATATATTATGAAAACCGGTTTTTCAAACGTGATTATTTTCTAAGGGTTTAATATTTCGCGGTAGTGTTTTGCCATGGCTTTATTTGGACTTGTTTGTTTGCTTTTTGGCCTTGAATGTTTGTCCCTAATATTTTATCAACTATGTATTTACTTTCAGGTATACAGATCGAATTTATTCGTTCATAGTGTGTTAATTTACGTTTTGATTGAGTTAAGCTTCCAATTGATGTTTTATCGTGTGTTTTTCTATGTTGTGATGTTATACTATTGTTTCAGAAAAGGAGAAGGTTTGGTACCATTAAAACGTTTAATCCTGCTGCAAATGTTTGCACCTGTCCTAAGTCAGGAATCTGATGTACAGTAGTTGTCGTTTGTTTATGTAATTTATACGTGTTTCGTTTCTCGTTTTTATATATACTAGACCGTTGGTTTTACCGTTTGAATGGTTTTACACTAGTACTTTTGGGGCCCTTTATAGCTTGTTGTTCGGTGTGAGCCAAGGCTCCGTGTTGAAGGCCGTACATTGACCTATAATGGTTTACTTTTATAAATTGTTATTTGGATGGAGAGTTGTCTCATTGGCACTCACACCACATCTTCCTATATCTATAAATATACATACTTCATTGATGTTTAAAATAAAAAATATCAAAATTGATTGAAAAGACAAATCAAGGTAAAAAAAAAAAAAAAAACAGATTGAATCGCATGAACGACTAAAGGAGCGAGTCAGGTTTGTCGACAGGATAAGATGCATGCAACACTTGCAATACGAATCCACATGTCACAAAAGGGGAAAAGGATACGAGCAGTTAAAATACACGTTAGTCGACTTTTCTGTCATCTAGAGATTTGTGACTGCGAAAACATATCGCTATAGCGATAAGACACAGACATACTGTATCGGTCAACCAATTTTTTATAGTGACTGTAAGATTTAAATAGTGTCGATTACGTGTAACTGTCGAACAAAGAAATCCTGTTTCGTACTAGACAATTACAAAGTACATTGCGACAATGTTGAGTAAAAGGCTGTGAACATACAAAGTTTCAAGAAGAGTAATGGATCAGTAACAATCGAAACGAAGAACAATCATGCATTGGGTTTGATGAAGTTTTGTTAAATGGTTTCAGTTGTTTTCTATTTATCATGTTTTTCAAGGTAACATGTGGAGACATGGCGAAAGTAGAATTAACAAAACAAAAAGTAGATTTATCCTACAGTCAGCCAAATATAGCACAAATAACTGGTATATAAATATTATTTCGTTTCATTTTTATAATATACACATAAAGCTTTCTGGCATATTATTCTTTGTTGAGCAAACTACTAGGTTACTACTTCAATACCACCTGATTTCATGGTCTCTTTAACGATCCGCGCTAGCACCATATCTATAAAAATCAAAGACAACTCTAAGAAATTTAAAAAGTAAGAATGAGGTTTGAAGTATAAAAAAGAGGCGTTAGATACCAAGGTGACAAATAATACTCGTACGTAGAAGACAAACTGACAACGCCATGGCAAAAAAACGAAATACCACAACAAGAAAAACAAGTCCAAAATACACAACATAGAAAACTAAACACTGAGTAACACGAACCCAACGAAAAACCAGGGTTGAACTTAGGTGCTTCCGCAAGATTAGTTGCAGCGCCTTATTTTATTTGGCTCCTGTCGTGCCGTTCATGCAAGTACAAATTCTGTGACAAGTCTCATTCAATGATTTCACAATAAAAAAAAAAGGACGGGATTATTGTAACGACTTTGGGGACATATTCTTGGTTATATGTGTCAAAGGCATTCAATAACGGTCGACCAACCAGTGATGGCGTTCGTAAGACTTAGGAAGGGATGCCTTCAACTTTACCATTGAATCCATGATTAAATAGCTTCCTTGTAAGTAGTAACTCTCTATCATGGAAATCATGATAGGAAACGCAAGCTCTTGAATATCCTGTCAACTCAGAGATGTAAACAACATCAGTAGGCACTGCGGGAATGTTGCTACATACAAATTGAAAATTAACAATTGGGAAGCTGACATCATCTCTTTTGTTGTAAAGTTTTGTTCTTCGTTGTAAATGTCTAGATGTAAGTAAACATTTGAGACAGACTTAACTGTATTCTGTGGTGTCCATTATTTCGCATTCCAATACTGGGTGACGTTGTGAGTAAATGGAGTGGTGTTGGCTGTTGAGAATGTGTGGTACAAAGAACAAATTGCTGCGCTTTGTTCAATTTGACAAATGTATGTGTTTTGGTGTACAAAATTATAAGCCTGGTATCTTTTGTGAGTTTTTTTTTTTTTTGCATTTGCATCAAATGAACACAGTATAGTAGAAAACAACCCTTTATAATATTTCCTGGAAAGGATCGTCTGGGAGAACTCTGAACAGTAACAACATTTACTAACAAAGAATGTTATTTTTGTGTTGGCGAATCTGATTTTGTGTGCAATCAGTCTCTTTAGTATACGGAGTATAGTGTAGATGTCCTCTTAATTTCGGGACAAAAGTGAAAAGATCATTAGAAATATTTGACCATCCACCAGTACCTGTAAATTGAATACAATTATTAAAGTAAATATATTTGCTGTTTAAAGATTACATGCATGTGTTTAACTTGAGATACAACTGTATCAAAAATACTTATATTGGAATCAAAAACTACAAATTATTGATATTCAATTTATAGAAGAACCAAAATACATAAAGATACAGAACTCAAATGTAAATTCAAAAAGGGGGAAGTCCATAAAAACTGAAAAAATATATCAACTAATGCAACGAATGGAAAATAACTGCCATAAACCTGACTTTGTATTCCAGTATTCACATATTAATTATCATACCATTAATGATATCTTTTATAACATTAATATGTTATGGTATATAATTAAAACTGCATGTTTACTGATGACTCATTCAAGAATTTATGTTTACATATAAAAAACGATTATCACACTAATATATGTGTTCCATAATTCAGTTTCAATTTTGTATTGTTTAATAATTAATCCGTTACATTCTTTATTTAACCACTTTTAACCGCATTAAATAATCTTGCAAAATCATTTTTTTTGTGGGACAATCAGAACTCATAAATAGGCACCACTATTTGACCAATGTTCAAATCTGATGAATCGATTGGAAAGATATAAATCAAGATAACAATTAAAACATGAGGGAATTGCATGATCTCAAAAAAAAAGCGAGTGTCTCCTGCCTGCTATGCATAAACATACCGCCAGGCGAATCCATACTCAGTCAAATTGCCACCACATGGAGTCATTCGTCGCAACTCGGCCGATTCCGTTCCTTCATCTAACGGGATAGAAGGAGAGTAGCGGATTCACCCGAGGATTGCCGATTGCACATGGAATATGACACAATCGGTAAAATTACAGATCAAACGACGCTTCCGTTTTTAAAGGTCTAAGAAGTTAACCAGTTACACTGCATTCGTTTTGATCATCATGATGCGGGATCAATAAATATCTTTTTATGTATTGTTCACTTCAGCATATTCAGGATACCTATCAAATTGTAATATGCAAATTATGATTTAAAACGTTTTCAAACACATTGTATCCAAGGAAGTAGATTTCTGCCTTCCCTGTATAAACAGTTACACATATCGGGACTTATTGAAGTTATTTATAGAAATACCATCTTCATTATCACGTTTTATATCTATCTGTGCGTCATACATCTATTTATTTTTAATTAAAAAAGTACTGAAGCTCCAGAAAAAAAATATTTTGCCCGATGCTCTACGTTCGTAAATCAATTTTGAATTTTAGAAACACAAAAAAAGTCATTTATTACTTAGACTTAACTTTCACATTAAAACCAATGTGAAAAAAAAATTTCAATGAACATTTCCAGAATGTTCATGGTAGGATTTTAAAAGTTCTCTACTAAATGTCTTTATAACACGCATTTTTTATGCAGCAGTTAACAGTGATTGATTTCAAACCGAAATACCATTTAACGTCGTTTCGTGTAATAACTAAGCTGTTTCAAAGCTAAAATCTCACTAAAAAAAACTCCTATTTTGTTTTTGATAATCTAAAATAAACTTTAAACAAAGTTCAACTCCGTATAATCACAAACACGAGCTATGTTGAGTCGATAAGTACATTTTCATTTTTTTCCACTTACTTTTTAAATCAATATTCTTCCTGTCAGTTAATTTTCCAGAAAAAAATATAGATATGATATGTTTGTTTACAAATACTCGTTTTACTTTCATTATGTGTGTGTATGTTTTATGTGGATAAAACGTGTCTTATATTTCTATATTTCATATTTGTAATTCACATTGATAGCTTTTGATAGGGGTACCTTTGTAAAAGGTTGAACGGCATACTTTGACATTACTTATGTAAACTGACGTAATAGTATATAAAATAAAGTGACAAATGATCAATAGAAAGAAATATTATCAACTGAAAGACAAACAAACAAAATTAGAGAAAAAATAATTTACCAACTACAAACACTAATAGCGATGTTCTTCGCCGTGTCCTTGTATCCTGTTTTATTAATAAAATGGCATGATACATTGTAACTACTTCGTCATATTTCGTTAGGTCGTGAGATTCGGATTTTATTTTTCTTGCCAGAGATATATTGTTCATTGTTAGCGATTGAACACGCCCTTTTCTTTGTATTCTTATTAAATTCTAATTTTTCACATATTTATTGATTTCGTCGCTCATAAAACATTCACACTTTCTATATATTATCAGTGGGTGTTAACCGTAAAATTTAACAAATCTAGGAAGAAAATTCTGCAAACATTATTTGAATAAACAACTTTTGAAATGGAAACATGTGAAACTTAATAATTAATTTATAGAAACAAGCACTAAGCATGGGAACATTGGCATCAACGTGCAATGACAAGCCGTATGAGAAAATAGTAAACCTTTTTAAAGCAATACGTCATAATAATTTTAAACACGCCAAAAACCTCATGTCTTCTGGAATAGATATCAACTGTATTAATTATTCTGGTGCTACTCCATTAATTGAAACTTGTCGCTGTCGATATCTGCCTCAAACGCAGATCGATCGGGAAGAATTTGTACAATTTTTAATAGACATGGGGTGCGACATCAGACGAATTGATATACACGGACGGACAGCCCTACTGTACGCTGAAATGAATGGACATGATACCATCGTTGAACTTTTGGATAGATATGAAAACAGGAAGAAAAACCAGGTAATGCATTTATTTCAACCACATTTATTAAACTGATTCTTTTTTTGAATATCATATATGATATTAGTATACAATGATATAAGCGTAAATACAGAAGTTTGTTGATGCAATAATGTGTAATTGCTACAGGTTAAATATGCATATGTTTTTTTCTGTTATTGATGAGAAATAAATTAACAGAAACATGTTAATGATTTGCACTGAATGGTCCAGCATCATATCGTTAAACAAATATTAAAATAATAAATGCATGCATTTAATTCTGCATTTACAGTCATATTATTAATTCGGATGATATGTATCGAATGCTTGATTAGTTAGATAGTTTTTCTCAATAAAGTTTTTTTTTAACTTGCGCCCAACAAGGACCTAATAAATTTTAAATGTCATTCCTATATACGAAATTTGGAAATCGTTCAAACGGATCTATTTTGTTTTTACTAAATGAACGAATCTAAATTGATTATTAGAGTATGGTTAAATATTTACAAATTATGAATTCCGGTTTGAAAAGTACACTTGTATTCATATTTCTCCTGGCCTTGTTGCTTTTAAAACTTATATTTTTATTTCAGATTTTGTATATGAGTTAGAAACGATTGCTGAAGAAGACATGAAAGATGGTATAAAAGAAAATACAAAATATGTCCATTAATTAAAGTAGGGATTCCAATTTTTAACTGAGGGCAATTGGAAATCGATATTGATTACATGTAGCATGATGAAGATCATAATTGCTGTGAGAGCTCAAACAGGTTATTGTAGATTCTCTCTTAACATCTTTCAATGTAAAAAGAATATAGCGTGTGTATGATTAACCATTTTTACATTAATCTTGTCTTAAATATAATAATTTGGATTGTTTCTTCTATTATATCTTTCGATTGCTGTTATAGTGTGAACTTTCACTCAAAAAACCACTATATGTGTGATTATGACAAAGACAACAGAACGCAAACTTGGGTAACTTTACATTTAAGGGTTTTCTTAACCATACGAATTCCATTACGGAAAATACACTCGAATAAACAAGTGGAAAGGCTGAATCGAGTACGAAGTTGAAGAGCATTGAGGACCATAATTCCGAAAGGTTTTGCCAAAAATAAATAATCTATGACACCGAATATTTCGGAAACAGAAAACGAAAGTTTTGACAAAAATGCTATTTATTAGATTTCATTCATATAAGGTTCAAAGATAGTCAAGTTGTGCACTTCCTTTGTTAAAATACAAAACTAAGACGTACTTTTAGAGGTTACGAGGGAAAAAACAAAGAGCTAAAAAGTGACTATAATAAACTGTAAACAAAGCTTATTAACTAGCATGGGTTATCCGAATACAGAAATATTCCAATATATAGACATGTTGAAACCGATTGAATAGGACAACAACATGACATAGAGCAGAAAACAGCCGAAATCCACCAATGGGTTTTCAACGCAGTGAGAAAATCCCTCACCCGGAGGCAGGTTTCAGCTGGCCCCATAATCAATAATGTATAATAGTTCAGCGAAATGAACTCCACACTAAACTCCGAAACATACAAATGAAATTAAGGGATATTTTTCAGAGTTTATTTGATTAAAGCTCATCCATACGTAACCATAGACAAACGTAATAGTCATTTGTAAACGCCATTTGGTCGCAGGTGAAATTATGTAGCTGTCTCATTGGCATATAGCACATCTCCTTATTTGTAAACATATACAATATCATAGGTTTAGCCTTGACTGATAGCCACCGCATATAAATCATCTACTATCTAACTATAATTATTATTCCGCAAATCGAATTTGAATCATCTGACTTAAATTAAAAGATTCTATTGTCTACTTCAATATCAATAATAATCTCTACAGAAAAGATATTTTGATATTGGTCTTGTTTCCATGTGAGGTTTCATTGCAAAAAAAACCTTACTTTTTCACCTAAATATCTGTTTCCTTTACATTGATCTCACTTTTGGAACTCAATGGAAATTCGATTTTAAGACTCCCTTCCTCAATTAGAATTGGTTCAATGTGTTATCGCTATGAGCTGAATACCTCTCACAAACTACTATTACAAATTTCTAAGAAACATTCGAACGATCTTTTTATGCCCAAAACACGTGTTTCTAAAATAACTATCACCAGTTACGCTCGAGACCACATTTAAGAGATTAGCAACAATTGTTAATCTAACTATATAATATTGAACTGTGAATTCTATTTTGTTTTCCCTTGTATTTATATTTACTTACGTTTTACTTATCGAGAAAGTGTATATACTATAAACTGTATGTACTAAAAACGACAAAAACTTTTTTTTTGTTGACATCTTGTCAAATTTCAAATTTTTTCTATCTACTACACTGTTTTTGTTGGAGTCTTTCTCAAATTAATTTGTATGCTTATTTGAATGTTTTATTCAGTTGTGTTGAATGTCTATGATGTAGGTTTATACAGTTTTGGCTGCTGGATCCCAATTATTGTCACATTAACCTATTAGGTCTGTTTGGGTTGCTCACTCAATTTTGTCATTATAACGGAACTATAAACAACTGTCATACAAGTGGGAGGTTTAGCTAGCTATGCAACCAAGTTTAATACCAAGTCAGGAATATGGCAGTTGTTTCCAATTGTTCTGTTGATTGATAGCGTTTGGTTTTGTCAATTTTCTGGAATTCCTCTTTTTTAATTTGCCTTGGAGTTCGGTATATTTGTTAAATTGTTTTTCATAGATGAGCGTGATTGTTTGTTTGTATCTATTTAAGTTCATTAATGTTTTTATTAAGATTTAGCTTTAATTTTTACCATAAGTTCCCCCAATACTTATCAGCAACTCAATGTACAGTATCTATTCAGTAGTATAGTGATATTTAAGAGTGTTTATTATATTCAAAGAACAGTGTAAACAGAATAGTAAACTCATCAAATGGCGTCAATGTAACACTACGAACTGTGAAAACTACAACTTTAACAAATAATAAATTTCGAGATGTTAATAATACATTGACGGAGAAAACATATTAAAAAAACCAAAGAAAAAGGTCAATGAAGATTTCTATCCAGTTAGAAAAAGTCGGTGAATACGAACTTACTTACATTTTATTGAATCATATTTAGTTTGATATCAGTTATGGAATCAAAATATTTTACCCGACAGTGATAATTATAACGACCGTTTCTTTATATAATTGTCTTTCTTAAGAGAATTTATGAATTATAATTTTTGAAAATACGGAAATATTCGAAGTATATTTCCTTACTGCGGAAGCTTTATTATTTATAGATTATTACATTGGTTGCAATGAATTACATTGATTTCCCAGCGAAATAAAAACCGATAATTTCACATGTGAAATAAACGTGGTTATTTCACTCCTCTGACGTCATGTAACAATAGGCGTTGTCATGACGTCGGATCAAAACAAATTGTGAATGATTAGAAAAAGATATAGTTCCTTACATATTCTAGTTTAATTTCAGAAAAAAGACCATTTGCCTATGTAATAAAAAGAATAACTAATCAAAGAATTCAAATATCGAAAAATATTCAACTCGTGACCGAACAACACTGATAATTAACTTATGCGCTACGCGCATTCGTGAATTCATGTGTTGTTCGGTCACTCGTTGAATATTTTCTCTGTTTGAATTCTTCGACTAGTTATTCTATAATTATCATATACTTAGAGTAAATAACTTATAATTTCTACAGAATGATAATAGCATAAAATTTACGTGAATTCAATATTTTCCGAAATGGTGCTTAGCGTGCTGATATTAAAAATTCATCAACTGCTTCCGTCTTTTATCGCATGCATGTCCTTAATGTTATCGCATTGTATTCCGACGTTACTCTGCAAATTCCGGAAAATACACCACAATAGTACGTTTTCAGTGAAAAACATACCAAAGTAGGGTACAAAACAAATATTAGGAAATAGGAAAATATATTATGTAAAATGCAAAACAAATGATACAATAAATGCATTTTTCAGAGTTTCCAGCATAATTTAGCAAGTTACTTTACATCCAAACAGTGTTCTTTAGGTTTTGTTCACTAACCTGTCAACACTTGGGTTGTCAGTTTGAATCATTTTTCTTTTATCGTCAATAATAAAATATATTATATTGTTGTTTTTCCCCTTTGTAGAGGCATATGATAGAAAGATTTCATATCGGATGTATTACATTTGGCATCCGTCGTCCGTAGACTTTTCCGGTGGCCGAGTGGTTTGAGTAGTCGAACTACTGCATCACTAGCCTGTCAACACTGATGTTGTGAATTCGAATCCCGCACGGGGCAGGTGCACTTGACTCCAATCTTAATTTACTAGGATTGTCAGTTTTCCTACCGAAGGTCGGTGGTTCTCTCCGGGCACTCCGGCTTCCTCCGCTAATAAAAACTGAAATGGTGTTAAAAGTGACGTTACACCAATCAATCAATCAATCCGTAAACTTTCCACTTTTGGGAAATCTACTTGAGAACAGCTTAAAAGGATCAATATATTAAACTGTTATTTTTTTCCATTCTTGAAGCATATGATACAAAAATCATAACATGTCATTTTTCATATCAGATGTATTATCAGCCCTCGGTCAATATTAGCCTTCGAGCCTGATATTATTATATGCGTTTTCCATATAGGCCATAGTATCAGCCCGAGACTCCTATATAGTCCCGATATGGGTTTATGGATAGTACTAGAGCCGATATATAAAATGCCTTGTAATGATCTATTTATCACATATCTAGCAAAAAATTTGAAACGAGTAAATAGAATAAACAATTGAATAAAAGACTACGTAGTTCTTTCATTTGTTTGCTTTTTATTTGTGTTTGTTTGTTCTTTTCGATGATTGTTATATATATTTCTAAATAATTCCCGTATCCACATCTGGTCTTCTACGACAATTAACATAGTTGTATTGTTTCTTGCACTTCAAAAATAAAGATGAGTTTATTTCTTTGAACACTGCGATGTTCAGACAGTTTAATAAACGGTAGGGTTAATTTATAATCAAGTAAGTCTCAAAGATTGTACATGACTCTTCAAACCAGAGGAAGGCCGATACAGATTTTGCACGCGAGGGTCGATGTGGCTCTCCCTTTGAGATTGTATGGGAAGCTCATATAGACCCCGATTATTTGCCAGGGCAGCAATATGACTTAGGCAAATCAGCGTTTATTACATATGCAAAAGCAAATGTATTCGTAACAAATATGTGATAAATATACTAGTAAGTAGAAATATTTTTTGTGAAAGGTTATTCATAAACACAGAGAAAATTCAGAAATAAAACATACATCGACGGCTGTATTATTTTACTATCAAATCCTTCTTACTAATGTAGGACTCTTTCCAACCTGAAGTAGTGACACAGGATAAAAAGTGGACAATCAAAACTCGTTAGTCGAATATAAAAATTTAATGACATCGCTATGGCAAAAACCAAAGAAAAGACGAAACAGAAAACATATAATTATTTTTTCTAATTTAAATATTTAGAAGTGTTCTACTCTAGAACATATTTGCGTATTGCTATGTGTTTGTTTATTCTACATTGGCTAGATGTATAGGGGAGGGTTGAGATCTCACAAAACATGTTTAACCCCGCCGCATTTTTGCGCCGATCCCAAGTCAGGAACCTCTGGCCTTTGTTAATCTTGTATGTTTTTTTTATTTTAGTTGATCTATATGTTTCGGAGTTAAGTGTGACGTCCATTTTCTCTGAACTAGTACACTTTTTTGTTATGGGGCCAGCTGAAGCCTGCCTCCGGGTGAGGGTTTTTCTCGCTGTGTTGAAGTCCCATTGGTGGCCTTGGGCTGTTTTCTGCTATTTGGTCGGGTTGTTGTCTCTTAGACACATTCCTCGTTTCCTTTCTCAATTTTATTGAACATCCTAGAACTGATCCTTACAGTTTTACCGTAGAACTGATTTAATTTTTATTCTAAAAGTGTTCTAGAGTAGAACTGTTCTAAGGGACTAAGGTTAAACTGTTTTTGAACTGTTTGGACCATTTTTATGGCAAATTATTCTGCCAGTTCCAAAGAGAGGTTAAAACTGATCTCAAATGTATTTTGACTAAAGACCAATATTTAAAGTTACAATCATTTTATAATAAAATCATATTAATTAAAAGCTGTTTCCTACCTTTCAATAATGATCAATTTGTTTTAGTCTTTCTATTCTTTCTATTATTTCTTACTGTTATGTTGACTATGAGCTACCTCCCAAAACTCTCATTTGTGCTACTTTTTATACTTTTTGACTGAATGTGGATTTGCATGCAGGCATAACAGGAGATGCTTAGCTTGTCCATGTTTTGATGGTTTATTTGTGTATTTCAATGTCGGTAAACTATTGTTTTCTCAATTAACTATATTCTTTTTTTTCAATTAAAGAGATATAATTTTGTCAGACAAGCAACATTAATAAAGAAAGGAAATGTACAAAGATCAAAAGATATCTAACCATTGGTTCCATTTTGATAATGGCGTAATTTATCATATATATTTGATGTACTTGTTGTCTAGTAAAGTTAAGGCAGATTTAGTTCTTCTCACACTCGTAAATCATTCTTGTTTAGAGTGAATAATGAAATTTAGCAAGCTACTCATTATTCATCGGAATAATCAAGTATATTTTGTACGTTTTTCGTTATTCTAACAAAAGAAGTTATCAACCGGACTGTCTTTGAAATGAATATAAATGATTTCTTATTCTATACAGTTACTGTATTTTGAAGAGATAAAATATGTATTTTCACTGACTATTCATTGTAAGTTTTGTACATAAATCAGCCTGTTAGTTTTCTTATTTGAAATGTTTTTCATTTGTTATTTGGGAGCCTCTTATAGCTTGCTGTGCGTAATGGGTTTTGCTCGTTGATGATGGCCGTCCTGTGACCAAAGTTTTCTTACTTCTACATCATTTAGTCTCTGGTAGAGAGTTGTATCATTGACAATCATACCATATCTTTTTATCTTTATATTAATTTTTCATGTGCATTTCATGTCTCCATATTAATATTGTATATGATGTTTTTTGCATGTATTTTATTTTGTTCAGTTATTTATTATTTGTATGTAATGGAGAAAACGTTCTATGCTTAAAACGTGTGTCTGATCCTTTTGCCATTATTTTTGACAATAAAATATGTTTAAACTATATAAACAACATGACCTTTATAAAATGTTGCGACTGACGTATTACCGTGATTTATTTACACGTTTCACACGGGAATATGAAAGTTTATACATACATATAAATATGATACGTCAGTAAAACATGTGCTGACAATCTAGAAATGTCACACCTCTAAAAATGAATAATACAAAAGGGATCAGAATTTGCGATGTTGAACAAAATGAACATTAAATCATGCATTTAGACAAACAAATAACATCTGATATGTTTGCAGTGGTATGAATAAATGTTATAAACCGACGTCATTGTTCATCAACTATTAGTGAATTCTTATATCATTTTATAGAAACAGTAATCCATAATTGAAGTATTGATTTAACTCTGGTCAACGAACGATAATTCAATTGGTTTGGTAGTCGGGAATCATATAAAAAACTATATGGTAATATATACATATGATATTAATATACTAGCTTCACACTACGTTTTCGCTTGGCGACAAAGGGGGTATAAGTATACTTTTGATTTTTCTTGAAATCATGTACGCACAAATTCCGCATTGCTATATTTTTTCATCACTAGTTGGTACACAACTTTGAATTCGGATAATTAGTTGTGACAAAAAATGATGATAAAACTGAAAACAAATAATGACATTTCAAGTCATATAACAACTTTTACTTTATTTTTACCTTTTCTTTATTTTGAAACTGTCAGAAACATACACATGTGTAACAAGAGGCAAAATACATTATAACAAATCAATTAACCGAGTAATGTTTTGACCTAAGAAAACATAATCTTTCAGATAAGCATCACAAACCTGATGCATTAATGAAAAAAATACGGTACATGGCTTAATGAATAACCAATAATAAGATACAGCACAAGACATTTTAACTTTGCTGTTTCAAAATATCAA
Organism: Mytilus coruscus; assembly: GCA_017311375.1. Classification (NCBI taxonomy): domain Eukaryota; kingdom Metazoa; phylum Mollusca; class Bivalvia; order Mytilida; family Mytilidae; genus Mytilus; species Mytilus coruscus. Next base: position 63,593,768 of record CM029607.1, read on the forward strand.
GGGGATAAATTCCTCATCATACTTTATATATATATATACGCTAAAAGGACCTTATTGGAAATAAGCTGAATCGCTTAAATGGGTAATTCTTTTAAGAGAATATCTTATAAGTGCATTTTAAGTCATTTCCGCATATTTGTAGCTCACATGTTTTTGCTTAACCACTCTCGTAAAAAGTTGATATCATTCTTAATCTAATCAAAGTTTTTACCTTTAGCTTTACCTTAAGCTAAAATGGTCTGTCAAACTTTTCCTTTCATGCGTTTCCGTGCAACAGTTTCATTCTTCGAAACGTATGCTTTTCAAATGAGATGGATATCAAGAGTTAGCTCCTTTAAACCATGGATTGTGATAAACGAAAATGAGGTTGAGTGTTTCCCTTTCATGGCAATTTCAGTCGTGATACAAATTATTTTAAGTTAAGTTAATCGGATAACAGATATCAACATAAAACCAATTAGATTAAATCCTTATTACGGACATAACCAAATGTTTACGCAAGTACAATTACAAAAAAAAAATGTATTAACAAAATAGGGGATAAGGATAAATATATAACGTAATACTGTGTTGTTTTTAATTAAGGCATATATATCCCATATAGAGATAAATCTGCTTGAATTATATTCAAAAGAAAGTTAGAATAGGAGTAAAAATATAACAATCTTAGAGTTATACACCATAAGACAGCAAAAATAACATACCGACTCAAGCAGTTTTCGAAATTGAAATAAACATTTTAACAAGCTTTAACTCACCACGAGTCTAAAATATGTGAATAAATTACTAGAAATAAAACACAGATTTGTTTTCAATACCGCATTCTTTATATAAAAAACATTTTTGATTACCTCACAGCGGTCATTGTTTTCACCACTGACATTACCAAAAATATCTATGTTTCCAATTACTGTGTCGCATTCATTATTAGATGATAGAGTATTTTTCGTAATTTTCTCTACAACATCTTTTCTTTGCATATTCATAATTTTCATTATGTGGTAAATGTGTTTCAGTAATGTCAAGTAATGTGTGTATTAGAAAAAAAACATGGTTTAATTTTAACATTAGGGTGTGCTTGCATTTCATTTGACATAGATGTAAAGAGAGCATATAGCTCGGTTCATACATCATGCTAAGAAAACACTCAAAGAGTTAACGTTAATTTTTTTTCTCCCGCGTGGCACAACGGCTAGTGACCAATGGTGTTGGATTTCTTACTCCCTTTTCCCTGCCAACAATATATTAATATACTTTTGATCTCAACTGAATACGCATTGAAGACCCTACATCAACTGTCAAGATGAAGAACAGGAATAAAAGCCCTGTTCATTGATAATTTTCTATGTTTTCTATGTATTGTGTGCGATTTTGTCCCATGTACATTTACTCCATATCCTTTCATTTTCTATTGTTATGGTCCAGTTTCTTATAGTTTACATTTCATTATTTTATCATTCCAAACTTTTGTCTCAGACCTATTTCAAGAAGGTTAATAATTTAATCAATCCTCTATCATAAGATAATGTATGATTTTATTTTGATAAATTTCACATATTAAATTTATCTGAACTTCATAAACAATTATCATAATTATGGAACGGAGTTCGGGTGACATCTCTTTATTGTTCGTATCTTTTTTTGTTTCTTATTTCTTTTTTTGTTCCACGCTATTTGTCCGGGCTAGTTCTTGGATATTAGTGAACCAATGTTGATGGAATTATACCATAATGTGAATCACCAAGTAATGTTGAACCAGACTTTGCAATGAGTAAGATGGTCACCGTTTCAATGGAAACAGCAAAACTGTGATTTTTTTTTTTTTGAAAATTCTTAATCTTTCATTTTTAGACAAAACCTAATGGAACTTTATGGAAATGTTGCCTGTTATGCAAAGTTGGGAATACAGAACTTCCAAAAAGCAAAATGGCTGTAATTGCTATGGAAACTGGGGAAAAGTATTTCATTAAAGTAGCATGTTTTGACAGAATATGGTACAGAAAACCCATTGAAACTTTTTTGAAATGTTACATGTTAAGTGTCAATGTGGCATCTGTCTATGAATTTTGGAAATGGTAACCGTTACCATGGAAACAGCTAACATATCAAAATATTTCATAATACTCCAAAGGTTATGAAACTTTGCACAAATAACAACTGACATGTGTTGGTGCGCTATTTGACTTTGGAATTTTCAAAATGACCGCGGTGACCATGGCAATTGGCGGAACAGGGTGCAATCCGCTATTGCTTCCAATTGCAAATCTAGTTATATTAACTTTGTAATTTCTTATCTGATTTGCTGTGTCATTTAACGTATAAAAAATATCTGGGTTTTTTTTTTCAAATCTATCAGGAATTACTACAATTTTTTCGAATCAACTCGTCCGATATGAATGATCCCATATGTTGTGACTACAACTAGCAAAAAAAGGAAGGTTGGTAGGACTAGAAATTATGAGATGCAATGTATCATATATAGATATCATAGGGAATAATGTCTTACGGGTGCTTTTATTGTGAGTACATGTTATTTCTAAACACGGGACATCGATTGTAGTGTCCCCTTTTAATAATCGGACGTTGCTCAACAATTCTACACATCAAAACGGAACACCCCTTAATATGTTTTATACTTCCGGAAGATAACCATATTTTATTCCCATCTGGCATTATTTTATATCCGTCATATTGTCTTTCTGTCTGCATCTCTTGATTGACAAATATATATATATATATATATATATATATATATATATATATATATAAAGTGCCTAGAAAATATATATATATATATATAAAGTCTCCGATTGATTGTATAATAAAAACTATAACACAATTTTCCATACGTTTCGGCCATTATGGAAAAAACGGGGATAAAAGGTAAATACAAGCATAATTCATGCCTTGTGGGAACCAATAGGCATGAATTATGCTTGTACTTACCTCGGAGAATGGGAAGAAACTTTATTTCAAAACAGTAATTTACAGCCGTATTCATATTGGAGATATGTTGATGACATCTGGGGAATATGGGAACACGGTTTAGAAGAATTAAAAAAAATTTCACGAAGTGTCCAATAATATACATCCGCGAATTCAAACAGAAATGCGTTACTCAACTGAAAAAAATTGAATTTCTTGATGTGTTTGTAAACATAGAAAACGGAGAACTAAAAAAAGATCTTTATACAAAATCGACAGATAAACAGCAGTACCTACATGTTTCGTCAAGCCATCCAAATTCTGTCAAAAATGCCATACCTTATGGACTCGGTATTCGTGTTAAAAGAATTTACTCAATAGAGGAAAATTACCAAATAAGAAGGGAAGAAATCAAAACGCACCGGAAACAACGGGATATAATAATTCGTCAACTGAAGATCAATTAAAAAAAAGTCAACATTTTAAACAGAGACGATCTATTACAGTACAAACCAAAGAAAGAAAACAACAGAGTATCCTTGGTAATTACGTATTCAAAAGCGCTTCCAAATATACTTTCAATTCTAAGGAAAAATTTAAAAATTCTCCATCAATCTAACAGACTAAAGAAAATATTCCTTGATCCGCCTATCGTATCATTCAAACGCGACAACAACATGAAAGACATCTTAGTGCACAAGAAGCACAATTTATTATTTTATAAACAAACTTATAGCTGTGGACCATGCGGGAAAATTGTGCATTATGCTCACACATTAATGAGACCAAAGTATTTTGTGATAACACCGGAAAAGAATATACCATTCAGGGACAAATAAACTGTAAAACCGTGGGCGTTGTATATGCAATTAACTGTACAAAATGCGAAAAACTTATATATGTAGGACAAACAGGTGATACACTATATCAACGGATGCTATTGAACTTTTCAAAAATTAGAACAAACAAAACAGACGATCCAGTAGCAAACCACTTCATTCAACATCATCATTCGATGAAAAATTTAAAAGTTACCGCAAGAGAAAGAATATTTGGAACAGAAATTTACAGAAAAACTAAAGAAGCCTTTTGGATAAAAAAAAAATTAAAAACTAAAGTGCCTGATGGACTCAACACAATGTATGAACGATAGTGAAAGTATTTATAAAGACAAAACGCGGCAAATGAACGTCATAGTTGTAATTATAACGTAATGTATCCAAGCGTTGTAATTTATTCCAATGAAGAAGCCACAATGGCCGAAACGTATGGAAAATTGTTTTATAGTTTTTATTATACAATCATTCAGAGACTAATATGTATATAAATTTCGGCCATTACGGCCTTCTTCATTGGAATAAATTACAACATTGAAACACCAATAACATCGCTTGGATACATTACGTTATGATAACTACTATGACGTTCCCTTGCCGCTTTTTTTTTTTTTTTTTTTCCTTTTATAAATATTTTCACTATCGTTCATACATTGTGTTGAGTCCATCAGGCTCTAAAGTTTTTAATTTTTTTATCCAACAGGCTTCTTTAGTTTTTCTGTAAATTTCTGTTCCAAATATTCTTTCTATGGAGGTAACTTTTAAATTTTTCATCGAATGATTATGCTAAATGAAGTGGTTTGCTACCGGATCGTCTGTTTTGTTTGTTCTAATTTTTGAAAAGTTCAATAGCATCCGTTGATATAGTGTATCACCCGTTTGTCCTACATATATAAGTTTTTCGCATTTTGTACAGTTAGTTGCATATAATACGCCCACGGTTTTACAGTTTATTTGTCCCTGAATAGTATATTCTTTCCCGGTGTTGTCACAAAATACTTTGGTTTCATTTATGTGTGACCATAATGCAAAATTTTTACGGCATGGTCCACAGCCATTATGTATGGAAAATTGTGTTATAGTTTTTATTATATATATATATATATATATATATTCGTCTAAATAACAGCCCAACAATGTTAGATCTGTAAATTTGCGGAAGCAAAGTTTTTGTTCTTGCCTGGCCTGGATTCGTAATCATGCTACTAAGATATCATGGCACCAAATTGCCTTGCACTTTGCCCGGCGCGCTAGACCACTCAGACACCTAGGCTCGACAAAAATCAAGCTTTCGGTGGTTGGGTGTTACCTTTCCTCGTCAGTTTTTATCTAGCGTCGTAACACAGTACATGATATATAAGGCATGAAGATGGAATATTACAGATCAGCTGAATTATCTATCGTAGAGGATCTTAAAAATTAATATAGGATGCAGTCACAGAAATAATTATATTATAAGTACCTCTGAACCAGTGACAATTCGACGACAGATTTTATCCATCGGATCACCAGTGATGGTGATTCAAGGCTGAAAACACATTCTGTATACATAATTCGTCTAAATAACAGCCCAACAATGTTGGATCTAAATTTGCGGAAGCAAATTTTTTGTTCTTCCCTGGCCGGGATTCCATCTCATGCTACTGAGATTTTATTTTGTTTGGTTTAATCTGACATTTAACGATTTTTATTTGAAACTATTTTGAATGTGAACGGAACGATTGGCCAGTTGCTGCACGGTCTGTGGACTTAAAGTATAAATCTCCCATACCGAATGTGAACGGAACAACTGGCCAGTTGCTGCATGGTCTAAATGATAGATCTACCATACCATACCTCATTATTTTTTAAAGAAACTAGTTTTAGGAAATTCCTCATACGTGTCACCTTTTGAAGAAAAAAATACCTGAATAAATTTAATTCTCATTCCCAATAAGGATAGTCGACACTGCATTTTTGCGCCTGTCCCAAGTCAGGAGCCTCTTGCCTTTGTTAGTCTTGTGTGGTTTTTTAATTTAAGTTCCTTTATATGTTTTGGAGTTACGTGTGACGTCCATTTTCACTGAACCAATACACAATTTTATTAAGGGGCCAGCTGAGGACCACATCCGGGTGAAGGATTTTCTCGCTGCGTTGAAGACCCATTGGTTGCCTTCGGTTGTTATCTGCTCTTTGGTCGGGTTGTGGTATCTTTGACATATTCCCCATTTCCATTCTCAATTTTATGGATACCATATATGATTTTCACTCAGCTGCATTACTTCGTGAACAAGTTTTATTGTTATGGAAATTGCATAATCGCCAGATTATTATCATATCTTGTTAGGAATATTCGTTCAACCATTCTTAGGGTGAAAATGTTTACGAAATTGAAACAACAGTACACACAAAGCTACTGAACTTTGAAAAATTATAACCTGTTGGCATTAAGCAAAGGTGTTTGCAAATAAAGTCAAGACCGTTAAAACTGTAAAAGTTTGGTTTCAAAGTGTGAAAACAATGCAATTTGGATGGTAAACAAATATCTTATCTATTGCAAAACAAAGTTGGAATGTATTATCTTTGATATTCTGTATTCCTCTCAGTGTATAAACGTAAAGAAAAAATAGATGGATAAATTATCTCAACGAATTCAGCTTTATAAAGCTAATAATGATATTCAATGCTGACCATTTTATAAGTACATAACTGTTTACGTTAAAAACGGCTAAACTGTAATTTTATATACTATAAAGGATACGATTTTAAAGTTGCTATCACTTCGTTGATTTTAAAACTTATTTATTCCTCCCAATATCTTACCATCTTCAAATTTTCAATAAATATTGGTCTCTTTCAAATATTTCTGATTTCAACAAATTTCCTTGCGAAACTTAATGAACTTCTTAGACGAAATTTTATAGTTTTAATTGTTTTCTTTGGCAGAAGTATTCGACCGAAAGCTCTGACTCGGACGCACCAAATTTAAAAAAAGTTAGATAAATGCACATTTTGATTTTGTTTTCCAATTTATTTGCAATCTGTTACTTTTCTATTTGACAAACATGGTAATCATGGAAGTTCAACTGTAGAGGATATTACTGTGTCGTTTACTTTTACGACATATTGACTAGATAGGCAACATATGAGAGGTTGTACGCACGACAAACTCGTTTAACGCAAACCACGTGCACAGGTTTAGTCTGTACCATGTAAGACCATCTGGACAACACGTTTTTCGTTTTTGTTTGTCTTTCAGCGCTTATTTTCTCGGAGAAGAAGTTGTAAATAGTTCATGTGGTTTATTGTTTTTTTTTTTTAAATATTTATGTATTCCTATTATCAGTGATTATCTTTTTGGGGATTAATGAACAAATATATTGAACGTTATTTAGTTTACAATTACGAAATAATTGGCAGTTTTAGGAGTATGCATAAAAAATACTGAATCTGTAAAAAAAGATCTTAACAGAATTAGGTGAACACTTGACTAAAGGGACTTTAAAAGAATAACTAAATACACATAAGGTTAATCAATCATAAACAATATTTGCATAAGAAAATGCCTGTACCAAGTCAGGAATATGACAGTTGTTATCCATTCGTTTGATGTGTTTGAGCTTTTGATTTTGCCATTTGATAAGGGACTTTCCTTTTTGAATTTTCCTCGGAGTTCAGTATTTTTTGCGATTTTACTTTTTGTTAACTTGAAGTTTTAATCGTCTTTAAAAAAAATATAAAGTACCATTCTATCCGAGTTATTTTAGCAAGAAACGAGTAAAAAGAGGTCTCTTCCTATAAGTTTGCTATTGTCATTTACATGATTTTTCTTTTAATATACTTCTACATGACAGCTGTCGTGAAGTAATTTTTATCATCGGTTGGTGTCTTTCTGACGTTTACCATACATCCTCTTAAAATCATACTCATTTAATGAGTCTTTCAAACTAGTTCAACAGGAATTCAAAAAAAAAGAGACGTCCTATAAAAACTTGCTTTTTAAAGGTGTGAACGTCAACATTGAGTAAAGCTTTAATACTTGAAATGTGGATTTAATTTAAAGTTCACACTTCCTGGTTGTAAGCTGGTGTGAACCAAATATAAGTACACGTTATTAAATAGTTAACAAGCATACTATCAGTCCAAGTGAATCCAAAAGTGTGCATCTTACCCAAGATCTATTGACGTAGATGAATTCTTCATAGATATCAGGATTAAAAATGTTTACGTAGTGCGAGAGAGACGAACTTGTGCACGTTTGTTACATATGGGTTGTGATATCAAACGTGTATGCGGAAGAACAGTAAATTTGTGTATTTAACGGACAGTTAATTACTCTTCAATTAGTGTAGTAGATGTATTTTAAAGTAAAGCAACTTGCTTAATGAACAAGGTAAGGAAATGCATGACCTCTACATGTAGCTGGATAAGTGTAACCGCTCTTTAAACAAATTGTTTTATAACTTTAACTAAGATATTCATTTAGCAAGTCAACTGTTAATAAGTGTTTCCTATTGTTCCTTATTTATTGAAATTTTAGACCGAGATAGTATATAAGATGTAGATAGGCTATTTTTGTCGTGTGATCGTTGCTTTCTCGTTAAGTCCATCTGCTTCTTCTATCATTCAAATTGATTAATTATAAAAAAATCTTTCTTCGGAAATTTTCAAATTGAATACTTTTTGTAAACAACGAACTTAATTACGTGCCTCAAGCTACAATATTCAGTATGTCAAATGATTGTAGACTGTCTGGGGATCGGGAATATTTATATATTATAATCAAAAAGTTATTAATCATCCTTTTAATCGACAACTATCCTAAAGAAGACATTATTTCTTAGAATTTTATTGAGATTTTTATAACTCATATTTGTAGAAAAATAACATGATATGAACATCACTTTGAATACAAAATTCGCAAGAATATGATAAATGAAAACAACACGTTATTAATTTCATGCGTCCGAAGCGCTTTCCTGGATTTACCTTCATCAGGAACGCTCAAAGCCAAATATTTGAAAGTCGAGGATATATAAGGACCAAGGCCTGAGGGAGTTGAAACCTTAGTTTATTTATATGACAGTGGAAATCAGGCCATATAAATGTTGTGTAACCGAGGCAGTTTTCGTGAATAGAGGATGCTATATAAAGGTTTATTGATACCTGTTATATATGTTGTTTATTTTTGTGAAGGTTTTTAAATTATCGTGCGCATGAAAGTCGTATCATTCGTTTTCTTGTTAAAATGATAGATAGTTTTATAACTAGCTGTGTAACCCTCTAAAAAATAAATCGCGGGCATTTAGAGCGTAGTTGAAAGTATGTAAACTGTTGTAGGATTTTTGATTTTGATTTTTGGTGTTTTAACGCCACTTTTAAGCACCGCTAATCCTAGTCAATTAAGATTGAGTCGAGTGCACCCGCACGAGCGTTCGAACTCACAACCTCAGTGTTGACTGGCTAGTGATTACAGTAGTAACTACTTAGACCACTCGGCCACCGAGGCCCCTAACTGTTGTAGGATGAATTTTTGTAAAAGATTTTATGACTGGAGAATTTCAAGAGAGGTATCAAAAGTCATCAAGGTCCTTGGGGACACTATGGTATTTTTTTAGCCCTCCCCCTTTTTTCTAAAGTTCGTTATGTTTTGTTTCTGTTAATTTCAACTATTTTCGTTTTCTATGATATGATCATCATATATGAATATGTAATTATCAATTCAGTTCACTATCACTGCGGTCACTGATATATTATATATAGACTCTCTATATAATATGTCAGTGACCGCCGTGGATAGTAAACTTGGAATTGATAGTAAATAGCAAATACACTTTATTCATATTATATTTATGATCATAGTATACAGAAAAACGCGAAAATAGTTGTCCTGTCCCCATGTACTTATGAAAATTATGTGTAATTTTAAAACAGTCCTAGACGGAAGTCGTGTCTATGACTTAAAAGTCCCTCCGATGACGGAAATAATATCCGGACGCCTTTATTTTCGTTTTCCTCCAAAAACAACCCAAACTGAATAATCATAAGCGAGGATGACAAATGCGACTATGCATGGTACCTATAGGACACAGAGGCGTGATGATTAATTTATTGTGGAAGGAAGAAAAGCGACACACAAAATGAGGTCTTCTCATTTAACAGTATAGATTTTTTTTTTTGTTATTCAACTCACTAGTTGTTTTACCTGTGGCTGGACGTTGTTATTTAGTAGTACTCTTACTTACATCCTTCTTACTTATGCAAAATAAACATGTTAGGTCAACAATATTATCAATAAAATGTATTGCAGTCAACTCGTTAACAAGGTTTTCCTTCCTTCTTATATAAAGTTCATTGCCATATATTAAATAAAAACAATTTTGGACAATTCCAGGTTTTCAAGTCATCACTTCAAAAGATTTGAGATCGCAATATCAAAGGTAAAGTGTTTTAATTGTCTTTTTAATTTTCCCGTTTATTTCTTTTTAGTTTATTTATGCATGTTGTTTGCAGCATGACGGATATCACTACATGGAGTCATTATTATCTGTGTTGTGCGTCGTCTTTTGTTTACCTTGTGTGCGTTGTTATTTTTCTTGGTCTGGATTTTGACTTTCCTTTGTCCCGATAACTTATCTGAATCTGTAAAGGAAAGATACATGATATGACCGGTTATATATATAAAAGCATTTACTTAGATCTAGTTGAATGATATCTACAGGTACTAATCGACATATGTGATGTCTTTTCGTCATGAGAGAAAATAGAACCACGTTTGGAGCTCATAAGTTAACTACAGGTTTCAATGATGTTTGTATTCATTAATCATAGTCTTCTCAGTGTATTTTGTACACCATCATGTACTTTATCGTCTCTCGTCTTTTTGCAACGATGTTTAATATATTTCTGTTCTTTGTTTTATGAAAAATTTGAAATATAAAAATATCAATGCCAAATTATTCATCGATTGAGATACTGTAGACTATTTTCATGTTTTCAAATGAAACAGAACGTAAATATGTATCGTATGGCCCACTGTACGTTGAGTAACCAACACTAAATCATCATGTAGTGTATGGCAACACACATTTATTTAACTATGTCAAAATGATCTTTGTAAAACGTCTAAAGGCAGATTAACAAATATATGATGTTTTACAGGTCATACAAAACAGAACAATTCTATGACAGATGACTGGTTTCATCTAAGAACATTTATTAGAACAAGAAAACAAATAGTACTAATTTATTCTTTTGACAAAACAAAAATATAAAAAGAAAATTATAAAACTTATATAACAGAAAACTGACAATTCCCTTTTTAAAGCCTCATTATTCTAAAACAAAACAAGCACACCAACGTATACACCAACGCTCTTGATCATATCTCAAAATCAAAAAATAGACATTACAATGCGACTATATCGACTCACCTTGAGAGGAGTGGATCAATTTGAGACTAGACAACATAGTATAAGATATTCTGGAACTTCAGATGAATCTAATTACCTATTTTTTACATTCAAAATGAAGCACGAAAACATGTGCCAGTATCGAGACAGTGGCTGTTGAGCTACTGCTATCCTCGATTACAGACAGTACAACAGCAGTGGCGGAATTACAGAGAAGCAATGTATAGGCTTGATAGTCGATAAATGATATGTAAATAATGATGATGTCCGTAAAATTATGGACAAAATGAGTTCAACTTTAAAAACAAAACATGGTACAATATAGCTTCAATAAAAGGCTCAACTCTTAAACAAAGAAAGTTAAGATGATTTTCAATACGGCGTTTTATACTCCATATGCAGTTATGTCAGAAAAAGGTTGAAAAAGAGGAAAGATATTAAGGGGGTAATCAAAATTAAAACAACAAGTTGACTAAAAATGACAACACAGTAGCCATAAGATAACGACAACCAATAAAAAGTAAACTAACAAAAATACCGAACTCCAAGGAAAATTCAAAACGGAAAGTCCCTTATCAAATGGCAAAATCAAAAGTTCAAACACATCAAACGAATGGAAACACATGTCATATTCCTGACTTGGTACAAGCATTTCCTTATGTATAAAATGGTGGATTGAACCTGGTTTTATATATAGCTAGCTAAACCTCTCACTTGTATGACAGTCGCATAGAATTCCATTATATTGACAACAATGTGTGAACAAACAGACATAATAGGTAAAGATGTCAAAAATAAGGATACAGCAGTCAACACTGTGTAATAATCTGAATCACTATAAAAACAAACAAATATGTCAACAAACAAAAACAAAATGGCAATAAAACACTTCAAAGAAAACTCAAGACTGAGCAACACCAACCTCACTAGATTCCTTGCCGATTGTCATTTGGGTTCCATGTAGTTTCATCAGTTTTATATGAAGGGTCACCAAAGCCAACAATCTCCTGCCTTTATTTACCTTAATTTAACCACAAGTTATCTCTCTTTACTGCTACACGAAGAGATCATTAGTATACTTTAAACGGTATCAATTTTACTCCATCGAATGCTCATTTCGACAGTTATTGTCTTTAAGTGATGTTCGAGAAGAGCAATTATGAAAATACAAAAGCTAATACAAACGTTGAAGAGCTGATATAACCGAAAAGACAATTAGGAAAAGGAATGCAAGCATTATGCTTGAGGAAAGTGATTATATAATATTTTTCTATTTGTTTATAATCATTGATTTTTATATTTTCGATATTTTAATCATAAAACATTGAAACGCCGTTTGAAGTTGATAACATACTTGGTATATACATTCCCAGCCAATCAAATTTATCAAATATCTTGTCAGCAAAATTAGCAACAGAAAATAAAAATCGAATTTATCACATAACATAATTGAAAGAACAAACTGTCAAATCAATCAATCGAAAAAAACATTTATTTGCAAATGCGAGTGCATATGATTCAGAAATAAGTCCCCAAATCGGATAGATAGAAAATATCGTGTAATTGATCAAAGGAGTCGATTTTATGTTGTATAAACTGATGTGTCGAAGTATTAAAATATCCGAAGAGAAGACAATATTTGTGTTTCAATTTCAATTCAAATTCAGATTTTTTTATGGTATCTGTGATCACTAAGACCACCTTTGTAGTTTATAAAATCTCAGCATTTTTTCTCTTATTTTTCCATATATTATCAATATCTTTTTAAATTAAAAACACAATTGTTCAGAGAACAATTTAAGGTCTTTCTACATTAATTTTCAAAGTTATTGATAAGAAGCTACTTCCAGTTTACTCAAGGTTACTTTTGTCGTCCAATTATAGGTTGGTGCATACTGATTAAAAAATATATTTCTATGTACTTTTTCCTAAGTTAAGGTAGATCATTAGCTACTTACGGTTTAGAAAATTTCACTTCCGGTCTTCTATGATACCTTTATTCACACAGATCCCAAAAATATGTGGTTCTTATATATTTTTGCCTGAAAAAAGGAGATAATTTGAAACTTCTGGATTAGAACATGTCACTTCCGGTCTCATATGACAGCTGTTTATACACTGATTCCAAAAATATATGGTTTCTATATACTTTTGCCTATAATAAGGGAGATAATTAGCTACTTCCGGTTTATTGATGGTCACGTCTGGTCTCAAATGATAGGTTTATATATGCCTTTTAAAAAAAATATATGATTTCTATGTACTTTTCCATGAAAAAAGTGCAACAATGGCTACTTCCAGTTTACTCAAGGTCACTTCCGGTTAACATTTTCAAGGTCATATGTTTCCCAACATTTTGCAATGAAATTTCTTTTAGAACCATACTAATTGATATTTTTCCGATCTTTAGATACAAGAATAGTCGTTTAAACTTTAATCTTACCGATTCTGTCCTCTTTCCGATTGTGATATTTTGACTTTATTTGGATTCGCATGGCGGTTAATACATGTATAGCAGGAGACGTTCACCCTGCTGATGCCTTTAAATTTTCATGAGATTCCCCCAGTATATGTTTATTGCCTGGATTCTTAGTCGATTGATGAATCTTGAACATCGGTTAAAATAAAAAAATAGAACAAATGTAAAATACGATTGACTCAAATAAATGATGTTTCTAGATGAAATATTTACAAATAAAAAGTACCATACAAAATTGCTGATGGTAAAGTGCGTTTCTGAATAATATTCTGATTGAAATACATATCTAAAGAATATAGTTATAATTTATCTAGACAGGCCTCTCCTGTAGCTTTAAGTTGAAGAACAACAATACAATCTTATTTGAATTGAGTTATTTCAAGTGCGTTTCAAACCTTAATATCTTGAGATATTTAAGGCAGGTTTTGGCTTCTCTGTAAGTTATTGTTCTACTAGACGGTAAATTTTGACGCTACTAAACAAATGCAGTGCTTTCAAATTCCGTCTCATGACATTCTATAAAGACAAGGCTATGAATCCGCTTTCATTACTTCATTACCTCTTACGTTACTTATTTATTTTTATTTTTTTTTTTTTTTTTTTTTTGCTGATGTGAAACTGTCAAATAAAAGAGTAACAGATAATTGCGAACACTTTTACGTTTAAATAGTGTTTCCGCCAGCCAGTTGTGACACATATGACAATTTCTGATATATACAAATGCGATCTTTTAAAATTTGTAATAATGAAGTTAATGGTATAATTGTTATTTTCAAAACTTTGATTGTTTGTTTACAAAACGTCTTATTTGCGGTATTTGCTAAATTTAAAGTTGCAGTTAGCGAAAAAAAAAAATGGAACTAAGACGCCAGATTCATTGTGCTGAAAAAATTCAACCGTTTCATAAAACAAATGAAAAATAATACATTTACATAACTCGGAAATTTAAAAAAAATATTTCGTCGACATATTATGTTTTAGTTATTTGGCCAGATTTGAAAGAGTATTTTTCTTTTTTTCAAATACTTGCATATTATTAATGAAAAATTACAATTAATATTGACGCACATTTGTGAACATTTTGTGTTTAATTAACACTGTAAACACATGCCATATCAGTTATTTTAGTACGCTGATAATTACGGGGAAAAGGGCGGACCATCTGTCCCTTTATTTATTTCACATGAGGATTATTTTTAAATTGTCCTTCAATCTTTCCTTATTAACTGCATTCTTGAATATAATTCTATATTTATATTACCAGAATCACAGTTTGGGAGCATATGTTTAAGTTAAAACAATATCATGACGTACCTCTTAAAGGCTGAAAACGTCTATTTGTGTATTGGTTTGAAAAATAACGAATTATTTATCAATACATAAAGGGCATACTAAAGTAAATTTCAATCATCTGTTAAAAGTTCTTGATTAGTGATGTCCCTTAATTGAAATATTAACACTGGAATACTTTTTCAGTTTGAAAAAAACAAAACATAAACAAAATTGTTAACCTATGTAAAACTATGTATTGCCTCTCAGAAACGAAAGTTTATTGTTTGAACACACAGATTATTCCCCTTGTGTCATATAATATGAATAGACCTTACCAAACAAATAAAATTTCAAAATTGTGAATGAAAGCCCAAACTCAAGTGAACCAGACAAATAAATTAACAAAACAGTTGAAAAAATACAAAATAAATTACACATATACCAGTAACTTACACACACATACACGTACCTTTATTCATTATAAAAACTGAAATTAAACTTTTGTTTTTTTAACAATTGGCTAAAAACATCATAGGAAAATTATTCAATGGTCCTGGATTATCCAATGCTCCTCATCTTCGTTTTTGATTTCTTCTTCAAACTTTTCCATGACAGTGATTAATTTTATGTAGAAGAAACAGGCGTCTGGTGTACCTAATTATAAACCTCATTTTTTTATGAATGTTCACAACCACTAGGTCGATTCCAGTTTTGGCTGCTGGGTCCTAATTATTGTCATATTAAATTTTATGTCTGTTTGGGTTACCCACCCAGTTTTGTCAATATAACTGGAATATAAACAACTGTAATCAAGTGGGAGTTTTAGCTAGCTATAAAACCAGGTTTAAATTGCAATTCTTCTCGGAAAATCTTCTTTGTTTGACAATAGTTTTCTCTGTTTAAAAAAAACTAATTTAATCCGTTTTGTTGATCATTTGTTATTACAATTATGATGATATGTAGAATTCGTTGATATCACAATCAAACTAATCCGTGATCACATGGTACATAATTACTATAAGGTTTGAATTTTGATCATTGTTGAAGGCCATATGGTGATCTCTAGTTGCTTGCATCCCTTCGTCATTTGGTCTTTCATAACAATTTTAATTTGGCAGATGTGTAGTATTTTGTATTTATTAAATTGATATAAGATACGATCCTAGTTTACACGTATAGAAACCAACATTTATGAATCGGTTATTGCAAAACAAGTTTTAAATATTTTACATATTCTGAAATGGCTTCAAAGGACATTGAAATTTAATGGTTTACGCTGCGCTTACGATTATCACTGAGGGGTCAATATCTTATTCATGATCGACATTGCACGTACTTCATCTTGAATGGCATTTTTGAATACTGTGTAAAAACTAAAGAATTTAGATTTTTTTCGAATTTACTTTTGATGTAGAACGCTGAGAAATCCAATGAATGTGGTACTTGCATTTTGATATTTGAAGATTTTATTGTAGGATTAAGAATGTGACATTCCTTGTTTATAACTTAAAACACAACACTAATTTCGAATACCTGAACACATTTATAAGAGATAACACATGTTAAGAATAATATATATTTATTGGCGAAGTAAGATCACGGCTTCTGTCGGTTACCAACCCATGAACAAAGGGTCTTTGGGTAACCGTAAATTAAAATAGCAAATCAAATCTTTAAAATAGATAGATAATTAAAATTGAAATAAAACTAAATTGTAATGAAATTATGAATTAATAGTGTGCTGAATTGAACCCTCGCAACAGATGTCCAAAACAACATGAGAAACTACGTTTGAAGTGTAAATGAAGATTAAATGGATTAATGTTCTAAATTAAATAATAATAAATCAAGTGTATCGGTACTGGTGCAGCCTATAAAGTCCGCCACTAAACAAATTCGAAATTTTCTGTCATAACAGAATGTTTCGAAAATTGTTACCGCCAAACAGTACTATGAAGGTGATTTATTTAAAAATAAGAAACCTGTATGTTAAGGAATCTGACCGCCGTAACTACAAGCTAACAGATTCCCGAAGCCATGGACCTACTTCGCCGTTTTGTGGACAAATTGTATGTGAAAATTTTATAATGTCAAATAAATCTTGCTGTAACCTATACAAAAACAAATCATTTCCGATATCTGATAAATGAACACCGTCTAAAAATAAATCTGGGTTGTCTTCAGATATTTCTGGATATCTAATATAAGCACCGCCATGTTTGATGATACACGTAGCTGCTAAACTATTTAATCAAAGATCTGTGTACAATCTCATTCCTGTATTTCAATCTGGGTAAAATTTGAGACCAAACAAATTTTGACTGTGGTAGTAAGACCCGAGGGCAATCAATTACTTTTAAAGTCTCGTGTCCTTATACACATGACACTTTTTGTCCGATATCATTTCCACCACAGTGAAGTACTAATATTTGCGGGGGTTCTTCAAATGTAAGCAAATGTTCGACTTTTGGTATTATCTCACAAATCCTCATTCAACTTTTTCCTTGCCACCATATTGTAGTTTTTATTCGTTCCAAACCTAAATTTACACTATCGACAGACCTTCTAGCATGTACAAATGCATGTTTGATGATTGAAGAACCCACCAACCAAACACTTTTTTGTTGACCTGAAAGTCTTAAAGTGACGATCAGGCGAGTATTCAAATCTCAAATTAATAATGTACAATATATACAAACAAATAAATGATGACACATATTAAATTTGACTTGCTAACTTTAGCGTTGGTATTCTGATATATCGTTTATAAGCTTTCGATTACGACGACCAAAATCCTGAATTTCATCATCAGAAAACCCCATTTTCGAAGACTGAGATGCAGCTCTGATCCTAAAACTATGACTTTGAAAATTATCCGATGTAATATTCGCCACATTCAGAGCTTTCTTTGGAACAGCGTTAAACTGATAACGTGTAACATAGTTTCCACCGAAGTGTATGAATGCAGGACCAATACTTTTGGGCCTGGCAATAAAATATTTCTTTAATAAATGAACAGGACATACATGAGAATTAATTGAAGGTATAATTATTAAACTACCTTTGCCTAACTGATCAGTTTTTGAAAATTTAAGGTTGATAGAAACGTTATTTTCCGAAAAACTAAAATCATCTAACGACAAAGTGTGAGAATGTGCCAGTGATTTATTGACTACTAATTCCCCTATCCTGAAAAAACCGAAATAGGCCAAACTAAACAACCCCGAAAACAATAAGGTCTCATACTGTGAGAGACATACAGATGGTAATAGTGAAATCAATTTATCTAAAATCTGTGGCGTAATTGGCAATCTTGAATCCACTCGTTTGTCAAGCCTTTCCATTTCAATTAACATTTTCTTAATTATAAAATTTTGAGTGTTGTCAGTAATATTTAACATTTTACATTTAAAGGCTATACCAAAAATATAAGACTTGACAGTAGACGGAGCATAACCTCGCACAGATAAATATGCTATAAAGTTACAGATAACATAAAGTGAGGGTGGCCAAACAATGGCATGTCCGTGTGAAGATCTAAATTGATCAAATGACCTGACAGCTGTTTCATAAGTGTCACTTGTGTTTGGGGAGATTGACGCCGTTAACAACTTGTTGGATTCAAATTTGAGATCACTTGTAGAAAAGACTGTGGGACCTTTTCTGGTTCTTGTAGAGCCTCTGGAGACATGCGACGAAACCGTGGCCACTGTTGACGAGAAATTGCATCCGCAATACAGTTTTTGTTTGATGTAATATGCATTGCTTTGAACTGAATATTATAAACCATAGCTTTTAAGACTAAAGGACGAAGAATATGCATTACCCTTCTTGATCTAGACGTTTTAGAATTCAAGATAATACAATAGGTAATAACTCTAAAAATGTAATGTCCTTTAATATATCGCAAACTAACCAAAATGACGGCCAAGGAAAGAAAGCCCAATTAGGATGTAAATACGAAGCACATCCACCAAACGCACTCCCGGCACTATCAGTAAATAACTCCATATCAACATTTGATATCCAATCGGAATCGGGAAAATAAAATTTGCCATTAAAACAATCTAAAAATAACGGCCACAGCCTTATATCTTCCTTAATTGACGCAGTGAGCCTTATATGGTGCCGAGGATTTGATATTCCTGACATTGCATCATAAAAACGTCTATTGAATGCCCTACCCGTAGGGATCACTCTCGAATAAAAATTCAAAATGCCTGTAAAAGACTGGAGAACACGTAATGTTGTTCTTTTTTTCCTAACAAGTTTGAAATTATTGTTTTCAATTTCAGCAATTTCTCTTGGGGAATTTTTACTGACATTTCAATTGTATTAATTTCAAGCCCCAAAAAAGTAAGAACATGAGTTGGACCGACGGTCTTGTCATGTGCCAAAGGAACTCCTAAGTGATCACATAAACAATCAAATTCACTCATCAGGTTAAGGCAAGTTGAATCATCTAAGTAGTGTACAACACTATCCGATCCCGTTTTGTCCTTAAAGATACATTCTAGAAATGTTGAGAATTTTTCAAATGTTGCACAAGACAGACTGCAACCTTGAGGCAAACAGTGGTCCACGAAGTAAAAGTCCAAAAATTTGAAACCCAGTAACTCGAAATCATCCGTGTTTACTGGTAAAAGCCTAAATGCCAAGCTGATATCTTTTTTTCCAATTAGGGCGAACTTTCCTTGGCTGCCCACCATATCTAGTGCGGGTCAAACGGCGTGTAAGTCACAGAACACAAGCCCTTATCAATATAATCATTTACGCTTAAACCGTGTGGAAACGATAAATGCTGTATAAGCCTCCAAGAACCATCCTTTTTAGGACATAAGCCAATCGGAGACAATCTTAGATTAAAAAGAGGTATATTGTTAAAGGGGCCAGCTATTCTACCCAAATTAATTTCTTTCAATAATTTTTTTGCAACTTCAACTTCATTGCCAAAAACAGAAACTAGATTTCTACAATCAGTAGTCATCCTAGGTCCAGTATAATTTAGACGAAAACTTTCCAAAAATCCAAAATATACTATTTTATTACTATAATTTTCCAAAAACTTGCAAAGAACATCAAATTTAATTGGCGTATTATCGATTGAATGAACCGTGGAAAGCTGGTCGCTGGAATCTGACAGCTGCCCTTGGATTAGCACTCGAGCCTCGTTGCGAACTGTTATTTGGTTGTTCAGCAGCGAATCTAGGACCACGCCTAAAATTAAAATTTGTCTGAGCACCATAAAATCGTGTACAGTTTACCGATGGGTGAATACCTGTACCACGTAAACAACTATGTGAATAATGACAGTTAGGCCTAGTACAGGAGCCATTGTTATAATCATAACATTTATACACATTAGTTACATGGTTTTGGTTATTTTGTGTGTTATCATCATACATGAAGAGTAACCAAAGCTCTAAATCAACTGTTCCCCAGTTACAAGACGGCATTCTTATTTTTTTTTAAACGGAATTGCTCGTCATACCTCTCCCAGTCGTATGTTACTCATGTATTTCAGAAGCCCTCTTGCCTCTCCCAAATGACTTGACAAATAAATATCAATGAAAATCAGAGTTGCATCAGTCCACTGACTAATATTATTAATCTTTACTGTTGATGATTTTTGTTTAGATTGTAGAACACCATCTTTTATTATTAAAGTATTAGAATTATCATCAATAGGTACTGGGTTCAACAATAAACAACCCAGATCAATATATTCACCATTTAAGATTTTTTGTCTGATATTGCTCGAAACATTATAACCTAAATCATTGCTGATGCTGGGAATTTCATGTACAGAATTGACATTAGATTCAAAATTTTGAAATGTACCTTGTTCATTGATGTTTTGTGAATACACAGGCATTACAGACTCTTCATTATTCGGCAAATCCACTGAACTGTTAGACATGGTAGACGGTCCTGGTGCATTAGATGTTGGAATTTGCATCCGGGGCGGCACTACATCATGTTCTGTTTGGGACGGTGCAGCTGTCCTGTCATTCTCAGTAACACGGGCTGTTCTCCTTCTTTTAACTCCTTTTCCCCTCGCGACAGTTTTTCCCCTAGGCATCACTAACCTGATATTAGGAAGCTACCAGAATAATCTGCATAACAAAATGTAATTAGCGTAGATAGCATCAACATTAGATGCCTCAATAAAAGACAAAGCAATAATGTGAATGAAACTAAAATTTGAATTAAATTAAATATCATAATTTCGTTATATAGGCATATAATAAACATAAACAAATAAAATCGATTGAATGTATTAAAATTAAATATCAAGTAATCATGTGTATACTAAATTAACTCAATAATCTGACTTTAAATCAATATAAATCCTTGAAGATAGCGTTTGCAAAATTTGTGATGAGGAGTGCAAGAGCAGTTAAAAAATTGAAAACAACACGTATTAATTTATATGTAGTGTAATAAATTTAGACATGCGCGTCTGCTTTGACCCGCTAATGAACTATTGCTGGTCTTCCTCTGATAACGCGATTTAATGGTCGATCCCTTTAAATCGAATTATACAGAAGATTTACAATCTGAAAAAATACATATATAATGCCAATCATTATATTTCGGTCTTATGAAACTAATTTAAACTTTGATAAATGTCTAGATAAGTTTTTGTCTAAAATATTTAATCGCATTTATACAACTAGTGATAATGAAAGTGAACAAAGAGCATTTACAAATTAAAGTTTTATAAATATTAGATTTTAAAGGGTCTATATAATGTGATATAATAAAAAGAATATATAAACGCCTAAAAATGTACAAAACAACACCAATATTAAAAAGAGGAAACATTAAATGTAAATATCTATAAATATTTCGGATAACAGATATCCTTCATCAGTATGATTATGATGTAAAATGAATCATATCAATCTATTCTGATTTAACTATAACAATTTTTAAATTTATATGTAAATTTATTTATTGTGTACAGGTATCGTTACTCGTAACGATCCAGCTCCCTCGTATGAAAGATCGCTGACTAATATCTAGACGTCATATATATATATATTTTAAGAACATCAGTTGTTCGACCTGTTAGTAAAATGCGTATTGTTAAAATAGACTTTTTCACTTTTTTTGGTCTTTTGGAAATTGTTGTTTGTGCTGTATTTAGACCCCTCTACCAAGAAATTTGTTTTACATGCCAAGTATAAAAATTGCGGTTTCTATCCAACGCAATCATAGGTTTGAACGTCGTTTTCAATTTAGACTTTTATATATTTTTTTCGTTTGGGCTTGTATTATATTTTCCTTCGGGTATATATGATCCGTTCATCCTGTTTCGACTCGTTAAAATTCAAGAGTCAATCCTAAATTGAGGTAAATTATATGGCCTTCCAAATTACCGTTTCGATCCCTAACATCACTGAAGAGACATCAATTGTCGAAATCCGGATATGGTGTACAAATCTTTGCACCTCATGTTTGTGGTTTACCATCTTTTCCACAAGTTTATTGTTTTCAGTTTGGTATTAAATCAATATTAAGATCCATTTCGTTAGATCTGGTGATCAATTATTTGGTTGGCAATCGCCAATGGCAGTCAGTAGGGTTTAGGAATATCAGTTGTTAGACCTGTTAGTCAAATGTGTATTGTTAAATAGACTTTTTTCACTTTTTTTGGTCATTTGGAAATTGTTGTTTGTGCTGTATTTACACCCCTTCCAAGAAATTTGTTTTACATGCACAGGTATAAAAATTGCGGTTTTTATCCAACGCAATCATAATTTCTTGTTTGAGGGGTCTGTCTAAATACAGCACAAACAACATTTTCCAAAAGACCAAAAAAGTGAAAAAGTATATTTTAACAAAACGCATTTGACTAACAGGTCGAACAACAAATGTTCTTAAACCCTGCTGATTGCCATTGGCGATTGCCAAATAAACGGATCACCGATGTAATAAATGGATCTTAATTATAAATTTAATACTAAACAGAAAACAATAAACTAGCGGAAAAGATGGTATACCGCAAACAAAACGTGCAAAGGTTTTTGTGCACCATATCCAGATTTCGATAATTAATGTCTCTTCAGTGATGTTAGGAATCGAAACGGTATTTGGAAAGCCATACAATTTACCTCAATTTAGGATAGACTCTTTAATTTTGAGGAGTCAAAATAGGATGAACGGATCTATAAACCCGACGGCAAATATAATACAAGCCCAAAAGAAAAAAATATAAACAAGTCTAAATTGAAAACAACGTTCAAACCTATGATTGCGTTGGATAAAAACCGCATTTTTATACGTGTGCATACAAAACAAATTTCTTGTTAGAGGGGTCTACACTCGACACAAACAACATTTTCCAAAGGACCAAAAAAGTGAAAAAGTATATTTTAACAAAACGCATTTGACTAACAGATCGAACAACAAATGTTCTTAAACCCTGCTGACTGCCATTGGCGATTGCTTTTGGAAAATGTTGTTTGTGCTGTATTAATACCCCTCTAACAAGACATTTGTTTTGCATGCACACGTATAAAAATTGCGGTTTTTATCCAACGCAATCATAGGTTTGAACGTTGTTTTCAATTTAGACTTTTGTATATTTTTTCGTTTGGGCTTGTATTATATTTTCCTTCGGGTTTATATGATCCGTTCATCCTATTTTGACTCCTCAAAATTAAAGAGTCTATCCTAATTTGAGGTAAATTGTATGGCTTTCCAAATACCGTTTCGATTCCTAACAACACTGAAGAGACATTAATTGTCGAAATCCGGATATGGTGTACAAAAACCTTTGCACCTTTTGTTTGCGGTATACCATCTTTTCCACTAGTTTATTGTTTTCTGTTTAGTATTAAATTTATAATTAAGATTCATTTATTTCATCGGTGATCCGTTTATTTGGCAATCGCCAATGGCAGTCAGCAGGGTTTAAGAACATTTGTTGTTCGACCTGTTAGTCAAATGCGTTTTGTCAAAATATACTTTTTCTCTTTTTTGGTCTTTTGGAAAATATATATATAATGACTGAATAATAGTCAACGATAAATCTTACGGGGCGATGGATCATATAAATATGATACAGTACACTACAAAATATAATATATAACCAGTCTAAAAGGGTACAACATCACCAAAAAATGACAATAAACGAACAAATGTAACTATAAATATTTCGGATAACAGATATCCTTCATCAATATGAGCACGATGTAAAATGAATCAGATCAAACTATTCTGATTATTAAACTAAAGCAATCTTAATTTCTATACAATAAAAAAGTGAAACAGTTTTACCCGAACATCATATGTAGAGACGCTAATAAATTTTAAAATTTCCAAAAAACGACTCAAAGACATGCCTAAAATGAAAATAGTAATTAGAGATATAAACTGGCACAATTCTAAAATGACGTCAGTTAAGATGTTACAACAACTGTGTGTAAATTCATTCCCAAAAAACAGCACTGATCGATATAAGCTGGTAAAAATATGTCAAACAGAGGCTGCGTATTTATCATCCCAAATAAATAGCAGTTTTATAATGATAAGAAAATATAATAGTAAAATTTGGCTAAGGTTAAATAATTGGACGTGGATGCGTACTTGTACATCCCTCCCAAATGAAAAGAACCCTGGTATTTAAACTAGTAAAATTCCAAAAGAATCCTTAAAACTGTAAGAGTCAAGTAAGGAAGCCGGAGTAACTGGAAACAAATGATGTCAGGAAAATGAGTGATGGTAGGGAAAATGAGTGACTCATTCTATGTTTTTTCATTTATGCCCTCTGGGGAAACTGTCCTTAGCTTTCTTATCCAAAACCTTTCCCGAGCAAGTCTTTCGGCCCTTGACCAACCCTCGTTGTGGTCTATGATTGTGATTGTAAGGTTTTTGAGATCAGCTTGGGCGTGCCCAGGTGATCTCAAATGACGACTTACGGGGAGGTCGGGCTTGCAGGTGTAGTCACTTCGATGACCATTCATGCGTTTGTTGAATGGCTGTTCTGTCTCGCCAATATACTGCATGCCACATCGACACTGAAGAAGGTATACAACATTCTGTGTTTTGCAAGTTACATTACAAAATATAGTGTACACAGAACCAGTAGAGTGGCAAGTAAATATTTGAGTATTCTGTATTTGTTGGCTAATTCCGGTTTCTCCTGTAACGGTAAGTTTACGAGCGGCAATAAAAGTTTCTTTGATTTGAATTGTCAAGTGCGTTTCAAATCTTAATATCTGATATATTTAAGGCAGGATTTCGCTTCCATGTACCTTCGTGTTTTACTTGACGGTAAATTTTTGACGCTACTGAACAAATGCAATGCTTTCATATTTCGTCTCTAACATTCTACAAAGACAAGGCTTGAATCCGCTTTCACTTCGTCATCACATCTTACGTTACTTATTTTTTATTTTGCTTGTGTGAAACTTTCATTTGAAAGAGTAGCAGATAATTGCGAACACTTTTACGTTTCAATAGTGTTTCCGCTAGCCAGTTGTGACACATATGACAATTTCTGACATATACAATCGCAATCTGTTGAAATTTGTAATAATGAAGTCAATTGTATAATTGTTATTTTTTAAAACTGTAATGTTTGTTTACAAAACATCTTATTTGTGGTACTTGCTAAATTTATAGTCGCAGTTACCGAAAAAAACTAAGACGCCAGATTCATTGTGCTGAGGAAATTCAACCGTTACTTAAAACAAATGAAAAATAATACATTTACATAACTCGGAAATGAAAAAAAAAACAATTCGTCGACATATTATGTTATAGTTATTTGGCAATATTTGAAAGAGTACACAAAGAAATTTGCTCTTGTAATTTGTAAGATAAAATCGTTTGTAGATATTTTTTAATACTGGAAAGAATTTCAATTTTGCTTCTTTTTTTTTTTTTGGCGGTAATGAAATAAGTCCTAATTCAACACGACCAAAGATAAGAAAATATTTTTATGAGTCTTTAATTGATAGATACACAACTTAAGTTTAAGGTGACAATTATGGTAAAAATATGAATGGAATATTTAAAATTTGAAATTTAAAATAACAACCAACTATAAACCTATATGGAGTTATTTTCTTTCAGATCGATAAGTCATTCTTTCGAAGAATCAACCCGGACGATACCATGTTACAATGAAATATGCTCCAAGGCATAAAATAATGACCTGTGTGAGGTCATTATTTTCCTTGATAAAATGCAAATTATAATTTATTTCAAAATTATATTCGTCTGATAGTTTCTGTTGCCGATTTGGGAATTTATTTTTTAAAGTTCAATCTATGATAGGTGTAAAAAAAATCGTCATTGCCCGAATTTTAATTTTAAAAACAAATAATGTGAAGTTTTGTTAATTTATCGCTACAATACAGAGACATTATCATATATGCGAGATGAATTTTAATGTAAAACTTTCATAACACTTTAAAATAAAGCCAGATTTAACATATTCGTGTGTAAGATTTTGAAAATCTTATTGATTCACACTGAATAGGTTGATTGATTGATGGTTACTTAACGTCCAGTGGCAAATATTTCATGCATGTTCAGGACGATACACACTGAATAGGAAATCATACTGTGACCTACATGTATTGATATTCGTTTTCGTGTAACATGTATATGTATCACGATTTCGTGCCCCCTTCGTGTCAGTTCTTAACTTTTTCATTTATGTATACCTTTTACTCTATCAAATGATTAACTAATAAAATATTCTTTTATTCTATTGAATAATATTCACGTACTTCACAATGAGGTCGTGTGGGGGAGGGTATATAATTATATCCTGATTAATTGTTAAAAAATGTATTGCTATTCAAAAGAAAATCATTCTGAATATTTCATTCGATTCAATTAAAATTGTTGAAAAAATAACCACTTTTCCGCGATAAAATGTCATTACAAATAGACAAAAAAAACATAGCACCCCCTTTCCATAAACTAAGTTGGTACAATAAATTACTTACAAAGTGTCTTGTATTTTTCATACACCGTTATCAGATGGTAACAATTCATTTGTGTCTTACTTCATGTACTTACAGTAATATTTTTATTGTGTATGGATAATAATTTCTAAGGTTTATATCTAGATTAATTAGTGAGTTTTATTTCACATTCTAAATGAGCCGTAGGGCGTATTAAAACCTGAACGCATTCGAAAGGAATATCCCACTTTAGTGTGGTCGGTAAAATAGGATGCTAAATTTTGCAAATCTTTATAAAAAACAATATTTCTTTGACGGTATATAAGTCAGATAATGCATATTTTATGGTTTTTCTTGTCGTAGAACACACCGAGGCGTGTCAGGATTGATCAAATGAAAGACCGACCGTAGGGAGGTCTTTCTTTGGGCAATCCTGACACCCCTCGGTGTGTTCTACGACAAGAAAACCTTAAAATATGCATTATCTATAACATAATCCCAGTTTTCAGAAAAACGCAAAACTGGTGTTGCAATAATCACAAATTAATAATAGTGATCATCAATTTTGTTTTCATAATTTCTTGCCGAAATCATAATTTACCTTGGCACAACCTTTTTGATTGATCTTTAAAGCCGGGACTATGATAGCTTTCTTACATATTAAAATTTGACCAGTGAATGATTAAACAAATAAAGAATTTCATTATGCTTTTTATTGTGTTACATAATATTATAAATGTTTGCTCCTACTTCTTTCGTTCGCCTTTATGCTGTTCCATTTTTTTTTTTTTTTTTTTTATTCAAATACTTGAATATCATTTATTAATGAACAATAACAATTAATATTGTCGCACATTTGTGAACATTAAATGTTTAATTAAAACTGTAAACACATGCCATATCAGTTATTTAAGTACGTTTTATCATTACGGGGAAAAGGGCGGACCATCTGTCCCTTTATTTATATTACATGAGGACTATTTTTAAGTTGTCCTTCAATCTTTTCTTATCATTTGCATATATCAATATAATTCTTAAGTGATATTACCAGAATATTTTTGAGCGAATGTTTAAGTTAAAAACAATATCATGACGTCTATTTGTATAGGTTGTGAGAAAAATTGACCATTTATCAAAACATGAAATAGAAGGACAGACTAAATTAATTTCCATAAGCTGTCAAAAGGTCTTGATACGTGATATTCTTTAATGCAAAATTTAACAAATAAAACGCAAAAATAATGTGACAATAAGTAATGTAACAAAATTTTCTCGAACAATAAAAAAGAGTGCGGAATACTTTTTAGTTTGAAAAAAAAAAAACAAAATATATACAAAATTGTTAAACTATGTAAAACTATGTATTGCCTCTCTACTGCTTTCTGATAGAAAACAAAACTTATTCGCTGTGTGTCATATAATATATATATATAGACGGGTACCAAACCAATAAAATGTAAAAAAAGCTGAATATAAGCTCAAACTCAAGAGGACCAGACAAATAAATAATAAAACAGTTGTAAAGACAAACAATAAAATACATACACCAATACCTTACACACACATACTCGTACCTTAGTTTCAATACAAAGACTAAAGTATACTTTTGATTTTCGTCATTAGCTCAAAACATTATAGGAAAATTATTCAATGATCCTGGATAATCCAATGTTCCTCAAATTTA
The DNA here is from genome assembly GCA_017311375.1 of Mytilus coruscus. Classification (NCBI taxonomy): domain Eukaryota; kingdom Metazoa; phylum Mollusca; class Bivalvia; order Mytilida; family Mytilidae; genus Mytilus; species Mytilus coruscus. The sequence goes on from CM029607.1 coordinate 63,622,285, forward strand.
TTTTTGATTTCACCTTCCAACTGCTTCGTCTTCATTGACACACTGATGAGCTAAATGTACACGGAACAGCCGTATTGTGTACTCATTAATAAACCTGATATTTTTTACGAGTTTTCACAACCACTAGGTCGATTTCATTGCTGGAAGTTTTGCCCCTCGAGGGTTTCACCATAGTTCTTGTAGTCAAATGTCTGTAAATTAACTGTTTATAAAAATTTGGAATGTTCGAAGAACTTGGGTTTTTTTATCCCAAGACACAGATAGCCTTAGTCTTATTTGACACTAATCTTTTGAATTTTGGGTTTTCAATACTTTTCAACTTCGTATAATTTTCCATCTCAAATGTTTTGATCGGACCGCCATTGATAATTCTTAAGTATACGACACGCGCGTCTGGAGAACCTACTTAAAAGTCTTACACCTTTATCAAATATATATGGAAATGGTATGATTGTTCATGAGACTACTATCAACCGGAGTGACAAATCGTGGATCTAAGCAACTATTTTTATGGGGTTTTTTTATCAAACAAATGGCTAGAATGATCTAAAGAATGACACAATAAAATTCTATGACTAGTAGTTTTCAATTATAATAATTGTGTATGTTAAATGATGATCACCCATCCCCGCACTCATATACATATTTTCAAAGAATAATGTGTAAATGCTTAACAAATATATAACTGAGAGATTTACACTGAATTAGTTTATTTCATCCCAAGTTTGTATACTGTCAAGAATAATTAAACGCAATTGTTTACTTTAACCGATTTTTAGAAAGTATCCAAGTAAAATGTCGATAGAGAACAATAACCATCAACTATGCAGACACCAAGTGAAGAGCAGGAGCTGCTCATTCTTCCGTTGCACTTGAGATTATCATGATTGTAAGCGAGGTTTGTCTTGCTCAATCTTTAATTACTGCCTACTGTCTAGTGGGATGTTGTTCGTATATTCTTCTTTGTTTGACAATGGGTTTCTCTGTTAAAAAAATAATTGTACCCGTCGTTTTGATCATGGTAATTAAAATTATAATGATATAAAACATTCTTTGATACCACAATCAGACATACCAGTGGTCACATGGTATACAATTACAATAAGGTTTGCGTTTTGATCATTGTTGAAGGCCATTTAGTGACCCCTAGCTCCTTACATCCCTTCGCCATTTGGTTTCTTGAGGGTAGTTCTCAAAATTTAAAATCATATAAAAAAAATTCCTGATTTTTATATTATACCACAATGTCGATTAACACACAAATTATATTAAAATTCCTTATCTTAGTGTATGAAAAAGCTTAATTTGAATACAATCACACAGATTTAAACAACAAACACACTGAAGACTATATAATCAAAATGCTGAATTAATTTATCGACATTGTATGAAATGAGCTATGTGCTATTTACACAAATAGTCCGTATTCCAATGGGTTATAGTTGTGCAACCTTACTGACTGCCTTGTGTTTTGTACTCATATGAAGCAGATTTCACATAAAACCCTCTAAAAGACAACAAAGCATCTTGAAAAGTTTTTAAAGAATACTTTCAGATCTATTGATGATATCCTGTTAATCAAAAACCTAACTTTAGAGAGTTCTTGCATTTTGAATTTCCATTTGAATTAGAGATCAAGGATACTACCTTAACCAGAAGGCGTGTTTTTATCTTGATCTTTTCCATGATATTGACACATATAGACGACTTCAAACTAGAATCAATATAAAACGTGCTGATTTCAGCTTTCCCATACCAATTTCCATATTTCTCAGCAGTAATATACACTCTGCCAAATCATTTGGTGTATACATATGAAGAAGAACGACTGAAATCGACACTATATGTTACCTAAGCTGTATATGGCAAAATCTTTTTTGAATTTTCGGGTCTTCAATGCTTTTTAACATTGTTGTTTATTTTCGCCTTATTACTTTTTTTATTCGAATGAGTCTTTTGTAGACGAACGCGTGTATTGCGTACAAAATTTTGTAAGCTTGATATATTTGATGACTTTTTTTAACTATACGGTCACTATCACAAATTGGTTGGCTGTTTCGTTGTGTCTGTGCTTCGACTCGTGAGTAACACGGTAAGTTTAAACTGAATATATATGTTTTAAGTGAAAAAAAATGCCAAAACGTAAACAAAGCATCTACAAAGGTCCTATTTTAAAGAGTAGAGAAAGATATCGGAGAGAAATTCAACCTCATAAATCAAAGACAAACTAACAACGCCATGGAAAAAAAGAAAAAAAACGACCACAGGTCAAACAAAGTGAAGTCGTAATGTATGCCTAGCATATATTATTTATAGACTTTTGATGACAATATGTTATTATTAATACTATATATAAGCACATGCGTCGTACAGGTAACTGGTTCTTTTTTTATACGTTAAACTCATATTGAATATTCAAGCCTCTGTTACCAGATTTATTTCCGATAAATTTGTGAAATGATTTTTGAAATTGGAACATAGGAAATATCACTTACTTAGTTGGACAATCTTTTATCATTTATATCTAAAATTCATTATGGGATCAGCTGTAATAAAACCTTTTGAGCATGTTTATAACAAGGATCGTGCTATTTTTGGGGCAATTCGTAAAAATAGGTTCCCCCTAGCAAAGAAACTTATATTGTCAGGAACAGATGTTGATTGCATAAATGATATTGGTGCTACTCCATTAATAGAAACTTGCCGAGCTCCCGACGTTTCCAAAACTCGCATTAATCGTGAAGAATTTGCACTGTTTCGTATTGAAAACGGATGTAACATAGAAAAATTTGATATACATGGATGGAAGGCAGCTTTATATGCTGAGGAAAATGGACATTTATCTATCGCCAAAATGTTGAATAGACGTGAAAGTAAAACCAGCTGCTATAAAAAGAGAGGTAAATAAGTTTGTTTTTTTTTTTTTCACTGTAAATGTTATAATTTGTTTGCTAACATGATTTTCATGTTTTAGTTTTTTATAATTACGAATATATTCTAGGGTTTCAAGGATTTGTTTATAAGTTTAACATTCTTAACAATTTTCATAGTGCTTATTTTTGTAGCGTATAAAAATGGGATATTCATGTAAACAAACAATGCATGCAATAACATTTTTATTTCAAGTAAAAGACATAATACCGTATTTTTTTTTTTTTTTCAGATGATTTTTCATTTGTATTAACACCTGTCATAGAAGAGTTAGAAATCCACAGTGCTAACTATAAATTAAGAACAAATAACAACTCAATTTGTTCTATAGACATTTTAAACATTCATGTTGAATTGGAAATTCAGGGATTGCGTTTCCTATCAAGATTTCCAATATAGAGGGTAACTGCTTACATCTAATCTATTGCAACAAGGGTTCAATCTGGTAAAATTATTGTTATCCCATCGTAAGTTTTACGCACGGCATCACAATTAAATTGACCGTTAGGAATATTTATGTCACAGATGACTTCGAAAATGTCCCACTTTTCAGAACCACAAACCCTTCCACATTTCCTCAGATCTTACATAACCGAATGAGATTTAAGTCCAGATTTTTACTTTCATGAGCAACCTGACGGAAGTCACATGTATCGGAACTGGTTACACGTCTGGAACATTTACATTTAGCACCGGGTTTTAAGGGGGTTTGGCGGGGGACGTGTTGCCTAACCCTTAGTTTTTTGTGTAGTGTTATGTTAAAGATGTTTTTCATTTCGTCTGTATTGTGATCTGGTAAAGCAATTGTAAAAAGAACATAAGTTTTAACGAAAACCTCTATAATAGAAAACGCCTATTCAGTTACAAGTTTTACAACAGTATTGAATTTTTGGAAGTATACTATAATTTATGTATCAGTGCCGGCAAGACTGTAGTTGTTATTTCTAAATACTGTTTGCGTAAAGGAGGTTTAGGATACACGTTTTCACAGTTACATAAAATGATCACCATTGAAACCTTATTTTGCCATAGCATACGCAAGAATAATGAATTCAAATATCAATGAAGAAACATTTCCGAACATTTTCCTTTTTTTAAATGAAAACTGCATGTCAGGAGCAAGTAATAATTTACGTATTGATTTATCATTATACATGCAAATGCCCAATAGTAATAAAATATACAACCTACGTATTTGTTTTTTTTTTTTTTTAACTGAGGACATGCCAGATACATCATGTAAACATTTGGGATGGCCAATCTATATCGTGCTTTCCTCTGGTACTGGAGGGCTTTGGCTAGATCATACAAAACGTGCTACTTATAGCACACATGTAATTATCAAAAATTAAAATATCAAAAGCCATTGAACAGTACAAAACTCCTAACATCAACACAATAATAATAATAATAATAATAAGACAAAGGGAAAGAAGACTAAATAAAAAAAAAAAAAAACGGAAAACTATCATATACACAACAAACTCCCTATCAAAGTGATATCAGTCACTAAAAATAAATAATAGTTTATCCTAATCAGATAATTATGATTTGATTTGTAATTACTCAATTCCGTAGAACGTAGCAACATGGAGAAAAAGAATAACAAAAATACTAATCTCCAAAGTAAATTAATAAAGGGGAAGTCCATACAAACTGACAAAATCAACCGTTATCAATCAACGGAACGAGTGAAAAACAACTGTCATATTCCTGACTTGGTACGGGCATTTTCCGAAGAGAATGGTGGGTTAACCTTGTTTTATAGCAAGCTTAACCTCCCACTTCGCATGACAGCTTGGAAATATTATCAGTGATCTCGAATACAAGCATTGTGAAGAAAATGTTGAAATGATTAATCAACTCGTATGGACAGTAAATATAAGGGGAGATATCCTTGAGAATCACCAAAGCCACATAACAACAACAAAAACGAATACAAAATATGAAAGACAACTATGGACAAGGATTAGTGTTTATCAGAAGCATATCGGAACTTCATGCCAAGCTATAAGTTGCCTAAAGGTAGAAGTTGTGAAAACATTTCATAACATTAACTCATCAACGATACGGTGACTAAAACCAATCACATTTCTAGAATAAAAAATAAACTCCAAGTACTCGCAGAGCGTTTTGTGTTCGTACCGGCAGAAAAGGCAGCCAATAATGTAGTGGTGGTATGACGCATATACTACACGGAAGTTCTTCAAAACGAAATTATCAATTCATCTACATTCAGGTCCGTATGCACCACTGAAAGTCAAATCGTTAACAAGCATATCACTGCCACTACCCAGCTTAAAGCCTCTTCCAAACATTTGAAAGTCCCTACCATGTACTGGTTACCGAAATTACACAAAAAACCATTTAAATTCCGTTTCATCTCCGCATCTAGTAAGTGTTCTACTACTTATCTATCAGTGTTTCTTACTACCTCCCTTACTACTATCAAAGAACTGGTTATTAACTTTTGTAATAAAGCTTATGAAAATAATGGTATTAATTGTTTTTGGAGTGTTAAAAATTCTTTAGAGGTTTTAGATAAAATACATGCTTTTGCTGGTCCTTTTAATTCGGTTGACAGTTATGATTTTTCTACTCTCTACACTACACTTCCACACAATCTAATAAAGAAAAAGTTTTCATATTAAATAAAATGGTCTTTCGAAAAATCTCATTGTAAATTTATTTGCTGTAACTCGTTTAAAGCCTTTTTCTGTAACGAAAAAGGAAAGTATGCTAGATACACTTACTGGAAATGTTAAGATATGATTGAAGCTTTAAATTTTCTCCTAGATAACATATATGAACGTTCGGCGATAAAGTGTATCGTCAGGTAGTAGGTATTCCTATGGGCACTAACTGCGCCCCTTTAATAGCAGATTTATTTCTGTATTGCTATGAATCTCAGTTTATGACCAAACGCAGTAAAGACACATCATTGTTACATTTGGTTGATACATTCAACAATACCTACCGTTATCTGGATGATAGTTTTTCGTTAAATAATCCAGAGTTCTCTAAATATACTACCCAAATTTACCCAAAAGAACTCACTTTAACTAAATCTAACATAAACAGCAGCAGTTGTCCTTTTCTAGATTTAGACATTTCAATTTCTAAAGGGAAACTCCATACTAAAATTTACGACAAAAGAGACGATTTTTCATTCCCTATTGTTAATTTTCCTTTTTTAGACGGCGATGTGCCTTTGGCTCCATCATACGTTGTTTATATATCCCAACTCGTTCGGTATGCCCATGTGTGTAGTGATGTCATAGATTTTAACGAACGTAATCAATGCATCACTGGTAAATTATTAAGTCAGGGATTTCGTTACCATAAATTACTTAAAACTTTTACTAAATTCTTTCATAGATACAAAGATTTGATTAGTAAATTTGGCTGTTCCTGTAGAATGGTATTTCACATCCTAAATTTTACGGTAATATTGTACTTAAAGCGCGGAAATCACTATGTGATCCGTGTAAACTCATCGCACCTTTAAACAAACTTATTAGTAAGGGTTATCGTACCAATGTTGTAATTAGATCTCTGAATACAGTTTACATTGGCACTAATATCGATTTTGTCATTAGCAAATTAAAACATAACTAAATTTGTATTTTCTTTTCAAACGGGATGTATAGAGACACACACACGTTCATTTTTATCTATAAAGAAGTCACTCCTAACTATCCTACTACCTGTCGATACATTTATTTTTGGCATTGCACAAGTCATGTCTTCTTTGACTGTTCATGACGTTAAAACACTAAATTCCTGGGATGTGTTTTAGATGATTTCAGTCTCTGATGCATAATTTTTTATTATTAATTGTTTTGGCTTTTAACTAGCTGTCAGTAACTGCGAGTACTCTCAAATCGTTCTTTCTTGTTAATTTGACCTGTTGATACTATTTGTAATGCCTTTTTGTTATTTAATGTTAACATGGATCTTGTCTATATACCAGCTTTGATTATTTGGAATTACTACAAATTTTCACTTGTTCGTACTATGAACATCAAAATTATTTCATTTTCTCCTTAAATACTGTTCTTGCACCTGTACAGGAAGTTTTATCTAGTACTAATTGTATAGTTTTATTGTTGATATTCACCCCATATGTACCAAGTGTTAGATTAGTTTTATTGATATTTAAGAAATTTCTTGGTAGTCCTAAACGGAAGATTTTATACACATAGAAGAAGATGTATACTTAACGACAAAATTATTTTTATTTACCTGTGTATAATATGACGCAAGTTTTTTTCAAAAGTGATGATTTTCTAAAAATTGTTTAACATTTCACAGTGGTATCATACTATAACTTTGTTTAAACCTGTTTATTTACTTTTGACCTTAATTATTTATCCCTTATAATTTTTATTAACTATGTATTTGCATTCAGGTATCACAGATCAAATTTATTCGTTCATTGTGTGTTAATTTACGTTTTTTGATTGAGTTAAACCTTCCAATTGATATTTTATAGTGTGTCTTTCTATGTTGTGATGTTATACTATTGTTGCAGAAAAAGGAGAAGGTTTGGTACCATTAAAACGTTTGATCCTGCTGCAAATGTTTGCACCTGTCCTAAGTCAGGAATCTGATGTACAGTAGTTGTCGTCTGTTTATGTAGTTCATACGTGTTTCTCGTTTCTCGTTTTTATATAGATTAGACAGTTGGTTTTCCCGTTTGAATGGTTTTACACTATTAATTTTTGGGGCCCTTTATAGCTTGATGTTCGGTGTGAGCCAATGCTCCGTGTTGAAGGCCGTACCTTGACCTATAATAGTTTACTTTTATAATTTGTTACTTGGATGGAGAGTTGTCTCATTGGCACTCATACCACATTTTCCTGTATCTACTGATAGACAAGAAACAGGACTGATCTAAAGTGGTCATCATTTACAGAAAATACCTCATTTTTAACAGAAAATAAAAAGCTTCGAGTCAAGTTAATATCTCTTTTTAAACAATTATGAATGCATAATAAAAAAATATACAAGGATTATAGCGTATTCAATGTCGAGGAATGACAATTGGTTGATATTGGAATGATATTGTAATTTGTTGCGTTAAACTGTTGAAATCATTTACTGTGACTTGACTGTAAGTGTTGCTCTCCACCTATTGCAGCTCATTCAAAATTCTGACTCAACTGCAATTTGTTTTATTAAACCAAATTGTTCAACTGGTTAGACATTTAAACAAACTGCTGAAAAGAAACACTTTCAAGTCAACAAAGTGCATGATGATAAAAAAAGCATACTTACAATCCCATAAAATTTGAATTACACTGCATGGCTACAATGATAGATTGCCTTCACATTTTACGGATATTTTTATTGCAATGGGCCATTTAAAAGGTAAAGTTTTTTATTCAATTGCTAAACATTTTTTTAAATTAAAAGATTTTGAATTATCTCCTCAGATGTTATTAACTATACATGCTTCAAAGCTGTCATTATAAAAATTAAAATATAAAATACTCTGTGAAATATACTTTTAGCTAAGATATGTTTTCATGAAGTTTAAAAGTGAGAGAAGACATTGGGTCCAATCCATATGACGAATATACATCAGATTATCTCCCCCATGGAAACCTATTAAGAACATATTTTAACTTCACGTATATTTTACTGAGTATAACATGATTTAATTATTCAAAAAGAAAGAAAGTATGATAACTTAGATTGGACATTTTAATAGCAATTCAAAAACTACTACCTCTCACCTTTCATGTGCCTCTTTACACTAACAATATGTATAGAAATTTTTAGCAACACAGTCCTAATAGCCTTGAAGTGAAATTCAAATCTTATGACCCGTTGAACAGTTTGATTTGATAAAGCAAATTGCAATTGGGTCCGAATTTTGAATGAATTGCAGTAGACGGAAAGCAACATTTACAGTCAAGTCATAGTAGAAATAGTGAATGTATTTCCCTCATGCATATGTTTCATTCCTTGTCAGGATTTGGCTTTACTTTAGGTCCTTTTCCGTTTTGTCTTTTATAAGCTCTTCAACGTTTTAATATTCTACGTCGAGCATTACTAAAAAGTCATTATATGTCCAAATGTACATATGATACCGATAATTTTATTACTACCAATGAGTTGATTATTCTGCTGGTTAACTGTTATTCATTGATGGTATCACACGCCAAGGAGCCAGTTCTTTGGTACTGCCATGAACATACGGTTAAAAAATTTAAATTATTTAAAATCAGGGAATGTATCTCCTGTATGCATATATCGGATTCCTTGTCAGGATTTGACTTTACTTTTGGTCGTTTTTGGTTTTATCAGCCCTTCAACTTTTAAATGTGCATATGGTGCAGTAAAATTGGTATCGTTCAATATCTCTGCTGGTTGACTATTAGTTCTCGGGGGTATAACCAGTCCATAAAAATACGAATCTGAGTTATAGAAAATTTGCTGTTTCAAAAGTTTGAAAATCATTTTAAACAGCGGAATGTATTTCCCTCATGCATAGTTCTAATCTCATTTTCAATTTTGTAATAGCGTCTATCAAAACACAGGAGTCATTTATTTGTGGCGTATAAGAAACAATCCGAAATCTTAGAAAAATTAAAAGAGCATGTAATTACGTTTCAATAGCTTTATACATGTAAGTAAATAAGACCGTTTACTTTATTTACATTTAACGTTGTTTGAAAGTTATAGAAAGACTACCATAATTTTTGCAATTTCTTTGGATATATAGTATACGAATGCAAACATATCATGTATTTATTCACCAAATAATGGGTATTGTGATATATGGTGCAGCAAAGTGCCTATCTTTGCCTTGCCTTCATATACACAGTAAAGAAATGCAAATCAACCTTTTCGTGCAGTGAATTTTTGAATTTATCTGTTTCGGTACAAACCGGGAAATTCAACACTAAATTATACAACAAAAGAGACGATTTCATCTTTACCATTCTAAATTCCATTTTGTTTTTCTTTTCATATTGTGTTTGAGCGTTCCTGATGGTTAAAAATCGAGAAAATGTTTCGTGTGTTATTTTCATTGATGGCGTGTTCATTTCATACCCTTTACGGTTTGCTAGTATATGCTCTAATGATTTTAGCAAACATAACCTTGTATTTACAAAAAATACTTTTGAAGGGTTACATATACCACATATTTTTTAATACTTTCATACTTTTTATCGGCTTAATCAGCACCTTGTCTGCAGACAAACCCTTTTATCCTTTTTAAAAATGCAATATAATCTCACCCAACGTTCTTAAAAGCTGAAATATTGGAGAATCATATATCTAAATCCATGGAAAATTCTAACATCATTGAACTGCAAGGGATACATATGAAATATACGAACTTATTAAGTAAGCATTGTTTTATCAGATGTTCTGACGATTTTAAATTTTACTGGCCTTTCATTAATACTACCTATTTTAATTACATCTTATGTTTAGACTTCAGAAAATCCTGTTACAATAGCAATTTGTATTCCTGTGAATTCAATATAACAATGGCATGATATTCACGTGTATATGTAAAACGTAGTGTTCACGCCTACACTTACAACATGATATAAACAAAGTCAAAAGTGATATTCAAGTTATAGATTAGCCATGTGATATCCATATCAGGTCCATGTGATAATATCCCACAAAATTTATAGTAAGTAAGTAATGTATATGCACTTGTGGAGAAGCTTCAGGGGAAAAATTAAGTTTTAAAACCTTTGTTGTATTCCTTGACATATTTTATTTTGTCATATTGTTTTGAATAAGTTTCCCTGGTTCTGAATTATAAATGACAAGTCAAGGCGGAAGCAAGACTTTTGAGTCATGGAAGAAGTTTGGCCTAAGTCGTTTTGATCATATTCCAGTTTCTTTCATATACCAGTTTGTCCATGTGGAATAGGATCCCAGTTGGATACCAGTCCAGAACCCAAGAATGAAGTCCCTTAATAAATTAACCATCTTTTAAATGGGATATTGTACCGAGATGAAATTATGTAAAGATGCTTAAATTTGTAGAAGAAAAGAAGAAAAAGAGAGAGAGAGGCGAAGGATACCAAAGGGACATTCAAACTCATAGGTCGAGAATAAACTGACAACACCATGGCTAAAAAAGAAAAAGACAAACAGACAAACAACAGTACACAAAACACAACATAGAAAACTAAAGATTGAACAACACGAACCCCACCAAAAACTGGGGGTGATCTCAGGTGCTCCGGAATGGTAAACATCCTGCTCCACATGTGACATCCGTCGTGTTGCTCATGTTAGTACAAAGGGGACGGGATTGTAGTTACGACGATTGGAACATATCCGTTGTCATCTGTGAAACGGATATTCCATAATGGTTAACCAACTCGTGATGGCGTCCGTAAAATTTACGAAGGGACGATTTCAACTTCACCACTTGGAACTCTTGGTTTAATAGCTTCCTTGTGAGCAGCAACCCCCTATCAAGGAAATCATGATAAGAAATACAAGCCCTAGAATATCTGATCAACTGTTTTTGTTGTTGCAAGACTTGGTAATCTGACTCTTTCATTCATAATATATTCAATTTTGGAAGAAAATGGCAATCTGCATATTTATTGTTTCTACAGCAACGATACCATATTGTAATGCTCCAGTATGCTGGCTCTGCTGGAGTGTTGCTACATAGAAATGGAAAGTTTACAATTGGGAAGCTGAAATCATTTCTTTTGTCGTAAAGTTTTGTTTTCAACCGACTATCATTGTCAATTTCTAGATATAAGTCAAGATATGAGGCAGATTTAATTGTATCTGTTTTATCCTGTATCTCAAGTTTGATGGGATAGATGCGTTCAACATAGTCACCAAATTTTGAATTATTTAGTGACAGAACATCATCTATATAGCGGAAAGTGAAATTAAAGGATACTGCTTATTTCTTTCCTTTCTTCCTAAGAAGTTCCTGTATGCAGTCAGCCTCAAGGAACAAGTCGGCAAGCAGAGGAGCACAGCTATTTCCCATGGGAATGCCAATTATTTGTTGAAAAATAAGTCCTCCGAACGTAGCAAATATGTTGTCAATCAAGAAACCAAGCATCAATATAATGTCAGTTTCAGAGAATTTTTTTTTTTTTTTTTTTGAATCAGAGTGATTTTTTACAAAGTACGATTTATCCCTCCTTACGTCAAGAAACTTGTATTTACTTAGGCCGTTCTTTTTCAATAAAACAAAGCAGGAGCAACTATTTCAATTTGTCTTATAGTTTAGAATAGGGAATACTTGTGTAAAGTGTAGAAAAGTCTAATGTTTCAATTCTATTATCCAAAGGGTAATTTGATACCGAACAAAAACAAATGATACAAAAAAGCCTTTATTAACCATAAAATATAGCCATCAATAAAACTGATCCATTCTGTAGTTAGCTTGATATATAGTTAGGATCAAACAGAATTAGTTTTGTACTTAAAAGTCATATTCTGTCTGTAATGTGCAATTTTATATAAGACGGTCAATGAAAAATCAGTCAAATTTTGAGAATTTGTCAAAATAGTCAATATTTAGAGAATGTTCCATTTTGTAAATTTGAAAATAATTTTTTTTTTTGTTGCAAGACTTGGTAATCTGACTCTTTCATTCATAATATATTCAATTTTGGAAGAAAAATGGCAATCTATAGCATATTTATTGTTTCTACAGCAACGCACCAAAATTTTACCATATTGTAATTTAGTCCAATACACTGTTTGATAAGGTTTTCATGTAAATATTGAATTCTGCCATTGATTATGTATGTATTTTACTGGTATTCTTCACATATATATGCCTGATTTTCTTTTTCTTTGGTTGAATTTGAAGAGAAATAGAGATTTCTCATTTTAAATATATTTGCATATCTCTGAAGCTAAAATTAAGTTTTTGGTGCTTTTAACTCAGGGAAAATGCTTTGGTATACTATTTCCTTCATCAAAAAGTTAATTTAGAACTGAAAAATTCAATGGGTTGAACAAAATTATTTTGAGACTTCTTTGATCAATATTAAATTTTGGCTGAAAATAAGCTCTTTTTTGGTGTTAAGGGTTGACCTCTTGTTTCTGGCTATACAATGCTCAAAACAAAGACTTAGACATGAAACCTTTTGATTTTATTGAAGATAAATGATTTTTTTCAGCAAATAATTTGATTTTTCTTCTTTTTGAGATGGGATATTGTACCGAGATGAAAATTATGTAAAGATGCTTAAATTTGTAGTATATCCAAAGGTTATTCATTAAACTTTCAACCTCTGTTCAATTTTAAATGATTCTGAATGTATAGGGTGGATGATTGTCTGAGTAAATGGTTCAAATTTCATTTTCGATTCCAACCAGAAAGTTAATAAAATGACCCTTTTAATACTCAAAACAGTATTGCTCTCTTAAATGCCCGTAATGACCCTTGAAAAATTCTCCAGGAAACCACGAAGGGGGCTACTAGTATGAAAAAGCAATTGAAATTTTGCATTTTAATATAGGGAATAAAAAATCTGCCCCTCAATTGTGATAAAATTGCATTGAAGTAATGGGGGATATAATTGGGTCCCCATTCCATGTGTAAAAATTCGTTTCCTCCATAGTTTCAATTTTTATTTTAATTGACAGCCATTTGTTGTTCAAAATTTTATTCGTTTGAATATCTGAACGTTTCCGATACCTTCAGTTGACAGTAGTGGTATTTGGTCACTTTAAAAATCTCTGATCTATTGTCCTTGTGAGTGGCCATTATTGTACCTGTGATACTTGTAAATCACCATTTGTCACCCCTTATACGAATTTTGATGGGCAATGGCGACGTCATTTGATCGGCGATCTTCGGCGATTTTCAAACATTTATAGCAACTTTAATGTTCATTTCGCCTGCAAGATGATGCCTAGAATTTATAATCGTTTCGAAAAATTAATTTTTTTCATTATCTACATTGTATGTTTCAAAATGTCTTCAGCAATGAAAATATTACATTCAATGACTCTAAAGACGTCACTGTTACTCGGATACAGATGCAACTGTGAAATGTAAACTCCATAACAAAGATCGGAACATCGTTATCAAGGGCATGAAAAATGTTTATCTTAAAATTTGGTATGCAGATTGCAGTTAGGAATTCTTAAATAAGGTTTAAAAAATCAAAGATAACTGTCAATGTTTGGTTAAAAGTTTAACAATATTCCTATCTCATAAATAAATTAAAAAGACAAGTCAATGCTACACACAAAAAATGCTGAAATCGCAGTTCAGGTAGTGCAAGATACATTAAATTTGTATATTTTGAATCATCTGGATGGTTTATAGGAAAAATATTGTCTAATATTAAATGTCGTTTAAAATATCTATCAGGCTGTTTTTCATTTTTCGTGGTTTTTTTAAAAGATTTTTATTTTCTGTTATTACAAAAAGAACAACAAAGGAACTGATTTACGATATGATATTAACAGTTACTTCCAAATCGGAATATATAAACCTTTTCTAAAATTTTCCGTTTTTAGATTTTGAAATTTTAAAGACACTTAGGTTTCAACTCCCGCAGGCAAAGTTGACCTTCGATGGATTTGGCTAATTAGATCCTTTTTGATCATATAGCTCTTCACATCATTGGCTTTCAAATATTCGGCTTTGAGCGTTGAAGGTTAATCCAGAAAAGCGCTTCGGATGCATGAAATGTATAACGTGTTGTTTTTCATTTTTTTTTTTTCTGTTTTTTTTTCTATTTCACTTCTATAGGAAAGCTGCAAATCCTAGTAAAGTTAGATTATGATCGAAAGCATCTTGCCAAAACGGGGCATCGACCTCACTACCTCAGTGTCATCTGGTTAATGAGCACTGTAGGTTAAATACTTAGATCACTCGGCCACGGAGACACGTTGCTTTCAAAGAAACGTAAGATTACCAAAGATGTTGTTAGGTTCGTATTTGTATACTAGTATATAGTCTCAGGAATAAAGAATACTTTTTTCAATATCAAAGTCGGAAGTAATGGGTGACTATATGTATGGTAATTATCAAAGCTTTTGATTGTTGTGTTATTGACAAAAATCCGACATCTACGGATCTTCGGGTAAAGGAATGGCGAAAAATACCAAAGGGACATTCAAACTCATAAGTCGTAAACAAACGGACAACGTCATGGCAAAAAAACAAAACAACGAAGAAAAGACAAACAACAGTACACAAAACACAACATAGAAAACTAAAGACTGAGCAAAACGATCCTCACCAAAAACCGGGGAACCTCAGGTGCTCCGGAAGGGTAGGCAGATTCATATAAGACACCCGTGTAAGTAAGAGTTATATTCATTTAAGTTTTTTGCGAGTGTAAGATAAAATGGGTAACTCAATAATATAAAACTATGGAGGTAAACGAAAAATATTTGAATAAACTAAGAAAATTAGGAAAAATCAAATATATAATATACTTATAAAATCATCGCAATCATTAACAAATCTAATTTTCAAAAATGACATTTTGGTATATCTATATGCGAGGAAAACATAGTGATAACTAAATAGCTCTGATAATTTGATTCCTTCGTAAAGCAGACTGAAAACAGATGTATAAGCAATATGAATAGTTTTGAGCTCTAAACAATGCACGATACTGAGCTTGCAATGCGAAGTATCACTACTAGGTAAAACGATAAAAATGTGTTACTTAAGTTTCGAGAATCTAAATGATCGACAAGTATAATATTTTGTCTATATATCTTATCTAAGACAAAATATTGCATGTGTAAAGATTGATCATAATTTTAAATTTTACAGTGCAATCTTCTCGACATTGCGAAAAATGTGTTGTTTGGAAAGAATCTATAATTCGTTGATTTCGTGAGTATACGGAAAACCACGATTTAAAATGTACAAGCACAAGCAACCTAACATTAATTTGTGTATAAAACTGATTTAACTTTTGTATAAGAGAAACACACGTTCTCGATTTCTATTTAAATTATCCTTAATAGATTTTATTTTCTCCTTTTTATGAGCATTCAACCTATTTTTACATATTGTACGACATTATCCGCGTTTTAAGAAGTCAAAAATGAAAATAAATGTATTCGTGAAGGTACATGTTCACTCTGAGGTGAAGGTTCCTACTATCATTTCGTTATTTAACACTATATACATTTATAAACTGTATAGTTCTTATATCATTTGTATGGTCATGTCAATGCCAAGAATTATATTCCAATACTGACGATGTTCTCGTAAATGAGTAGTTTTCCATGAATTTTATCTTTGAAGTGGTAGTTTATAAAACAAAACAAAAAACGTTAACTGATATAAAATTTATTAATAAGCTCCTCAAACATAAACATATAAAAAAGTTCATGTTTTCCGGTATGAACAGCCAACGTGTTTCTGACTTAAATAGGATTTGGAGGTTTATATCAAATTATGTAAGAATGCATGGAGTGATATAGGAGTTACATTCATAAGGCGGATACCTTCCATTTTTGTAAGTAAGAAAAATGCTATACTTTCAAAACTCTTAAAATTTGTTTCGATCATTAAATGGAAAAGTAAATTCATAGAAACAATAGGTATTACAGATTCTCTGAAAGCTACATTAGAATACAGTCACATATTCCTTTTAATAATAGTTCCGGATACAAACTGTGGACAGACCAACGAGCAAATGAATGACGAAAGAACTAAATGTTTACGCATCAAAGCATAAGCCACCTCAATTACTTGGAGTATGACAATTAGAGTCGGATAGGGGATTTAATGAAGTGTGTTTGTCACTGAAACCTTTTCAGAAAAGAAAAAAGGTAGTTTACCAATACATTTGTATCACCTAAGGAATATGAATAATTTCAATTGTATAAATCATTTTGTTCTTATTCTAAATAGTCAGTGAAATAAATGAACATACATATAGTTCGTCAATTACTTATGCATCACTGGCTCCCAAATTGTTGGTTTTGAACGTTCTTAATGACGGTGAATCTAGAAAACTTCGGACTTCCAAATTTATTAACTGTTATCTTAGTTTTATAACACAAAAACAAGACGTACCAAATTTATTAACTGTTATTTTAGTTTTAAAGCAATAAAAATGTATTTTAAGTTTCAAGTTGATTGGACTGAATTTAAAACTGATATGTCATGATTAAATTCATGGTTTTGAGATCAACACATAGAATACAATACAAAAATTTGTGAGTGGAAAGACACCACAAAATTCCGAAAAATTAGTGCTCCATGAACAATAATTAGTTTATTGTATTATTTTGAAGGAGATGAAGAAGATAGTAAATACATATTTATTTCTGTATAAAACTATATAACTCAATTTATGACAATTCAAAATGATGGTTTTTGTTTTTGTTTTTTATTCAATAGTTGTTCGTTTTAGTATTATAGATATCGCTTGGTCGCAGAATAGATTCTCGATCTTCGATGTGGATTTCTAATTCTTCAATGACAGGCTGTAATACGAATGAAATATCTTCTGAAAAAAAAGAGTTTAGATTGTATGACTGAATTTGAAATAAACAGATGAAGGTATGAAAAGTACTTGTATATCCATATTTATAATATAGTGTGACAAAAAGAAGAACATTAGAATAATAAAGTATATAACGATGAGACGAAAATTGCCCTTTACGCAAGACATATTTCGCATTTTCGTAAGATTTAATGTAGCATAATGTTGTTTACATTTTTATATCATAAGACTGTTGTTTGTCTTGCCATGGGGTTTTCGGTTTGTCTTCCACTTATTAGTTTGAACATTCCTACGGTATCTCCGGCTCCCTTTTATAGAAATGTCTCATCATAAAGGCCCCATTTCTCCTTTGAATAAGCAAAGAAATATTAAAATAAAATAACAAAAAATTATAAAAATAATATTGACTCTTTATAGTAACTAATCTTATTTACCTCTCCTTTTATAGCAGCTGGTTTTACTTTCACATCTGTTCAAAATTTTGGCTATAGATAAATGTCCATTTTCCTCAGCATACAACACAGCTGTCCATCCATATATATCATGTTTCCCCGTGTTACATCCTTTATCGATTAAAAACTGTACAAACTCCTCGCGTTTTTTTCGAGTGTTAGGAACGTCAGGAGCTTTGCATGCTTCTATTAATGGAGTAGCACCAAGATAATTTATACAATCAACGTCTTTTCCTGAAAATATTAGCTTCTTTGCTAGGGTAAATTTATTTTTACGTATTGCCTCAAAAACTACATGATCACTGTTATGTTCAAAAGGTTTTAAAATAGCTGAACCCATTTTCTAGTCAAAAATAATATAGTAAGTCAAACTTAGTCAACGATTGGTTATTTGTTGCTATTAGCTATCAGTCACTTCTTCGGGTGAAAGTGCTTTCTTAGATGTAGCTCTCCTTGCTTTTATATGGTATAACTGTTAATAGAAGACGTCAAACAATCACATTAGATCGTCTATATTTAGAGAACTGTTCGAATATCCTTTAAAGGTCTTGTTTACGATAAGATCATCAAATACACTTTAAAAAGTAGCAATTCTTTAAAGGCATTTGATTACCACTGGTATATTTAAAACACTTCACTCCTTAGTATACAAGCTATGGTTATTCATAAAAGTTCTTTTCCAGCAGGATTGGTCGAAATAATTATTAAACCTATCAAAATGATTCCTTAATGTATTTGTTTCTAAATTTCACTAAACAATATTTTTTGTGAATATCAGGAAATTTGGTTTGATTGATGAGCCGACTACCCACCAGAGTTAACAGAAAGTTGATGTAGGCAACTATAGAACATGCATCGGCTTTCAACAATGACCAAAACCAATACCATATAGCAAGCCATAAAAGACCCAAGCTTGACAAAATGAGGACAAATCAAACGAGAAAACAAACGACCTGATTTATGCTGAACCAATGAAAACAAGAACACACAGACCGCAAAACATAATGCCCTTCTACTATCGTAGGTGGGCATAAAAAACCAGCATTGCAAACAGCAACCAACGACAATCACTAAATTGCGGGCTCTTAATTTTGGACAATCAACCAGGAATGTGGCGAGGTTAAACATTTTTGCTCACGCTCCCTAATCTAGGACAGTCATGTAACAAATAAGAAAAAAAAATATAAACATAAGTTGTAAAAGATTTGACGTATCAGATGGGCAATATTCCTACGATTAAGATGACCGTGTCAATGAATAATATAATCAGTAGTTTTCAATATTGAAAGTTGACAAGGAATATTTGTAAACGAGATGTTAAGTTTTCTATTTAAACAAAAACTACAAACTACATATCTTCCTTGTCTAAATATCATGATCATTTTAATAGTGTTGGTCAGTTTTTCATTGAACCCGATGTCAAAAAGATTAATACATGAGGAAATCATCATTTTTCTATAAATCGTTCACATATTTTAACTATTCTCAAACAATTATGAAAGGCATATTTGATCCTCAATTCCACTTTATCTTATTTGATTAGCTAGCGTATAAAATGTTCATACTTTTCAAAAACGTGAGCGTCAATGATTTGGTTTAATGTTTTTTTATTTTCTTTAAATGAAGTGGTAATATTTCGTGCATATTCATGAAATAATATATTATAGAATATGAATGTTTGGTGGTTGGTGCGATTCTGCCTGATCGGCATGAGAGACGCAAATTTGGACCGAAAATTGAAAGTTTTTTGCGTAGGACCATAGATTTGTCTGTTATTGCAAGGTTGGATGAACCTGTAAAGAGAATGAAACTCCTCCCATACAGCTAATCAGGTTGAGCATCCAATATTTATTGGACGATTTTTAAATCTTAAAATCTATATCAGATCAATTTGGCTTTTCTTATACCTTATATATTGATATACATGAACATGCTGAAAGAAAACTGATAAAAAAAAATCGTCGGTTCCTTTTTCAAAATATGACTGAAATGCACAGTTAAAGTACTTCTTAAAAAAAAATTGGGATCCTTTTTTATTGGCACTTGATTGTTTGGAAGTGTTTGATAAACTGTGTTTTGTTGATGTGATTTTGTTCCTAATGATGCTACGATTTCTCTGATTCTTAAATGAAAATACATCATATTTTTATAAAAAAACCGATTTTACACTCTTTTTTAAATAAAATGTTCCTTCGATAATTCAGAATGCAATAATAGATAATATTAATAGGACAAATTACACAAAGTACACTACAAGGACATACAGAGAAGTAATCAAAGCATTACAACAACAAACAAACGCTAAAAACAACAACAAAAACGCAAAAAACAGCTTAAAAATCTATTTCGGTGTAGACGACACATGCTTATTTAGATGCCTCTTATCATGTATGTGGACCGGGTGAACAAGGCTTTTGGTGAATCGAATGCGAAACGTTCAAATAGTTTATTGAATATAATAAAGAAGGCAATTACAGATCTGAAATATAAAGATAATGAAAAATAAATATGACTTTACAAATAAATGCATATGAACATGTCCTTTTGTAGCAGATAATACAACATGGAAAGTTAATTACAGGTAAATGAAAAAATGTAAAGTATGAAATACAATTATCAAAGTCAGTGATACTAAATGTAATATTTAAGACGAAAACTTTCGATCATAGATTAATTTTCAAAACCTTGAAATGATAAATACCTTAAACTGTTGGCTACGGCTCATAATGTTTCTTCTTTTCTGGCTTATTTCGCATTGACAATACAGACAAACAAAATTCAAAAAACAAGGTCAAACTAGCCAGTACCAGAAAAAACAGCTATTCAGAAAAGTAGTTTGTCCAATAGTTATTAGTGAGTAAACAATTTTAAAAAGCAAGTGCTTGTGGAAAACGTGCTGCTAGTGATATGTTTTGAAGCAAAATATAATCTTGTGTATTTGTTGTTTTTATAACCAAGTTTTCTAGTTTTTCAGTTGAATTTCGTATCAATTTGCACAGTTTAAAAAATAAGGAGATGTGGTAGGATTGCCAATGAAACAACTTTCCACATGAGTTTAGATGATGAAGATATAAGCACTGTACGGCCTTCAACAATGAAAAGGAGAAACAATGCAAACGTGAAAATCTAATGTATAACAATATAATTTACCAAAAATTGAATATGACAGACATGAACTAAGGACAATTATTAAATTACAATCTCCTGACTTTGGACAGGAAAATAAAAAATGTGACCATGTTAAACATGTTTGTGAGCGCTCAACCTTCCCCTAACCTTGGTGGTGTTAAAGCACAACATAAGAACAAACTATAAAAATCAGTTGAAAGGGTTTTAATACAGCCATATGCAAAATAAAAATATTACAAAGATATCTGGAGATCAACATACAGTTTTCAACATAAGACAAGAGAGAGGCAGATGATACAAAAATCATAAGTGGAGAATAACCTGACAATGTCATGGCAAAAACAAATAAACGATCAAAAGACAAACCTAGAAATCTAGATTTTGTTCACTTTATAAATCCTTCAACACGTGATTGTAAAAACATCTGTCGTGAACTAATTGCTGAATCGTTGTCATTTATTGTTTCTTACGATTGTAGGATTGTAATAACTACGAAACTCTTTTAAAACAAAGGTCATAATGAAATAATTTGTATCTTGGGTACCTATTTATATACTATTTTCCTAAACTTAACATAACCTCGACTTTTCTAGATTTAGATTTACTCCCTCACGCCAAAAAATGTACTGTAGTATGTGGTATTCAAGACTTTTAAATAAAGGAATGGCTGGACAGTTCAACAACCGTTTACACTCTGAAATTAGAACCTTCCCAATATGTTTAAATGATGTTGTTAATATAAACGCCAAACTATTGTTTATATGTTTTTTGCTTTTGTGCCTCGTACCGATCTATTGAGTTAGGTAAATAACTCAGCATAGATACCAGGCTTAAAAATTGGTACGCCAGACGCGCGTTTCGTCTACAAAAGACTCATCAGTGACGATCGATTCCAAAACATTTAAAAGGTCATATAAAGTACGAAGTAAAGGAGCATTGAGGTTTTGCCAAATACAGCTAATGTAATCTATTCCTTGGATAGAAAATCTTTAGTATTTTAGTAATTCAAAGTTTTGTAAACAGTTGATTTTTTATTATGACCATATCAGTAATAATTCATGTCAACACAGAACTGCCGACTATTGACTGGTTATACCCTCGGTGAAAAAAACGTCCAGCAGCAGTGGCATCGACCCAGTGGTTGTAAATATACTCATCACAAGGCTCAAAGTGTTATACGCCAGACGTGGGTTTCATCTATAAAAGACTCATCAGTGACGTTCGAATCAAAAACCAAGGTAATATATATGTTCAAATTCTTTAAGGTCATTTTTTAGTAACAACAAACAAAAAAACTATGTCAATTGGACCTGCTTTGATACGATAATTGACTTGAATTTTTACTAGATAACATTTTTGTTCGCTATGGAGATTCCGTTTATCGTCAAGTTATCTGAATTCCTGCTGAACTGACTTTAAATAAAGCTAATACTAACAATGAACACTGCCCTTACCTGGATCTTGATATCTATATCTTTAACGGGAAGCTTAATACTAAAATTTACGATAAAAGAGATGAATTTTCATTTCCTCTTGTTAATTATGCATTTTTAGATGGTGACGTTCCCCTGTCACCATCTTATGGTGGGTATATATATCTCAACTTGTTCGATTCGCTCGTGTATGTAACAACGTATTTGATTTTAACGAAAGAAATCTCTTTATTACTGAAAAATAATTACACCAGAGTTTTCGATATCACAAACTTGTCAAAGCATTCACTAAATTTTATCATCGGTACAAGGACATCATTCGTATAAATAAATCAACGTGCAGACATCTTATACCATGTATACGTTCAGGTATTTCACATCCCATCTTTTATGGTAATATTCTATACAAAGCACAAAAACATTCACCTCAGAAGCTAACCAAACCTTTAAACAGACTTATTCAGAAGGGATATAGTTACGATACTGTTGTCAGGTCATTAAAGATGGCATTTTTGGTATTAATATTGATTCACTCATAGGGCCTTTGCATCGGAAATAAACAAATTTATTCTAAAACCAGTTGTTGGCAGGATACGGGTTATGGTCTTCTCGTATATCTTATGATGGTATGATACTGAACTCCTAGCGGGAGGGATTGTGCATGATTTTCATATGATGAAGACATAATCTTCTAATCAGTTTAATTGAGGTCTGGTGCTGGCATATCAGTAACTGCTAGTTGTCCTTTGTTAATTTATGTTGATCATTGTCATTTTATTTAGTTTCTTCTGTTACCTATTCTAACATCGGACTCGGACTTCTTTTAAACTGAATTTTACTGTGCGTTTTGTTGTGTGTTTGTTTATTCTACATTTGGTAGAGGTATAGGAGGAGGGTTGAGATCTAACAAAACATTTTTAAATCCGCCGCATTTTTGCGCCTGTCCAAAGTCAGGAACCTCTGGCCTTTGTTAGTCTTGTATGTTTTGTTTTTTTTAATTTTGGTTTATTTATATGTTTCGGAGTTTAGTGTGACGTCCATTTTCTCTTAACTAGTATACATTTTTTTTAAGGGGCAAGCTAAAGCACGCCTCCGGGTGCGGGATTTTCTCGCTGTGTTGAAGACCCATTGGTGGCCTTGGGCTGTTTTCTGCTCTTTGGTCGGGTTGTTGTCTCTTTGAAACATTCTTCGTTTTCATTCTCAATTTTATTAGTACATGAAGAATTAAGTCACAGAACCATATAATAAAAGATGTGTTCAATACATTCAGATCATTATAATATAATGGTAAACATAGATATAAATGAAGGTCTATCAAATAATATCCAATAATTGTACATTAATCAACTTGTCCCCATATGTATTAATTTTAATGTTTGGTATCCCAGTGCAGGTTCAGAAAATTAAGTTATCACTTTTCAGATTTCGTGCGTTCGAAGGGCTTTTCTCGATTTACCTTCTCCAGGAACGCTGAAACCCAAATATTGGATCACCTATGATGTAGTATTACTTAAGAAACTATAACAGTGTCTGTTTATCGCATATTTGTTCCCTTACTGCAAAGAATCTCAGTGTTATGGTAAATTTTCTTAAAGATCGAAACGAAACATCGCTTGAAGGACATATCCACAAATCTTGCTAATGTAGACGAACCATGCACCTATTTTCTTTAATTAACCCTTTGGTATCGGCCGCTTCTCTATTAGTATCAGTTTTCAAACATTTTGTGACAATATTCTATTATGCCAATTTACCTTATATTTTTCAAATAAAAAATCTTCTAACTGTGTTATAACAATTTTATGCAACACATTCTCTAAATTAGTATATAAATCTAAATGACATTTTCAAAATTTTGTAATAATTCTGTTACACAAGTTTTTCTTTTTATTAATAGCATTTCTAAAAGCCCATCGAAATACTTTATAATTCACTTTATCTGTTGACATAGCAATACATCTAGCCCAATGTCTAAAACCACAACTCCACTGCTTAACACATGGACAAGACCCATAAAAAACCAGATAGCTCTGTGCTAAACAGCATTAATGCAAGAAAAATCTCTAATGCCCCAGATGGCTGCACCATAACTTATAACTGACCAGACCAGGCTATGTATTAAAGTTGAAACCTCCCTGTGCTTTACTGTTTACAATCAGTAAACTCAATTCTCTCCCTGCTGACCTTGCTACAGCTTTCGCCAGCTCATTATAATTAAGAAATTCAGTCAATAATAAGCCGATATTTTGATATATTGATACAATACACAATTGTTTTTCACAAAGTAAAAATATTACATTTGTTGGTTGTACAGAGGGATTTCTAAAATGAACAATCTTTGTCTTTTCAAAGTTAACATTTAGTACGAACACCAAAATTGTGAACAGAGATTTAGAAGCCTACATGTTAGATTGTTTAATCGGAATATGTGACAAGGAAGTGTGAGTTGGGCAACTAAGAAAATAAATTGCCCAGTTCTGTTGAGTGAGTAAGTACATGTATGTTTGTTTTGAAAACATTAGGTTTTCCTTTACAGATATCAGGAAAATTGTTCTTTACGTTAAAAGTAAATGAAAATTGAAAATAGATGTAGTTGAATTGTCTTTCAAAGATTCGTGCGAGATAACCAAACACTTTTTCATGCCTTGTCACAATCATATGTACAATTGAACAAATGTGAAGTACCAAATAATTACCCCAAAAAATAACAATAAAACGGCAAAACACAAATCACCAACTGACGAATTTTCAAGTGTATTATTATATTTAAAAAAAAACCTTTAAATTTAAAAGTACTTATTCCTAAAAAGTCTCCTTGTCATCTTCCCTAGTGAGAAAAAAAGCTTGGAATATTTGCTACATTCCATCTGTAAGTTTCGAATGAAGAATATTTTTAGGAAGAATTATTTGCCGTTGCCAAATCAAAATTAGGAAAAATGTCTAGGGAATGATAAAAAGAACTCTATAAATGTCATGCGTTCGAAGCGCTTTTCTTGATTTACATTTACCAGGAACGCACAAATCCGAATATTTGAAAGCCAAGGATGTATAAAAACTAAACCAGTTGAAGAGCTATGTGACCAAAACCTTCAACACGTGATTGTAAAAACATCTTAGTCAAGTGTCATGCTACTGTTTGAAAATATCTACACGAAACTCTTTTGAAAAAGGTCATAAGGATATATTTGTATCTTTTGTGCCTATATATATATATATATATATATATATATATATATATATATATATATATATATATATGAGTCTAAAAGATTGTGTAACAATACCGATAAATAGATGGAAAACAAAACACTAAAAAGTGTTGAATATCATCGCACAAAGATGGAAAAACTGAACAGATGATATAAATTATACAATAATTGCAAATATTTCGGCTCAACAAATGGCCTTCCTCAGTGTTAAAAGTTTTAACAATACTGATATATAATGTATAAAGTGTAAACATAGATCAGTAATAATACAGGTGAGTTTTGGTTGATTGATTTTAATCCAAAATCCCGAACATCATAATATAAACATTAGACTGTCAATTTAATTATTTCTTTCTATTGATTCCATCTGGATGGAGGACACCCAGTGTTTTTATCCAAAACTTCTCCCGATTCTCTCTTTGCCTATTTTGCCATGTACAGTCCTGTTCGATCACAAGGATCTTCATGTGATCAAAGTCTTTCAGATCGTGATCTGGTAACCTGAAGTGTTGGCTGACAGGAATATACGGTTTTTTTGTGAGGTCACTCCTGTGGCCATTAAGGCGTTTGTGAAATGGCTGCATAGATTCACCAACATATTGGAGACCACATATAGGACACTCAAGTACGTAAATCACGTTTGAGCTTTTGCAGTTGACATTGCAGAAGATCTTGTATGTCTTTTCTGTGGTCTTACTGTGAAATGTTGATGAATGCTGCAATTGCTTAATTCGGACCCCACCCTCCAATTCAATGAGGAAATAACAGAATGTTTAAAGGAAATGTGACAATAACATCATTGATATAGATACTCTCAACTATTTAAAACCTGAAGATTCTAAACCTGGGCGATTCTACCTGCTCCCTAAAATTCATAAACCTGGTAACCCAGGAAGACCAATCGTCTCAGCTAATGGTCATCCCACCGAAAAATTATCCGAATTCGTTGATTACTATCTTCGACCACATGTAGAAAACTTGCCATCTTTTATAAAAGATTCTACAGATTACCTACTAAAAATGCAGGATTTAAACCCTCTACCTGCCAATACTATTCTTGTCACAATGGATGTCACCTCCCTCTATACGAATATTCCCCATGCGGATGGTATTGAAGCATGTAGAGAAGTTTGGGACTCTCGATCTCTTAAAATTCCACCTACTGAATGCTTAGTGGAAATGCTTACTATGGTCTTGAAAAAGAACAACTTCACATTCCAAGGAGAACACTATTTACAGACAAATGGCACTGCTATGGGTACAAAAATGGCTCCATCTTATGCCAATATATTCATGGGTAAAGTTGAAAAGCAACTGCTGGAGTGCTCCATCGAAAAACCGCTTTCCTGGTATCGATTCATTGATGACGTTGACATGAAATGGGACAAGGAGACCAAGAATTACAAACTTTTATAACAAATGCTAACAATCAACACCCCACCATCAAATTCACCCATGAAACATCTAATTCCACCATAAACTTCCTTGATACATCTAGCACCCTCTCTGCAGGTATAATAAACACAGATATATACTCTAAACCTACAGATACTCATCAATACTTGTCGCCTGAAAGTTGCCATCCTCCACACTGCACGAAGAGCATTCCATACAGCCAAGCTCTCAGAATAAGGCGAATCTGCTCCTCTGAAGACACTGCAAAACAACGTCTGGGGCAGCTCAAAGGACATTTGAAAAGAAGGGATATAAACACAAAACATCAAAAATAGTTTTCGAAAAGCGGAATCCATCCCCAGAAGCAGTCTGCTAACTTACAAAGAAAAACAGAAAAGTAAAGAATCCCATGTGTGCTCACTTACCATCCATGCCTGAGAAATAGTTTCAAGACCATTCGTGATCATTGGACAGCAATCGAGAAACACTCTAAGTTATCCAAAATCTTTCCTGAGCCTCCCATGATTGCCTTCAAACAACCTAACAGCCTGAGAAATATACTTGTCCGTGCTGACCTTTCCAAACCTAACCATACTGTAGGTAATTGCCAGCCTTGTGGGGATAAGCGCTGCAAATGTTGCAACCAATTGCAGCATTCATCAACATTTCACAGTAAGACCACAGAAAAGACATACAAGATCTTCTGCAATGTCAACTGCAAAAGCTCAAACGTGATTTACGTACTTGAGTGTCCTATATGTGGTCTCCAATATGTTGGTGAATCTATGCAGCCATTTCACAAACGCCTTAATGGCCACAGGAGTGACCTCACAAAAAAACCGTATATTCCTGTCAGCCAACACTTCAGGTTACCAGATCACGATCTGAAAGACTTTGATCACATGAAGATCCTTGTGATCGAACAGGACTGTACATGGCAAAATAGGCAAAGAGAGAATCGGGAGAAGTTTTGGATAAAACACTGGGTGTCCTCCATCCAGATGGAATCAATAGAAAGAAATAATTAAATTGACAGTCTAATGTTTATATTATGATGTTCGGGATTTTGGATTAAAATCAATCAACCAAAACTCACCTGTATTATTACTGATCTATGTTTACACTTTATACATTATATATCAGTATTGTTAAAACTTTTAACACTGAGGAAGGCCATTTGTTGAGCCGAAATATTTGCAATTATTGTATAATTTATATCATCTGTTCAGTTTTTCCATCTTTGTGCGATGATATTCAACACTTTTAGTGTTTTGTTTTCCATCTATTTATCGGTATTGTTACACAATCTTTTAGACTCATATAATTTTCCCTGTTTGTGTAGTATTGTCAATTTTGATGATCCAATACCTATTAAGTTTACTGGTTGGTAGATTCTTATAGACTCTATATATATATATATATATATTAAAATATTAAAATCAAACGGGTCCAGGACCAATCCAGTATATCTTATTATAATCCTTCGTGATTAATTCCATTTTCTATGTGCATACAATCAGAGTAATTTAGAGCTGGTAAACTCAGTGAATGATACATATTTCTGGTTATGGAATACATTCTTCTGGTAATGGAATACATTCTTCTGCATATATTCATATTTTTCTAGAAATTCACACTTGTATGTTTGTAGTATAATTATTGTGTGTGTATTTTAGAATAGAAATCCAGGTCAGGTCTGAGTTTCTAATACTAAAAAGGTGTTTCGGTTATGGTCATGTAGACCTAGGCCTATCCTCATCAGGTATCCCTAGCCTATATGTTTCCTTTCTTGTAATATGTAGAATAGTTCCAATTTGAATTCTCTTATGGGATACGACACCTGTTTATACAATCGTTTTTATCTTTTTCTTCTCTCTGTTAATTTGGTATTTTTCCTCTTTTATTTAAGCTCTTCAATTAGTTTATTGTGCGTGACATTTTATCTTTTGTTTAATTTCGTCTGTTTATATCATTTTTCTTCTTTGAATTCGTTAACTACTCTTTTAGATTTTTATGTCTTCTGTATGTTAAACGTTTGCTCATTGCTTTTAATACTCTTTTTGAGAGATTAAATATCTTTTTTTGTGTTATTCTGTTTGAGAACAATTTAGTTATTAAAGCAGTCTCTGTTTGAGAGATTACTTTATTATTGCTATTCTATTAATAGCAGTCTCTATTTGAGAGATTATTATATGTTGTTATTCTATTTGCTCATTGCTTTTAATACTCTATTTGAGAGATTAAATATCTTTTTGTTATTCTATTTGAGAATAATCTAGTTATTAAAGCAGTCTCTATTTGAGAGATTACTTTATTTTTGCTATTCTATTAATAGCAGTCTCTATTTGAGAGATTATTTCATGTTGTTATTCTATTTGAGAAAACTTGTATTATCAATCTCTGTTTGAGAGATTATTATTACTGTTTTTTAAAGAACAAGACAAAACAGTCCTTTACTTCCTATGTTATAGCGTTAAAATAGATCCTACACTGTGTGATAGATAAGTATGTGTATTTTATCAGTCAAATATTTCTATCTAATTGCCTCCACGTGATTACAAGATCTCGTATGCTGATTGGTTGATTCTATATACGTCACATATACATTCACGTGTATTTTGACCTCACTTAACCTTAACTATATCTTAAAATAGTTCAGGAGTGCCCGTAACAGATACACATAATAATGTATTATTTTCTTCTACTAATGAAAATAAATAGAAAGTCCTTACATACATTGTATATATATCTAGTACCTCTATTAAAATAATAGTACTATTTACTGGTCAGTTAAAGAATTATAGTTTGATAGTTATAGTCAATTAGTATTTTCATTTAGAAAAAAACCTATTATTTGTCAGCTGCTGAAAATGTTATTATTGTAATATTCGTATATACAGGTGGTCGAATCCCATGAGAATCAAATTTGAACCGGTGACTTGTATGTATAAGTCAAGAACTTTATAGCATTCTGTTGATGCAATTAATTATTCTTGTCATTTGACTTTAATTGACATATCCTGTTTAGTACTTCCTGTATTCTTTTCATCTGGCACATTTATTTCGGACATAACTATTTGTTTCTTCATTGTAAATTATTGATCTTCCATCTAACTTTTCTTAATTGTTCAATGTAGTTTCAATGTCCCTTCCTCTGGTCAAGAGATGTTTTATATAGTTTTTCAAATCTATATTTCAGTTTTTTGTCCCTGACCATGGTTTTGATGAGCAATTCGACAAAGGGTTATAATAAGCATATATGGAGATTGTCTTGTTAATAACAAGTCAATACTCAGGTTAGACCACGGAATGAAGCGAGGCTCCAAATAATATATTAAAATCAAACGGGTCCAGGACCAATCCAGTATATCTTATTATAATCCTTCGTGATTAATTCCATTTTCTATGTGCATACAATCAGAGTAATTTAGAGCTGGTAAACTCAGTGAATGATACATATTTCTGGTTATGGAATACATTCTTCTGGTTATGGAATACATTCTTCTGCATATATTCATATTTTTCTAGAAATTCACACTTGCATGTTTGTAGTATAATTATTGTGTGTATTTTTAGAATAGAAATCCAGATCAGGTCTGAGTTTCTAATACTAAAAAAGGTGTTTCGGTTATGGTCATGTAGACCTAGGCCTATCCTCATCAGGTATCCCTAGCCTATATGTTTCCTTTCTTGTAATATGTAGAATAGTTCCAATTTGAATTCTCTTATGGGGATACGACACCTGTTTATACAATCGTTTTTATCTTTTTTCTTCTCTCTGTTAATTTGGTATTTTTTCCTCTTTTTATTTAAGCTCTTCAATTAGTTTATTGTGCGTGACATTTTATCTTTTGTTTAATTTCGTCTGTTTATATCATTTTTCTTCTTTGAATTCGTTAACTACTGTTTTAGATTTTTATGTCTTCTGTATGTTAAACGTTTGCTCATTGCTTTTAATACTCTTTTGAGAGATTAAATATCTTTTTGTGTTATTCTGTTTGAGAACAATTTAGTTATTAAAGCAGTCTCTGTTTGAGAGATTACTTTATTATTGCTATTCTATTAATAGCAGTCTCTATTTGAGAGATTATTATATGTTGTTATTCTATTTGCTCATTGCTTTTAATACTCTATTTGAGAGATTAAATATCTTTTTGTTATTCTATTTGAGAATAATCTAGTTATTAAAGCAGTCTCTATTTGAGAGATTACTTTATTTTTGCTATTCTATTAATAGCAGTCTCTATTTGAGAGATTATTTCATGTTGTTATTCTATTTGAGAAAACTTGTATTATCAATCTCTGTTTGAGAGATTATTATTACTGTTTTTTAAAGAACAAGACAAAACAGTCCTTTACTTCCTATGTTATAGCGTTAAAATAGATCCTACACTGTGTGATAGATAAGTATGTGTATTTTATCAGTCAAATATTTCTATCTAATTGCCTCCACGTGATTACAAGATCTCGTATGCTGATTGGTTGATTCTATATACGTCACATATACATTCACGTGTATTTTGACCTCACTTAACCTTAACTATATCTTAAAATAGTTCAGGAGTGCCCGTAACAGATACACATAATAATGTATTATTTTCTTCTACTAATGAAAATAAATAGAAAGTCCTTTACATACATTGTATATATATCTAGTACCTCTATTAAAATAATAGTACTATTTACTGGTCAGTTAAAGAATTATAGTTTGATAGTTATAGTCAATTAGTATTTTCATTTAGAAAAAACCTATTATTTGTCAGCTGCTGAAAATGTTATTATTGTAATATTCGTATATACAGGTGGTCGAATCCCCATGAGAATCAAATTTGAACCGGTGACTTGTATGTATAAGTCAAGAACTTTATAGCATTCTGTTGATGCAATTAATTATTCTTGTCATTTGACTTTAATTGACATATCCTGTTTAGTACTTCCTGTATTCTTTTCATCTGGCACATTTATTTCGGACATAACTATTTGTTTCTTCATTGTAAATTATTGATCTTCCATCTAACTTTTCTTAATTGTTCAATGTAGTTTCAATGTCCCTTCCTCTGGTCAAGAGATGTTTTATATAGTTTTTCAAATCTATATTTCAGTTTTTGTCCCTGACCATGGTTTTGATGAGCAATTCGACAAAGGGTTATAATAAGCATATATGGAGATTGTCTTGTTAATAACAAGTCAATACTCAGGTTAGACCACGGAATGAAGCGAGGCTCCAAATAATATATTAAAATCAAACGGGTCCAGGACCAATCCAGTATATCTTATTATAATCCTTCGTGATTAATTCCATTTTCTATGTGCATACAATCAGAGTAATTTAGAGCTGGTAAACTCAGTGAATGATACATATTTCTGGTTATGGAATACATTCTTCTGGTAATGGAATACATTCTTCTGCATATATTCATATTTTTCTAGAAATTCACACTTGTATGTTTGTAGTATAATTATTGTGTGTGTATTTTAGAATAGAAATCCAGGTCAGGTCTGAGTTTCTAATACTAAAAAAGGTGTTTCGGTTATGGTCATGTAGACCTAGGCCTATCCTCATCAGGTATCCCTAGCCTATATGTTTCCTTTCTTGTAATATGTAGAATAGTTCCAATTTGAATTCTCTTATGGGGATACGACACCTGTTTATACAATCGTTTTTATCTTTTTCTTCTCTCTGTTAATTTGGTATTTTTCCTCTTTTATTTAAGCTCTTCAATTAGTTATGGAATTAATCACGAAGGATTATAATAAGATATACTGGATTGGTCCTGGACCCGATTGATTTTAATATATTATTTGGAGCCTCGCTTCATTCCGTGGTCTAACCTGAGTATTGACTTGTTATTAACAAGACAATCTCCATATATGCTTATTATAACCCTTTGTCGAATTGCTCATCAAAACCATGGTCAGGGACAAAAAACTGAAATATAGATTTGAAAAACTATATAAAACATCTCTTGACCAGAGGAAGGACATTGAAACTACATTGAACAATTAAGAAAAGTTAAATGGAAGATCAATAATTTACAATGAAGAAACAAATAGTTATGTCCGAAATAAATGTGCCAGATGAAAAGAATACAGGAAGTACTAAACAGGATATGTCAATTAAAGTCAAATGACAAGAATAATTAATTGCATCAACAGAATGCTATAAAGTTCTTGACTTATACATACAAGTCACCGGTTCAAATTTGATTCTCATGGGGATTCGACCACCTGTATATACGAATATTACAATAATAACATTTTCAGCAGCTGACAAATAATAGTTTTTTTTTCTAAATGAAAAATACTAATTGACTATAACTATCAAACTATAATTCTTTAACTGACCAGTAAATAATACTATTATTTTAATAGAGGTACTAGATATATATACAATGTATGTAAAGGACTTTCTATTCATTTTCATTAGTAGAAGAAAATAATACATTATTATGTGTATCTGTTACGGGCACTCCTGAACTATTTTAAGATATAGTTAAGGTTAAGTGAGGTCAAAAATACACGTGCATGTATATGTGACGTATATAGAATCAACCAATCAGCATACGAGATCTTGTAATCACGTGGAGGCAATTAGATAGAAATATTTGACTGATAAAATACACATACTTATCTATCACACAGTGTAGGATCTATTTTAACGCTATAACATAGGAAGTAAAGGACTGTTATGTCTTGTTCTTTAAAAAACCAGTAATAATCATCTCTCAAACAGAGATTGATAATACAAGTTTTCTCAAATAGAATAACAACATGAAATGATCTCTCAAATAGAGACTGCTATTAATAGAATAGCAAAATAAAGTAATCTCTCAAATAGAGACTGCTTTAATAACTAGATTATTCTCAAATAGAATAACAAAAAGATATTTAATCTCTCAAATAGAGTATTAAAAGCAATGAGCAAATAGAATAACAACATATAATAATCTCTCAAATAGAGACTGCTTTAATAACTAGATTATTCTCAAATAGAATAACAAAAAGATATTTAATCTCTCAAATAGAGTATTAAAAGCAATGAGCAAATAGAATAACAACATATAATAATCTCTCAAATAGAGACTGCTATTAATAGAATAGCAATAATAAAGTAATCTCTCAAACAGAGACTGCTTTAATAACTAACAAAAAAGATATTTAATCTCTCAAAAGAGTATTAAAAGCAATGAGCAAACGTTTAACATACAGAAGACATAAAAATCTAAACGAGTAGTTAACGAATTCAAAGAAGAAAATGATATAAACATACGAAATTAAACAAAAGATAAAATGTCACGCACAATAAACTAATTGAAGAGCTTAAATAAAAGAGGAAAAATACCAATTTAACAGAGAGAAGAAAAAAGATAAAAAACGATTGTATAAACAGGTGTCGTATCCCCATAAGAGAATTCAAGTTGGAACTATTCTACATATTACAAGAAAGGAAACATATAGGCTAGGGATACCTGATGAGGATAGGCCTAGGTCTACATGACCATAACCGAAACACCTTTTTTAGTATTAGAAACTCAGACCTGACCTGGATTTCTATTCTAAAATATACACACAATAATTATACTACAAACATACAAGTGTGAATTTCTAGAAAATATGAATATATGCAGAAGAATGTATTCCATAACCAGAAGAATGTATTCCATAACCAGAAATATGTATCATTCACTGAGTTTACCAGCTCTAAATTACTCTGATTGTATGCACATAGAAAATGGAATTAATCACGAAGGATTATAATAAGATATACTGGATTGGTCCTGGACCCGATTGATTTTAAAATATTATTTGGAGCCTCGCTTCATTCCGTGGTCTAACCTGAGTATTGACTTGTTATTAACAAGACAATCTCCATATATGCTTATTATAACCCTTTGTCGAATTGCTTATCAAAACCATGGTCAGAGACAAAAAACTGAAATATAGGTTTGAAAAACTATATAGAACAACTCTTGACCAGAGGAAGGGACATTGAAACTACATTGAACAATTAAGAAAAGTTAAATGGAAGATCAATAATTTACAATGAAGAAACAAATAGTTATGTCCGAAATAAATGTGCCAGATGAAAAGAATACAGGAAGTACTAAACAGGATATGTCAATTAAAGTCAAATGACAAGAATTATTAATTGCATCAACAGAATGCTATAAAGTTCTTGACTTATACATACAAGTCACCGGTTCAAATTTGATTCTCATGGGGATTCGACCACCTGTATATACGAATATTACAATAATAACATTTTCAACAGCTGACAAATAATAGTTTTTTTTCTAAATGAAAAATACTAATTGACTATAACTATCAAACTATAATTCTTTAACTGACCAGTAAACAATACTATTATTTTAATAGAGGTACTAGATATATATACAATGTATGTAAAGGACTTTCTATTCATTTTCATTAGTAGAAGAAAATAATACATTATTATGTGTATCTGTTACGGGCACTCCTGAACTATTTTAAGATATAGTTTAGGTTAAGTGAGGTCAAAAATACACGTGCATGTATCTGTGACGTATATAGAATCAACCAATCAGCATACGAGATCTTGTAATCACGTGGAGGCAATTAGATAGAAATATTTGACTGATAAAATACACATACTTATCTATCACACAGTGTAGGATCTATTTTAACGCTATAACATAGGAAGTAAAGGACTGTTATGTCTTGTTCTTTAAAAAACCAGTAATAATCATCTCTCAAACAGAGATTGATAATACAAGTTTTCTCAAATAGAATAACAACATGAAATGATCTCTCAAATAGAGACTGCTATTAATAGAATAGCAAAATAAAGTAATCTCTCAAATAGAGACTGCTTTAATAACTAGATTATTCTCAAATAGAATAACAAAAAGATATTTAATCTCTCAAATAGAGTATTAAAAGCAATGAGCAAATAGAATAACAACATATAATAATCTCTCAAATAGAGACTGCTTTAATAACTAGATTATTCTCAAATAGAATAACAAAAAGATATTTAATCTCTCAAATAGAGTATTAAAAGCAATGAGCAAATAGAATAACAACATATAATAATCTCTCAAATAGAGACTGCTATTAATAGAATAGCAATAATAAAGTAATCTCTCAAACAGAGACTGCTTTAATAACTAACAAAAAGATATTTAATCTCTCAAAAGAGTATTAAAAGCAATGAGCAAACGTTTAACATACAGAAGACATAAAATCTAAACGAGTAGTTAACGAATTCAAAGAAGAAAAATGATATAAACATACGAAATTAAACAAAAGATAAAATGTCACGCACAATAAACTAATTGAAGAGCTTAAATAAAAGAGGAAAAATACCAATTTAACAGAGAGAAGAAAAGATAAAAACGATTGTATAAACAGGTGTCGTATCCCATAAGAGAATTCAAGTTGGAACTATTCTACATATTACAAGAAAGGAAACATATAGGCTAGGGATACCTGATGAGGATAGGCCTAGGTCTACATGACCATAACCGAAACACCTTTTTTAGTATTAGAAACTCAGACCTGACCTGGATTTCTATTCTAAAAATACACACACAATAATTATACTACAAACATACAAGTGTGAATTTCTAGAAAAATATGAATATATGCAGAAGAATGTATTCCATTACCAGAAGAATGTATTCCATAACCAGAAATATGTATCATTCACTGAGTTTACCAGCTCTAAATTACTCTGATTGTATGCACATAGAAAATGGAATTAATCACGAAGGATTATAATAAGATATACTGGATTGGTCCTGGACCCGATTGATTTTAATATATACTGGATTGGTCCTGGACCCGATTGATTTTAATATATTATTTGAAGCCTCGCTTCATTCCGTGGTCTAACCTGAGTATTGACTTGTTATTAACAAGACAATCTCCATATATGCTCATTATAACCCTTTGTCGAATTGCTCATCAAAACCATGGTCAGGGACAAAAAACTGAAATATAGATTTGAAAAACTATATAAAACATCTCTTGACCAGAGGAAGGACATTGAAACTACATTGAACAATTAAGAAAAGTTAGATGGAAGATCAATAATTTACAATGAAGAAACAAATAGTTATGTCCGAAATAAATGTGCCAGATGAAAAGAATACAGGAAGTACTAAACAGGATATGTCAATTAAAGTCAAATGACAAGAATAATTAATTGCATCAACAGAATGCTATAAAGTTCTTGACTTATACATACAAGTCACCGGTTCAAATTTGATTCTCATGGGATTCGACCACCTGTATATACGAATATTACAATAATAACATTTTCAGCAGCTGACAAATAATAGGTTTTTTTCTAAATGAAAATACTAATTGACTATAACTATCAAACTATAATTCTTTAACTGACCAGTAAATAGTACTATTATTTTAATAGAGGTACTAGATATATATACAATGTATGTAAAGGACTTTCTATTTATTTTCATTAGTAGAAGAAAATAATACATTATTATGTGTATCTGTTACGGGCACTCCTGAACTATTTTAAGATATAGTTAAGGTTAAGTGAGGTCAAAAATACACGTGAATGTATATGTGACGTATATAGAATCAACCAATCAGCATACGAGATCTTGTAATCACGTGGAGGCAATTAGATAGAAATATTTGACTGATAAAATACACATACTTATCTATCACACAGTGTAGGATCTATTTTAACGCTATAACATAGGAAGTAAAGGACTGTTTTGTCTTGTTCTTTAAAAAACAGTAATAATAATCTCTCAAACAGAGATTGATAATACAAGTTTTTCTCAAATAGAATAACAACATGAAATAATCTCTCAAATAGAGACTGCTATTAATAGAATAGCAAAATAAAGTAATCTCTCAAATAGAGACTGCTTTAATAACTAGATTATTCTCAAATAGAATAACAAAAAGATATTTAATCTCTCAAATAGAGTATTAAAAGCAATGAGCAAATAGAATAACAACATATAATAATCTCTCAAATAGAGACTGCTATTAATAGAATAGCAATAATAAAGTAATCTCTCAAACAGAGACTGCTTTAATAACTAAATTGTTCTCAAACAGAATAACACAAAAAGATATTTAATCTCTCAAAAGAGTATTAAAAGCAATGAGCAAACGTTTAACATACAGAAGACATAAAATCTAAAACAGTAGTTAACGAATTCAAAGAAGAAAATGATATAAACAGACGAAATTAAACAAAAGATAAAATGTCACGCACAATAAACTAATTGAAGAGCTTAAATAAAAGAGGAAAAATACCAAATTAACAGAGAGAAGAAAAAGATAAAAACGATTGTATAAACAGGTGTCGTATCCCATAAGAGAATTCAAATTGGAACTATTCTACATATTACAAGAAAGGAAACATATAGGCTAGGGATACCTGATGAGGATAGGCCTAGGTCTACATGACCATAACCGAAACACCTTTTTAGTATTAGAAACTCAGACCTGACCTGGTTTCTATTCTAAAATACACACACAATAATTATACTACAAACATACAAGTGTGAATTTCTAGAAAAATATGAATATATGCAGAAGAATGTATTCCATTACCAGAAGAATGTATTCCATAACCAGAAATATGTATCATTCACTGA
Source organism: Mytilus coruscus (assembly GCA_017311375.1). Lineage (NCBI taxonomy): Eukaryota > Metazoa > Mollusca > Bivalvia > Mytilida > Mytilidae > Mytilus > Mytilus coruscus. The sequence continues at coordinate 63,660,917 of CM029607.1, forward strand.
GTTTACCAGCTCTAAATTACTCTGATTGTATGCACATAGAAAATGGAATTAATCACGAAGGATTATAATAAGATATACTGGATTGGTCCTGGACCCGTTTGATTTTAATATATTATTTGGAGCCTCGCTTCATTCCGTGGTCTAACCTGAGTATTGACTTGTTATTAACAAGACAATCTCCATATATGCTTATTATAACCCTTTGTCGAATTGCTCATCAAAACCATGGTCAGGGACAAAAAAAACTGAAATATAGATTTGAAAAAACTATATAAAACATCTCTTGACCAGAGGAAGGGACATTGAAACTACATTGAACAATTAAGAAAAGTTAGATGGAAGATCAATAATTTACAATGAAGAAACAAATAGTTATGTCCGAAATAAATGTGCCAGATGAAAAGAATACAGGAAGTACTAAACAGGATATGTCAATTAAAGTCAAATGACAAGAATAATTAATTGCATCAACAGAATGCTATAAAGTTCTTGACTTATACATACAAGTCACCGGTTCAAATTTGATTCTCATGGGGATTCGACCACCTGTATATACGAATATTACAATAATAACATTTTCAGCAGCTGACAAATAATAGGTTTTTTTTCTAAATGAAAAATACTAATTGACTATAACTATCAAACTATAATTCTTTAACTGACCAGTAAATAGTACTATTATTTTAATAGAGGTACTAGATATATATACAATGTATGTAAAGGACTTTCTATTTATTTTCATTAGTAGAAGAAAATAATACATTATTATGTGTATCTGTTACGGGCACTCTGAACTATTTTAAGATATAGTTAAGGTTAAGTGAGGTCAAAAATACACGTGAATGTATATGTGACGTATATAGAATCAACCAATCAGCATACGAGATCTTGTAATCACGTGGAGGCAATTAGATAGAAATATTTGACTGATAAAATACACATACTTATCTATCACACAGTGTAGGATCTATTTTAACGCTATAACATAGGAAGTAAAGGACTGTTTTGTCTTGTTCTTTAAAAAAAAACAGTAATAATAATCTCTCAAACAGAGATTGATAATACAAGTTTTTCTCAAATAGAATAACAACATGAAATAATCTCTCAAATAGAGACTGCTATTAATAGAATAGCAAAATAAAGTAATCTCTCAAATAGAGACTGCTTTAATAACTAGATTATTCTCAAATAGAATAACAAAAAGATATTTAATCTCTCAAATAGAGTATTAAAAGCAATGAGCAAATAGAATAACAACATATAATAATCTCTCAAATAGAGACTGCTATTAATAGAATAGCAATAATAAAGTAATCTCTCAAACAGAGACTGCTTTAATAACTAAATTGTTCTCAAACAGAATAACACAAAAAAGATATTTAATCTCTCAAAAGAGTATTAAAAGCAATGAGCAAACGTTTAACATACAGAAGACATAAAATCTAAAACAGTAGTTAACGAATTCAAAGAAGAAAATGATATAAACAGACGAAATTAAACAAAAGATAAAATGTCACGCACAATAAACTAATTGAAGAGCTTAAATAAAAAGAGGAAAAAATACCAAATTAACAGAGAGAAGAAAAAAGATAAAAACGATTGTATAAACAGGTGTCGTATCCCCATAAGAGAATTCAAATTGGAACTATTCTACATATTACAAGAAAGGAAACATATAGGCTAGGGATACCTGATGAGGATAGGCCTAGGTCTACATGACCATAACCGAAACACCTTTTTTAGTATTAGAAACTCAGACCTGACCTGGTTTCTATTCTAAAAATACACACACAATAATTATACTACAAACATACAAGTGTGAATTTCTAGAAAAATATGAATATATGCAGAAGAATGTATTCCATTACCAGAAGAATGTATTCCATAACCAGAAATATGTATCATTCACTGAGTTTACCAGCTCTAAATTACTCTGATTGTATGCACATAGAAAATGGAATTAATCACGAAGGATTATAATAAGATATACTGGATTGGTCCTGGACCCGTTTGATTTTAATAGATCATTGGACAGCAATCGAGAAACACTCTAAGTTATCCAAAATCTTTCCTGAGCCTCCCATGATTGCCTTCAAACAACCTAACAGCCTGAGAATATACTTGTCCGTGCTGACCTTTCCAAACCTAACCATACTGTAGGTAATTGCCAGCCTTGTGGGGATAAGCGCTGCAAATGTTGCAACCAATTGCAGCATTCATCAACATTCACAGTAAGACCACAGAAAAGACATACAAGATCTTCTGCAATGTCAACTGCAAAAGCTCAAACGTGATTTACGTACTTGAGTGTCCTATATGTGGTCTCCAATATGTTGGTGAATCTATGCAGCCATTTCACAAACGCCTTAATGGCCACAGGAGTGACCTCACAAAAACCGTATATTCCTGTCAGCCAACACTTCAGGTTACCAGATCACGATCTGAAAGACTTTGATCACATGAAGATCCTTGTGATCGAACAGGACTGTACATGGCAAAATAGGCAAAGAGAGAATCGGGAGAAGTTTTGGATAAAAACACTGGGTGTCCTCCATCCAGATGGAATCAATAGAAAGAAATAATTAAATTGACAGTCTAATGTTTATATTATGATGTTCAGGATTTTGGATTAAAATCAATCAACCAAAACTCACCTGTATTATTACTGATCTATGTTTACACTTTATACATTATATATCAGTATTGTTAAAACTTTTAACACTGAGGAAGGCCATTTGTTGAGCCGAAATATTTGCAATTATTGTATAATTTATATCATCTGTTCAGTTTTTCCATCTTTGTGCGATGATATTCAACACTTTTAGTGTTTTGTTTTCCATCTATTTATCGGTATTGTTACACAATCTTTTAGACTCATATAATTTTCCCTGTTTGTGTAGTATTGTCAATTTTGATGATCCAATACCTATTAAGTTTACTGGTTGGTAGATTCTTATAGACTCTATATATATATATATATATATATATATATATATATATATATATATATATATATACTATTTTCCTTAACTTAACATAACCTCGACATTTCTAGATTTAGAAATTCACAAATAACATACAATAACAATATGATTGTTTTGATATTGTTTTTTTTTTTATTATTATTATTTTGTGCAAGTGGCATTTAAAATATTGATATTCAAATAAATATTCTCAATCAACACCGTCTGTCACAAAAGCTAAATGCGCAGATATATATTTCAAACTATATGCCTTTAAACATTTAACGCAGCGGTTATTGCCTATAAAATATTCAAAAAAAGAAGCGGAAGATACCAGGAAGACATTCAAAACTCATAAACCTTAACGAGAAACGAGGAAAATATACAAACAATAAAAAAAACTCTGGATAGAAAAAAATAAGATTGAGCAACCACAAACCCCACAAAAAACAGGGGTGACGTATCAATATTATTAACATAGAGTATTTGCTATCATGACTTCTAAACAAAAATATGCATATATATTTAATTAAAGGAGATTTTAAGTGAAAAATGCTCTTTAATTACACAATAAAGATAATAAAAATTAATTGCATTGTATTCTCACACATAACTATTCAAACATAAAACCAATTCAAATTGTGACAAACATTTAATACAAAATAATTTGCACAAAATAAAACTATCGAGATGCATGAGGCCTTACAATGAAACAGCTGTAACCACACCTAATCTTTGTATCGTTTTGTTTTAATTCCTGAAAATTAATCAAATATATGCTGCTAGATTTTAAAGAAGCAACAATCAATCGGTCTTACACTGTATAATGAAAATTCTTTATTACTTACCATCCGAAGCGCTTTTCTGAATTTACCTTCATCAAGAACGCTCAAAGCTAAAAAAACAATTGAAAGCTAAGGATATACAAGTATTTGAAAACGTCAAGAGCAATATGACCAGAAAGGACATTACAAGAGCGGCAAAAGATACCAAAGGGACATTCAAACTAATGAGTCGAAATCAGACTGACAACCCAATGACAAAAATAAAGAAAAAGACAATGGCGTCCTCGGCATGTCAATGAATTAACAATAGGAAAAACTCCCATCATTTGATGTTTATACTTTGAGTGTAGTGAAACGAAAAATTTAGTATCACATATGATATGGTTCCATGCATACAGCATATTTTTCTTGAAAATTTATTTTAGTTAACAAACTTACTTAATTAGTATCCGGTATGCCATTACTAAAGCTGGAGATCAAAAGATTTTGAAAAACAAATTCAAGACAAACATATGATGTTTTCAGAAAACTTATCAATAAAATTGTATGTGCTTAGCGGTCTAATTTTAATTCATGTTTTACAGTAGCATGTGTTACTTTGATAAATGTACTATAGTTATGTGGTATTCAAGACCTTTAAATAAAGGAATGGCTGGACAGTTCATCGACACTTTCAACTTAAAATTATAAACTTCCCAATAGGTTAAAATGATGTTGTTAATATAACTGCAAAAACTATTATTGGTAGTGGCTAATTATACCTCAACAAATGTGACAATGAACACTTCCGTAGATCATAATTTTTCGCAGGGATGTGATCCTTTATACACAAAATGTTTAAGATCTTTAGATAGTAATTATACCGATTGTATCCTTTTGCCGATTTTGACTGAGTGTGCATTTTCATGGCGGGTAATGCATACATTCATTAGTCTAGGAGAAAATACTTAAGTCATAATTTTCCTTGAACTAGCTTTTAGTAATTGTGGGTACTCTTAAATCAGTGATGTGTGTCTACTGTTTACTTGTTAGTTGTGTTAATCTGAATTTTACGGTTTGTTCTTAAGTTGCGCTGTTATACCACTGTCCACGAATGTGGGAATGGTGGAGTGCTCTCAAACATGTTAAACTGCGTCGTATTTTGCATATACCTGCCGCAAATCAGGTACCTGTAATTCAGTGGTTGTCGTTGGTTCATGTCTGTCATATATTTTTTTCGTAAACTTTTTTGTTATAGATAAGATCGTTACCTAATATCATGGGATTAACATAAACTTTTCGATATAATGACTGACTTTTCAACTGTTTTTTTATATTTTGTTCTTATGTTGTACTGTTACACCACTGTTCCAGGTTAGGAAGATGGTTTGACGCCGGCCAGCATGTCTTACCCGCCACATGATGTATGTGCCTGTCCCAAGTCTGTGGTTGTCGTTTTATTGCTGAATATCATATTGGGTTTTTTTCATTGTTTTGTACATAAATGAGACAGTTAGTTTTCTCGTATGAATTGTTTCAAATTTTTTCATGTCGGGGCATTTTATAGCTGACTATACGGTATCGGTTTCGTTCATTGTTGAAGGCCACACGGTGACTTTTAGTTGCCTACGTCCCCAGTTTTGGAACTCTAGTATATAGTTGTCTCATTTGGGAACATACAACAGCTTGTGATATTGTGCGTAAATACGATATAAACTGGTATTATGGAAGACGACGAGTAGTCTAAGAAGGATTTTATTATCATATTATTATTATCATAATTTCATCTCTTTCATATATTCTTGTTTCCTAATGGTGTATTCCTTGTGTTTCTTTTTTAATTTAATTTATTGTTTTGGGGGAGGTGCGGTTTTTATCGTCAGATTATTGTTGCAATCAAATATACACAAAAAAATATTTGCATCGGAACACTATAAATGTACGTTTTTTTTTTTTTTTTTTTTTTTAATATTCACAGATATTCTCAACATTGGTTGTAAATATATGATTTATAGATATCGAAAGTTACACTGTATTTAAACGACGAGAAGTTGTTAATTGCCGAAAGGGGCCTCGGTGACCAAGCGGTCGAAGTAGTCGAAAACTGTATCTCTAGCCTGTAAACACTGAGGTTGTAAATTCGAATCCCGCACATGGAAGGTGCGCTCGATTCCAATCTTAATTGACTAGGACTGTCAGTTTTCTTATCGAAGGTCGGCGGTTTTCTGCGGGTACTTCGGCTTCCTCCACCAATACAAACGGACCGCCACGAAATAACACAATAGTGCTTAAAGGGACGTTAAACATCAATCAATCAATCATTAATCAATTAATTGCAGAATACCCGAAATGAATTTCAAACATCGACGATTGTCATTTATATCTGAATTAAATTAAACAAGCGCATGCAAAACATTGAAGCAACACTTTATAAATTCCATGAGTCAGAAGCGCTTTTCTGGATTTACCTTCATCAGGAACGCTCAAAGCCGAATATTTGAAATCCAAGGATGTATAAGAACCGAAACACTTTAAGTGCTATATGACCAAAATTAACTAAAACAATTATGACAAAAAATGACACACAAAAAGTAGAACATATATTGAAATACATTTATATATTTATAAGATTGATTGTATGGCTATAAATCACTACACGAAATCCCGGATTTGAAGAGGTATGCAAATGTTATGTAAATGTATTCAGAGACCGACATTTACATATATTTACAAACCGCTGCATTTAGTTTATCTTGTCTTTACATGTAGTAAATATCAACATCTCTTGTGCTATACCCTCCTATGGGCGGTTATGAGAGACCGCGGTTTATAAAATATATTAACACCTAATCAAACCATTTTAAAGTTTAGAATTTGCATATATTTATGACCATCTCAAACCTTTCGCAAACTTATGTATTTGTATACCTCTGCAAATGGAAATCTTTGTCATATATTTTTCTGTGATGTAAATTTATCCGCAAATGTGTTTCTTTGTCTAGGTAGCAAAGCATCATCATTCAAATAATTTTATAGGGGTTATAAAGTGTAAGGTGCATTTACATTTGCCTGGTATGTAAACCAATTCAAAACGAGAACTTTATAGAGGGGTGTAAAGCATCATTTCCTTTAATCTGCAGAGACCTGTCAAATGTATTGTAAAGGAATATTTTTGTTAGTCTTTATAGTCGGCTGAAATGTATGTCAAATCAGAACATATCAAAAGCCTTTGAACATATTCCTAAATGTATGGTAAATACATAGATTTGCAAACAATTTGTTTAATTAAGAAATGTGGTCAAATGATAATATCAATGACATGTGTAAATATATTGGGCATATGTAATTTTGAATACATATGCAAAGAAATGATAAAGAAAGATATTTCACACAGCTAGAAATGTATGTGTAAATATATTGGGCATATGTAACTTTGAATATGTATGCAAAGATATTATAAAGAAAGATATTTAAGACAGCTAGAAATGTATGGTAAATAGTTATATTTGCTTTTAATTTGCTGATATATTTGAAAGGTGCAGAGTATATATATGGACAAATATTGCCATAGCTTTACTGGTCAAGCTATGATATGACAAATATAGCTGCTTTGGGATTGGTTTTGGCATATTGGTAATATCATTTATTATACATGTATTTTGATAATTTCGTTTTAATAAAAAAATATTCGGGTCTACAAAATCGATTCTTGGTCTCTTCTCTGTTTGATGTACTGCGTGAATTTCTTTATCCATAAAATCTTCTATTCTCGGGAAGCTATGATGGTTCATTCCATAGCATAAAACGTATCTCTTTGAAACTTCTGGAATTGTACGAGTCACAATTCACCCTGTTTATAAAACATAGAATTAATTTTTTTAAAAAGAGACATATATTACAATATGTATTATATGTTACTGCAGAGACATAAATACTATATATATATATATGTCTCTGATTACTGGTAGAAATAATGCACATATACAAATTAAGCCTAAACAATACTAGATATGCCGCCTCAGTATCAAATTTAAAATCGGTAGCATTCGGAAGGTTATCGAGCGATTTATCAAGTTTTTATAGAAAGTCCAAGTTTCTGAAATAGTCTAGAAATATTCCTTCATCGGTAGATTATTTGCCACAAAATATTTGACACATAACACATCTTGAGAGAATGTTTTTTTTTTTTAAAGAATCAGCTGGTTTGCACACATATATAAACATTAAATCTATTGACAAATATTTGTAATATTTGTTTTCCTTATCCGTTAAGTCCAGTCACGAGATGTTGAACTCCGTGTGCTTCATGAAGCGTCCTCAGCAAAAACTTTCTTGTGTGAGAAAGAAAGTTAAAATTACATACAAAGAACCAGTGAGTCACGTGTCATAACTGACACACAATTTACCAATGAAATCAAACAAAATCGATAGATAATATCATTCCATCGACGAGATGTCGTCCTTCCTCCGATCAACGGGGTTTATCAGCAGTTAAGTGTGACAATTATCACCTTTTACAGAAAGATCTGGTCCGAAAAGATCAATAGAAGACCACCGCTAGTATCAATATCCATCAATATAATAAGGCACACATAATTATCATTTCTTTATGATTTATAAATTGTCTTAAAACAATGCTCCCGTTGTCATTTGATTGTGTTGTTTTTAAATACGCAAAACTAAAATAAGTTATCGAACTATCAGTTATTCGATATCTCATCTACCGCCTATTTTATCCTAAAATTTTACAGCTTTCATATGTACTTTGACAGGAATCGTTTTTTTTTTTCTATCATGATCAAATAAGTTGGGTTTTTTTTACATACTTTGCACACATTTCAATTGAAATAACATTGAAACAAGATTGAAGGTTACATAAGTCACAAAATTGATGTGACCAAGGAGGTTATATGAGAAGGAGAGAGGACGAAAGACGATAATTACACATAAAATGTTACCGCCTTATTTGTAAGTGGGTGTTAAATAGTTGAGATCGACTAGGTCGCAGACTGAGACTGTCCTAATTACACATCCGAGTAAGAACGGAAACACCCGAAGTGTTATAACCCGACCGAGATTTTACAAAATAAGCCTGAGATCATGGCTCAATTCTCGACAGTATATATATAGCCTTCCTTACGAAAAGTGAAGGTTTGGCCAGGGTCCCAGGCTATGAAAAAAATACACACCGGATGTTTTCTGTTGACGTATTTCAGTCATCACTTGATCATGATTTATTTATAAGCGATGCGTAAATGTTGGGGCTCGAATAAGAATTTGATCTAGAAAATTCTGCATCTGCAAGACGAATGACTCAACCCACATAATTGCTTCGTAAATGATGTATATATAAGGAATTAAAGTTTAAAACAAAATATTTATAAAATGTGCAGGAAAAATGTCCGTAAATAAAGAATAGGCACACTTTCCTATCGTGGTATTTTTATTAACAAATTGACGTATTTATCATTTTTAAATAAATATTACAACCGTGCATGGCCTGAAAAGAATATTGATTAAGAATAAATCTCAAATACCATGTGCATTGTCCGGGGAATCACATTTAGAGAGGTACCAATCTACATGACTGGCATTCCAAGTATTTATGTACAAAATGCATCTGTTCTGACATTTTACTGTTTCATTAAGCCAATGAAGTACTGGTTTCGACAAAATCTTAATTAAACTCTGTATGACAAGGTATTGATTTGGCGTGGTCACATTGAGAATTTTCATTATCACTTTTTTTTTTCATTCCTTTGCTTTCAGTGAGAGCCCGTCACTTTAACAAATGTACTTCACATATTCCTTTCGAGGATATAACCTAGCTACCATTTCCCATTTCCAGACGCCAACATGGGAAGTGAAAATCTAAGCGCCTATGCCTATATCTACAGCCTAACGCCATGAGAATCAATCTTTTCGCTGGCTCTCGATAAATTTCTCTTCATTTCAATTATAAATATTCGCTCCGGTCGCAACCGGTCACCGTAACGAAAGTACCTTACATATTCCTCTATTTTCTATGATATTACCTACCAATTGTCATGGGCAGCGCCATACAGGTGAAGCGAAAATCTTTGTTTAAAGCAAGGTGGGGTTCAATAGAAATTGCATTCTTAAATTTCTTTAAACCCTCATAACTTTGTCATTTCTTAGTCGTTTTTCACCGTGGTTAGACGATATGCTTTCGAATTTCGCGTCAAATGATATTGCACAATAAAAACAGATATAAACTGATTTGAAACGATAATTACACCTGTATTTTGATGACCCACTCACCGATTACAATCACGTGACATTAGCGATATTCCTAGTCACACGGACTGTTAGCGGTAACAGCCTGGTACATCAGAGGACCATATCAAGTGGGTGATAAACATGTCGGTTTCTTTATATTTTTATCATTTTCCTCTGATCGAATTGCTATCCTGGGGATGCTAATTTTATATCATGCAGAGTGTTCACTCTCCTTCTCATATAACCTCCTTGATGTGACGAAGTAAATTTGTTTTAACATAATTCAAGAAGATTTGTAAACGACAAATACATATTACACTAATGTTGATAGGGGCTCGTATCATGGGAAACCTATCTTTAAAAAATATAAGGCAATTGTACCCTGTACAACAAGACGAAGTCTAGACTTATAGTTTTAGCGGAAATGTATATGACTTGTGTTTGAATAATGGAATATCTTGCGCTTCTTTCTTATACATATTTTACGCAAAGTCTTAAAATAACTACATGTATCATTTGTCCTTTAACAGCCGAGTCTACAACATGTATCATTGTACTTGCTTTCCACACAGGCGGAAAATAAGGAAAGAGGGGCAACATACATAAACTACCGTTATTGTTAAATCGCATTGATAAGTGTTTAAAACTCTAATATGTTGAAATATTAAAAAGTATTTTCAATATAAAAACAAAAAGGTGACAAGCCCTGTGTCTATATACATGATATATATATATAGGCACATTTCTGATTTTACAATCTTTAACTCGCATCATGCTTATCGTTGAAGCTGTTAATATCAATTCCTTTGGTCCCTGGCGGATATAAGTATTCCTCCCTTACATACAACTCCTCCGTTCACGATGTTGTAATACCTATGCAGGTTAAACTTCAATTTAAAGGTTTATCTATTGAAGTTTTAGTTCTTTGGTACCAAACGTGACCTTAATAATTTAATTAATTTGTAATTAGTTAATTATGCAAGTTGCAAATCTGCAAGAATCTATCAATGCAAATGCCTATATATATTCAAATGACTATTCAAATGTGAGGTTAGTTCATAAATTAATAGTCATTGTAAAAAATGCAAAAAGAAATCTAAAAGTGAATTGCTTTTGGCAAGAGACGCACACTCATTTCATGATTGTATCTACTAATCAATGCACATAAGTTATGGACTAGTACTGCACCCGTATTAACTAGCATTGGGGGTCGCAGGTCATAGTCCAGGTGTAAAAGGTGCCCCTGACCGCTCTTACAATTTTCTGTAAAGTTTTCAGTAAAAAAAGGATGTTGACACATATCATATGCTATGAGAATTCAATGACGATTCAAGTAGATCCAATAAAATTAACCGAGCGTTTCGAGAAGGATAAAGAGTACTCTAAGGGTTGCAAGCGCGACATGAGTTTAAAGGCTGTCAATCCTTCTAAATTTGCTACTAGAGACACTCTTAGCAGATGAGATTAAGATTTAGCACTAAGATTGTGCCAAAACTAATTTATGACAGACTGAGTGCTTCGCTTTTATCAACCAAGTTTCATTAACCATTTACACAAAAAATTAAGTGTGAACGTTTACAACACAAAGACAAAAGTACAGTAATGAAAAATGCTACCCAAGACGTCAGAGTAGAGAGGAGACATGCAACAACGCCAGCGGATACATACCATGAAAGAAATGGTCCACTAAAGTAAAAAATAACCTAAAACTAGAACTAGATCCAGGACCTCGATGTCTGGGGGGCACCATGAAACCAAAATTAAAGATTTTTTTTATATATGCATATATGCGAGTGTGGGTGGTGGTGGAGTCATGTATTGGGGATTATGATGGTCGTATGGGGAGGGGTTAGGGGTCGGGTCTCCATTTTATATCTTTTCATTATTTTTGGTCCATTTCTTTCTACTCTTTATTTGTTGCCAATTGTTGTCTATTCTTTACAGTTCATCACAGCTTTTATCTGTTTTCTATATTTTTGGGCCTATTTTTCTAGCCTTAACTTTTGACCATTATTCTCTAATCTGTAAACCCCATTCATACCCTTATTCACGGTAAACCATTCATACCCTCAATTCACGGTAACCTATTCATACCCTCATACATGGTAATTAAAACAAGAAAAAATATACACATATTACTGTACTATAATAGAAAAACAAAGGATATGGGGTATTCATCCATGCATGACACAAAATCAGTACATGCACAGCTAAAAAACACGCAATAACCTTTTATTGCTGTTCTTCGTCTCAAATATAAGTAGGTTTTCTATGATACAATATAATTTTATTAATGATTATATATAAGGCACAGACCATTCATGTTTTGCGGAGGGGGAAGGTTTTGTTTCCATAAACAAAATAAGAGGAAAAAAACACGACATTCAGTTTAAAAAAAAATGCTGTATGCATTGAAAAAAATCGTTTGTTGTTTAATAAAGTCTGAAAAAGGCTGTTCTGAGACAGGCACCTTCCCCAGAAACCGTATACAATGTTAGTATTTGTTAAAAAAGACCTATCTCATATCGATACTAACATTCTTGACACTAAACATCTATTTTTACATATTCTTTTAAGACCGATTTTAGTTGGTAATTTATTTCCTGATCAGGAGATTTCACTTGTTCATCGATCTTGATCCTAACCCGAATAATCCAGTCGTTATATTACGCTCCCTATCGATCACTACATAACCCGAATAATCCAGTCGTTATATTACGCTCCCTATCGATCACTACATTAACCCCTCGAAAGGTGGAGAGAATCGGAGACGGTAAGGGCTTGAATTATTCGAGTTATCTTGATCCTGTAATATTGTATATTAGAAACCAATAAATATGTTCGTAATAATTCCAATCAGCATGTACATGTACATGTAGTTTACATAAATGCTTTTGGATATAGACATTACACAAAGGTGTCAATATTTACACACCCATCGATAAGTTGTCATAAGTCACACATGTTGAAGCAGATACAATAGCAATAAAACTCTGTTAGACAATTTTTTGGTGACCCCGACGGGGGGGGTGGGAGCGCACTTGCCCCCTCGCGCCCCCGGTAAATCCGCCACTGACTATGTTAAATGAAAGTCATAAAATGAACTACCAAAATATAAATCTTGTTCGTCGTAAATAATGATAATCAAACTAAATATGTACGTAACTTTTATTTAAATCGTGACTTTTTGTCATGTGATTTCCTGTCCGTTATTTTTGTCCCTTATTGTTAAAATGCACTAGTAAACTTAACTCTGTGATTCATGAAATAACGAATAGATATCAATTTCATTTTAATAATAAGTATAACTAGTTGACAATGTTTCCGACTATACAAAAGACTTTATGAGAGAAAATAATATATTTCAAATCTATGTGTTCCTATGAATTACGGCGCTTCTTTCTTTTAACAGTCATAGGATAAAGAGGGTCTGGAAAAGGAGGAGGTGGACGTTCTTCAATTCTTAATGTAATTTACGCCATTTTTCTCTATTCTATATAAATTTTGCCCATTATTCTCTATTCTTTATATTCTAGAAGCCCACTATTCTCTATTCTTAAATTTTTGGCCTATCCTTTTCTTTTCTATTCTTTATTTTTTTAGCCCATTATTCTCTATTCTGTAAACTCCATCCACACCCTCATAGAAGATGTCATTATAGTTATCTACGTCTTTTTTATTTGCACTAAATTATTATGATTTTATCTCTTAATGTTAATTTTTTTTATTTCTTTTTTAAAAGTAGTGTTTTTTTCTAACCTAGGTTTGTATGTTTAATTTTGCTCCAGATTTTTTTCATTTTCAATGCAGTTTCGTGTTCCCCTGCAAGTGGGCAATTTTTCTTCATAATCCAAAACTGTGTACTTATATATCAAGATAACACGATACCGAATGGCATATCTCACGATTTCTAAAATTTTTGGCACACTTGTACTTTGAATCGAGTTACATCGGAATATGTTTTATCGTAAATTTGATTAGAAAACGTCAATTTTGACGACAAATTTACATAGGGAAAATGCCTTGTTTTAACTTTTTTGGGGGATTTTTCAATAGATGGCTTTGTTCTTATATACGGAGAAAGACTAAAAACTAACATAATATCCAGGATTGTATACTGAATCCATGCATCTAAGATGCATGCTTTTTGTATTAGTTGTTATCAGCTTTCAGCTAGCTGTCAGTAACTGGAGTACTCTAAGATCTGTACTTAAAGTCTTTTGGTTGTTGGGATGTATAAGTACCCTTCCACGTCCACTCTGTTTTTGTTATATGTATTCTATTTGTATCCATCTGATGAGTTAAGCCTTTTTTAACTGATTTCTACAGTTTATTCTTATGTTGTACTGTTACACCACTGTCCCAGTTTAAACTGGTCCTCCATTCCATCTTAAGCTTCGCACCGTTAGTGTAGCGATAAGTGAACACAACAGGGGTCCAGTTTATGTCCCAGGTTAGGGGGAGGGTTGGCGCCTTTAAACGAGTTAACCTCGCCACATTCTGTATGCTCCTGTCCCGAGTCAAGTAGCCTGTAATTCAGTTTGTTGCTTTGTAACATATTTGTTTTTCGTTCATTATTTTGTACATAAATTAGGTCGTTAGTTTTTTCGTTTGAATTGTTTTACATATATCATTTCGGGGCCTTTTATAGCTGCTTTTGCGGTATGGGCTTTGCTCATTGTTGAAGGCAGTACAGTGACCTATAGATGTAAATTTCAGAGTCATTTGGTCTCTTGTGGAGAGTTGTATCATTGGCAATCATACCACATCCTCTTATTTTTTTTTATATATATATAGAAACACATATGTCATCATCCTTGTTTTTTATATACATTGCTTCAAAGTTGACCGATACGCTTAGAATTTGACAGAAAACGTGTGACGTTACAGAATAACGTAATTTGGTAAACAGTGATATTAAGGTACAATTTGAATTGATTGATTGATGGTTGCTCAACGTCCGGTGGCAAATATTTCATGCATTTACAGGACGATACAGTGCAATTTGAATTGTTGTGTCTGAAAAACACATTTGGTGCAGCAGTCAAGAAAGGTTAAACATTCTGTTAGTTGTGAAAATTAAAAAGAAAATCAACATCCTGATACAATACATAATCTAGATATAGGATACTCTGTATGACGTAAACGTGTGGGTTTTGTGCGTAGTTAGTCGGACAAACCTTGCAAACTGTATGCCAAATTTCACCAAAATACATTCTGTCGTTCGTGAAAAATTATTAAAGAAAAAATGATCCTGAGAATATATATGCACCTTCAATATAGGTAAAAAATAAATCGGCGCAATATATTTCAAAATGCCAAATTTAGCAACCGGTCATAAAAAAAATTTTAAAAATTGACAAGATGCGAATCTTTAGTGTATGTACTAACACCAGGTACATCATTTAAAGGTTTAAGCTTAACAACTGTACATAATCCTACGAAATCAGCCGTATAAACCTATACTAGTATACCAAGTGCGGGACGGACTGTCGAAAGGACACTGGTAAAACAATATGATCCCAGTATTTAGCCAAGGGAACACAATTTATATTAGCATATATAATGATGTTCTATTTTATAAATTATTATAAATCATTTGGTGACAAAATATCTTTTTGCATAAGCAGTTCATAGTGGGATGGTAATTGGGAGATCTCAAATACATGTATAGCAAGCTAACATGTACGTCATTTGGTCTTTGATGGAAAGTTGTTTAATTGGCAATCATATCACACATCTCCTTATGTCATAATGGTTTGAGTTTTGTCAAGACTAACAAATACGTACTAGGAGACTGAACTATGTAACTGTTATAGCTTTAATCTGACTATTGTTGTGAACATGTGATGTTATAATTTGATAGATTTAATACTTGCTATACTAAATATACTTATTAACTTTCATATTCGAGAGACCAACGAATCTTTACTAAAACTACTGTAACAGATTAGCAGTAAAAAAAATACTTGTCCATCCTGCATTAGTCGCGTGTTATCTATATGTCTTTGGTTTTGATTGTCGTTAATTGGCCGGTTGCTGTGTATATCCCACATTTCCATTTATGCAAATAAAGAAATAGCAACCCTTTTAATTTACATAAACACTTGTATACTTGTTAGAAAAACTCCTTATAAGACTGTGAATACTCTCGGGTTTTTCCCGACGGCTATGTGATCAATATGCCCCCACAAAAGTCACCTTTGCTAATCGTCTGTGAGTCGTTTTGTCTCCCCACTTTGTGATAAGGTGCGTTTTTAACCAGCTGTACCAGGCCTGTTCATCATGTCTAACTCAAAACACCAAAAACACACCCATCCCCGAAGACCAAAGTGCAAATTAATATGAATCTAAATTCAAAATGATTTTAAGATGTCGTTGGATTTTTGTCCCCCGCGTGACGCGTTGATGGGGACATAGAAATACCGGGCGTCCGTCCTTCCGTCCGGTCTTGTTGGCTCTCTAATGTGTACAATTCTTGCCAGATTTTTATAAAACTTATATATCAGATAAAATTGAGAATGGATATGGGGAATATGTCCAAGAGACAACAACCAAACCAAAGAGCAGACAACGCAGCGAGAAAATCCCGAACCCGGAGGTGGTCCTCAGCTGGCCCCTAAATAAAGTTGTGTACTAGTTCAGTGAAATATCAGCCTTGTTGCTGACAAGTTTCAAAAATCAGTGCCGACACACTGCTTATTGCATTGAGTAAAAACAAAAGGCGACTCAAAGACAAACACTAGTTTACAAGTATATGACATAAACATGAGGATGTCAGAATTTGACAGTTAACCGGATTTATTTTACATTTATTAATGACTTGCTATTTTTATTACCGGAGTTCCAGTCCCGTTATTGATTTATTGTTGTACTGCGGACGAGCGGGCGGGCTGCTCCAGTCGTTTCCTGCGATGACTTATGAACCTTTCATCCAAGGTTTTCAAATTTTAATATGTTGTCACTGATGACAAAATGGAGGTAGAGTTTGATATTGACGATTAATTTTACACCATTCAGCAACAACATTATTTTGATTTGAAATGAAATTCTAATCTTGATAAGAAATGTTTTAAAAATTTTGAGCCTTCGATTGGAACAAATACATGTACTGGGATTTTTTTTTTATATCATTATACCTTTAAATAGGATAAAGTCAAGATCGGGAAACCAAATTACGGCGCCAAGATTTTTTTATTAAAATTTTGAATTAGTTTAAATACTTGCATATATCATTAAAATAAAACTGATACAGGAGCAGGAAGATCATTGAAATTGATGTAGTTTTTTTCATTAATGTTGGTCATTTTTATTCTTGTTAAAACACGAAATACAGAGATTATACCTGATTCAAAAATTAAATTACTTGCTTTGCATCGAATCTATTATATCTGCTATGAGAAGCGGGGAAACGAAAATGTTTTTTTATATACAAAAGATAATTGTTTAAAAAACAGTTTTACTGTATATAATTTCAACATATTTTTAGAAACAATGTTACAGTAACTGTTCTTATTTCTTCTTTAATTTTCTAGCATGTAAACTTTTTAATTATTTGCGTTTTTCAAAGTATTAACACGTTTTCACGAATACAAACTGCATGTTTAATTACAGAATGATACCGATGTCTTTATCTGACATATTCTTGGCTTGCGTAATTGGTATATTTGTATATTATCAATCTCTTTACAACGTCTGGATTTTATTATACACAATTAGCGTTTTTAGATTAATTTTGGTAATTAACACATACGGTTTTCCTTTTAAGGTACCCTGTAGTGCTTAAAGATGAACCATTTCACAGTCAGAAAAATCCCTTCATTTACATACAAGTGACATATTTACCACCTATTAAGGGATAGTTGATTCATGCTCTTTCTTTATTGTATTATTAGACATTTTCAATTGTAAACATAAACATTCTGATAAAATACATGTATGTGCATACTCGTGTAATTTCAAATTATAGGATCATGCAAAACACACGCCTTGGCTCAAGTTATATTGAAATAATTAATTTGTATTCTCTTGTTTAAAATGAAAAAAAGATCACAAATAAGCAGAAGCTAATCTAACTTTTTTCCAAGTCCAGACCAAGATTGGTAGACTTAAGCTTGGGTTGAGAAAACGTAGGTCGTGTTTATCGATTTGATCTTTTTTATTCTAGTTTAGAGTTCATTCCTGAATGACATCGTTGTTTTCATATTTTGAAGTACAAAAGGTAAAGCTGCTTACAATTTAGTACAGTGTTATTATAATAGGGCATTTCTTCCTACACCTGAGATTCATGTAGTATTTGCAACTGGACGTTTACAGAAATCAATCCATTAACCCATTTATTATGTGTCTATAAGATGTAAAAAATATATCAGTTTACTGTTACAATGCATCGTCTTAGTTAAAGTTTCTGTTCTGATACAAGCATATCGAATTGTAAACTCTGCTGTAAGGAAAGTTATGAACATTTTAAAGCATTTGTGTTTTGTTATGCAAGCAAGATCTTAAAAAAAAATCCCCATTACTGTTTTAAATATTTTCCATGGTTCTGGAGTAAAGCTTTGGAGATTTTCTTATTTATTCAAAAAGAAAAAAAAATATCATCGGTCCGACATTTAAAAAGCACCCTGCCATTTTTAATATCATTAATTATATCTTCAATCAGTTCTGTTTTGAATCGGGAAGAACAATATCTACTTCAATTCAAATATTCGCTCGATGTGACTCTCTGAAACCATCAATACGTGAACTTTGCTGCAAAAATTATTATACAAAATATATGGATTTATTATTTCCGTAAATGCGAAATAATCGACACAAATAACAGCATTTACTAGGGTCTGGATGGGGTCTTTCATATCTGTATTCTATGATAATTTAGGTCATATTTCTCTATTTTTTTATATTTTATGTCCATTGTCATGATTATTTTCTGTTTTGTAAATATTAGACCTTTTTTATCTACTTTTTTGGGAGTAAATTATTTTCTTTTTTTCTTCTTTTAGCTCTAATCACGACCCTCATTTACGTTTGTTGTGCATGCGAGATATAAACTGCAGTCTCGCAAAGCTATACCTGTGTAAAGACAACTTAACAGTATCAATGTTTCATATAATAACTATGAAGTAAATAAAATGCATTTCTTTACGTACATGAATACATCCGACAAATGTTTGCAGAAATAAGCAAATATTTGTCAGCATTTACTTTGGTTGTAAATGTTTTATAAACCGCGGTCTCTCAAAACTTTGCATACCCGTGTAAAGATATGTTGCAAATATCAATATATAGCGAAATATTTATGATACTGGAAAGTATTAGTAAATAAAATACATTTCTTTACAAACATGAACGATATCGACAAACGTTTGCAAATATAACACAAACATTTGACAGCATTTACATTGGTTGTAAATGTTTTATAAACCGCGGTCTCTCAAAACTTTGCATACGTCTGTAAAGATATGTTGCAAACATCGATATTTATCAAAATATTTATGATAATGGAAAGTATTAGTAAATAAAATACACTTCTTTACATACATAAACGATATCGACAAACGTTTGCAAATATAACACAAACATTTGACAGCATTTACATTGGTTGTAAATGTTTTATAAACCGCGGTCTCTCAAAACTTTGAATACGTCTGTAAAGATATGTTGCAAATATGAATATTTATCATAATAATTATGATAATGGAAAGTATTAGTAAATAAAATATATGTCTTTACATACATAAACTATATTGACAAACGTTTGCAAATATAACACAAACATTTGACAGCATTTACTTTGGCTGTAAATGTTTTATAAACCGCGGTCTCTCAAAACTTTGGATACGTCTATAAAGATATGTAGCAAATATCGATATTTATCAAAATATTTATGATAATGGAAAGTATTAGTAAATAAAATACACTTCTTTACATACATAAACGATATCGACAAATGTTTGCAAATATAACACAAACATTTGACAGCATTTACATTGGTTGTAAATGTTTTATAAACCGCGGTCTCTCAAAACTTTGCATACGTCTGTAAAGATATGTTGCAAATATCAATATTTATCAAAATAACTGTAATACTGGAAAGTATAAGTAAATAAAATACATTTCTTTACATGCATGAACGATATCGAGAAACGTTTGCAAATATAACAGAAACATTTGACAGCATGTACATTGGTTGTAAATGTTTTATAAACCGCGGTCTCTCAAAACTGCCCACACCTCTGTAAAACAGTTATGCGAATTTTAAACTTTGCATACATCTCCTATCCTGGAAAGAGCATGCAAATCTAAGGCCTATCTTTACATATCTTTGGAATATGAATAAAGCTATGGAAATAAAATAATTATCTTTAGCATATCTTTGAGGACGTCCTAAATAATGCCAAAGGAATAATACATTTACATATACATTAGTAGGTCCGCAAATATATCTGGCAGAAAAGTAGTTACATTTGTCAAACATTTACATGATTGCCCAAATTGTTGTAAATCTGCCTTTTCGTGTAGTTAGATCCTTTTTGATCATATAGCTCTTCACATCATTGGCTTTCAAATATTCGGCTTTGAGCGTTGAAGGTTAATCCAAAAAAGCGCTTCGGATGCATGAAATGTATAACGTGTTGTTTTTCATTTTTTTTCTGTTTTTTTTTTTCTATTTCACTTCTATAGGAAAGCTGCAAATCCTAGTAAAGTTAGATTATAATCGAAAGCATCTTGCCAAAACGGGGCATCGACCTCACTACCTCAGTGTCATCTGGTTAATGAGCACTGTAGGTTAAATACTTAGATCACTCGGCCACGGAGACACGTTGCTTTCAAAGAAACGTAAGATTACCAAAGATGTTGTTAGGTTCGTATTTGTATACTAGTATATAGTCTCAGGAATAAGGAATATTTTTTTCAATATCAAAGTCGGAAGTAATGGGTGACTATATGTTTGGTAATTATCAAAGCTTTTGATTGTTGTGTTATTGACAAAAATCCGACATCTACGGATCTTCGGGTAAAGGAATGGCGAAAAATACCAAAGGAACATTCAAACTCATAAGTCGAAAACAAACGGACAACGTCATGGCAAAAAACAAAACAACGAAGAAAAGACAAACAACAGTACACAAAACACAATATAGAAAACTAAAGACTTATCAAAACGATCCTCACCAAAAACCGGGGAACCTCAGGTGCTCAAGAAGGGTAGGCAGATTCATATAAGACACCCGTGTAAGTAAGAGTTATATTCATTTAAGTTTTTGCGAGTGTAAGGTAAAATGGGTAACTCATTAGTATCAAACTATGGAGGTAAACGTTTTTGAACAATATTTGAATAAACTAAGAAAATTAGGAAACATCAAATATATAATATACTTATAAAATCATCGCAATCATTAACAAATCTAATTTTCAAAAATGATATTTTGGTATATCTATATGCGAGAAAAACATAGAGATAACTGAATAGCTCTGATAATTTGATTCCTTCGTTAAGCAAACTGAAAACAGATGTATAAGCAATATGAATAGTTTTGAGCTCTTAACAATGCACGATACTGAGCTAACAATGCGAAGTATCACTACTAGGTAAAACGATAAAAATGTGTTACTTAAGTTTCGAGAATCTAAATGATCGACAAATATAATATTTTGTTTATATATCTTGAAGACAAATTTTGCATGTGTAAAGATTGGTCATAATTCTAACATGTCTAATTTCTACAGTGCAATCTTCTCGACATGGCGAAAAATGTGTTATTTGAAAAGAATCTATGATTCGTTGATTTCGTGAGTATACGGAAAACCACGATTTAAAATGTACAAGCACAAGCAACCTAACATTAATTTGTGTATAAAACCGATTTAACCTTTGTATAAGAGAAACACACGTTCTATTAAATTTATCCTCAATAGATTTTATTTTCTCCTTTTTATGAGCATTCAACCTATTTTTACATATTGTACGACATTATCCGCGTTCTAAGAAGTCAAAAATGAAAATAAATGTATTCGTAAAGGTACATGTTCACTCTGAGGTAAAGGTTCCTACTATCATTTTGTTATTTAACACTATATACATTTATAAACTGTATAGTTCTTTTATCATTTGTATGGTCATGTCAATGCCAAGGATTATATTCCAATACTGACGATGTTCTCGTTAATGAGTAGTTTTCCATGAATTTTATCTTTGAAGTGGTAGTTTATAAAACAAAACAAAAAACGTTAACTGATATAAAATTTATTAATAAGCTCCTCAAACATAAACATAGACCGTTGGTTTTACAATAGTAATTTTTGGGGCCCTTTATAGCTTGCTGTTCGGTGTGAGCCACGGCTCCGTGTTGAAGACCGTACTTTGACCTATAATGGTTTACTTTTATAAATTTTGACTTGGATGGAGAGTTGTCTCATTGGCACTCATACCGCATCTTCTTATATCTATATAAAAAAGTTCATGTTTTCCGGTGTGAACAGCCAACGTGTTTCTGACTAAAACACGATTTGGAGGTTTATTTCAAATTATGTAAGAATGCATGGAGTGATATAGGAGTTACATTCATAAGGCGGATACCTACCATTTTTGTAAGTAAGAAAAAAGCTATACTTTCAAAACTCTTAAAATTTGTTTAGATCATTAAATGGAATAGTAAATTCATAGAAACAATAGGTATCACAAATTCTCTGAAAGCTACATTAGAATCCAGTCACATTTTCCTTTTAATAAAGGTAACAGTAGTATACCGCTGTTCGAAACTCATAAATCGATAGAGATAAAAACAAATCCGGGTTACAAACTACAACTGAGGGAAACGCATCAAATATAAGAGGAGAACAACGACACAACAAAAACACAACATTAAAATGTAACACATTCATTTTTACAATTTCTGTTTAATAATAGCTCCGGATACAAACTTTGGACAGACCAACGAGCAAATAAATGAAGAAAGAACTAAATGTTTACGCATCAAAGCATAAGCCACCTCAATTACTTGGAGTATGACAATTGGAGTCGGATAGGGAATTTACTGAGGTGTGTTTGTCACTGAAACCTTTTCAGAAAAGAAAAAGGGTAGTTTAACAATACATTTGTATCACCTAAGGAATATAAATAATTTCAATTGTATAAATCATTTTATTCTAATTCTAAATATGCAATGAAATAAATGAATATATATATAGTTCGTCAATTACTTATACATCACTGGCTCCCAAATTGTTGGTTTTGAACGTTCTTAATGACGGTGAATCTAGAAAAGCACATCGGACGTACCAGATTTATTAACTGTTATCTTAGTTTTATATCAATAAAAAAAAATGAATTTAAAACTGATATGTCATGATTAAATTCATCGTTTTGAGATCAACACATAGAATACAATACAAAAATTTGTGAGTGGAAAGACACCACAAAATTCCAAAACATTAGTGCTCCATGAACAATAATTAGTTTATTGTATTATTTTGAAGGGGTTGAAGAAGATAGTAAATACATATTTATTTCTATATGAAACTATATAACTCAATTTATGACAATTCAAAATGCTGGTTTTTGTTTTTGTTTTTATTCAATAGTTGTCCGTTTTAGTATTATAGATATCGCTTGGTCGCAGAATAGATTCTCGATCTTCGATGTGGATTTCTAATTCTTCAATGACAGGCTGTAATACGAATGAAATATCTTCTGAAAAAAACAGAGTTTAGATTGTATGACTGAATTTGAAATAAACAGATGAAGGTATAAAAGTACTTGTATATCCATATTTATAATATAGTGTGACAAAAAGAAGAACATTAGAATAATAAAGTATATAACGATGTGACGAAAATTGCCCTTTACGCAAGACATATGTCGCATTTTCGTAAGGTTTAATGTAGCATAATGTTGTTTACATTTTTATATCATAAGACTGTTGTTTGTCTTGCCATGGCGTTTTCGGTTTGTCTTCCACTTATATAGTTTGAACATTCCTACGGTATCTCCGGCTCCCTTTTATAGAAATGTCTCATCATAAAGGCCCATTTCTCCTTTGAATAAGCAAAGAAATATTAAAATAAAATAACAAAAAGTTATAAAAATATTATTACATTATAGTAACTAATCTTATTTACCTCTCCTTTTATAGCAGCTGGCTTTACTTTCACATCTGTTCAAAATTTTGGATATAGATAAATGTTCATTTTCCTCAGCATACAACACAGCTGTCCATCCATATATATCATGTTTCCCCGTCTTACATCCTTTATTGATTAAAAACTGTACAAACTCCTCGCGTTTTTTTCGAGTGTTAGGAACGTCAGGAGCTTTGCATGTTTCTATTAATGGAGTAGCACCAAGATAATTTATACAATCAACGTCTTTTCCTGAAAATATTAGCTTCTTTGCTAGGGTAAATTTATTTTTACGTATTGCCTCAAAAACTACATGATCACTGTTATGCTCAAAAGGTTTTAAAATGGCTGAACCCATTTTCTAGTCAAAAATAATATAGTAAGTCAAACTTAGTCAACGATTGGTTATTTGTTGCTATTAGCTATCAGTCACTTCTTCTGGTGAAATTGCTTTCTAAGATGTAGCTCCCTTGCTTTTATATGATATAACTATTAATAAAAGACGTCAAACAATCCCATTAGATCGTCTATATTTAGAGATCTGTTCGAATATCCTTTAAAGGTCTTGTTTACGATAAGATCAACAAATACACTTCAAAAAGTAGCAATTCTTAAAAGGCATTTGATTAACACTGGTATATTTAAAACACTTCACTCCTTAGTCTACAAGCTATGGTTATTTATAAAAGTTCTTTTCCAGCAGGAGTGGTCGAAAGAATTATTAAACCTATCAAAAAGATTCCTTAATGTATTTGTTTCGTAATTTTACTTAACAATATTTTTTTGTGAATATCAGAACATGTGGTTTGATTGATGAACCGACTATCCACAAGAGTTAACAGAAAGTTGATGTAAGCAACTATAGATCATGCATCGGCTTTCAACAATGACCAAAACCAATACCATATAGCAAGCTATAAAAGACCCAAGCTTTACAAAATATGGACAAATTAAACGAGAAAACAAACGACCTGATTTATGCTGAACCAATGAAAACAAGAATGTGTCCATAGTACACGGGTGCCCCACTCGCACTATCATTTTCTATGTTCAGTGGACCTTGAAATTGGGGTCTAAACTCTAATTTGGCATTGAAATTAGAAAGATCATAGGAAACATGTGTACTAAGTTTCAAGTTGATTGGACTTCAACTTCATCAAAAACTATCTTGACCAAAAACTTTAACCTGAAGCGGCGGACGAACGGACGGACGGACGGACGGACGGACGAACGAACGAACGAACGGACACACAGACCGAAAAACATAATGCCCCTCTACTATCATATTGTAGACAGCAACCAACGACAATCACTTAATTGCGGGCTCTTAATTTTGGACAATCAACCAGGAATGTGGCGAGGTTAAACATTTTTGCTCACGCTCAACCCTCCCTAATCTAGGGCGGTCATGTAACATATAAGAAAAAAAATATAAACATAAGTTGTAAAAGATTTGACGTATCAGATGGGCAATATTCCTACGATTAAGATGACCGTGTCAATGAATAATATAATCAGTAGTTTTCAATATTAAAAGTTGACGAGGAATATTTGTAAAACGAGATGTTAAGTTTTCTATTTAAACAAAAACTAAAAACTACATATCTTCCTTGTCTAAATATTATGATCATTTTGATAGTGTTGGTCAGGTTTTCATTGAACCCGATTTCAAAAAGATTAATACATGAGGAAATCATCATTCTTCTATAAATCGTTCACATAATATTACTATTCTCAAACAATTATGAAAGGCATATTTGATCCTCAATTCCACTTTATCTTATTTGATTAGCTAGCGTATAAAATATTCATACTTATCAAAAACGTGAGCCTCAATTATTTGGTTTAATGGTTTTAATTTCCTTAAATGAAGTGGTAATATTTCGTGCATATTCATGAAATAAAGTATTATAGAATATGATTATTTGGTGGTTTGTGCGATTGTGCCTCATCGGCATGAGAGACGGCAAATTTGGACCGAAAATTGAAAGTTTTTTGCGTAGGACCTAGATTTGTCTGTTATTGCAAGGTTGGATGAACCTGTAAAGAGAATGAAACTCCTCCCATACAGCTAATCAGGTCAAGCATCCAATATTTATTGGACGATTTTTAAACCTTAAAATCTTCATGAAATTAATTTGGCTTGTCTGATACTTTATATATTGATGTACATGAACATGCTGAAAGGACACTGATAAAATAAATCGTTGGTTCCTTTTTCAAAATATGACTGAAATGCACAGTTGAAGTACTTCTTTTAAAAAAAAATTGGGATCCTTTTTTATTGGCACTTGATTGTTTGGAAGTGTTTAATAAACTGTGTTTTGTTGATGTGATTTTGTTTCTGATGATGCTACGATTTCTCTGATTATTAAATGAAAATACATCATATTCTTATAAACAAACCGATTTTACACTCTTTTTTAAATAAAATGTTCCTTCGATAAATCAGAATGCAATAATAGATAATATTAGTAGGACAAATTACACAAAGTACACTACAAGGACATACAGAGAAGTAATCAAAGCATTACAACAAAAAACAAACGCTAAAACAACGACAACAAAAACGAAAAAAACAGCATAAAAAACTATTTCGTTGTAGACGACGCATGCTTATTAGATGCCTCTTATCATGTATATGGACCGGGTGAACAAGGCTTTTGGTGAATCGAATGCAAAACGTTCAAATAGTTTATTAAATATAATAAAGAAGGCAATTACAGATCTGAAATATAAAGATAGCGAAAAATAAATATGACTTTACAAATAAATGCATATGAAAATATCCTTTTGTAGCAGATAATACAACATGGAAAGCTAATTACAGGTAAATAAAAAAATGAAAGTATGAAATACAATTATCAAAGTCAGTGACACTAAATGAAATATTTTAAAAGACGAAAACTTCGATCATAGATTAATTTGGGTACCTATTTTTATACTATTTTCTAAATTAAACATAATCTCGACTTTTCTAGATTTAGAAATTCACAAATAACACACAATAACAATATGATTGTTTTAATATTGTATATTTGTGTAAGAGGACTTAAAATATTAATATTTAAATAACACTTCTCAACATTAATTAAATGCTACGTTATATTTTTCAAACCATATGCCTTTAAACATTTAACACAGCAAATATTTCATATAAAATATTCAGAAAAAAATATCGAAAGATACCAAGGGGACATTCAAAACCCATAATCTTAGAAACACCGAAATGGCAAAAAACGAAAAACGAGGAAAATACAAACACAAAATAAAATATAGATAGAAAAAAAAAGACAACATAAAGCCCACAAAAATCCGGGGTGATATCAACATAGAGTATTCGCTATCATGACTTCTAAAAAATATGCATGTGATTATAAATAATTAAAAGGAGATTTTATGTAAAAATGCCCTTAAACTACATTATGAAAATATTAAAAACAATTGCATTGTATTCTCACGCATAGTTATTCAAACATTAAACTACAAACATTTAATACAAAGTAATTTGCAAAATAGAAAACTATCGAGAGGCTTTAGGCTTTTCAATGAAACAGCGGTAACCCCAACTGATATTTGTATCGTATTATTTTTGTTCCTGAATATCAATAACATATATGCTTCTAGGAGTTAAGTAGGCAACAATCAATCGAACTTACACTGTTCAATGAAAACTCTGTATTACTTAGCGTCAGAAGCGCTTGTCTGGATTTACCTTCATCTAGAACGCTCGCTCAAAGCCAAAACAATGAAATCTAAGGATGTATAAGTATTTGAAAACATCAGGAGCAATTTGACCAGAATGGACCTTACAAGGTTCTTGATGATTCCATGGAAATAGCTTTAAAGATTCCAGTGATACATTGAGTGAAATACGGAAAGTATCTATGGGACACAGTTTAAATTTAAAATATTACACGCAAGGCTTCCCAAGTGTTTTGCTTATTTCTTTATTTAATTTGCGGGATTGGAAAACTCGTGTAAAACACGATATACCGCTGGGTGTACTCTTCTGTAATCATCGTGTTTTTAAATCTTTATTTTTCTTTGTGTATTTTGTAGACTGTTGTTTCTCTTTCAGTACTTTTTCGTCTTTTCTCATGTCGTTGTCAGTTTTTCTTTGGCTAATTAGTCTGAGGTATAAAACGTTTTATATGATGAGCGATCCTTAATGACAAATGTTCTCTGTTAAAATGGTTTTGCCCAGTGTTCATTGTCGTTACCAAAAAAAATTGACTTGTGTTAGTTTCTTTTGGTTGTATTCTCTCAAAAAACGTTTTGAATTTTTTTTGAATTTTTTTTATCTCCAGCTTACCTAAAAGCGATCTTTTAAGAAACAGATATTGTACGAAATGAACCATATCATGTGTTTTCTTATGTGATCATGATAATAATATGGTGTTTTCAGAAAATAATACATATCTATAATAGTGTATTATGTGCTTAGTGGAATAATGTTAAAGCCAAGGATATATAAGGACCGAAAACATTGAAGAGCTATACACCAAAAAGGACCTTAAAAATAGCCAAATCAATCTAAGGCCAACTTTCCCTGATGGAGTTAAAACCTTAGTTTCAGAATAATTTCAAAATTTATAAACGGACAATTATAGATAGTTTGTTATAAATCCTGTCAGTACCGAAGTACTGACTACTGAGCTAATGATACCCTCGGGGACTGATAGTCCACCAGCAGAGGTACCGACTCAGTGCAGTAAAAAATGAAAACAACACATAATAAATTTCATGCGTCTAAAGCGCTTTTCTGGATTTACCTTCATCAGGAACTCTCAAAGCCGAATATTTGAAAGCCAAGGATATATAAGGACCGAAAACGTTGAAGAGCTATACACCAAAAAGGACCTAAAATATAGCCAAATTAATCTAAGGCCAACTTTGCCTGAGAAAGTTAAAACCTTAGTTTCAGAATAATTTCAAAATTTACAAAACGACAATTTTAGATAGTTTTTTTATAAATCATGTCAGTACCGAAGTACTGACTACTGAACTGATGATACCCTCGGGGACTGATAGTCAGAGGTACCGACTCAGTGCTGTAAAAAGTCTTTACTAAACTGTCCGTTTGAAATTCAGAAATAATTAGGTTTTTACTCCCTCAGGCAAAAGATATAGTGTAGTATATAGTATTCAAGACTTTGAAATAAAGGAATGACTGGACAGTTCATCAACACATTAAACTCTTAAATTAGAACCTTCCCAAGATGTTAAAATGGTGTTGTTAATATATACCTACAAAACTACTATTGATATTGGCTAATTATACCTCTCAACAAATGTGACAATGAACATTTCCGTAGATATTAATTTTTGAAGGTGTGTGCTCCGTACATAAAAACTGATAAAACAGAGTTATGAGGAAGAACGACTGAAATCGACACTACCTTAGAGTTACGGTCAACATCACAAATTGGTTGACCGATCTTATATGTCTGTGTCTTACTACACTACACTAACATGTTTCCGCATTCTTAAATCTTTAAATACCAAAATAGTCGTTTAATCTCTAATTTATCGTTTGTGTCCTTTTCCAGATCTTGATTAAGTGGGTTTGCATTGCGGGTACTGCATGCAGTCTTTATTATAGGCGAAAATACTTAATTTATTACTTATAATTGGCTTGAAGGATGTTACCTCCTCTCTTTCTAGCTATTTAAAAGGCCGTTACAGGTGAGTATATAAATAACAGAACTTAAAACGCAGAAAAAATGAAAGGTACGTGTCCTTGTTTATACGATATAATCAATTGAAAATTTGTGGAAAATGATTCTCTCTAGATTTGTCATACATTCAACTTTGACATCTTTTTGTCTTTCAAAAATTATGAAAAATAACAAGGATATTATAAAAATTTCAAAAATGGTTATTTAAACTATATGTAAGAGAATAGTGAAAAGAAAAGTAGGGGGTTAGCAGGCAAAATTACATGGATCAAACTAGAGGAGACCTCCAGCAGCAGTGGCATCGACCAAAGTGTTGTAAATACATCATGGGCAGATGTATTAAAATTTTATACACCAGAATTGCGTTTCATCTACAAATAAAGGCAACAGTAGTATACCGCTGTTCAATAGTCATAAATCGATTGAGGAAAACAAATCCGGGTTACAAACGAAAACCGAGAGAAACACATCAACTATAATAGGAAAACAACGGAACAACAGAAACATTGAACTGCAACAAAAAACAAACGCCAACATACATAGAAACGGACTATTTGATAACAACTGCCATATTCCTGACATAGTACAGGATATTTTAAGAAAAAATGGTGGGTTGAACCTGGTTTTATGGCTAGCCAAACCTCCCGCTTATATGGCAATGTTAAAAATACCGCTAAAATGACAACATAATGTGACAGGAATACAGTATAAATAAATACAAGAACACTCAGGACAGAGAAATACATAAATAAATAATATAATAGTACATTACAACATAAAAAAAAGAACTCATTAGTGACGCTCGAATCAAAAACTTCTAAAGTCCAAATAGAGTACGAAGTTAAAGAGCCTTGAGGACCATAAATTCCGAGAAGTTTTGTCAAATACAGCTAAAGTAATCTATTCCTGGGGTAGAAAATCTTTAGTAATTCGAAAAATTCAGTTTATTAATAATTATGACCATATCAATGATAATTCATGTCAACACAGAAGTGCTGACTACTGGGCTTGTGATACCATCGAGGACGAAACCGCCGCCTTCAGTGGCATCGAGGGGCATTTTATAGCTGACTATACCATGTACTTTATATATAGTATGGGTTCAGTTCATTGTTGAAGGACGTACTGTGACGTTTTAATGCTAACGTCCTTGTTATTTGAACTCTGGAGGAAAGTTGTCTCATTGGAAATCATCAAAAATATAGCCACAACTCCATATTGTTATATTGAGCGAAAATACGATATGAACCAGTTTTATAGAAATAGACGAGTAGTCTAATAACATTTTTATTTTTATAATTATCATCATTATTTCACCTGTTTTATATATTTTTGTTTGCTAATTGTGTATTTTATGTGTTTCATTTTTTTTTCGGAGGAGTGGGGGCACGGTTTATATGGTGAGATTCCAATCAACTATATGTATATATAGATATTAACCAATCATTATCAATGTTCGTTTTTTAATTTTAATTTTAATCTTTTATATTCATAGATATTCTCAAAATTGATAGTAATTATATGATTTCATTGATATCGAAGGTTACATTTATTTCTAACGACGGGACATTGTTAGATGCAGAATACCCAGAATGAATTTTTAAAATTCGACGTTGTCATCTATGCCTTATTAAACAAGCTCATGCAAACGATGACAAATAATGACACTAAAAAAACAGAAGGCATATTTGAAAGACGTTTATATACTTAAAAGATTGATAAAGATGAATAAATCCTAATAGATTCAGATTTGATATTTTATTAACTTCTCGCCACTTGTTATACATGTAATACACAATCATCATTATAAACATATTGTGAAAAACAGCTATTACGTAAATTAAGATACAAGTACCGTTCTAAAAAATTATGAGAGACTATAGAAATTTCCATGAATTATGAGTACTGTAAATCAACTTACTTTCGCGTATACTTTATTACGCTTTAGTCCGTTCTAGTCAACTTCGCAGCAATTTAATTTCTCGATGTTTTAATTGACTTGATGTAGTGAAATAAGGATAAATCCAAGTTTTAAATATTAGCGACGATTTATATTCGAGTTATTATTCTGCTCTGGAAAGTTGCAAAAATAAATCGCTCTCGAAAATTAGTTAGTTTACAGTATACATTTATCATGTCTATAAAGCATTTTAGTTCTCTAATATGACAACCGATTAACATTGTCATCAGGTTAGCAGGTTTTTTTTATCATTTCGTTCCTGTATCAAGAAAGGAGTGACCAGATGAAACGTTTTCGATCAAGAAGAATTTAAAAATTGACCATATCATATGTTAGATGCTGAATGTGACTGTTTGTCTAGTGTGAATTCGCATTGCTGTACGACATATTTATATATCCAACATTCATGTATTTAGTCATGATGTTTCTTTTGTAAGTCTGGTTCGATATTGTGTTATGTTTGATCGTTTGTGGTTTGAATTCTGTACATTTCATATGTTTCTAATTTGTCAGTATAGTCGAGTTACTCGTGGTTCGTCTACAGTGTTTTTGTTTCATGTTGTTTGTTTTCAAGTGTTTTACTGTTTGGTCTTACATGATCTTGCCTTATATTACAGTTATTCTATTTTTATTTTCTATATGTATGTAAAAGTTAAAGTAATTAATCAGCTATTTCATTTATATGATTTTAAGTTTAAAGCATTTTTTTGTTTATAAACAGTTTTGATTTAGGAAAAAACCGACATGGTTAGAAAATACAAATATTAACACCATTACAAACACAATTCCATATTAATATTCTTGTCATGGTTAGAAAATACAAATATTAACACCATCACAAACTCAAACCAATTTTATATTCTTGTACGTGTTTACAATAAAAAAAAATCTATTCTTTTTTTAGAAATTTACCAGTGATAACAATAACGTAAAAAAAAAGTCACTTTTTGTGGCGTAGATACATTCGTGTGACGCAAAGTTTATAATTCGTTTGTGGTGTCCTGGTGTTCTGTCGTAAATTCCTGGGAGGTGTCCGTTGTTATTCTGTGGTTTACATGTTGTA
Organism: Mytilus coruscus; assembly: GCA_017311375.1. Lineage (NCBI taxonomy): Eukaryota > Metazoa > Mollusca > Bivalvia > Mytilida > Mytilidae > Mytilus > Mytilus coruscus. The sequence continues at coordinate 63,693,709 of CM029607.1, forward strand.
ATGACTATTATATTATGTATTTATGTATTTCTCTGTCCTGAGTGTTCTGCGTTTATTTGTACTGTATTCCTGTCACGTAATGTTTTCATTTTAGCGATATTTTTAACATTGCCATATAAGCGGGAGATTTGGCTAGCCATAAAACCAGGTTCAACCCAACATTTTTTTTTCTTAAAATGTCCTGTACAAAGTCAAGAATATAGCAGTTGTTATCTAATAGTCCGTTTGTTTTTGTTGCAGTTCAGTGTTTCTGTTGTTCCGTTGTTTTCCTCTTATAGTTGTGTGTTTCCCTCGGTTTTGGTGTGTGACCCGGATTTCTTTTCGCTTAATCGATTTATGACTATTGAACAGCGATATACTACTGTTGGTTTTAATTAGCCAGTTTCAGTTGAGTGCAATATAGACCTTTTTAGTATGGAAAATACCCTTGTTTTCAATTTCAAAATTGTAAAACATATCAAAACTAAGTTTTTTAAGTTACTCTAGATGCGACGAGAATGTAAGATGTGGATACAAAAGAATTCAAAGGATACTGTATATATAGTACATACAATCTAAATTGCAGTCCTCTTGACATTGTATATGATCAGAATTTGACATATCTACTCTTCACACAAGCATTCCTGATTCTACACTTAAAGACAAATTTAAATAATAAAAAACAACTGTGTGTCCTAAAAGGAATGACCATCACAGATACAAATATTATGTTTTAAGTAAGGGACAAATCATACTATGTACAACACAACTTAAACAAAATGTTCACTGAATCTTGAAAACCATGGCAAGATAGTTGATTTTATTATTGACATTATGTTTGTTACATTTGGAGGACGTGTTTTTTCAACAGAAAATCGACATAAATATGGGAACCAACTGTGCCCCTTTTTCTTTTCGACTTATACCTTAATTCATTTCTCTTATTAATTTTTTTTAAGTTTCAGATAATAAATGTTCTTTTTGCTCAAAGAGACAAATTTGATCGGTCACAACTTTTACCAACTTATAAAGTCTTCTCTTTTACATGATATAACAATTTCAATACAGGAATATGACAGTTGTTTTTCATCCGTTTGGTGGGTTTGAGCTTTGATTTTGCCATTTGATAAGGGACTTTCCGTTTTGAATTTTCCATGGAGTATTTTTGTTATTTTACCTTTTACACAAAGTACACTTCAAGGACATACAGAGAAGTAGTCAAAGCATAACAATAATAAACAAATACAAAAAAAAAACAACAACAAAACACCTATTTCCGTGGTGACTACTCATGTTGTCAAAATAATGGAATTCTGTGAGACTGTCATAGAAGTGAGAGGTTTAGCTAGCTTTAAAACCAGATTTAATCCACCATTTTCAACATAAGGAAATGTCTGTACCGAGTCAGGAATATGATAGTTGTTTTCCATACGTTTGAAGTGTTTGAGCTTTTGATTTTGATTTTGCCATTTAATAAATAACTTTCCTTTTGAATTTTCCTTGGAGTTCGGTATTTTTGTTAATTTAATTTTTTCGATGAATCGAATACAGAACCTCGAAACAGTTTGTTAAATATAACAAAGAACGGAATTACAAATCTGAAATATACATGAAAAATAAATTAACTTTAAAAAGAAATGTTTCATTTTGTAACGGATAATGTATATTATGTTTAATTTCACAATTGCAAATTTATAATAATGTGAAATACAGTTAAATGACTGTCTAAATGTAAACAATTTGTTAATCAATGCAAATGAAAACTGTTCACTAAAGTAAAATGATTGTACGACCCAATAAAATACTAAACAACATTGTAAGTGAATTACAGGTATATATAAAAATGTAAAGTATGAAATACAATTATCAAAGTTAGTGATACTAAATATAATAATCGAGACGAATATTTTTAACCATAGATTAGTTTGAAAAATCTTCAAATGATAAATCCTTGTACTGCTGGCTACTGCTCATAATGTTCTCCTGGTCTGACTAATTGTATATTGACAATACAAACAAAAATCACAGTATATATAATCAAAATACAAGGTAAACCTAGCAAGTACCAGATAAAATAGCTATTCAGGAAAGTAGTTTGTCTAATAGCCTTTAGTGAGTAAAAATTACGTTTTGAAAGAAGAATATTTTTAGTTAGAATTGTTTGCCATTGCCAAAAGAAAATTAGGACAAATGTCTAGAGAAAAGATGAAAAGAACACTCTATAAACGGCATGCCCCCAAAGCGTTTTTCTGGATTTACATTTACCAGGAATGCACAAATCTGGATATTTCAAAGGCAAGGATGTATAAAAACCAAACCAGTTGAAGAGCTATGTGACCAAAATGGACATAAAAATCAATATTTTGTTCACTTTACAAAACGTTTAACACGTGATTTTAAAAACATCTCAGTCAAGTGTCATGCGACTGTTTACGAAACTCTTTTAAAAAGGCCATAAGGGTATAATTTGTATCTGTTGTGCCTATATATATATATATATATATATATATATATATATATATATATATATATATATATATATATATATATATATATATATATATATATATATATATATATTTTCCTTAACTTGACATAACCTCGACATTTCTAGATTTAGAAATTCACAAATAACATACAATAACAATATAATTGTTTTATTATTGTTTGTTTTTTGTTTTTTGTTTTTTTGTGTAAGTGTCCTTTAAAATATTGATATTCAAATAAATCGTCTCAATCAACACCGTCTGTCACAAAAGCTAAATGTGCAGATATATTTTTTCAAATTTATCCCTTTCAACATTTATCGCAGCGGTAATTTCATGTAAAATATTCAAAACGAAGTAGCGGAAGATACCGTGAAAACATTTAAAATTCATAAACCCTAAAGACACTGACAACGAAGTGGGAGAAAAAACGAGAAACGAGGAAAATATAATAACAATAAAAAAAAACTCTGGAAAGAAAAAAAAATATTGAGCAACCACAAACCCCACAAAAAAACCGCAGAGACATATCAATATAATTATTAACATAGAGTATTCGCTATTATGACTTCTAAACAAAAATATGCATATATACAATTAAAGGAGATTTTAAGTGAAAAATGCTCTTTAATTACATAATAAAGATATTAAGAATTAATAGAACTTTCGAGTTCGATGCATTTCCGTCAAAAACTTTGGTTTTAGTGAACATCATTTTTGCGTTTAGGGGCATCGTCACTTCCGTTCCCATATTGAGCGAGTGGTTGGAAAACTATGATGCTATATTGCACGTATTATTCGGCAAATTGAATTCTCATAATTGACAATCAGCACTGCTGTTATTAGGGAATTGTGATTAAGTACCTACAGAACAAACATCATTTCTAGTTTATCCTGCACAATGACGATCACTAAGACGCTTGATAAACGTTAATAGTGCAGAGATACAGGCGATCCCCTCTATCTGGTAAATGAAGTCATAAAGGCGTGCATAATTGACGAGTTTTTTCCGGTGAAAGACAAACTCGAAAGTGGTCTATTGCATTGTATTCTCACTCATAATTATTCGAACATAAAATCAATTCAAATTGTGACAAACATTTAATACAAAATAATTTCTACAAAATAAAAGTATCGAGATGCATAAGGCCTTACAGTGAAACAGTTGTAACCACACCTAATCTTTGTATGGTTTTGTTTTTTGTTCCTGAAAACTAATACAATATATGCTGCTAGATGTTTAGCAAGCAGCAATCAATATGCCTTACACTGAAAATTCTTTATTACTTACAGTCCGAAGCGCTCTTCTGTATATACATTCATCAAGAACGCTCAAAGCCAAAAAAAATGAAAGCTAAGAATGAACAGGTATTTGAAAACGTCAGGAGCAAAATGATCCTTACAAAAGAGGGAAAAGATATCAAAGAGACATTCAAATTCATAAATCGAAAATAAACTGACAACCCAATGACAAAAAAAAAAGAAAAAAACAACGCCGTCCTCGGCATGTCAATGAATTGACAATAGGAAAAACTCCCTTCATTTGATGTTTATACTTTGAGTGTAGTGAAACAAAAAATGTAGTATCACATATGATATTGTTCCATGCGTACAACATATGTTTCTAGAAAATCTCTTTTAGTTATCAAACTTACTTTCTTAGTGCCTGCTAGGCCAGAACTTAAGCTGGAGGTAAAATGAATTTGAAAACAAATTTAAGACAAACATCTGATGTTTACAGAAAACATATCAATAAAATTATATGTGCTCAGCGGTCTAATTTTAATTCATTTTACAGTAGCATGTGTTACTTTGAAAAATGTACTATAGTATATGGTATTCAAGACTTTTAAATAAAGGAATGACTGGACAGTTCATCAACACATTAAACTCTTAAATTATAACCTTCCAAATAGGTTAAAATGATATTGTTAATATAATTGCCAAAAACTATTATTAGTAGTGGCTAATTATACCTCAACAAATGTGACAATGAACATTTTCGTATGTCATAAGTTTTCGCAGGGATGTGCTGCATACACAGAATGTGATAAAACAGAGTTATAAGAAAGAATGATTATCTTAGTTTTATGGTTAGCATCACGCATTCGTTGACTGATACAATATGGTTGTGTCTCATGATCAACCCACTGAAGGCATTTTTCGTAGTCTTAGATATTTAGATATCAATTATACCGATCGTGTCCTTTTGCCGATTTTTACTGATTTGCAGGGCTGGTAATACATGCATTCTTAAGTCTGGGAGAAAATACTTAACTCATTAGTCATAATTTTATTTGAACTAGCTTTAAGAAACTGTGGGTACTCTTAAATCAGTGATGTATGTCTATTGTTCATATGTTTGTTGTGTTACAATTTAATTTTAAGGTTTGTTCTTATGTTGCACTGTTACACTACTGTCAAAAGATATGGGAATGGTTAAGTGCTCTCATACATCTTAAACTGCGTCGTATTTTGTATATGCCTGTCGCAAATCAGGAGCCTGTTATTCAGTGGTTGTTATTGGTTCATATCTGTCATCCACCCAAGCAAACATGTCTTACCCGCCACATGATGTATGTGCCTGTCCCAAGACAGTGGTTGTCGTTTTATTGCTGGATATCATATTGAGGTTTGTTTTCATTGTTTTGTACATAAATTAGGCCGTTAGTTTTCTCGTTTGAATTGTTTAAATTTTTTTCCTGTCGGGGCATTTTCTAGATGACTATACGGTATGGGTTTCGCTGTGAAAGGCCGCATGGCGACTTTTAGTTGCCTACATCCCCTGTTTTTGAACTCTAGTATAAAGTTGTCTCATTGGCAATTATATTTGACGATATAAACTGGTACTATTGAAGAAGACGAGTAGTGTAAGAAAGATTTTAGTTTAATATCATTATCATCTGCAATGATAAAAATTATTATCATTATTATCATTATTCAATCTCTTTAATATATTCTTGTTTCCTTGTATTTTTTTTTTTTTTTTTTTTTTTTTTTTTCGGGGGGGGGGTGCTGTTTTTATCATCAGATTATTGTTTCAATAAAAAATATATATTTAAATGCTAAAATTGGAACACTATGAATGTTCTTTTTTTTTTTAATTTTCCAAGATATTCTAAACATTGATAGTAGATATATGATTTATTGATATCGAAGTTACAATATATTACAAGTACACTGATTTTAAACGACGAGAAATTGTTAATTGCAGAAAGGGGCAACGGTGACCGAGTGGTCTAAGTAGTAGAAAACTGTATTTCTAGCCTGTCAACACTGAGGTTTTATGTTTGAATCCGACACGTGGAAAGTGCGGTTGACTCCAATCTTAATTGACTATAATTGTCAGCTTTTCTATCGAAGGTCGGTGGTTCTCTCCGGGCACTCCAGCTTCCTCCACCAATACAAACGGACCGCCACGAAATAGCACAATAGTGCTGAATAAATAAAGACAATAATAGTATACCGCTGTTCAATAGTCATTAATCGATTAAACTGAAACAAATCCGGGTCACAAACCAAAACTGAGGGAAACACATCAACTATAAGAGGAAACAAAATGAAACAACAGAAACACTCAGCTGCTACAAAAACAAACGACAACATACATAGAAACGGACTATGAAAGAGACGTTAAAAACCAATCAATCAATTAATTAATCAATAAATCGCAGAATACCCGAAATGAATTTACAAAAATCGACGCTTGTTATTTATATCAGATTTACATAAACAAGCCCATGCAAAACATTAAAGCAACACTTTCATGCGTCCGAAGCACTTTTCTAGATTTACCTTCATCAGGAACGCTCAAAGCGATTATTTGAAATCCAAGGATGAACCGTAACACTTGAAGTGCTATATGGCCAAAATCACCTAAAACAATTACTAGTATGACAAATAATGTCATATAAAAAGTAGAACACAATACTTGAAAGACGTTTATATATTGATAAGATCTATTGAATGACTATAAATCGATGAATAAATCACAATATGACAACCAATTACATGTAATATATGATAAGGTTAACTGTATTATTATCATTTGGGTCCTGTATCAAGTAAGGAGTGATCAGATGAAACGTTTTCTAGCAAGAGAAATTTGAAAAGTGATAATCTAACATATTAAACGCTAGTATTTGCCCGTTCCGGGGGAGTGCAGCCAAGATAGACCTTTTCAGTATGGAAAAGTCCCCTGATTTCTTTTTTGACTTTTAAACTCATGACAACTTTAAATATCAATATTAGTATTGCATGTCTTGGCATTTGTTTGGTGTTTTTGTTTACAAGTCACTGCTCGTGAAGACCTTCCTTCTATTGTACCTTTGAAATGTCTGTATCTTCCGTATTTTTTTTTTTTTTTTTTCGTTTATGTTTAAATGAAAAGAGCAAGCACATTGATAGGGGATATCTTTTTTAAAAAGTTGCTTTCTATTTTTGTTTTTTTAATTTACATGATGTGTAATAACAGTTTTTATTAATGCCACAAGTTGATAAATAAGTCATTATATAAATCACCTTAGTTTTCTTTATTCACACCAAAAGATGAAAGTATTTTTTTCATTAAACATTTTAAATTGAATGTCGAAATTCTAGTTTTACATATTGTATATCGCTGGGTCTGCAAGATATTCAATGAAACACCTTTGTAAATTTTGAACATATAAAAACCAAAGATTTTTTAAGTTACTCTAGAGGCGGTTTGAAAGATATGTTACAGTACACCATACAATCTAAATCTCAACCTATTGCAATTATATATATTAAAAAAAAAACATCTTATCTCCCCTTTACACAGGTATTCATCATTCTAATATATTATACACTTATTGAAAGATTAGCCCAACGTTGTGTCATATAAACGGAATGGACAACACAGATACGTAAAATATCATGATTTAGGACGGGACAAATCATACTTTGAACAACAAAATTCTGTTTCAAACAAAATGTTCACTGAAACTTATGACAAGATATTTAATTTTTGCATTGACATCACGTTTGTTACGTTGGCAGAAAATCGTCATTTATATGGGAACCAATTGTGCCCCTCTTCTTGTTTAGTTTTTCCATAATTTCAATAAGGCAGACTTCAAATGGGAGCTTCTCAAAATGATATAAAAGCGTCTAGCAGGAATAATCTTTTATCATCACGTTCCCCTTTATAGAATCTATCCAAAATAATGGTTTCATTTGGGTGTTAAGTTCCCAAACAGTTTTTTATTTTTATTTTATTTATCTATTTTTTTTTGGGGGGGGGCTTCAAATCTTTTGTTTTTGAGCGAACCAAGCAGAGGTTATTCAAAAACATCTGTCTTTATTTAGTTCATAAGTATATTATTTGCTCAAAGAGACAAATTAGATCGTTCAAGCAATTCAATTAATTTTAGAAGCATGAACAGTTCAGTAGATCTACATATAAATACCTGCAATTATACACAATAAATAAACAAAAAATAAAAACATCATAATAAAAAAAGGGTGGGTTAAAAAATAATGGTTCTGTGGAGACAGATAGAATTATCAAGTGTGTTCCCTTTCTGATAAACAAATGAATAAATGAAGACTTGTTAAAGAGATTTTACAAAAGAGAGTGATTTTTATAGTTAGGGGTATTAAATCCTACAAATAGTGTAGAGGAAGACCATTATATATCTTATAGAATAACAGGTTCTTGTGTATCTTCTTCCATGTAAGGTTTCCAGCCAGTCTCTAAATATAGATATTCGGTATTAGTGAAATTTGACAACCCTGTTATAATCCACGCAGTTCTCAATTTATTTGAATAGCAAAAACCACAATTGTCCCTCAAATGTGTAATAATGAAAACATTGTTAAATACAGGAATGGCTTGACATTTAAATGACACTTTTAATTGTTTATGATAAATTAACAATTTCTCAGTATCATTACATTTTGTTTAGATTCATCGCAAAACTATTATTGACAGCTGTTAATTAATTCTCAACAAAGGTTACACTTGGACAATAAACTTTGTCCGTAGATAATCAAAATAAAATGAATAATTCATCATATCAGAAAAAAGTAAAATCACAAAAATACTGAACTCCGAGGAAAATTCAAAAAGGAAAGTCCCAAATCAAATGGCAAAATCAAATGTTCAAACACATCAAACGAATGGATAACAAATGCCATATTTCTGACTTGGTACAGGCATTTTCTTATGTAGAAAAAGGTGGATTGAACCTGGTTTTAAAGCTAGCTAAACCTCTCACTTGTATGACAGTCGCATCAAATTCCATTATATTGACAACGATGTATGAACAAAACAAACAAAAACAATAGGTAAAAATGTCACAAATAGGGGTAAATAGTCTAGTTCGGTAGGTCACATTCGTGAAAAGGGAACAGGATTGTAGTTACGACATGAGGAACATATCCGATATCATCTGTGAAACGGATATTCCATAACGGTCAACCAACTCGTGATGGCGTCCGTAAAATTTACAAAGTGATGATTTCAACTTCACCATTTGGAACTCTTGGTTTAAAAATGAAAATCCACAATTGGGAAGCTGAAATCATCTCTTTTGTCGTAAAGTTTTGTTTTCAACCGACCTTCATAGTCAATTTCTAGATATAAGTCATAATCAAATGGCAAAATCAAAAGCTCAAACACATCAAACGAATGGATAACAACTGTCATATTCCTGACTTGGTACAGGCATTTTCTTATGTAGAAAATGGTGGATTGAACCTGGTTTTATAGCTAGCTAAACCTCTCACTTGTATGACAGTCCCATCAAATTCCATTATATTGACAACGATGCGTGAACAAAACAAACAGACACAATAGGTAAAAATGTCAAAAATAGGGGTACAGCAGTCAACATTGTGTTATCATCTTAATCACTATAAAAACAAACAAATGTAAAGAAGAAGCACAAAAAGGCACACAAAGGCACAGAGGGAGACAAAAAAAAACTGAATATAAATAAGTAATAGACACTTTTGAAAAATATACACAAATAAACTACAAATAACGGGTTTTGTGTGGGAAACAATAGAAATTCGACTTTCCTTCATATACAATGTAAGTAAAATGCATAGATTTCTGAACATGATTCAATATTACTTATTGAAATCGTCTTAACTTTACAATAGAAAAGAAAGGATATGGGGTATTCATCCATGACACAAAATCAGTATTTGCAAAGCAAAAAACCCAAAAAGCAAAGGAACAGCGCTTATATTAGTGTTCTTTATCTCAAAGTCATAGTGATGCATTCAACACGGAGCAAACAAACTCTCACCTCACTGCAAGTTTAAGACGGCCCGTTGTACCGATTTGAGTGGAATTCTTTGCTGTGTGTTAATTTTACAAGTTTAATTTCAAAGGATTACACGAACAACAAATATATTTCCTGGGAAACCATAATACATATTCAACTGGTATTCATGAAAAGTTTCCGAGGGAAATAGAAAGTAAGATGGTACTATTTTACGCGTAAGTATTTCCGATATTTTGCACCCGAAATCTTAAAGTTTCCCAGGGAAATATTTCTTATATGGTTTCCCTGGGAAATAAATTGATGACAACTTTAGTCAGCTGCGTATGTAAACGAAGTTATGGCCGACCGTGTTATTTCACACAACGTTTTATGTATAAAGAAAAGAGCAATAAGATTAATAGGAGATATTGTAAAAAATAATAAAAGTGTTCTCAATTTCGATTTTAAATTTAAATGATGTGTTATGACGGTTTTGATGAATGTTACAAGGGGACACATTGTTTATGTCAATATATGAAGCCCCTTTGGCCAACTGTAAATTTGAATAAGAAACGAAATCAGAAAATTGTGGTATTGTATCCAACACATGAAAACAAACCACAACTTTTGTCTATCACATACGTTTTGTTCATTCAATCTGTCAAATATGGATAACTTTTTTTAATCACATCAAAATATGAATGTATTTTTCTAATTAAACATTTAAGATTGATGCTGGAACCTCTCGTATTGCATATTTTATGTCGTTGGGTCTGCCAAATGTTTAATAAAACCTCTTTGGAAAAGGTAAACATCTATTTTATCAGCAATCAAAACCAGAATGTTTTAAAGTTACACTGGAGGTGGTGTGAATATCAGATGTGAATACTAAACAGTTCAAAGGATCTGTTACAGGCAGGGTTTCCGCTGGCGGTCGCCATTTTCGCATTTAGCGAAAAAATAAAAATTGTGGCGATTAAAATTCGTTATTATAAAAGAATTTGGCGAAAGAAATATAACGGTTCGACTTCGTCCATTGTTTACTATTTTCGGGTTACTCAGACTTTTCTCGGTTACTCGGACTTTTCCTGATCAGATAATACAGGGAATTCACCTTGAACTCGTTACGATTTTGATAGAAAGTCAATAATCAGCTTATTGCATTTTATACCTATCGGCAACAAAGGATTATAATTAATAAAGTGTTCATGAAATGATGTGGTTAATTGGCTCCACATGTCATTTTAAGGATTTTTTTACAACTTTGATTGAAATAATTGTATTGAAGTGAATACTTTACAACGTTTTAGCGACGCACGTGTTTGAAGCATATTTTACGTCTGCTCTTTTTCTTTTAACGATGGCCTGGGGAAAAAACTGTTGTTATGACGAAAATTGTTCAAAAGTAAGAAAAATCTCTGACTTTAAATTTTATCCTATAACTTTTGATAGAAATAATTTTTGAAGTGGGTAATTTACAATCGTTTTAGTGACGCACGTGTTTGAGGCATAATCTTACGTCCAAATTTTTCTTTTAATGATGATCCGGAAAAGAAAACTATTGTTAAGAAGAAAAATATTCAAAAGTAAGAAAAATCTCTGACTTTAGTCTTTATCCTACAACTAGACGGGAAGCACCTTATAAACTATCATAGATGAATCCCGTGTTCCCCGGCAGAAGTCAAAAATTATTATTTCATGATCTATATTGCAATTTTACAGTATCTTTTAAAAACTAAATGTTTGTTATTATTGAGTGTTAATCTTTAAAAAATATTAAGAATTGTAAAAGATATAGTTAGTTTTCTCGTTTGAATTGTTTTACATTGTCACTATAGCTGACTATGCGGTGTGAGTTTTGCTCATTGGTGAAGGTTGTACAGTGACCTATAGTTGGCAACTTCTATGTCATTTGGTCTCTAGTGAAGAGTTTTCTCATTGGCAATCATACAACATCTTCTTATTTTTATATAACAGTGTGACAAACTGATTTTTTTTTTTTTAAAGAAGGAAAATTTTAAACAAAAAATATATTTATATTATTGGCGAAAAAAAATTGAAAGTGGCGAAAATATATTGTTTTGGCGAGAGAGATGGCGAAAAAGAAAATTGACCCAGGGGAAACCCTGGTTACAGGGCATACAATGTACATTCCATTCCTTTTGTAATTTCATATATATAAAAACAAATAGACTTATCTATCCTTTACACAAGTATTCCTTATTCTAATCTTATACACTTAATGAAAGATAAGTCTCACATTGAGTCCTAAAAAGGAATGGCAAAAGCAGATTAAAAAATGTCATGTTTTAGGACGGACAAATCTTACTTTGTACAACAAAACACTGATTCAAACAATTCGTTCAATAGAAAAAAATTAACCATGGCAAGGTATTTGATTTGTGTATTGTCATCATGTTTGTTACGTTTGAAGAAAGTCTTTTTAACAGAAAATCGTCATTCATATGAGAATCAACTGTGTCCCTCTTCTTGTCGAGTTTTTTTTATTAATTCCTAAAAGGCAGACGATATAAAGGTGCTCCTAAGTTTATAACTATTTTATTTGCTCAAAGAGACAAATTGAATCAGCCACAAGTTTTACAAATTCATAACTTCTGATGTCTTCTCCTTCACCTAATATAACAATTACAATAATTTTTGTATGTTCAATTGAGAAGATCTACTAAGGTATTAGTAAATAGAGGCAATTACACATAACGTGAAAGAAAAAATCTTATACAATAAGAAAAAAGGATAAAAGTAAATAGAAAAGCAATAATAAATGGAATTCTGTGGTGACAGAGTTATCAAGTTTGTTTTTCTCTAATATACAAAGGAATACATGAAGAATGTGTTAAGGAGAGTTTAAAAAGAGGGCATGAAAATCATTGCCATTACGCAGTGTATGAACAGTCTTTGTATAGTTAAGGGTATCAAATCAAACAAATAGTGTTGGGTACGACCACTGTATATTTATAAAATAACTGAAGTTTTCTTCTGTATCTTCTACTATGTAAGGTTCCAAGCCAGCTTTTAAATGCTCGGTATTCGGTATAAGCTAGTATTGATGGGCATCCTAAATTTTAAGGCTAATATGACTTCTAAATGTTTGGTAATATTTGTACCAATATTTTCTACGTGTTCATTCCACTTTGCGTCCTAGGAAAGAGTTACATCTAAGTGTAAATGACTTGATGTGTTAGAAATTGATCTTCCATTGAAAGAAAAACTTAGATTATTTGGGATCTCAGTATTTGAGAAAATCGTTACTTCCATTTTCTCTGGGATAAAGGACATTAGCTATCCTTTTTTTTACCAAATACTAAGTTTACCTAAATAGTGATTAATTACTAACTCTAAGTCTTCAATGCTTGAGATGGAATAACCTAGCGACATGTCATCAGCAAAATGTCTAGTCTGTGAAAGTATGTTTTTGCCAATATCATTCATATAAAGCAGAAATGAAAAGGGGACCGAGAACAGATCTTCGGGTACTCAAACACTCAAACTATACTATTTTGTAATACATATGTTGCTTGTACATGATAACAATATAGCAGGTTGGGAAAAAGTTTACTTTAAGGAAAATGTAAACTGAAATTGACAGAATCATGTATAACTAAGAAATATTGAATATAATGTGTAATAACGAAAACATTGTTAAATAAAGGAATGGCTTGACATTTCAATGACACTTTTAATTATTTAAACATTTCTCAGAAGCATTTACATTGTTTTTGATTTAACAGTTTCTAATTGAACCTTGAAAAATGTGACAATTGGACAATGAACTTTTTTCTGAGGTAATGACTATAAAATTGTTTTAATGTTCAAGCAGACAAACACAATGGTTTATTGTTTTATTAGCATCTACAATATAAAAAGAAATCATGATCATTCAAAACCAATAGTACTAGTTCAGAGATCAATTGAAGGTCTTCATGTTCTTGAATTAACTGTGTTGATAAGAAAATGAATGTAAAACGTTTTAACATCTTGTTGTAAAACTCACTGCCCTTGTCGGAAGACAGATATTCTTACAATGAATAAAACAAATCAACTGTCAGTAGCCCTACTACCTTTATATGATATATCAGTTTGTTTTAATCAGTGATAATTTGAGTAATAAAGTCGCTTTTTCGTATGCAAAATGGGGCAAAGACATGTCGATTTGCAGTAGGTTTTATGATCGCGAAAAGGAAAGATTGTGTTGTCAAAGACACCAATAAGATTTTTTGATTCAAAGTTAATCGATATCAGTTACGCCCATTGTATAGTTCATGCATATTGATCTATGTACATAGGAGTTTACAATTTCTCGCAATAAAAAAAAACTTATACTTTTTAATTTGCAGTCAGTTATCAGCCTTTTTCTCCAGCATTTCAAATCAAAGAAACGTAGTAAAAACAGTCAGAATATAAATCTAGTTTTTCTCTCAGTATACACATTAGTCATGAACGCTATTTGGGGGTTCATCAAATAAGTAACGAAGCCGTGAAGATCAAACGGAAAATGGATTCGAGTACTCTTAGATCATTTCACAAAAAAAAACGTACGAGTAAACGTACTCGTAAGTTATGAACATTTTATTCTAAATAACTATCAATTTTAGTCGTAAGATTATTTGTGAAAAGCGCCTTTGTCCTTTGGGACTTTTGTCTTTTTTTTTTTTTTTTTTAAAGGGAAAACAGTCACTTAATATTTAATCACTTCTGGTGTCTTGTTAATTTTTAATTCACAGTGATTCCAAAAATATATGGTTTCTATATTCGTTCTCTTGAAATAAGAGTGATAATAGGACAATTCCGATTTATAAAATGTCACTTCTGGTGTGATGGAAAATTTTGTGTTGCAACTGGAGTTTTCTGAGGAATAGCGATAACAAATTTAGACCTTGTTCAGTCCAGTTTCCTTTATTATCATCCATTAATTGTGGCGCATTACCCGAGGATATAGTCTTGAAGGCTATGTACACTGTTAAACATAAAAGTAACAATAAAAATACACACACCCAAATATACTTAAAAGTTCAGAATGTGTCAAATGTTGCATACATTTCTGCATTTTACACAAAATAAAGAATGTGTTATTAAGTTGTGGTAAACTGTGCATTGCGAGAGATTAAAAACGCATGTTGGTTGTATGTGAGTAGATATGTGGGATAAACGTATTTATGTATCAATAACAATTTTCTATTTTTTTATATTTTATATAAAATAAAAGGAACAGTCTTTTACTAAAAGGGTTCTTAGTAAAAAAAAACACGAGCATAACTATCTTTTATGATGGTAGAATTGATTTCGCAAACATTTAAAACTGTAAATGTTTGTTATTTAATAAACATTTGACTCTTTTGTACTGCATGGTCACAATTACATCCTTTACATACGATGTTGGTGCATCTCATAGCACAAATTCATAGTTGGACTTTCTATATCTTCATACATTTGTGAATTACAGACTATGTCTTTGCTAGTACAGTTCATAATAAGCTGAAAGAGTTTACCTTCATTTACAATGTTCTCATACATAGATTTGTCCATCTCATCTATCATCTGTTTGATCCTATAGCAGTAATTTGATCTGATTTGTTCCAGTTCAGCACTATATAGGATAAAATGTTCTAGATCTTCACTTCCCTGTACACACATTGTACACAACCGATTTATTTATGGATCAAAATTGGCTCTATTGGCTTGAAATAGATATATTTGAGTGGATACTCTTGCCTTTATTTCTTCTGCATTGACATCTCTTCTGTTATATTTTACACTTTTCTAAATGGTATGGGCATGCTTACGGGGCTGTCGTATATCTCTATATATCTTTACGATGTTTACCATTGACCTTTGACATTGACTTCGATTTTCTTATAATGGTCAAAGGATTACATATTAATAGATCTAGGTCTCTATGACTAACGACGTGTGAGTTAAATCGACATATCACTTATGTCAAATGTGAAAAGGGAAATAACTCCCCGTTGGATCGATTCGTTCAAAATTGACTGATGCATCCTCAGGTTTGAACAAACCATTTGGAAGAAAAATTCTGTCGATGTCTTACGGTTACTGTAGAATAACAATACAAGTAAAAGAATTGGGGACATAACTCCTATAAGAGTGAGTGTTATGTTACACAGGGTCAATGATAAAACAGTAATCACTGTATGAAATCAAGTCCTAAATTAGTATATAAATAAATTGAAAACGTTGGTTGATATCTACTTGTCTTAATGTGGCCAAATGATTCACTAACTAGTAATTTGAAATGTTTGAAGAAAAAAATCAATAATAAAGTTTGATACATGTGTTTACCTTCCTTACGGTCCTGTCTGGTATTACTCTTGATTTCCATTTCGGATTTTTAACTGATTATATACATGTAGAGGGCCTGGATGGGGTTTACAGAAGAGTGAATAATGGATAAACCATTCAGAGTAATGGGTCAAATGGAGAATAATGGACCAAAATTATAAAGAATAGAGAATAATTGTTTGCTAAAATATAAAGAATAGAGAATAATTGTGTACTAAAACATAAAGAATAAGGATTAATTGTTTGCTAGAATATAAAGAAAAGAGAATAATTGTGTACTAAAATATAAAGAATAAGGATTAATTGTTTGCTAAAATATAAAGAATAGAGAATAATTGTGTACTAAAATATAAAGAATAGAGAATGATTACAATTTAGATAAAGAATACAGAAAACTGGCCTAAAAGTTTAAAGAATACAGAAAACTGGCCTAAAAGTTTAAAGAATACAGAAATAAAGAACACTTCAGCAACACCCTCATATATGAGCAATCGATTATCTAAACGTATGTAGCAAACATATCAGTATTTCCTTTCTTTGCATTTGTTTTGGTATTTGGAGAAAATACGTTACTGCTCGACGTGCACACCTACATTCAAGATTACATTCTTCATATTTTATGTTTTTATTTTCATATGTGTTAATATGAACGAAGTAATTTCTGAGCCGTGTTATTTAACATTACGATTTATGTCTAAATACAAAGGGCATGCAGATTAATTTGAAAAAAAATGAGTTGTGTATCACGTTTGTAGTTTTTCCTTACCATGATGTGTAATGACAGTTTTAAATAATGCGACACGCGGACATACTGTCTCGCCTTCATTCGTTCTATCTTAAGCCGAATGATAAGATATTGTTACAAACATGACTCCGGCTAGTTAATAGGAAAAAAAACGTTTATCCTACACATGAATACCGTCACTTTTCCTTTATATCAATGACATATAATTGTTCTTATGTCTAATCTGGATAATTTCCCTTTGCTCACATTCCAAGAATGAATGTAATTTGATCAGTAAACATTACCCAAACATTTGCTGCAAACTTGCCGCAACCATTTTACCATGCAAATGAAGGTTGCGGCAATCTTGCTGCAAACATAATTATGCAAATTAGATTTGCCGCAAACTTGCCGCAATTGTTTGCTGCAAACTTGCAGGAACTACACATATACCAATGACATTTGTGTAGACATATTCAATTTATATCTTAATACAAATTAATATCAAAATTTAAAAAGAACTTGCTGCCTGTATACAAACAGTCATTGAAAGAATACTTGCAAACTTATGAGATTTAAGGAAATACATACATTCATTTCATTTTTGAAAAAGGGGGCAGGGGTCATTCTCAAATGAATTCATATACCGGTATTAAGAAATAAAAAAGGATAAATCTTAAATGTGTATTGAGCATAAAGCTAGGTAATAATTGCATTACAGAACTGAACTTAACTTTGTTCAACAGTATTCATTTAATCAGTTACAAAATTCAAACTTATAATAGCTATAGTATTTCAAACTTAATTAACTTAATTATGAATGATGGTGACATTAATTATTTTACTAAAACAGATCTATGAATAATTTGTACTTACAAAATTACATATTGAATATCCTATATTATTGAACCAAAATGCCTTCTTGATCTCTTATATGTAACATTTATCGAACACAATCAACATAACCTAGCCCACAATTTCAAATTGTTAGCTCCTAGGAAGTGCAAACTAGGCATGCCCAGTTAATAGTGTGTAATTCTTGCAATGTTCTGGCAAATATATAGAATGCTCAAAGTGTTCTGCAATCTTAAGGCAAACATTTAGAAAGGTCAAAGTTTTCTGCAATATTGTGGCAAACATTCTTTATTATCTTAACTTTCTTGCAAACTTACGACAAACATTGATGGTTCTGCAAACTTGCCGCAAGCTAGCAGCAAAAAGCTGCAATGTTTGCGGGAAGTTTGCAGCTCGTGGCAAACATCTGCAAACACTATTTTCTGTGTTCCTGCAAACTTTTTGTTTGCCGCAAACTTTCTGCTGCAAATTTGCGGCAAACATTTCAGTTCTATAAAGGTAAACATTTTATTTGAACAATGTTGAATCCGGGGACTTTCGTTATTGTAAATTTTTATTAGAGTATTTATAGATAGATGATCAAGGTCGACAGACAAATAGTACATACATAATCAGGTGATAACGTAACATGAAGATATCCTGTTTTATGATTGTCCAATACGATGATTTTTACCTTCTTTTATAACATCACAATCTAACATGCAGTCTGCAGATAGATATGTTTCCCTACACTATGATATTATTTATATTCCAATATGAAAAAATAAGGAGATGTGGTATGATTGCCAATGAAACAACTATCCACTAAAGTTCAAATGAAGTTAATGCAAGCAATTATAGGCAACTGTACGGCCTTCAACACTGAGAAAATCCATACCGTATAATCGGCTATAAAAGGCCCCCACAATTTGCAAAAAACAAATATGGCAGACATGAACCAACGACAAGCACTGAACTACAGGCTCCTGACTTGGGACAGGCACATACAGAATGTAGCGGGATTAAACTAGTTTGAAGCGCCAACCCTCCCCCTAACCTTGGATATTGGAGTAACAGCACAACACAGGAACAACTATACAACACAATAAACGTTACAAATATGAGACACGGCAAAAAACGACAACCAATCAATTACAGGCTCCTGACTTGGGACAGGCACATATACAATGTGGCGGGGTTAAACTGGTTTGCTGGCGTCAAACCCTAACCTGGGACATTGGTCTAACAGTACAACATTAGAACAACTATAAAAATCAGTTGAAAATTGCTTAACTCCTCAATTCGATACAAAGCAGAAAACATCTAACGAAAACACAGACCGGACGTGGCAGGGTATCTATACATCCAACAACAAAACAGACACTAAGTAAAGACCTGAAAGTACTCGCAGTTACTGACAGCTAGTTCAAAGTCAATTACAACTAATAAAAAAAATCATGTATCTAAGACTAAAAAATCAATCAGTACATTTGTACATCCAATGGATTTAGTGTAAAGACGTCATTAATAGTCAGAGAAAAACATGACCATGTTTACATTTTACCAGTCTTTTTTCTGACTTCTAAATGCTTCATAATCATTCCAACATAGCCTTGTTGATTTAATATTTTACTCGTGTCATTTTTTGTGTATATCTTGTTGACTTCAGATAAAGCACATAGAGGTCACCACACGACACTTTGTGTTTGGATTATTGACAAAGTGTGATTTTATTTAGGAATTTCCAATTCTGGTCAGCTTTTATTGGAATAGCCCTACTACCTTTATATGATATATCAGTTTGTTTTAATCATTGATAATTTGAGTAATGAAGTCGCTTTTCGTATGCAAAATGGGGCAAAGACATATCGATTTGCAGTAGGTTTAATGATCGTGAAAAGGAAAGACTGTGTTGTCAAAGACACCAATAAGACTTTGTGATTCGAAGTTAATCGATATCAGTTAAGCCCATTGAAAAATTCATGCATATTGATCTATGTTCATAGTTTACAATTTCTCGCAAAACAAAAAAACTTATACTTTTTATTTTGCAGTCAGTTATCAGCCTTATTCTCAAGCATTTTTTCTTTTTTTTTTAAATCAAAGAAACGTAGTAAAAACAGTCAGAATATAAATCTAGTTTTTCTCTCAGTATACACATTAGTCATGAACGCTATTTGGGGGTTCATCAAATAAGTAACGAAGCCGTGAAGATCAAATGGAAAATGGATTCGAGTACTCTTAGATCATTTCACAAAAAAAAACGTACGAGTAAACGTACTCGTAAGTTATAAACATTTTATTTTAAATAACTATCAATTTTAGTCGTAAGATTATTTGTGAAAGCGCCCTTGTCCTTTGGGACTTTTGTCTTTTTGTCTTTTTGTTTCTTTTTCTGTTTTTACACAACATGCCCAGGTTAGGGGAGGATTGAGCGCTTTAATCCACAGCATTATATCTATACTACTAAATGAAGAGACCGATTTCATTGAGCCGCAACTCCTCTGAAACCATAGAAAGTCGGAAACATTTGTGATATGACGTATAAATGTAGAGTTTTGTAGTTCCTAAATTTGTCTTTGAAACAATTTTTTTTCCACATAAAACGCCAATTTTTGAGAAAATATCCAAATTCGGGGGCCCGTTATCGATCCGTGTCTTATACGCTTTCGCGCATGCTCAGTTGACGTACTGCCCGCGAAATCCAAGTGAAAGTAAGAAGAAAGTATAGACAATAGGTCAGTTAAGACTATAAGGATCCTGTATTGTATTATATTGTAAGTGCATCATTTTGCTAAATTAAACGACATCCACCCTTTTTACTCAGGTGCAAAATTGTCCAAAAATGAAATGGGCGTTGAGCGTGTCGTAGTGATCCTCTCCCCTTTTTATGTGTAATCACAGGCACCCGACGTCCGGACCCCTCCCCCTTTTTATGTGTAAACACAGGCACCCTTGACACTCTCGGTTTCAACACTTCCCTAGTTGTACCGCGATTTCGCGGGCATCTTCTAGTGTGTACCTTATAATAAGCGTAAAACAATTGATAGACAGAAACAACGACAACCATTGAAATAAAGGCTCCTGACTTGGGACAGTATAAGTAAGAAGATGTGGTATGAGTGCCAATGAGACAACTCCCCATCCAAGTCACAATGTATAAAAAGTTAACAATTATAGGTCAAAGTACGGCCTTCGGCACGGAGCCTTGGCTCAAACCGAACACCAAGCTATAAAGGGCCCCAAAATTACCAGTATAAACAATTCAAACAGGAAAACCAACGGTCTAATCAATATAAAAAATGGCACATGTAGAATGTTAAAAGGTCGTTGGGTGGTTAAATATATTTGTGAACGCTCAACCCTCCTCTTACCTTGGACAGTGATGTAACAGCATAACATAAGAACAAACTAAAAGTTCAGTCGGAAATGGCTTTACTCATCAGATCAGCAAGAAGCACAAAAGCTACTAACATAAAGACAAAAATACAGATCGAAGAGTATTTGCAGTAAATGTGAGCTAGCACAAAACCAATAACTATTAATAGATAAATCTTGTTCTCAGGACTAAAGAATCCATCAGTACACACCAAACGGATTTAGTTTAAAGACGTCATAAGCAGTCTGCGAAAAGCCTGTCCTTGTACACTGCCAAAATATTGACAAGATGTAGGCCAATAAGTTTGCATAAATGTTTATAATTAGCAAGAATTGTTCAGTTATGTTTCAAATAATCAAACACAAAATCAATGTTAGAACAGATATTCGAAGATCTTGCTACGGTATTAAAGTGTTTTCCGTTAAGATTTAGTTTAATCAACGAAGCAATGAGTTAACACGGATCTTATCGGAATGTATAGGCTTTATAAACAATATTACAGTACCAATTATGATGAGATATCCAGTTTTAGTTATAAATGGATTACTTTCGATGAAATATTAACGTGACTACAGACACAAGCATAGCGAACAAGTTGGGAAATATATACACCGCAAGAAGGCCAAATGAGCAGTATCGTCCAAAAAGGTAAATTAACAGTAGAGTACGAAAAATCGTAGCTTTTGTCGTAATCTTTTTATTGTGGATTTTCCAATGTAAAACTGAAAATGTCCAAATCTAGGAAAGGACAAATATTGCTGTATATATTTTGATTTATTTAAAGTAAGTTCCCTTGGGTAAATTTTAGCAGTGTATACGTAATTAGAGAAATCTAGATTATTTAGAGAAAAATTATTATCAAGGTTACAGTAAGTGTTATCATATTTATCGATTAAATGTAATTTTAACTGATCTTATCGGAGTTTTCAAATTGCCATAAGCCGTGATTTATAACAATTCAGGAACAAGTCTCCTATTAGAGGAGCACAATTGGTGCCAATTGGTAATAAGTCTGTTTTTTTCAAGATCACTACTGTCAATTATCTTATCATGGTTTGTTTAACGTCCAGTTTTCTGTATAAGAGGTATATACTCGCTGCTTAAATGGCATGTTTTTTGCTGAGGTTGATGACCGTAGTTATGTTTTGTTTTTGTTTTTTATTCTTTCTGTGTTAACTACTCAACTTTGGAATCATACTCTTTACAATGTAATTCCTATTTTAGACCTTCTTTTCCCTTTATCTTTAGTTTTCGATTCTGTGTTTTATCAAACATTGTCCTTGGTATTAAGGAATTGAGTGTATCTAATATGGCTGACAATTATTGAAATAATTATTAGGAATATGCTAGGGAAAATAATCACAGACAGAATAATCATGTTATTCGGTTCTTCACAGGTGATATGGGCTCATACTCCCTGTCAGTGTTTTATGTCTCCTGAGCCGTCAGGCGAAATTCGAATAAACCACCTTTTTTTCTAATTAAAGTAAAATTCCTTATCGTAAGTAGGGTAATGGTGAATATCTTATATAAAAAAAATGCTCACTCTTTCAATTTTGTCCTTTTAATAGAAAATGCATTCTAATGTGCAATGCATCAAGTGTCCTCAATCTTTCATAATTCTTTCGACAGTGTTCTTATAATGTTGTCTTTGGTACGTATAAGAAGCTCGATGTCACTGCAGTGCCTATCCTTGCCATTTATAATACCCTGGATGATGAGAAAATCCAATTTTGTTTTTGTCTTACAGTAATTATGAACAAAACTAATTAAGTCAGCACCACCAAATTGGTTTGCCAAAGGCTACAATCTTAATTTGATTACAAGACTGTTTTATTATTTATGTATTGTTTCTTATAAATGTCATAATACGTGTAAGATAGTAAATAAAACCAGTAAGATATCTAGGATGGCGTTACGTTAAGGAAATAAATGGATTAAACTGTTGACACCTATGCAACACGAATAGTATGACCTGTTTTTATCAACGTGCAAATCCTTTCTTGAAATTAATGTTTTCCTCCAAACTCTAAACCAACAAAACTGTTTTGCAAAACCAAATTTATTTAGGATTGCATTCTTAATCTTTTAGATTCCTTCAATATTTATACTGGTTTGTTCATTATTATTTTTTTTTTTTTTATAAAACATTTTGGTAACATGTACTTTTTGATCAAGAATAATGTCCATTGATATTTTGATCAAACGAATATTGCTTAAAAATAAATGGAATCCATTTTTTCTACCTCCGAAACAAAATGTTGAGAGATTATAATTTTATTGATCCCAATCAAATATACGATATTAAATGAATATGAACGAATACTTTATTTGCATGGTGCATATACATGATATGGCAAACAAAGATAAATACAATACATGACAAACAAACAAAAGACAGCAGAGAAAAGTACGTAGTAACAGAGTATACAATGATATTATGACAATATATGTGATCTAATTTTCCAAGCTGCTTTTAAATAATTGCATAGTTTTACTGTCAGATATATACAATGAGCTTGTAATTGATTATCTTACTTGTACCGATTAAATGGCCATGAATAGTAATAATTGGTTAAAAATTATATTCGCACATATCTATATGCTGGACAGAATAAAACAAAATGATATTCGTCCTCTAAAACAATCATATTGCAACATATACAAATTATATTTTCTCTTTTTGTATTTTGATAACGACCAACTTCAACATTTAATCTAAGTGTGCCGCTACGTAATTTAATTTATATAGATACATTACAATGAACATCTAAGTATTTTTCAATACCATACACTAGTTTATATCGTCTACAAATACATAGATTGTTACATTCTTCTAATGCTGTTATCTAACTTTGTAAAAAAGATCTTAAGTACGTGTTTTAACACAATTAAATAATATGTACCAGGTATTGTGAAATCCATACATTGTTAAATCCAAGGTTACATAACAAATTTTTGACGTTAGACGCCCAATAAATTTTACCATTATTTGCATCTTCATGCACAAGTTGAGGTTTATTAGTTACAAGTAATAGCTTTTCTAAAAAGCTTGCCGTATTTTAGCTGCTTATATTGAGATCAGTGGTTTGTGGGTATAGGTTTTTTTTTATTGGAATCTTGCACTCCAAGCATTAGAATATATAGTGTCTTTTTTCTCCTGGTTTTTTATTTTAGTTGTAGTATTGGTGAATCAGGGTTATCATTGAAGGAGGCTTGATAGTCACATATGATAATATATATATATATATATATATGGTTTGTAATATCTAGAATAACGATACAAACACTTTTTTCTTTGTTTTGTGGAATATGATTGTTTACTCTTTATGACAATGCAAGTAGTTTTAACATGCATACTGTGTCTTGACAGTTATGTAATAGTTAGCAAGGTTATAATCAAGTTGATAAGAAAAACGTATTATTTACTTTTGAAGATTACTGCTTGACAAAATGGACTACCAGTGGCCCGCTCCAGTCATGCTGCAGTGATTCACTTCATGTATATGATCAACCAAAGTTTTCCCAGAAAAGGGGGTGGGGGGGTCCCCTGAAACTCTCTAAATCCGCCTCTGACTACTGTAGTTGGCCGTTCAATTATGAGAATATTACATCTTATATGTATAGAAGACAGTGGTCTCTTTAGCCCAAAATAGAAGGGCGCCGCACCCTGGGTGCCCTTAGCCACGTCCTGGGTGCCTTCAATTGCGCCCCTCCCTGACGCCTTTTTCCAAGGGGGGAGAATAGTAAGTTTATTTTGCTTCTTTTGGTTAATAGGGATCTGATGTATGAATGTGTATTGCCATGTTTTATGAACATGTAGTATGAATGACTTTTCTAATGCAAATTTTATAGAATAAATAATCAAAACAACAACTTATGCATCTTTATTAACAACATATACAGTTAAAAAAGAATGTGAACTCGTGATACACACAGAAACGTAGACATAAGAAATGAGAAGTGCCTTTTCCTATCATAAAAAAGTGCCCTGCCCTTCACTGGCACCCTGCCCCTTTCTATTTCTAGCTGGAGCACTTCAAGTGATGAATATCTCATCTGGCTTTTGTCTTAGAAGAAGCAATTAGTTTTGAAGGTACAGGTTAAGTGTTGTTATTACTAATTTCCAGATGTAGTATAACTGTAAGAAGATGTTTTGTGGTAATGGATTTGGAATGAAATATTAATTGCAAATAATTTTCTAGAACATGTTGTCAGCTGGCTTCTTATATTTTTTTTTTTTTGTTGCGGTTTGTAATCTTGACATTTTTTTTGTAAGTTCTATAGATGAGAGCTTCATATTGGTATTATCATTTAGTGCTTTATACTTGGTTGCATGTGTAAGCATATGCTTTTGTTAGTTGGAATATTTATATTTTCATTTCTGATGGCAACAAATTCATGTAATACATATAGTCAGGATTATTAGTAAGCGATAGTTGTTTTGTTTGTTTATGTTTATTGTCATGATTGATATGGACTATATAGCTTGCTGTTTGGTGTGAACCAAGGCTTCATGTTGAAGACCGTACTTCAACCTATAATGGTTTACTTTTACAAATTGTGACTTGGATGGAGAGTTGTCTTTGGTATTGATATGACATTCTGTTATATCTATCGACAAGATTGAGAACACGTTTTTTTGTAATAAAACATATTTAATTCTATGATATCATATTTAACAATTTATCGGTAATTTGTGCATTTTTCCTTTGATATGTACTCTCTGATAATGTCAGTATCAGTTGACTGGTCGTGATATATAATAAATTATTGGGTCAGTTCGCAATTGACATGCTCGGGTGGCTGTGTCAGGATCTTCTTTCCCCTTTCATTCACAAAATCATGCATGATTTTTTTTTTTTGCAGAATCGCAAGAGTGTTTTGGTGAATGAAACACTTCTCATATTGTTTGAAAGTTTCAGTAAAGTTAGTTTTGACTTTTTGATTGTGTGAAAATTCGAACAGAATATGAATAAAAAACCCAATAAACTTTTAAAAAATTCACTATTATTAATAGCTTTCCTTGCTTATTCACAATGATGTACAAAATGTATAAATATATCATCCATGCTATTCCGATCTGAGTTTTTATTCATTCATAGTCTGGTGCTGTTCCAAGTAGTCTTCTTTTTTCTGTTTCTTGAGAAGTATTTGTTTTACCTGTTCAGTCACTTTAAAGTGTTACAATTAATATTAGGACGCAACACAGAATAGTGACCAAAAAGGTACTGCTGTCATATGAGAGGAGCTAGAAAAAAAAATGAAATGTACACATTTTCAACATTTTTGTGGGACCATGAAGATATGGTTTCATTGTCAATATATAGACAGATATTCATAGACCAAATAACAAATAAGCAACAAATTCAAAAGTAGATGTAGGATGAATTATAGAAAGAAGGGGTACCCGGGGGCCCCAAACTTGACAAGGTTTGGTTTGGAACAAGTAATATGTCTGCATTAACATTAAATGTAGGTTTTAAAAGGGGGACCCAGATCGCCTTCACCTAAATCCTTTTCTGAAATTAAAGGTAACCGCATATTTCTGGGCGCGGTTGAAAAATAAATGAACATGACTTTGAAAAAGCAAGAATATTAAGCTAAAAGAAAAAGACCAAATTTGGATGACATATATTAAAATGTTTGAAATAATTATGAAGTTGACAAGAAATGAACTTGTTCAGATAATATACAGTCAGCCTACAGACTTGTTGCCTCCTGAAATGTCTGCTTACACAGTGCTCTCCAAAAATGATTTGTAATGTGATCGTTTTCATGATGAATGCTGAGCAAACATAGATTATGCCGTTGGTTTTCTCGTTTGAATTGTTTTACATTGTTATTTTGGGGCCTTTTATTGCTGACTATGCAGTATGGGCTTTGCTCATTGTTGAAGGCCATAAGGTGACCTATAGTTGTTTATTTCTGTGTCATTTTGGTCTTTTTTGGAGAGTTGTCTCATTGGCAATCATACCACATGTTCTTTTTTTATATTATAATGACAAGATAAATGTTATGTTATCCACCCAACTAAGTAAAATATATAACTTCTCGTTGAACTTCTAAAACAAATTAAATCTGCTGATTCATATCGTATCATTCAATGCTGTCAGATGCTATGTGAAAAATAAAGAAATTTACCTTAATGTATGCTTCCATTATATTCGGCATTGTTATTCAGTTATGTCCAAAGCAGAACTTATGAAAGGCATTCAATAATTTATTTTCAATAGATGCACTAGTTAAGCGACGCCTATATTCATAATGTCATGTGATCATCTATATATATATAAGAATATTTCATTAGAGTTGATTTATTAAAGGTTGCTTTGAATCCTACTTATTGCTATTTGTCTGCAATTACTGGCCATCACAAAGGTTCACGTAAAATTTTGACGTCATAATACAAAATATCTGAAGCCACAATGGAAAAGTTAATGTTGTATGATGTCAATGGTTGAAGCGGGACAGATTCTCAGGTCAGCTGGGACAGAATTCCATAAAGTGATTAGGTGTATGGTTATTATATATGGGTACTATGTTCAGGAGGATGAATTCTAATATATATACGTAAAATACCTGTTCGGTTTTCGATTAACATCCTGGATCTGGATTTCCTTATCAACCACCATCATTGTTAACGCATCCAAGTCATAAACTAGAGCCTTTACATAGTCAGTTCGATCTGCAAATATCACATATTAAAAATACTTATACAAATACAGCCGATAGATTTAACTCAGCACCATTGTATATTGATGATTATACATATAGTATCAGCTCATTCAGATTTGAAAATGTGAGCAAAATAGCACATGTAGCAGCACCATCTGAAAATGGGAAACCTTGATTATCTCGAGCATGTGAATCAAAGCAAATAGTAATTAAAAACCAATTGTTCAGAGAACAATTGAAGGTCTTTCCAATCGTAAAGATCTATTTTGATATGATAATAATAAAATTCGTTTTAACATGTCATCTCCAGCGTCAAATGATAGCTTTTTGTACGCTGATTCCAAAAATATGAGGTTTATATACAAAAAAAATAAATAAGGGAGATAATTTGTTACTTCCGGTTTGAAAAAATTTACTTCCGGTATTATTTGAATGTTTACTTGACACTGATTCCAAAAATATATGGTTCTATATACTTTTATATTAAATAAATACAAAAAATAGCTACTTCCGGTTTACATAAGGTCACTTCCGGTTGGCTTTCTAAGGTCAAGTGGCTTGCAACCTAATACAAAAAGTCCCATGGCTTTATCATATATACATATGAGGTAACAGCAAAGGTCATAATCTAGAACGTCAAAATAACATATGACCTTGAGCTCAATTTCAAGGTCATAAACCAAGGACCTCAAATCAAAAGACCCTAGGTCTTAATTATATATGGTTAATGAGTTATATCACCATAAGAGTATTTTCAAATACAATAGGGGAGAAAACTCTAATTTAATGTTTGCGTACCATTTAAACCAAAATGTATGTGTTACGACATGTCGCAACTAACAATTTCATAAAATATGTTGTCAATATCTTATATGGTTTTTGAAAAGAAGTGAAAGTAAGCCAAAATCAAAATTTATAATATGACCTTGACCTTTGACCTTGACCTAATTTTATTTTTTGGACCAAGGACCTCAAATCAAAAGACCCTAGGTCTCTATCACTTATGGTTTACCAGTTTCACATGCATATCACTTATATCAAATGCATAAGGGGAAATAACTCTCATATGGAGTCTCCGAATAGCTTCGGTCAAAATTAAAATCCTAATCCTGAAGATGTAACGAGCAATTTGGTAAAATAAATTTGTCGTAATCTTTTACGGTTGCGAAGGAGTAGTGGCCACAAGAAAAACAGTGTTTGGGGAGATAACTCTTACAACGTAAAGTATTTGGTTACGCAGTTGTCAGTTTTAAAAGCGTATAAACTATACGATATCATATTCCAAATATCTAAGCGACATCTTTTGAAACATCAATACTTCAAGAAAAAATTAGGCGGAAGAAAAAAAAAATAATAATAATAATAATAATTAAAACCAATTGTTCAGAGAAGAATTGAAGGTCTTTCCACCCATAAAGATCTATTTTGATATGAAAATATTAAAATTCGGTTTAAAATGTCATTTCCAGCGTCAAATGATAGCTTATTGTACGCTGATTCCAAAATATATAGTTTCTATGCATTTTTTTTAAATAAGGAGATAATTTGTTACTTCCGGTTTGAAAATGTTACTTCCGGTATAATTTGAATGTTTACTTGACACTGATTCCAAAATATATGGTTCTATATACTTTTATATTAAATAAGTACAAAAATAGCTACTTCGGTTTACACAAGGTCACTTCCGGTTGGATTTTCAAGGTCAAATGGCTTGCAACCTAATGCAAAAGTCCCATGGCTTCATCATGTATACATATGAGGTAAAAGCAAAGGTCAAAATCTAGGACGTCAAATTTACCTATGACCTTGAGCTCAATTTCAAGGTCATAAACCAAGGACCTCAAATCAAAAGACCCTAGGTCTTAGTTATATATGGTTAATGAGTTATATCACCATACGCGTATTTTTAAATACAAGAGGGGAGAAAACTCTAATTTAATGTTAGCGCACCCTTTAAACCGAAATGTATGTTACGACATGTCGCAACTAACAATTTAGTAATAATATGTTGTCGATATCTTATACGGTTTTGAAAAGAAGTGAAAATAAGCCAAAATCAAAATTTAGAATATGACCTTGACCTTTGACCTTGACCAAATTTTATTTTTTTGGACCAAGGACCTCAAATCCAAAGACCATAGGCCAATATCACTTATGGTTTACCAGTTAGAAATACAAATCACTTATATCAAACACATAAGGGAAATAACTCTCATATGGAGTCTCCGAATAGCTTCGGTCAAAATTAAAATCCTAATCCTGAAGATGTATCGAGCAATTTGGTAAAACAAATTTGTCGTAATCTTTTACGGTTGCGAAGGAGTAGTGGCCACAAGAAAAACAGTGTTTGGGGAGATAACTCTTACAACGTAAAGTATTTGGTTACGCAGTTGTCAGTTTTAAAAGCGTATAAACTATACGATATTATATTCCAAATATCTAAGCGACATCTTTTGAAACATCAATACTACGCAAGAAAAAAATTAGGCGGAAGAAAAAAAAAAAATAATAATAATAATAATAATAATCAGAACAAAAACAATAGGTCTTTCCACGGAAAAGTGGAAAGACCTAATAATAATCAGAACAAAAGCAATAGGTCTTTCCACGGAAAAGTGGAAAGACCTAATTATCATCAGGACGAAATATACTTATTGTAAGACCTGATACATTGTAATGTGAACAAATTAGAATTGGATTTATCTATATCAAATGCAGTCCTCAGTGCTGGTGATATATCAATTAAAATTACTGCTGAGCGCCACTGTGTACAGTGGCAGATCCAGAACTTTTCATAAAGGGGGGGCCTATATAATCAACCAAAGCTACCTTTTTTAATTTCATCTACAGCTAGAGGGGTCATTAAACAAACTATAGTGCACTGAAACCTTACCCATAACTAAACCGTGATGCTTGGTGTTTGCTTCCTTGCACACACGCATCCATATTACTCACCTTGAATGTTTTCTATTCTTCTAATCAGCTGTTTATCGGCAATTGTCTGTTTTGTTTACATCAGAAATCAATGAAGCGGTGAATGCGCGGGGAAACGAAAGGACATCTTTGTATCAATACGGTTAATTCCGTGATTTGAATATTTTCTAATCAAGCATAAATTCATGTTCAAGCAATGAAAAATATGAGGATAACATTTTTAATCACAGAGCACACGTTTTTTGTATTTACTATTTAAAATTATAGTTTATGAAGAAATATAGCAAAATATGTTTCAATACGCACTATAAAGTGAAGATTAGACGTATTATTGTTTTGTTTTTGAAAGAACATTAATAATCCATAAATACACACCTTTGTACCAAAATTGCAACAAAATTTCAAGATAACATAAATTCCATCATCACAGAATGATATTATTTGTTCAAATTGACAGAGCTTCGTGAACTAAATTTGGCTTAAAGTATGATAGCAATTGAACACTTCATTATAGTTTCTACCGATGACCTACTATCATGATTTTTATCCGACCCCACTTACGGACGCGTTGACATATAATGCATACAACTCAATAATAGCCAATCAGACGTTAAGATATCCTTCACTTCCCCCAGAAGCAGCCTGGAAGCAGCTGAGATGCAGCCATTTAATGTTATTTATAACCAATGAGATGCCGTTAACAGATTTACCACATTCCAGACGTCCAGCCTCTGACTAATCAGACCGTATCACCATGGTGATACGATAATAATATGAATATTTCAGGATTATATATTTTCTCAAAATAAGTGATATCTATACTACTAAAGAAAGAGACCGATTTAACTGAGCCTCAACTCCTCTGAAACCATAGAAAGTTGGAAATATTTGTGATATGACGTATAAATGTAGTGTTTTGTAGTTTCTAATTTTGTCTTTGAAACAATCTTTTTTCCACAGAAAACGCCAACTTTTGAGAAAATATCCAAATTTGGAGTCCGTTCACGTTATCGATCCGTGTCTTATACGCTTTCGCGCATGCTCAGTCGACCCACTGCCCGCAGAATTTAACTTTATATATAAATAGTATAGGACAATGTTGAAAATTAAAAATTACACATTCCAGGCCCTTTTGTTTTCCACATATTTAATATTACCAATAATTAACAAGTTCCGGGTCGAATCCGATACCGATTCCAATAGTATATGTCACAAAATTACCTGATCCCAGTTACCTTCTCTGTGATAATAATCACACTTGAACTTCTTCATTATACAGGGAATAACTGTGCACCTTATAATTAGCGTGACTTTACCAAATGACAATACGAATTCTAAAAATCCAGACTAAAAATAAGGCGTAGGTTCTTTAATTCAGTTACGGACACGCGATGTCGCGGGTATGGTCTAGTTATTATTTAAAGCAAAACATGCAAAAGTTTGTTTATATGTGTACTTTTATTGTTGACTTATCTCTTCACTTATCATAACCTCAGAGTAATGTACATGTGCAAACAAAAGATTCAAAAATAATATTTGGATAGGACCATCGATCGTGTCTGAATGCACAGAAAGATAACTAGCCGGTTTCAAACACAGGCAACACGACATGTGCACTAGTGATTCAGAAACTGCATTTTAACTTTTGGGGAGCACTTAAATTCACAGCCGCTTTGATTAGGTTCGTGTTGATTTTAATATTCAGTACTAGTCGTATGTTTCCTACTATTTGCTACTTTTTCTTCTTGACTATTGTCTGCTTGCTTATCTATTTGGTCCATATAGTTACATATATTTATCTGTTTTACTGTTCGTTTGTATTGCCTTTTGGTACAAATGTTTCTTCTTTCTATTTTACATCAATCAATATTATAAAATTTGTTAAGCACGTTAATTTTACCATATTCTAGATCATTTGAAGCGGCGGAGGAAGCCGGACTTTATGTAGAGAGCCACAGACTTTCGGCAGGAAAAACTAGCAAATCCTAGGCAATTAAAATCGGCGTCGAACGCACCTTAGCCACGAGCTTAAACTAAAAACCAGTCATGACATACAAGTGATGACTGTATGTGAACCACGTAAACCACTCGGCCACTGACTTACACACCCTACTTTGTGTTATAAGTATCGCTCTTAATTCGATTATGTTCTTGCATCTTCAAATTATTTGGTGTCTAAAAAATGTGTGAGAGCTATTTATAAAAGAAAGTTTTTTTATCTATTTCGTTCAAATTTATTTTTGAAATATCGAATTTACAAAATAGGACGTATAACATAAATGTATCAAGAAATTTTCTAAGAAGCTATGATTTATACTTCGTCAAGCCGATTGTGAACATAAAAGAGTAATTATGAGGTTCATGTATCCTTTTTTATTATTCCTATTATGAAGTCTCCACTGACTTTTAAGTCAATTAAACAATCTATTTTTTCTACGCAATGGACAGTAATCGACTGTGTAAAAAAGTAATAGAATTACAAAACAAATAGAAAACAATTTGTTGCAGAAAATAGAAATCTTAATTGGTGAAAGACACATTCAAATCCTCTGTGTTGAAAAAAAACGCAAACAAATAAAAGCATAAAAACACTAGAAGATTAGCTATGTGAATGATGTACATGTATCAAATTATATGTAGTTGAATATTTCTATTGAAGTGAAAAACATTAACAGTACGGAATATTGATTTTATTTGTTCACTTTGTATGTACAAATATTCTTGTAAGCCAATTGCAACTATTTGTTACAGTTTATTCTTTTGTTGCACTGTAACACTGTACCACTGTCCCATGTTAGGGGAGGGTTGAGCGCTCACAAACATGTTTAACCCTCCACATTCTGTTATGTGCCTGCCTGTTCAAAGTTTTAGTTGTTCAGTCTTTGTCGTTGGTTCATGTCTGTCATATTTGTTTTTCATAAATTGTTTTCTTATAAATTATGCCGTTAGTTTTCTCGTTTGAATTGTTTAATTTTTTTTCATGTTGGGACCTTATATAGCCGACTATACGGTATGGATTTTTCTCATTGTTGAAGGTCGTATGGGGGCCTATAATTGCTTACATTCACTTCAATTGAACTCTTGGTGAATAGTTGTCTCATTGGCAATCATACCACATCTCCTTATGTTTATATTGTAAATCTTGTTCAGAGTTTCATATTTTTGGCCAAATACTAACATTGCTAGTGCATTACTATATGTCTTTCATGTAGTCAATATTTGAGAGAAAACGTTGTATTTAAGTTTCAGATAACCACCTTAGCACTTCTAATGACTAATAATACAAAATTAGACAGGTATTTTACATTTCAAATATTAACATTTTAAATGTACGCAATGTTTGAAATCTGATGTTCGAAGTCAAACAAAATGTTTAAACGATTACGAAACTGTAATTCCTTTAAGAAAGACTATCTATTTTGATCATTCTTCGTCAAATGTATCTTTATCATATTTCAAAATATCTGAACATCAAAGAGTATAAAGGTTATAAACGAATGCGCTTAAGATCAAAAACAAATAAAATCTATCGAGATCATAAAAATCTTGTGAATTAAAAGGACTTGTAACAAGTTACACGGGTTCTGAGAAAACATACATTTTATATACTTGATATTTGTTAGCGTATCAAAGCAAATGTAATGTGAATATTGAACACCAAATGGAAGAGTTAAATCAGCGGATATAAAACAAATGTTTTATCATATTCTATCTTAAGATCAAAGCTTTAAGGATGCAAAAGCCGTTGTTAAACATAAAATGAATATATGAATATAGGTATTGCATGTAATAACTACTGTGAGAACGAGCACTCCAACATCGTGCTCGCTCACTTTTTTTTTTTATCGTAGCTCTTTATAAAAATAAAAAGATGTGGTATGATTGCCAAAGAGACAACTCTCCACTAGAGACCAAATGAAATAGAAGTTAACAACTAAAGGTCATCTTACGGACTTCAATAATAAGCAAAACACATACCGCATACTAACCTATGAAAGGCCCTGAAATGACAAATGTAAAACAATTCAAACGATAAAACTAACGGTCTGATTTATGTACAAAACAATGAACAAAAAAGAACGATATACGGCAAAGAACGACAACTACTGAATTACAGGCTCCTGACTAGTATTGTTGTAATAATTTCTTTATGCAACTGGATAATCAACACTTTATATCAGGGCAAGATAAATATAAAACAGTTTTTTGCTTATCGTCCAGTGGCAAATATTTCATACATGTTAAGGGCAACTTATGGTAATGACAAAAACTTTTGAAAGGATCGAATTTTGTCATATGTCATATTATGTCAGCATAAGTCAAAGTTCTTTAAAAAAGTTGCGCGATTTTCTATTCATGATATTCTGAATTTCAACAAATACCGATCATGTGACGACAATAAGGAAGCATGTCTTCCTTTTCTAGAAGTAGAATGTATTCGAGATGAGATTCAATAAATATAATTTTACATCTTTAAGACCGCCTACGATTGTATCTACTTTCAATTAATTTTAGTTAAAGATCGTTTGAAGTTTAACCTGACAATATAACTGCATTCTTTTTAACATCTTTTCTACAGAAATCATTTGCTCGATTCAATACTGACATTCCTAAAGGAGAACTCGACTAGATAGTAATAAGTATCAATCACTGTAAATTAATAACGTTTTGAAAAATGGGTTTTTGAATAGATTGCTGCATGCAGAAAAACAGTCCCTTGAAGCTCATCAATCATAAGCAAAAGTAAATGATAAGTTTTACTTACAGACACCTCTATTATGTTGTAAATTAATTGACGATAGACTTCAGAAAAACATCAAAAACGTTATTGCGTGAGGTACATTTCCATTGACCAAGGCTTAAAATTTCAAACGTGAAAACTCTTCATTTTCACAGTAATTTCAAGCTTTGTTTTTCAACAAGGATTTTTAATATATCTAGGCCAATGAAATATGCTAATATATTCTCGTACTCTTAATGTTCGTTTGTTTTGTTGTTTTTTTTGTTTTCACTTTTCCGGTGGTTATAATTTTCTCCGAAAATTTATTTTGAGGTAAACAAAAATAACAATAAATATAATTATAGAAATAAAATCGGACAGATATAATACAAATATCAAACCGAATAACAGCACCAGTCTCTGTAATAGTCTTCGTCGAGGAACTCCACAACGAACAAAAATATACTCTTAACTAAAAGTTTAAGCGGGTCAAAATCCAACGGACCTGAACAGGATAATTTAGATTTTGTATAGTCAACCATATACAGAAAAAAACCCAGAAAGTTTATTGTCAACTCTGAACAGAATAATTGCGATTGTGTATGGTCAACCCTTAAAGGGGCATTAGCTGTCAAATTCGTTTTCACCGATTTGACTCAAATTCTCATATTTGATTTATAACATATTAAAACGTATATCCAAATTACAAAAAGTATAAAATAAACAACTAACAATGCATGGACTCGATTATATGTATCAGCATTTTGTGTGTATTTAAGTCTAGGCACCATCTAATTAATCATCGAGATGACCTCCGAAGACTGTCA
Source organism: Mytilus coruscus (assembly GCA_017311375.1). Lineage (NCBI taxonomy): Eukaryota > Metazoa > Mollusca > Bivalvia > Mytilida > Mytilidae > Mytilus > Mytilus coruscus. The sequence continues at coordinate 63,729,823 of CM029607.1, forward strand.
ACAGTCATATAGCCCAAGAACACAGTTATTTCGCAGTGCATTTCTTTTAGACAATAAATCAAATTAAAAAAATTGCACCTGCTCTATCTCAAAAAGATTTTACAGTACTACCTTTGGGACAAATATATCAAATTTATAGAAAAGTCTACCAGCTCTAATTAAAAATGTGGACAATTCTATGTTAAAGTGGTCTATAATTAAGTTTGACAGCTTCAGACATACTAATTTCTGACCTTTTTTAACTGGTCAAAATCACTTTATCTTAAACTTCAACCTTAAACAGAATAACTCAAAGTGTGCATGTGCATGGTCAACCCTTAACAGAAAAGTCCATAGTGTGCACGATCAACCCTTAACAGAAAAACCCAGAGTGTGCATGGTCAACCCTTAACAGAATAACACAGAGTGTGCATGTCAACCCTTAACAGAAAACCTCAAATTGGTTACGGTAAACCCGAAACAGAATAACCCAGATTGTGTATCGGCAACCCTAAACAGAATAACCCAGATTGTGTATGGTCACCTTTAGATATAGTTACCTATATCTTGTAAAGTCAACCCTAAACAGTATAGGCTGTGTATGGCTTACCCCAAAATGATAATCCAAATTTTGGATCGTCAACCCTAGATATAATAATCTAAATCGTGTAAGGTCAACCATTAACAGTATAAGTTGTGAACGACTTACCCTAAAAAGATAATCCAAATTGTGTAGGTTGTGTATGGCTTACCCTAAAAAGATAACACAAATTGTGTAGGTTGTGTATGGCTTACCCTAAAAAGATAACACAAATTGTGTAGGTTGTGTATGGCTTACCCTAAAAAGATAACCCAAATTGTGTAGGTTGTGTATGGCTTACCCTAAAAAGATAATCCAAATTGTGTAGGTTGTGTATGGCTTGCCTTTAAAAGATAACCCAAATTGTGTAGGTTGTGTATGGCTTGCCTTTAAAAAGATAACCCAAATTGTGTAGGTTGTGTATGGCTTGCCTTTAAAAAAGATAACCCAAATTGTGTAGGTTGTGTATGGCTTGCCTTTAAAAAAGATAACACAAATTGTGTAGGTTGTGAACGACTTACCCTAAAAAGATAATCCAAATTGTGTAGGTTGTGTATGGCTTGCCTTTAAAAAAGATAACACAAATTGTGTAGGTTGTGAACGACTTACCCTAAAAAGATAATCCAAATTGTGTAGGTTGTGTATGGCTTGCCTTTAAAAAAGATAACACAAATTGTGTAGGTTGTGAACGACTTACCCTAAAAAGATAATCCAAATTGTGTAGGTTGTGTATGGCTTGCCTTTAAAAAAGATAATCCAAATTGTGTAGGTTGTGTATGGCTTGCCTTTAAAAAAGATAATCCAAATTGTGTAGGTTGTGTATGGCTTGCCTTTAAAAAAGATAACCCAAATTGTGTAGGTTGTGTATGGCTTGCCTTTAAAAAAGATAACACAAATTGTGTATGGTCAACCCTAATCGGATAGCCAAGTTCATGTTTGGGCAACACTAAACAAAATAGCCCAGATATTTATGGACAATCCTAAAAGCATAACCATGATCATGTTTGATCACACCTAAACAAGTATAATCTAGATTATACATGGTCAACCTATAAAAATGATAAAACAGATTCTAATATCTTATATCTAAGAGCATATGCGTTTCGTTGACAAATGAGCTTATTTAAGATATTACAGGCTGTAGTAAAAATAATAGTACAACTTGCGGGTTTTATGAACTGTTCCATTAAATTGCCAATAATAACCATCTCCGTACGGTTGATTGAATGTTAATGACAGTTATAGTAGTTGTTTCACATTAAACATTTAACACTAATGCCCTTTACGATCAGCAATATTGGTATTGATGTGGCTGCAATGTGTTGTCAGTTATTACAATTTTTAACTCTCTATTTTTCTATTGTTTCTGTTTATATAAAGTGCAAGCTGTTTTCAAAGTTGATGGCTATTGCAGAATAACATTATGTAAATAAACTTTTAGAAGTGAACTGTTTCCTGTGTTTTTTAATTTTTTTTACTTTTCTTTTTTTTTCCTGTCTTGTTTTCTATATATATACAATTCCATATTGAGACGGTAAACCGACTTCACAAAATAAGAGACATTTAGAGATTAACAAACTGTCTTCAGCTATAGAAAAGTGTTTATTCAATATGTCAAGCCATAATAGCCTTGAGCCATAAAAAGTATCATGATTTTCTCGATAGATGTTTGCTGCTTATAAGGACCCAAGGGTTCCAAGCGGTAAAGTTGAAGTCATCCCTTCGAAAGTTTTACGGACGCTATCACGAGTTGATTGACCGTTATGAAATTTTTGTGTCACAGATGACCACTGATATGTTCCAATTGTGTAACCACAGTCGAATGTGTACTTATGTAACACGACGGATGACAGATGTGGAGCAGGAACTGGTAATTCTTCCAGAGCACCTGAGGGGTCACCTACAGGTTTCGGTGGGGTTCGTGTTGCTCAGGCTTAAATTTTCTATGAAATGTCTGTAGACTTCTCTTTCCGTTTTTCGCTTCTTTCTTTTTTTTTTTTTTTTTTTTTTGTCATGGCGTTGTCGGTTTTTCTTCGACTAGCTAGTTTTGAATGTCCCCTTGGTATCTTCCACCTCTTATTTGTTTTTGTGACGTTATTTATCACAGATGTATTGTTCAGTCTTTCTGTTCGTATTTATCTTTCCTTTTCTGCTGAGTTGTGTTTGTTTAACGTCATATAGCGAACCTTTTTTGTGGCATATTCAGGATATCCTTCTTTTTTTACATATGGTACTTAGTTTTTGTCGTGTATTGCTGATTTAAACGACCCATATATTTAGACTTCGATTTGTTATATTTACTTTAGTGTTTGTAAACCAGAGTTTACCTGCAATTATACAATTTTGTTTGGTTTAGTATTATAATGTAAATTTTGGCACGCACTTATATCAAAACCAGCTTAAGAGCTTAAGAACTAAACAAACAATAATTTAAAAATTGAACTATGCAAAATAATTAATCATGAAAACTAACAGCAATACCCTAGAAAATTTTGATAAAAATAATATATATGTAGGACTCAGATCCATAGATTAAATTATGTTTCAGAATTTGAGTTTATGTTTACGAAAATCCCTGCAAATAAGAAGTCAGATATGTACTGACTGGTTCTTCATTTGCAGAAAATCTGCCATAGATTTGAAAACTAGAAATTCGCCATAGATTAGGAAACTAAAAATTTGCCATAGATTAGGATTCTAAAAAATCTCCCATAGATTGGGGATGGCACGACGCCATATTTACCATAGATTAGGAATCTGCTATAGATCTGGAACCAACCATAGATTTGAGTCCTACATATATAAACAATTCACCAAAGTTTCATGAAAATTGTTAAAAGCATTTTTGAGTTATAGTCAGAAAACTGTAAAATCCCTCATTTAATTCTTATGAATAAAGTCCCATAACACGGAAACAAAAAAAAATCAAAAATTAAATAAAAATCAAAACGGAGCTTAAGTCAATAGATATAAACAATTCACCAAAGTATCATGAATATTGGTCAAAGCGTTTTTGAGTTATTGTCGGACATGTTGACGACGGACGGACAGACAGACGGACGGACGGACGGACAATTGTATACCATATACGTCCCGTAAACGGGCGTATAAAAACATCTCTGATCTGAAAATCTCCAGCTGCACATTTTCAATTAAGCGTTGTTTTTTTTTTTTTTTTATCTTGCTTAAAAGTTCACGGTTCTCAAATAATGAGATATAAAATGTATATGTACCACTTATTGTATTTATTGATAACGTAGTTACAAAATAAAAATAAAACTTAATAAAGTAAGTTATGAATATATCTATTACTTCATGAAAATGTACAGAAACCTTTATGGACCATAGATATTATTATATATTTATTTATTACATGATCAAGTCTTCAAACGAATGGAGGCAACAAACAAAAAACAAAAAACCAGACGAGAAAAGAAACCAACGCTAAAGCAAAAAGAAAAACGACGAAAATGCAAACACCAGTCCACTAAAAACCCGTAAAATATCGTTTCATCTCGGCCTGTAGTTAGTGTTCTACAACTAATCTTTCAGTGCTTTTAGCTAGTTCCTTAACTACTATGAAAGAACTTATCATCAACTTTTATATAAAAAAAAAAAACATCTGAAAATTGTTTTAGATAAATTACGTGATTACTTGGTCGTTTGAATGATATGACTTTAAATATATTTGCTCCAATTCATAGAAAGCCTTCTTCTCTAATGAGAAAGGTAATTAATGCTATATATAATAACTACAGGAGGTGTGGTGAAATCATTGAAGCTGTTAATTTTCTCCTTGACATCATTTAAGTACGTTTCAGAAATAACGTTTATCGATAGGTTGTATGTATTACTATGGGCACAAATTGCACCCTTTTATAGCAGACTTGTTCTTGTACTGTTATGAATTACAGTTTATGGCCACAATCAGTAAAGACCCGTCTAATATGTATTTAATTGATATATTCAACAACACCTTCTGTTCTACCTATAAAATGATAAAACAGATTCTTATATCTTATTTCTAAGAGCATATGCGTTTCGTTGACAAATGAGCTTATTTAAGATATTACAGGCTGTAGTAAAATAATAGTACAACTTGCTGGTTTTATGAACTGTTCCATTAAATTGCCAATAATAACCATCTCCGTACGGTTGATTGAGTGTTAATGACAGTTATAGTAGTTGTTTCACATTAAACATTTAACACTAATGCCCTTTACGATCAGCAATATTGGTATTGATGTGGCTGCAATGTGTTGTCAGTTATTACAATTTTAGCTCTATTTTTCTATTGTTTCTGTTTATATAAAGTGCAAGCTGTTTTCAAAGTTGATGGCTATTGCAGAATAACATTATGTAAATAAACTTTTAGAAGTGAACTGTTTCCTGTGTTTTTTTAATTTTTTACTTTCTTTTTTTTTTTCCTGTCTTGTTTTCTATATATATATAATTCCATATTGAGACGGTAAACCGACTTATCCTTTCATTTTCTATTCACAAAATAAGAGACATTTAGAGATTAACAAACTGTCTTCAGCTATAGAAAAGTGTTTATTCAATATGTCAAGCCATAATAGCCTTGAGCCATAAAAAGTATCATGATTTTCTCGATAGAGGTTTGCTGCTTACAAGGACCCAAGGGTTCCAAGCGGTAAAGTTGAAGTCATCCCTTCGAAAGTTTTACGGACGCTATCACGAGTTGATTGACCGTTATGAAATTTTTGTGTCACAGATGACCACTGATATGTTCCAATTGTGTAACCACAGTCGAATGTGTACTTATGTAACACGACGGATGACAGATGTGGAGCAGGAACTGGTAATTCTTCCAGAGCACCTGAGGGGTCACCTACAGGTTTCGGTGGGGTTCGTGTTGCTCAGGCTTAAATTTTCTATGAAATGTCTGTAGACTTCTCTTTCCGTTTTTCGCTTTTCTTTTTTTTTTTTTTTTTTTTGTCATGGCGTTGTCGGTTTTCTTCGACTAGCTAGTTTTGAATGTTCCTTGGTATCTTCCACCTCTTATTTGTTTTGTGACGTTATTTATCACAGATGTATTGTTCAGTCTTTCTGTTCGTATTTATCTTTCCTTTTCTGCTGAGTTGTGTTTGTTTAACGTCATATAGCGAACCTTTTTTGTGGCATATTCAGGATATCCTCCTTTTTTTACATATGGTACTTAGTTTTTGTCGTGTATTGCTGATTTAAACGACCCATATATTTAGACTTCGATTTGTTATATTTACTTAAGTGTTTGTAAACCAGAGTTTACCTGCAATTATACAATTTTGTATGGTTTAGTATTATAATGTAAATTTTGGCACGCACTTATATCAAAACCAGCTTAAGAGCTTAAGAACTAAACAAACAATAATTTAAAAATTGAACTATGCAAAATAATTAATCATGAAAACTAACAGCAATACCCTAGAAAATTTTGATAAAAAAATATATATGTAGGACTCAAATCCATAGATTAAATTATGTTTCAGAATTTGAGTTTATGTTTACGAAAATCCTGCAAATAAGAAGTCAGATATGTACTGACTGGTTCTTCATTTGCAGAAAATCTGCCATAGATTTGAAAACTAGAAATTCGCCATAGATTAGAAACTAAAATTTGCCATAGATTAGATTCTAAAAATCTCCCATAGATTAGGGATGGCACGACGCCATATTTACCATAGATTAGAATCTGCTATAGATCTGGAACCAACCATAGATTTGAGTCCTACATATATAAACAATTCACCAAAGTTTCATGAAAATTGTTAAAAGCATTTTTGAGTTATAGTCAGAAAACTGTAAAATCCCTCATTTAATTCTTATGAATAAAGTCCCATAACACGGAAACAAAAAAAAAATCAAAAATTAAATAAAAATCAAAACGGAGCTTACGTTAATAGATATAATCAATTCACCAAAGTTTCATAAATATTGGTCAAAGCGTTTTTGAGTTATTGTCGGACATGTTGACGACGGACGGACAGACAGACGGACGGACGGACGGACGGACAATTGTATACCATATACGTCCCGTAAACGGGCGTATAGAAACATCTCTGATCTGAAAATCTCCAGCTGCACATTTTCAATTAAGCGTTGTTTTTTTTTTTTTTTTTTTTATCTTGCTTAAAAGTTCACGGTTCTCAAATAATGAGATATAAAAATGTATATGTACCACTTATTGTATTTATTGATAACATAGTTACAAAAATAAAATATAAACTTAATAAAGTAAGTTATGAATATATCTATTACTTCATGAAAAATGTACAGAAACCTTTATGGACCATAGATATTATTATATATTTATTTATTACATGATCAAGTCTTCAAACGAGTGGAGGCAAACAAAAACAAAAACCAGACGAGAAAAGAAACCAACGCTAAAGCAAAAGAAAAACGACGAAAATGCAAACACCAGTCCACTAAAAACCCGTAAAATATCGTTTCATCTCGGCCTCTAGTCAGTGTTCTACAACTAATCTTTCAGTGCTTTTAGCTAGTTCCTTAACTACTATGAAAGAACTTATCATCAACTTTTATATAAAAAAAAAAAAAAAAACATCTGAAAATTGTTTTAGATAAATTACGTGATTACTTGGTCGTTTGAATGATATGACTTTAAATATATTTGCTCCAATTCATAGAAAGCCTTCTTCTCTAATGAGAAAGGTAATTAATGCTATATATAATAACTACAGGAGGTGTGATGAAATCATTGAAGCTGTTAATTTTCTCCTTGACATCATTTAAGTACGTTTCGGAAATAACGTTTATCGATAGGTTGTATGTATTACTATGGGCACAAATTGCACCCCTTTTATAGCAGACTTGTTCTTGTACTGTTATGAATTACAGTTTATGGCCACAATCAGTAAAGACCCGTCTAATATGTATTTAATTGATATATTCAACAACACCTTCTGTTCTCTTGATGATATTTTTTCGTTAAATAATCAAGATTTTTCTAAATATACTGCCGAAATTTACCGGAAGGAACTTACTTTAAATGAATCAAACGTAAACGGTAATAACTGTCCTTTCCTATATTTAGATATTTCAGTTTGACACGGGGAAACTGTACACAAAAAAATACGACAAAAGGAACGAGTTTTCGTTCCCTATTATTAATTTCAGTTTTCGGACGACGATGTTCCTTTGGCACCATCTTACTGTGTTTATATATCACAACTCGTTCGCTGTCTGTAGTGACGTTTTGAATTTCAATGAACATTATCTATATATTACTGGTAATTTATTGAGTCAAGGATTTCAATACAACAAATTACTAAACAGTTTTACTAAATTCTTCCACAGATACAAAGATTTGGTTCGGAGGTTTGGTCTTACCCGGAGAAGACATTACATATATTACGGGATAGCACATTCTATGTTTTACGGTGATGTTCTTTATGGAGTCCGGAAATTTAGATACGATCTAAACTTAAATAAATAAACTTATTCTGAAATGTTACCGATTCAACACTGTAATTAGATCTTTGAATATTGTTTTTATTGGTATAAATATTGATTTTGTTATCAGTAAATTAAAACCATACTAAATATTAATGTTATACGCATATACACAGTCATGGTCATACAATCTGTCGATACCTATATTTTGGCATTGCACAAGGGCATGTTATTCTCTGACTGTTAATGACGTCTTTACACTAATTCCATCGGATGTTGGATGTGTACTGATTGATAATTTAGTCTTAGATACATTAATTTTATAAGTTGTTATTGGCTTTAAACTAGCTGTCAGTAACTGCGAGTACTCTCAGATTTGTACTTTGTGTCTTTTTTGTTGTTAGGGATTTAAGTTCCCTGCCACGTCTGGTCTGTGGTTTGTTGTTTTTTCTGCTTGTATCAATCTGATGAGTTAAGCCCTTTTCAACTGATTTTTATAGTTTGTTCTTATGTTGTACTGTTACACCACTGTCCCAGGTTAGAGGAGGGTTTGGTGCCTTTTAACATGTTTAACCCCGCCACGTTCTGTATGTGCCCGTCTCAAGTCAAGAGCCTGTAACTCCGTGGTTGTTGTTTGTTGCTGTATATCATATTTCTTTTTCGTTCATTGTTTTGTACATAAATCAGGCTGTTAGTTTTATCGTTTGAATTGATTTACATTAGTCATTTCGGTGCCTTTTATAGCTTACTATGCGGTATGGATTTTGCTCATTGTTGAAGGCCGTGCGGTGACCTTTAGTTGTTAACTTCTATGCCATTTGGTCTCTGGTGGAGAATTGTCTCATTGGCAATCATACCACATCTTCTTATTTTTATATATGTAGTTCAAAGTAAAAACTAAAGGTTCAGTAACAAACGTGCTCCAGAAGGGAAAAACACCTCCTGCTCTATTAGTTGCACTAGTCGTGTCGCTCATTAATTGTAAAAATTCAGTGATAAGTCGCATTCATAGATATAGAATCTTTTAACATAAAATGATATCGTTAATGTCGATTGTATATCCATAGATATGTTGCTGATTCTTGATATACCTACTTGACATATACGTTTTGGTGACGAATAACTAAGGGGATAGAATCAGTTTTCATGTTATGAAATTCAAATTTGAAATACATGCTAGTTTAATTAGTCAATATATTCATGAGTCTGTTCAACGTTAGTAGTTGTCAATTTTTTCATCTGAATGATTTATGTAAATGGGAAATTTGGTGACGTTGGCAGATATTTGATAATCTATTCACAGCTTTCCCAGATCTTTGGGCGATTCTGAGCTTGACATGATTCTAGGCTTCACATTCTTTATAGTCATTTATTTTCTATTGAATGATTATATATGTTGATCTCTTGAATGATGTATACGGTCTAATTTTTTTTTAAATCCAATTGATATTGAAAACTTACTGAAATAACACTAAAATGAAATAATTATTAATATCTTGGATTTACTTGTATTTTATAAGGTGTAGGCTTGCAGTTCAGATTAATTATTCGTCCATAACTTGGATCAGAACGCAAGTTAGTCTCCAAAGCTTGATATATACTTGTTATAAATAAAAAGAGTTCCCGTTTGGACAAAGTATCTCCTATACATCGCCTACGACCGACACCAAATTGTGTTGCTATTATATCTGCTCTCTCATGTATAATTGTGTTATTCTTGCTTAAGAATCTATCTGGTCTAAATGTGTTGGGGTCTGTCCAAATATTTTGATCCTTAAATATGCCATAAATATTACAGAAAACAACAGTTCCTTTTTTGATCTCATAGTTTCTTAATTTAACATCGCTACTTGTTGAATGTGCAATATTGAGTGGCGCAACTGTTCCATGTCGCATTACTTCTAAGATAGTTGCTTCCACATACGGTAATCTCCCTTGGTCTTGTAGTGTTGCTCTCCGTCCTCCAAGAATGTTATCTATTTCATGTTGCATTTTTCTTGAACGTTAGTATGTATAGACAGTAACAGAATTGTCCATTGTAATGTTGTTGAGGTTGTATCAATGCTAGCACCAATGAAATCCCGTATAGTGGAGTAGATCTGACCCCTTGTAATTCCATCACGGTCAACTTCTTTTTCCGCGTATTTATTTGCGGCAGTAATTAGACCATCAACTATACCACGTTCGTGATTTTTATCGTATGATGGTAGACTCTCACTTATGCATTTCTCAGCAAATTTATTGTTCAATTCCAATCTTTCCAAAAGTTGTTTCACTTTTGACGGCATTATAAATCGTGGCAACATATTCACAAATATCATATTTCCTGCACTAGCACCTTCGTTAACAGTTTTAAGGTTTTTAACCATATCAATGAACATTTCATCCGAATGACAGTTTATATCGGAACCGAATAATAACTGATAGATAACAGCAGCTACTGTCATTTCAATATCATGTATAGGATTGAATTCTTTGTCTTGTGACTGCATCCATGTTTGAATAAGTATATCTGATTCCTTTCTCACCAAGTACTCAGTTGGGGCTGATTTACTTGTCGCAAATTCTTGCAAGACACCGCTTGCTATTTTACGATGTAAACGCAATCTTTGTGAATATTCCCCAAACACAAGGCCTTTTATTTTATTAGTTGCATTATTAGAATAAAATTTTGGACGATCGGAGAATATTTCAGGCATTCTAATTAAAGCCTCGTCGATTGCCTCCTTACTATTTAGTACTATAGTCGGCCACTTACCCATGCGTATGAAGAAAACGTCACCATATTGAATCGCCATTTTACTGAAGGTTTCTGCAGGATTTGTTCCAAGTAATGTTAGATGTCCGATGAAAGGATAACCCCATGGTCCTGGAGGTAGCTTTCGTATTTCCCAAATTTTCTTCAAAATTCCAGTTATTAATAAGATAGAAGAAAATATTGCTATACAAAATTTCAAATCAAAATTGTCAAATGGTGTGAAGTTGGTCTCCATCTTTACTGTGAACTTGTATGACTATTTACTTAATAGTATCATCTGAATGATTACAAATTCATATAAAGGTTGTTATAACGTAATAAAAAGGTTATGATATGTATAGTATGATACGACCGCAAGATACGATAACAATTCGATTCAAATTAGTAAGTACTTACGATTACAAGGTACAATGTACAAGGTTTATGGGAACATTTACATTTAGCTCCGAATCAGACAGTAACGCGTTTGACACAGTTATAAACGGAAAAACAGTAAGAGCCACAAGAAATATATTGAAACAAATAAAACGAGTCATTCGATATATTTTTATCAAACACAGGACATATCTATAACTAGTACTAGACAATAATTATACCTGAATGCTTTCTCTTACTCCAACACAGGTAGTTTACCGATGTCATATCTACAAAAAGTCATAGACAATAGTTATACCTGAATGCTTTCTCTTACTCTAACACAGATAGTTTACCGATGTCATATCTATAAAAGGACCTAGACAATAGTTATACCTGAATGCTTTCTCTTACTCCAACACAGATAGTTTACCGATGTCATATCTATAAAAGGACCTAGACAATAGTTATACCTGAAGTCTTTCTCTTACTCCAACACAGATAGTTTACCAATGTCATCTCTATAAAAGGACCTAGACAATAGTTATACCTGAAGTCTATCTTTTACTCAAACACAGATAGTTTACCGATGTCATATCTATAAAAGGACCTAGACAATAGTTATACCTGAAGTCTTTCTTACTCAAACACAGATAGTTTACCGATGTCATATCTATAAAAGGACCTAGACAATAGTTATACCTGAAGTCTTTCTCATACTCAAACACAGATAGTTCACCGATGTCATATCTATAAAAGGACCTAGACAATAGTTATACATGAAGTCTTTCTCTTACTCAAATACAGATAGTTTACCGATGTCATATCTATAAAAGGACCTAGACAATAGTTATACCTGAAGTATTTCTAATAGTTTACCGATGTCATATCTATAAAAAGTCCTGGACAAACTTATACATGAATGTTTTCTGATACGCCAACACAGCTTTTAATGAGAAATGATTAAAGTAAAGCACAGCTGCAACATACATTAAATGTAATGGTCATTCAGACTGTCTGCGCCAGGAAGTTTCATATTTCGGAAACGGTTTTCCGATGTGTGTTTGAAATTTAACATTAACTCTCTCTCTTATTTACGATATTATAGTGATTTTCCTTATTGGCGTGGTGGCAGCGAGATTACGTCCCACGTTCTTCGTACAAATGTGTGTAAGTCATTCCGTAATAAAAACATTACTGTGAACGCAAGTGAACGACAACCCATATCATCCTAAACATGGCTAGTTCCACCCGGGCACTGACGCAATGGTGCTTAACAAAGATTGAAACTGTGAACACTTTTGAAAACTGGCTCCAGAACCTTATATATACATTATCTTTAGACAAAAACTTTGCACCTTTTCTTGTGTCGGGAACCAAATGGGAAAAGAAAACCAAAACAACAACAACAACTCAAAGGGGGTTTGAAAATGATGGGGAAGAAGTCCCAGAAGGCAACAGAAAAACACGAGAACAAAAAGTTAGCATGCTAGAGCTTATGTTAGGACAGATTGCCAACTACTGCCCAATAATTTCTAGGAACACTATTATTAAAAACACCTCATCGATTGACAATATTTGGCAAATCATCCGCCTCCACTATGGTTTTCAGATTACAGGCGCGCATTTTGTTGACTTTGATGCTATTCACTATGATCCAGGTGAGAGACCTGAAGATTTGTACCAACGGTTAATGGCCTTTATTGAAGACAGTTTGTTAGGAAAAGATATGGGTATAACTCACCACGATGAAGACATAGAGGACGACGAGGAACTATCACCTATATTAGAAAACCTCTTAATATTGACATGGCTTCGTCTCATCCATCCTGAGCTACCTCAACTTATAAAACAGAGATATGGTACAGAGCTTCGGAAGAGAACACTAGTGTCTATAAAAACAGAAATATCACAAGCTCTAGAATCACTTCTAGAAGAATTACATACAACAGAGGAGGCCAAAATCATGAGAGCAGCCGTAAAACGCTTTCCAAAGACAAAACAATCTTCGTTTGTGCCCCGCTCAAACTTCAAATCATGCCCACGGTGCAAATCAGCAGGACGACCAGACCGTCATTTTCTTAGTCAATGCACATACTTTCCACAACAAGATCGACAATTTATGGCTATTTAAGCTCGTGCTGTATCTGATATTCATGATGTTGACGAAGGTGATTCAGATAACAATGATTCAACCTTTCAAGACCAGTTTCTCGTAGCATCTAACAGAGTTCAGATTCAACAATCACCTTATATTGACGTTTATTGTGGCCACAATCCTACAAGACTTACCATTGACAGTGGAGCTACTGGAAATATGATACGTGCCTCCGCCGCTACCAAACTTAACGCAAAAATAACCAGCAGCTCACAGTCAGCTAATCAAGCAGATGGATCATCAACTCTAACAGTTGTGGGAGAAACTAGACTCACATTTACGAGAGATAAACACCAGTTGTATTTTGAGGGACTAGTAGTTGAGAACTTAGATTCTGACATATTGGCTGGAATTCCATTTATGGAGAAAAACGATATATCTATTCGTCCCGCACGCCGACAGGTACTTATAGGGAATGATTGTATTTACAAGTATGGTTCATCCGCCAACGGAACTTCTAATTGCGCTGTGCGCAGAGTGCATGTGGCATGAGCACCATCAGACGCCACAACTTTATGGCCAGGAGACTACATAGATGTAAAAATACCTACTGACATGGTTTCAACTGATGGCATATTTTTCATTGAAGTTCACAAAAATGATTCTCATGAAAATCTCTTTACTTGGCCTGAACTAAGTTTAGTTTCTAACGTTGCAGGAAACCTGCGAATACCTTACCTCACTGATGAACCTCTCGTTCTGAAACGTAATGAACATTTCTGCAACGTACTTTCTACATATTCGCCGGATAATAATGACATTAAAAGCCCGGAACATGCTGTTGCTACTAAATCTCAACTCCATAAGGCTCAAGTACTACATTCCGATCTTGTTCGAGTTGACCCTGATGGTCTATTACAACCATGTGTTAAGGAAAAATTTAAAGCCTTACTTAGACAGTATGACGATGTTTTCAGTCCAACCTTTAAAGGCTACAATGGAGCTGTTTGAGCAAAAGTTAACATGGGACCAGTTCAACCACAACAAAGAAAGGGACGGATACCTCAATATTCAAAAACGCACTTAGTTACTTTACAGGAAAAATTCAATGAACTCGAAGACATTAGGTGTGTTTAAAAGACCAGAAGATATAGGTGTTACAGTAGAATATCTCAATCCATCATTTCTCATCAAAAAGCCGAATTGAGGTTTTCGACTTGTCACAGCATTTGCCGATGTTGGTCGCTACAGTAAACCTCAACCCTCATTAATGCCAGATGTAGATTCTACACTTCGACAAATTGCTCAGTGGAAACATATTGTGATTTCTGATTTGACTACATCTTTTTATCAAATTCCGTTATCTAGGGACTCGATGAAGTATAGTGGTGTCTCAAGCCCATTTTGTGGTATTAGAGTATATGTGAGGTCTGCAATGGGGATGCCTAGATCTGAGACGGCGTTAGAGGAACTTACTTGCCGTGTGCTAGGCCCCCTAGTACAAAAAGGCGTCGTAGCGAAAATTACCGACGATCTATATTGCAGCGGCAATTCACCAGAAGAACTTCTTACTAACTGGGAAAGAGTATAACAAGCCTTACAGAAGTGTAGCCTTAATTTATCAGCTACAAAAACAATCATTGCACCTAAACAAGCTACAATCCTCGGCTGGATTTGGGAACTCGGATCAATTCGTGCAAGCCCTCACCGCATTGCTACACTTTCTTACTGTCAGCCTCCAAAGACCGTACGTGCACTTAGATCATTTGTTGGTGCCTACAAAGTGTTGTCTCGTGTAATTAAGACCTCATTGGACTTCTGTCATTACTTGAAAACGCAGTAGATGGATGCGAGTCAAAAGACACAATATCATGGACCAAAGAGCTGAACTCAGCCTTAACTAGCGCACAAAACGCACTTTTTACCAATCGTTCGATTGCTCTCCCTCGTCCAACCGACCAACTTTGGATTGTTACAGACGGAGCTTTAAAAAAATGCGGGCTTGGAGCTACGTTGTACGTAAACAGAAACGACAAACTTCTTCTTGCAGGGTTCTTCAGTACGAAACTTAGACAAACTCAACGCCAGTGGTTACCTTGTGAAATTGAGGCCTTATCAATTGCTGCTGCTATAAAACATTTTAGTCCGTACATTATTCAATCTTTATCTACAAAATGTGTTCTAACTGAAAGTAAACCGTGTGTTCAAGCCTTTGAAAAGTTATGTAGAGGTGAGTTTTCATCAAGCCCTCGGGTTTCAACTTTTCTGTCGACTGCGAGTTGCTTCCAAGTATCTATCAGACATGTTTCTGGATTACCAATACTACCGTCTGACTATTCAAGCCGTAACGCACCCGATTGTGACAATCCCGCCTGTCAAATTTGCAATTTTATACATCTTCATGAGGAATGCGTTGTGCGTCACGTGACAACTGCCGACATTCTAAACGGAACAGTAAAGCTTCCTTTTACAAGCAGAGCAGCATGGCTTTCAAACCAGACCGAATGTTCTGAACGGTTGCTCACTTACGCCAGGGGACCAGACCCTCCAAGAAACTCACAAACATAAAGGACATAAAGCGATACCTGAATGTAGCTTCGTTAACTATGGCAGTTTTTTTACAACCCTAATCTATGGCAAGTTTTGTAATTTCCTAATCTATGGCGGATTTTTGTTGTTTCCAAATCTATGGCAAGTTTTGTGCAAATGGAAAACAATGCAGTACATATACGACCAATGACTTGTCTTATACAAGTGGAAATGTATGACAACGAAAGAATGTCTATAAACATTTGTGAAATAAACATTACATAATGGTCAACTAAATCTTGATGGTAACCGTAAAATTTCGTAAATGATGAATTCACATACCTTAATACAATTTTCAAGATTGAAATGATTTGCAACGTAAAAATAAGCATTTTTTAATCTGTGCATGGTACCTGTTTGACACATTCCATTCATTAAACCAACTAGTAAAAATGGAAGTCCCTTAACAAACAAACAGTTTGACTTTTCACATAATATTTATTCCATCGTTAATACATCTTTTTTATTTGATGACGATTTAAATCAAATTGGTATCCGTTAATTTCATCTCTCACTTTATAAACTTTGCCAGCCGTAGATGCTAAAATATTTACTACAACTCCTTTCCTTAACTATCCTGTACTGAAAACAGCGGTGCCTTTATTCATGGCGGGATTCGGCCGGTACAACACATTTTGTCCCTCTTCCGGATAATAGGTCACATCTTCCTTTACACCATCGTCTAGAATGTTCATTGCCTCTGCAAATTAAAAACAAAAATTGAATAAAAAATAAATAAATACCAACTGGAAGATAATTAAACATATGTTTGCATTCATTTTTATCACATGTAAAACAAGTAATCGTATTGATCTTTAAAATTAAATTTATAAGTAAAATTTGCCTACTTTTATTAGTTACAAGTAAAAAGTTAATGCATATGTGTTTAAAACTTACCATGTAAAGTAAGTTCCTCTTCAATATGATTTGTACTGGCGAATTGGTTTCCACATGATGCCTCAGATAAGGATGATTGTTGCACATCAACAGATCTTAATTCTGTGAGTTCTTCCTCTGACTCGTTTTCATCAACATCTAATTCGGCATGCTCTAAAAAGTCTCGTTCTTCTTTAGTAAGAGAAGCATAAGGTACCTATAAATACAAAGGTATGTTAAAAGAAGATGCTCTTTGTATAATAAATAATAGTTTTCAATTTCTTTGGTGTGAAAAAAAACCCGTTGTTTTGTTAGTATTTCTTTATATCCTGACATTCGGCAAGGTATAATTCATTATGGAATCCATAATGTTAAAATCACCCTCAAGTGAAAAAATAAAAAAAACAAACTAATATCAATAACAACCCTAACCAAACTCTTACTTAAGACAAAACCTACGTCTCAGGATCGTTCATTTACACAGCCTAGACGGCCCATTCTTACAGCCTACAGCGCTAGACGGCACATTGTCACAGCCTACGGCCCTAGACGGAACATTGACACATCCTACGGCGGAAAACGGTACAATAACAAACTGAGGCGCTATAGTGCACATGACACAGTCTGCGGTGCTAGACTGCACATTGAACAGCCTACGTCCCTAGACGACTTTTTGACACAGAATACTAGTAATAAAAGTAAGAATGCTATCATAAATGACCCTTACTTACTTTAACCATAGACAAAGCCTATGGTGTTGGGACGTCCATTCACACAGCCATTAGCGCTAGACATGTACTCAGCCTACGACGCTAGACGGACACATGTACACCGCCTACGGCGCTAGAGAGCAATTTGACATAGCCTACGGCGCTAGACGGCACATCAACACAGCCTACGACCCTAAACGAAATATTGTCACAGGATACAAGTTTTGAATTTAAAACAATTTTTAAATAATATAAATAATAATAAGTTTTTTATTAACACGAAAACAACGTTTTTAATTAATTCTTAATTTACCCAACCTCGAAAAATAATAATTTAAATAAAATTATTCAAGTAAAGAACTAACCTGATCATCAAGCGGCACAGCAAAATTTGGTCGACTAAAAAATAGCTGATATGGAGTTTTTGGACGTGTGGCCTTGTTTAATCTGTTGTAATATGCGTAATACAATTCTAGTTGATCAGATCAGTCTGAACGTTCTGACATTTTAATTCTAAAATACTCAGTCAGTGTGCCATTAAAACGTTCCACTCTTCCCTGACTTTGAGGGTGGTACATGTAATGTCTGCATTTGGACTGTGTCAAATTGTATTACAACTTTAAGGCGCGAGTTCCGAAATTCTTTTCCAGTGTCAGATTGTAGAATACGTGGAGCTCCATATAAATAAATGTAACTGAGTACAACTTTGCTTATTTCAGTAGCACTTTTAGTTTTACATTCTTGCCCGAATGCAAACCTTGAGAAACAATCAACAATGTTACATATGTACTGAAATCCTTTATGAGGGGTCATCTTTTTCAGGTCAATTTGCCATAGCGAATTAGGATAAGTTGCCGGTATTGGGCGTCTTGTTCTTTCTGTTTTTGGTAGAGATATTGCACTTTACATTGTTCACAGTCCACGTAAAGATCAAAGAAAAGCTTTACATTTTCCTTACAACTGGAAAGACAAATCTTCGAATAGATTCATAAATGCTGTGAGATTTTCTGTGATCTATAGAGTGATTCCACAACTAAATTGGACATACTGGTAAGTAGCTTTTGAAGATCTCACTGTGACTTTACGATGGAGAAAATCAAAACATTTTCCTTTGCTTTGTCAAGTTCATGTAGTGATTTTATGTCACAAATTAATATTATGCATTAGTTTGCTACCCCTAGATTTTAAGCAGTGGAAGAGTTAGTCGTATTCCAACGAATTTTGACATGAAAAACTTTCTTATTTGGTAATAAAGTATTAGTAAAATATTGTTTTATTTAAAGGTATTGATGGTAAATACGAACCAAATTAAACACACAAAGGAAAAGGTCTGCTTTA
Source organism: Mytilus coruscus (assembly GCA_017311375.1). Classification (NCBI taxonomy): domain Eukaryota; kingdom Metazoa; phylum Mollusca; class Bivalvia; order Mytilida; family Mytilidae; genus Mytilus; species Mytilus coruscus. Next base: position 63,748,524 of record CM029607.1, read on the forward strand.
TTGTATAATTAATATCAAATTAACGATGGTATTTCCAAACTAAAACTTAATAAACGAACTTTCCAATTAGCATCGCTGTAGGTTGACAAAACTATTATAGTGTTTAAGCGAACTCCTTTAAACTAAAAATCTACATGTATGAAAATTGTCGCACTTATGATCTGGGTTTTTAAATGATAAATGGACACTTTGGGATTTTATCATTTCCATCCTGTAGAAAATATATGTTTACAATGTTTTCATGCAACCAACATTTTATTGTTATTATTGGTTGAATTAACCTTAATTTCACTTGCGTGTTAAAATGTTTCGATTGAACTTTTTATGGACACCGTTTGTTCTGTTATTCAATAATCAAATTGTCACATTTGTATGATGTTTGAGTATTGTGTTGCATACATCAAAAGAAAGACCTATCGTTTTGAAAGAAAATAACTCCGTATAGGTACAAAAATGTATATAATAAATGTATATAGAACAGTTCATTTTTTCAGTTATATTGTAAGGGCAGAATAATCCCCAACACCAGAGGGCAGTCTACCCTGTGAAGGTGTTTATGATTGTGTAAAAATAAAAAGAAAAAAGCGGTAGCGCCAGGTAGTTTCATATTCCGGAAACGGTTTTTCGATATGTGTTTGACATTTAACATTAACTCCCTCTCTTCCTGTTTTACGATATTATAACTTGGCATTTTACTGTGTTAGTCAATAAATAGACAATATCTCAAGTCGTACATTTGTGTAGTGATTTTCCTTATTGGCGCTGCTACAGTTCATCAAAACAATTAACCTAGAATTATTTAACAACTATGACCTTATCAATTTACTATCGTCAATTCAAACTGATTACAGATAAGGATGCAATTTTTGAAATTACGGTTCCATGACACTCGAATGCTTTCTGATACTCAAACACAAATAGTTTACCGATGCAATATCTATAGATAGTACTAAGACAAAATTATACTTGAATGCTGTCTCATACGCCAACACAAATAGTTTACCGATGCAATATCTATAGATAGTACTAGACATATGTAGGACTCAAATCTATGGTGGGTTCCAAATCTATGGCAGATTTCTCATCCCAAATCTATGGCAGTTATTTTACAACCCCAATCTATGGCAAGTTTTGTAATTTCCTAATCTATGGCAAGTTTTGTAATTTCCTAATCTATGGCAAGTTTTGTAATTTCCTAATCTATGGCGGATTTTTGTTGTTTCCAAATCTATGGCAAGTTTTGTGCAAATGGAAAACAATGCAGTACATATACGACCAATGACTTGTCTTATACAAGTGGAAATGTATGACAACGAAAGAATGTCTATAAACATTTGTGAAATAAACATTACATAATGGTCAACTAAATCTTGATGGTAACCGTAAAATTTCGTAAATGATGAATTCACATACCTTAATACAATCTTCAAGATTGAAATGATTTGCAACGTAAAAATAAGCATTTTTAATCTGTGCATGGTACCTGTTTAACACATTCCATTCATTAAACCAACTAGTAAAAATGGAAGTCCCTTAACAAACAAACAGTTTGACTTTTCACATAATATTTATTCCATCGTTAATACATCTTTTTTATTTGATGACGATTTAAATCAAATTGGTATCCGGTAATTTCATCTCTCACTTTATAAACTTTGCCAGCCGTAGATGCTAAAATATTTACTACAACTCCTTTCCTTAACTATCCTGTACTGAAAACAGCGGTGCCTTTATTCATGGCGGGATTCGGCCGGCACAGCACATTTTGTCCCTCTTCCGGATAATAGGTCACATCTTCCTTTACACCATCGTCTAGAATGTTCATTGCCTCTGCAAATTAAAAACAAAAATTAATTAAAAAAAAAATAAATACCAAATGGAAGATAATTAAACATATGTTTGCATTCATTTTTATCACATGTAAAACAAGTAATCGTATTGATTTTTAAAATTAAATTTATAAGTAAAATTTGCCTACTTTTATTGGTTACAAGTAAAAAGTTAATGCATATGTGTTTAAAACTTACCATGTAAAGTAAGTTCCTCTTCAATATGATTTGTACTGGCGAATTGGTTTCCACATGATGCCTCAGATAAGGATAATTGTTGCACATCAACAGATCCTAATTCCGTGAGTTCTTCCTCTGACTCGTTTTCATCAACATCTAATTCGGCATGCTCTAAAAAGTCTCGTTCTTCTTTAGTAAGAGAAGCATAAGGTACCTATAAATACAAAGGTATGTTAAAAGAAGATGCTCTTTGTATAATAAATAATAGTTTTCAATTTCTTTGGTGTGAAAAAAAAACCCCGTTGTTTTGTTAGTATTTCTTTATTTTCTGACATTCGGCAAGGTATAATTCATTATGGAATCCATAATGTTAAAATCACCCTCAAGTGAAAAAATAAAAAAAACAAACTAATATCAATAACAACCCTAACCAAACTCTTACTTAAGACAAAACCTACGTCTCAGGATCGTTCATTTACACAGCCTAGACGGCCCATTCTTACAGCCTACAGCGCTAGACGGCACATTGTCACAGCCTACGGCCCTAGACGGAACATTGACACATCCTACGGCGGAAAACGGTACAACAACAAACTGCGGCGCTATAGTGCACATGACACAGTCTACGGTGCTAGACTGCACATTGACACAGCCTACGTCCCTAGACGGCTTTTTGACACAGAATACCAGTAATAAAAGTAAGAATACTATTATAAATGACCCTTACTTACTTTAACCATAGACAAAGCCTATGGTGTTGGGACGTCCATTCACACAGCCATTAGCGCTAGACATGTACTCAGCCTACGACGCTAGACGGACACATGTACACCGCCTACGGTGCTAGAGAGCAATTTGACATAGCCTACGGCGCTAGACGGCACATCAACACAGCCTACGGCCCTAAACGAAATATTGTCACAGGATACAAGTTTTGAATTTAAAAAAAATTTTTAAATAATATAAATAATAATCAGTTTTTTATTAACACGAAAACAACGTATTTAATTAATTCTTAATTTACCCAACCTCGAAAAATAATAATTTAGATAAAATTATTCAAGTAAAGAACTAACCTGATCAAGCGGCACAGCAAAATTTGGTCGACTAAAAAATAGCTGATATGGATTCTTTGGACGTGTGGCCTTGTTTAATCTGTTGTAATATGCGTAATACAATTCTAGTTGATCAGATCAGTCTGAACGTTCTGACATTTTAATTTTAAAATACTCAGTCAGTGTGCCATTAAAACGTTCCACTCTTCCCTGACTTTGAGGGTGGTACATGTAATGTCTGCATTTGGACTGTGTCAAATTGTATTACAACTTCTTTAAGGTGCGAGTTCCGAAATTCTTTTCCAGTGTCAGATTGTAGAATACGTGGAGCTCCATATAAATAAATGTAACTGAGTACAACTTTGCTTATTTCAGTAGCACTTTTAGTTTTACATGCTTGCCCGAATGCAAACCTTGAGAAACAATCAACAATGTTACATATGTACTGAAATCCTTTATGAGGGGTCATCTTTTTCAGGTCAATTTGCCATAGCGAATTAGGATAAGTTGCCGGTATTGGGCGTCTTGTTCTTTCTGTTTTTGGTAGAGATATTGCACTTTTACATTGTTCACAGTCCACGTAAAGATCAAAGAAAAGCTTTACATTTTCCCTTACAACTGGAAAGACAAATCTTCGAATAGATTCATAAATGCTGTGAGATTTTCTGTGATCTATAGAGTGATTCCACAACTAAATTGGACATACTGGTAAGTAGCTTTTGAAGATCTCACTGTGACTTTACGATGGAGAAAATCAAAAACATTTTCCTTTGCTTTGTCAAGTTCATGTAGTGATTTTGTGTCACAAATTAATATTATGCATTAGTTTGCTACCCCTAGATTTTAAGCAGTGGAAGAGTTAGTCGTATTCCAACGAATTTTGACATGAAAAACTTTCTTATTTGGTAATAAAGTATTAGTAAAATATTGTTTTATTTAAAGGTATTGATGGTAAATACGAACCAAATTAAACACACAAAGGAAAAGGTCTGCTTTATTGTATAATCAATATCAAATTAACGATGGTATTTCCAAACTAAAACTTAATAAACGAACTTTCCAATTACCATCGCTGTAGGTTGACAAAACTATTATAGTGTTTAAACGAACTCCTTTAAACTAAAAATCTACATGTATGAAAATTGTCGCACTTTTGATCTGTGTTTTTAAATGATAAATGGACACTTTGGGATTTTATCATTTCCATCCTGTAGAAAATATATGTTTACAATGTTTTCATGCAACCAACATTTTATTGTTATTATTGGTTGAATTAACCTTAATTTCACTTGCGTGTTAAAATGTTTCGATTGAACTTTTTTATGGACACCGTTTGTTCTGTTATTCAATAATCAAATTGTCACATTTGTATGATGTTTGAGTATTGTGTTGCATACATCATACAGCGATCTTCAATATGTTGATATTTTGCTTAATGCAGTGGATCTAGTGAACTAAGTCTTCAAACAATCACATCTTAATCAAAAAATTATCTTTCTAGTTATCAGATTTTAATAAGTTAATAATAAATATGTCTAGTCTCGGAAACCCACATACACGATTACCATCGAACGTTAGTTATTGGCAGTCTTATAATTATCTCAACATCTTATTATTATAAAAAGAGACAACTATTTAAAACTAATGATTAAAATTGTTTTCAATAATCTTGCAATTATTTTCATTATTTTCTGTCTGTTGATTTGTACTTTCTCTCATTTTAAAAATTAAAAAGCCAATTTAAATTACAAAAATATAATTGACATTAGTTTTTGCCGATTAAACTTTTTAGCAATTTCGAACGACCTCATCAAATTGTTATTTTGTTTTCAAAATGAAGAAGTAAATTGTAAATATTATTAAAACAAAGTTATTCTCATGGTTATTTTGTGTTTATAGCAGAAAATCATTTAGTAATAACGAGGCTTATGTCCAGCCCTATACTACTTTGTTTACGTGTAAAGTTATGCTTTCATTGCTATATAAAAAATGTGTCAATTTTTTACTTAAAATCGGTTTCTCCATAAGCTGATGAATTTCTAATTAATAAGTTTTTGATGATGTATTTGCAAAGTCCGACAGTGGTTTTTCTATAATTATTATTTATGAACTGACGTTCCCCTAGTTTAATTATATTGGGTATCTCCTTTATTTCAGTAAGAGTGTATTTTATAATTAAACCTTAATTTCGGATAATAGATCTAACACATGGAGAATATCATTTTAATGTGTCAAAAACACTATAGAAGGGGGCTTAAATATGTTAATTTGAGAAATTTATGATTGTAGAGTTTTGATCAAAAGAATATTGAAGTTAAATTCTACGTGGATAAAACCGTTTTCTTCACCACACATCAAAAATTTACAAAGTTGTAAAAAACATATAAAGGACAAACTTTTACAAATAAATACTAGTAAGAAGAAGAGAAGCGAAAGATAACAACGCGATATTCATACTCATAAGTCGAAAACAAACTGACCATGCCATGGCAAAAAACGAAAAGACAAACAATAGTACACACAACACAATATAGAAAACTCAAGACTAAGCAACACGAACCCCACCAGAAAATCGGGGGTGGTCTCAGATGCCCCGGAAGGGAAAGCAGATCCAGCTCCACATGTGACACCCGTCGAAAGGGAAAGCAGATCCTACTTCACATGTGGCACCCGTCGTGGTGTAAGTATAATGATAAGTCTAATTCGGTAGGTCACATTCAAGCAAAAGAGGACGGGATTGTGGTTACGACAATTGGATTATATCCGTCGTCATCTGTGAAACAGATATTCCATAACGGTCAACCAACTCATGCGTCCGTAAAATTTCGAAGGAAAAATTGATCAATTGAAGTTACGAAACTTATACAATACTTCGATTTTACCAAATTAATATTGTGATATATGTATTTTGACGGAAATTAAAGATTGGGTCAAACATTTGAAATTAATACTGTATGTAAACCAATATAAATATTATTATTCAAATCATGATGTATAAATTTGCATTTCATTAAATTATTAGTAATATAATACCTAAATAATTACCTAGAGGTCTACGGTTATAATTGAGTCATACATTTACGTTTTTATATTAAAATGATTTCAGGATTATGGAGATTAGAACTCGGGTCTTAGAAAATACATACATTAATATGGTCACTTCCAACAAAAAAAAAACAAAAAAATAAACTGCATGTGCATGGACTTCACACTTCATACTGAATACGACTTTGGAACCATATTAGGATGTAGCTCCCCATATCCAACATGATGCATGTATGGGCAGTGATTAAGTATCAATTTTGCCGTGCAACAGGTCGCCTACTGGCCCCTCAAAGTGGATACTAGGGTTCATTAACGTGCTGAGATCGTGGCACTCTCCATACACACACGAGGCAACAAATGTATCGTCTCCATTACGTGGCTGAGAATTTCTACAGCAAACAGAGCCAAACGGACGCCCCTTGAGGAGGAGTAGTGCTCCTCAGTCAAAAATGGGGACATATTTCTATATCATGATGATATCCTCGGGGTGAACAAGTGTTGCAGAATCTAAAATAGCGATGTGGTTTTTTTTTTTTGTAATAAACTGATTTACAAAAATTAGATACCTTCGAAAAGTTAATAAAATCCAAATGAATTGCAACAAAAGAAATGTACTGCATAATTAAAACTCGATTAACTGGCATGATACAATGTAACAAGAATGTATGTGTTGAATAAAAACTATTTTGGTCCAAATCTTTCTTTCTGGTCATTTTTGCTGGACCGAGTATCTGTCTATTCATTCAAGTTTTCAAGTTCAAAGGCAAATATTCCAAAAATAGGTTTTTGCAACACTTGATCACCCCGAGGATATCATACCGATATTACATGTTACTTTTATTATTCTTCCCTTAGTTTATTTATTTTGTATTTGCATTGTGTCATAGGTCAAATTTATTTGTTCAGTGTATGTTCAATGAGGTTAATATGTCCTTTGATTGAGTTAAGCTATTTCAGTTGATATTTTATAGTGTGTCTTTCTATGTTGTGATGTTACACTATTGTTTCAGAAAAAGGGTGAAGGTTTGGTACCATTAAAACGTTTAAACCCGCTGCATTTGTTTGCACCTGTCCTAAGTCAGGAATCTGATGTTCAGTAGTTGTCGTTTGTTGATGTGATTCATAGGTGTTTCTCGTTTCTCGTTTTTTATATAGATTAGACCGTTGGTTTTCCCGTTTGAATGGTTTTACACTAGTAATTTTTGGGGCCCTTTATAGCTTACTGTTCGGTGTGAGCCAAGGCTCCGTGTTGAAGACCGTACTTTGACCTATAATGGTTTACTTTTATAAATTTTGACTTGGATGGAGAGTTGTCTCATTGGCACTCATACCACATCTTCTTATATCTATTTAATTATAAATTTAATTTTAATTTTAATATTGCGATTTAGTGGCAACAATTCCTGTATTGCGTCGATTAATGATTTCATTAGTATTGACCTATTTGCAGCTCCTATGTTGCTGATCATTATTGTAGTTCAAAGTTTTAGGTTATCTATTAAAGTTTACAAAATAATTGGTAAACACTAAAATCAAATCAATAACTCATATATGAAATTGATTGATTATTTCGTTCATTTTCTCTATTTGTAGATCTTATTTTGCTGATCATTTTTATTGATAGCAGTTTCTCCCCTTCTTCTACTTATTCACAAAAGACTAACTGAAAATGATAAAATAGTCAATCAAGGGCCTTAACTCCTACAAGGAGTCAACTGAAGATCTTATTTTGTTATTTTTGCTGCATATCTTTCGAGGAGGTATTTAACGTCCCTCACATCAACTCAATCAGCTTAATCCGCCAGTTTGAAATAAATGTATATTTTCTCTCTATATTAATTACTTTCTGCAAAAAACACAAAAAGTGGCAAAAAATTAACGTCATTCAAGAACAATTACTCTTACAAAGAGTCAACTCATGATTTCAACCATGTTGAATTGTTTGAAGGTTTTATTTGATGATCATTTTTTTTTTTCCAATTTGTATTTTCTCTGTTTTATAAATAGTTTCTACAAAAAACACAAAAAGGTAGACATCATCATTCAAGGGCTTTAATTCCTAAAACGAGTCGACTGAAGCTTATTTTGCTGGCCATCATGGGGTCTATCTATGGGGTGTTTGACGTCCTACATATCAACTTAAATAATACCCTTCGCCGGACAGTTAACTATATAGTGTCTCTCTATCTTCAATTATATTTTCTGTCATTTATAATCCTCCATGTAATCACAAAAACTGGACTTAAAAGCCTGACTTGCAGGACATTCCAACGTATTTGTAATAAGGGGTGTAGTACAAGCACTGACTGGTCTTGGGCTTATTATCTCTTTCATTCTTCTTCTGGAGTCTAAAACAATCAGCCATCAGGTGACCATTCTTCTTACAATAAGCACAAGTCAGTGACTTCTTCTCAAAAGTATCAAATTTTGGACTAGACATATAATAACTAGACTGACTCTTATTCTGTGCAACAGGCTTACTATCAGTACGCTCAGTGCTTTGATTCTTGTAATTTCCACTCGAAGTTTTAAATTTTGACACTTGAAACTTCTTTTATGTGAAAGGGTATAATTATCGGAAATAACAGCTGCATCATGTAATGTCTCAACAGTTTTGTCGTCTAAATGTGTTTTTGAGTCAAAATGAACACATTGTTTGAACTCTTCTAATAATATCAATTGTCTTAGGTTATCAAAATTGTTATCTGTTTTCTTTGACGTAAGCCATTATATAATAGATCTTCTTTTTCCCTAGCAAATTCAACATAGGTTTGTGAATCAAACTTTTTATAAGATCTACATTTCTGTCTATATGCTCCTGGTACTAGCTTATAAGCTTTCAAAACTTCCTGTTTTACCGTGTCATAATCAGAACTTCTTTCGGATAAAAGTGCTGAGTAAATTTCAGCGGCCTTGCCCTCAAAAACAATTTGCAGCATTGTAGTCCAATAAGACTTTTCTCAAACTGTGGAAAATGTTTATCAACTGTTTTTTCACAAAATCTGGGAACCAGATGTATATTTATTGCTGCATCAAAATATTCTGATTTAGACACTACTTTAGTGTTGCTTTCTTCTTTGACTATTTCAATTTTCATTTTCTCCATCTCTAACCTTTCCCTCATTTTAATTTCTGCCTGTTTTAATTTAGATTCATCTTCTTTTTCTTTTCTTTTCTCCATCTCTAACCTTTCTTTCATTTCAAGTGCTGCCTTCCTCTCTTCTTTTTCTTTTTCCAATTGTTTTAATTTAAGTTCATGTTCTAATTCAAGCTGTTTTAATTTGAAAGCATCAACATTTTCGACCTTGAGTTCAAGAGTCTCTTCATCTAAAATTTTTGCGTCAACTAATTTGTCTATTACCATTTTTTTTATAATTTGTTTTCTCACAGATACTCTAAAGTCTAATTTCAGATGTTTAGCAAGCAACACTAATTCCTCATTCTTTAAATTATCAAACCCCTCCAGGTCTGGCGTTTTCAAACATTTACCGGCATCAAATGCCATTTTGTAGAATTTTGTTGGTTAGTTCTAATAAAAATACTGAAAAAAAACTTAATAAAGACACAAATCAATAATAAAATTTAACAAGATTTATTATACACTAGTTTAAAAGAAGTATTACACAAAAAAAATGTCAACTTAACTGTCAAAATATATGTGTCCGATCTTTTGTCTTTTCTTTATCCGGAAATCTTCTCGGGAATCCACGCAGAATATTACGTCCAATAGGTCACAATCTAGTATGATGTAGTTTGTAAATAAAAGTGTCAACCCAAGTGCTGAGAATGTTGATGTCCATCGATGTCTAAGTCTATGTCTAACTTTAGGGTCTACATATATATACTTGTAACGGAAACTTCTAGATAATTGTAGATTTTTAAATTACGCATCTTTTATTATGATCATTCTGGAAACGTTATGTAAGTGAAATAGAAAGTTCTTATCATTCCACGAGTATCTATGATTGTTCCAGTGATTTCTAAACTGCATAGTTGTAACACAATGTGTATCATTTTGTACACAATGTAAACAATATATAATGTAAACATTCTTAGGCCACACAAAACAAATTAGGCCAACTAAATAAATATCATAACATTATATTTATGCTTATATCGGCTACACTAGAATACACAATAAATGCTGATACTAATTATCGAGTCCATCCATTGTTTATTGTTTATTTAAGACTTTTGTAATTTGAATACACGTTTAAGAATGTTACACATCAAATATGAGAATAAGAGTCAAATCGATGAACACGAATTTGACAGCTAATGCTCCTTTAAGAAAATATTACCATGTTTCAATGAGTTTTAGTAAGTTACAACAGCGGAATGACAATCAATTTATGTACAAGATGAGAGATGAGAGATAAAAACATCTACTTAAAATATGCCCACACACAAACAAATGTTTCTCACATTGACAAACTCTTAGTGAAAAATATTAAAATTATAAAGTTAACATTTTAAATTGACACGTCTTCAGACCTATGAATGCTAATAGTAATATGTATTTTCAAAAACAAACCAGAAATGATTACGATTGCTGTTTTATTATTCAGTATTTTCCTTAAGACATCGCTATTACGGTCTCTTTCTAGAGGCACATGTTTGAAGTTGTTTTGATCTCGCGTGTGTCTTCCATATCTGACATGAATACTAGTTTTTGGGGTTTTTTGGGAGTGTTTACAGACCTAGACATTCACACTGAATGCGACTATGGAATTAAATGAAAAATTGATGCATGCATAGCAGGAGATCCTAACCCTGTCGACACTATTGGGTTCACTGTAGTTCGCTGGAAGTTCTTGCAATACCGACTGCTTTTTCAAGTTTTGTCTGTTATACTTTTTCACCTGATATTTGTATACTTCCTTCATATTTGAGCTAAATATTTGGAATAAGAGGACACAACTGTCATTGAAAAGTATAGCTTAACAATTCGCATACTATATGAGAAATATCCATTGTTTTCTGCGTTGTTGATTTAAAGGAATATATCAGTGCATGAAAGACATCTTTTTTATACTTATTTTACAATTGATTTACCAGTGTATTTCACAGACGCTTAGTCTTGACAAACTTGATTTCTTTTAAATTAAATTTTGAAAATCTTCAGTTGCCTTTCAGACATATATATCTTAGTTTGAAAGCACTATTTGTATGTCTTGATATAATTCAAGACGTTTTAAATTTTAAAGTAAATTGTAGTTATCGTACATGCAACCAATTGCTTTAAATTTGATTTTGATCAAATTGAAATCCTTAAATTTCTTTAATCATTTATATAAAATAATTTGTAATATTTAATTCAATTTAACCTATGCGTCTTTATTGACATGAAAAGATGCACACGAAAAACATACACCTCTGGTAATATTTGTCAAAACTCACTTCTTTCCGCCCCCTTGGATCCAATCTAAAAGAAACATTTATAGTGTGTTCAAATTGAAAACTTACATGGTTGGTACAAGAAGGGTGAAATAGTATAGTACATGTTGAACTTTAGTAGGAACTATAATGTTTTAGTTATATACCGATATCATTTCTGAAGTAACTGCTGACATACTTCTGAAAAGTCCAAAAGTCTTTTCCGACAGTAATGGACCATTCGATGTATCTTGGTAGTTACAACAATGTGCTGTACCTTACATACATGAAAGTTTGTTGGTATATGAAAGCCACATTGAACCTCGATATTTGAACTATTTCCCTAGGCGTAGATAACGTTTGGCCGTATTTGGCACAATTTTTCGTATTTTTTGTTTGTTTTTAGTCCTCTTCGACTTAGTATTTGATTTGACCTTCGATCGCCACTAACGAGTTTTGTGTAAAAGAAACGTGAGTCTGCATATTAAATTTTAAATTTAGTATCATAGATGATATTATTAATATTATCTGTATATCCTAAGAAGATGTCACCATGCATTAGAACATGATGCTTTGAAATTGTCTCTCGTTTGAGTAGTAATAGTTGAAATTCAAGGTCTTTGTTTAAAAAAAATCAATGAGAAAATATGATAGAACAAATTGAGTGAAGGAGGAATCTGTTAAAACGAACAAGGAAGAGAATACACGAGATAAAAATGAAGGCACACGGACAAACAAATACAAATGCATACATCCAGTGCAATAAAACATGAAAGCGCACTAGTATATGTTGGTTTTATATAACCAGGTTTAGTATTAAAATGAAGCTCTTGCTAGGAACTGCAGATAAACTTATTGTTTAATTACAGAGTTGGGTGTTTATATTTGTTCATTGAACAATACATAATATGTAGGATTCGTGTTCTTGGTGCCTTAGTTGTAAGTGTTGTGTTGTGTGCGATTGAATTTTTCAAGATCTCTACTTATAATAATCCTGTTTATCATTTGTCATGGAAAACTTTCTTTCTTGGGCAAGTAGTGGTTAGAGACTTTCAAAGTACCTTCATGGTTAATGCATTCGATGATGTCTTGGGATTTGAAAAGAGACATTTACTAATCCATCATTGTATGATATATGATCACTGATGACTACAGTGACTAACCAACGTATGATAACAAGAGTAAAGTGGCAGGTGAAATACGTGGAGTAGGACCCGAATTCATCACCCGGTTATTTAGGGTGAGTTCGTGTTGCACAATCTTAAGTTTTCTTTGTAGTGTTTTGTGGACTGTTTTTTGTCTTTTCGTCAGTTACATGTTTTGCCATAATATTGTATGTTCTTCGGAAAGGGATTTTTATATGATCTCATGCTACTTTCATTCTCTTTTTGTAGATTTGTAGAATTGTTTAGGTAAAATTTTAATTTTAAATGCACTATGTATACGAAATATTTTATTGACAAATTTTAGGTAAAAAAAAAAAATGTAACTGTAACTACGAGACTAACTCCCTCAGAAAAAATGGTATTTCTTCTAAATTCTTTGTTTCCCCAAACCTTTAGGCTTGGCAATGAATTATGTAGATATTTTTCTAGAAGCACGTGCTGTGCGCATTGGACATGTGTTTGTAAATACTTATACACTGGTAATTGATAAATTGCTAGATGCTAGACAGAATAAATGGAATATGAAACATTTTAACGTGGTGTTAATTGGCTTGTTAGTTCTCTTCCGGATTTAATATGAGTTGTCCGTTAGTGTTTCGAGTAATCTTAACAAATAGATCTCATTTCATATCAATTTTGATATGACGTATATATTTATACAATAATGTCCTAATGAACTTTGTCTGACCACCAATTTTAAATAAGGATAGCTAGAAAAACAAATACAATGTTTCATGTTGAACACAATACAGCCTATATTCTTACTATATTCACAAATCTATAGCGACCAGATAAAAGTTTGTAACACAAAATAAAAGCGTTGAAAAGAAATGTAATATTTTTTGGTTAAGGATCTGTAAATCCTCTTATCATTTATCAAAGGTTGGAAAAATAGAACTTTGTTTCTTCAAATACAGAAGTTTTCAAAGTCGATTAATCCAAATCGAGAAGTTCCTCTACTGTGTGTCCAAATTATCTCCAAAGATGATTTGCGGAGAAAAACAAATATCAAGTATGCTGTTTGATTAAAGGCTATGTATGAACTGCATATGAACATCACCGTGAAAACATAAACCTTTAAATCAGTTTTGCAACAGTTTTGAAGTTTATGGTAATGTCATCTATGTTATAGTACCTCATTAATGTCAACTAAAGCACCAAATATCTCGTGTTGAGAACGAACAATCGTGTTTGGAAACTTCTTGAAACTTAATACTTCTTAAGCGGATATGTATTATGATTTTCAGAAAGTTAAATTTAAAAAACAAATATATACTTATGTTTGCTGCATGTCCATATTTTTTCTGAAAAACCATTTTTCAGAGATCGTCGACAGTCATTGTCGGCTGTTATTGTAACATATGTAGGCGTTCTTGTTCATTGGGTATTCGTTTGGGGTGTTGTGTTGTGTGCAATTGTATTTCGCAATATCTGCTTTAATTCTTCTGATAAACATCATGTTTATCATCTGTCCTGGTCAACCTTGTTTTCTTTTCAATCTTCACTTCGGGCAAATATATTTGGGTTGTAATTTATATATGAATTTGATAATGATTTCAGGTTAGACAAGATACATTTATCAATTCGTTAGTGTATGATGCATGATGACTGGATATGACTCATTAACGTATGTTAACAGGAATAACACTGTGGGTGTAACATGCATGTGAAGCAGAAGCTGGTCCTTATGGAGCGTCTGAGTTCACCACAGGATTATAGTGGAGTTCGTGTTACTAAATGTTTAGTTTGCATTGTAGTGTTTTGTTAATTGTTGCTTGTCTACTCTTCGTTTAAATTATTTGACCCTGGTATTGCCTGTTTTTTTCCGGCATGTTAATTATGTATTTTGGCATTTCTTCCCCTTTTTTATTTATGTAGTCACTATGACGCTGTAACTCCGTAAGAAAAAAATTAGTATTTTGTCTGAATGTATCTCAATCTTGTATATATGTTCGTTCCATAACCTGTTGGTTTGCCCTTACATGGTGTAGGTTATTCTAGAAGCACGTGTTGTAAGCACTGAAGTTGGTATAACATGTTTGTATAAGACAATATTAGATAATCAGTTTTCCATAAATACTACACTGATACTTGACAAATTTCTAAGTGCTAGACAGAATGAATTTGTTGGAATATGAAACATCGCACCTAAAATCATCATATTCCATCTCCTTATTTCTACATGTATATTAGTAAAAAGATCTGATTTCATACCAATGTGTTTATATCGTAAACAGTAATAAAAATAATGTGCAAATGAACTTTACTTGACCAGTAATTTTACATATAGACAAAAACCTTTTTTTCCCAATATCATCTGTTTTTCACGTTTCACACCAGTACAGTTTATATATCTACTATACTCACAAATCTACAACAACAGTTTATAAACTGTAACACAAAATAACCAATTAAATATTTGGTTGATAATCTGTAAAAACGCTAGTTATCATTTATCCAAGATTAGAAAAATATGGCTTTGTTGCTTCAAAAGCTTCAAAGGCAAAAGATTTCAAATCGATGTTTCAGAATCAATCTGTTTCGCTTATGTGTGTCCAAATTACTTTAAGAGATGATTTTCGGATAAAATTAAAGCATTAAGTATGCGGTTGCTTTCAAGGTTTGGAAAAAGGTAGTTTTGTGCACCGCAATGAATCCCAAATCTCTTAATAATTTAAGCAACATCTTTGATTTTGTGGTGATGGCATCTATGTTGTGGTTGAGTCATTTATTTCTAGAACAAAATAAATGAAACCAGTATTCACCAGAGTTCAAATGATGTGGATATACACTATTTTAGGTCATCATTCGGCCTTCAACAATGAGAAAAGCCATTCCATATAAGAAGCTAATAATAGCCCGGCCATGAAAAATATTAAACATTCAATCGAGGTATTTTACAGCCTACTAGTAGTTTATAAAATACAATTTACGAAAACAATATGATAAACATGAACAAACGACATCCACTGAATTACAGGCTCCTGACTTGGAACATACACATAAATAATAAGGTTAGATTAAACATGTTTGTCCTGCTCAACATTCTTCCTAACCTGGGACAGTGTAACAGCACAACATTACTATTAGAATTATCAAATCAGTTGCAAATGGCTGAACTCAATAGATCGGTGCAAAGCACAAAAAGCAATTTATGCGACTGTCATACAAGTGAGAGGAGGTTTAGCGCTATAAAACCAGGTTCAATCCACCATTTTCACATACGAAAATGCCTGTACCAAGTCAGGAATATGACAGTTGTTGTCCATTCGTTTGATGTGTTTCTGCTTTTGATTTTGTCATTTGAATAGGGACTTTCAGTTTTGAATTTTCCTCGGAGTTCAGTATTTTTGTGATTTAACTTTTTACATAAAAACAATAGACTTAAGAACCAATAAAAGAGTCTTTGCAGTTTTGTTGTTTTTTTATGTTTTTATTTACTTAACTGAAATCAAGTTCAAAGCCTATTACAGTTATTAATACATAAATCATATTTACTAAAAGTCTTCGTTGAATTACTTCTGCTAAATTTAACTAAGCTGTCACCCCGTATTGTCAGATATGAACAAATGTGGTAATGGCAGGACATCCTTAATAGTCTCCAAATTCAATTTAAATAATTTTCAAGACTCGGGGGCGATAAAGGGTTTGACATGTATTTAAAACACGGTTTTTATTGTTGAAGACTGTATAAGATCTATTGATGTTGATGTCTTTAATTTTGTGTGCTATTGGGTTGTAGTCACATTGAAGTACATTCTTGTATATCCAAATAACTTTTATTCTTGTATAATACCAATGCAATGACATCGATACTTCAATGTCATTATGCCAAATCTTTCTATGAACGATTTTTCTGTCAACTAGCACGTTCAAAATCCGAATCAGTGTGTTGGTCAAGTCTAAAGCATGGTTTATATTCATAACATATTAGCATGTTATTGTCCTGATATGAAGTTAATGCTTTCCAGTGGACGTTAAACGCAAACCAATGCATCCATTTTTACTTTCAGTGTAAAGGGGTAGATGATATTAACATATTATTAAGCACATTTTGTCTTAATTATTCTGTTAGGGAATATCATCTGTTTAGTAGAACATTCATTTTCTTAAACTAATACTAATTTCAGTAAAATTTTATCGAGAAGAGGAGTAAAGTTGGTTCCAATCGGAATGCAGACTGTCTTTTGTAAAACACGCACGTATTGAAGAAATCAGCAAAGGGACAATATGAAAACATCAATCGAGTATAACAAACGACACAAACTAAAACACGAGCACACAACTCATTCTTTAAACTTTAAACGTTAAACTAATATTCACATCAAATCAATATTGTCTAAAACCTGATGACTACATTTTTTTTCATTTTACAATTTATGTTTCGCTCTTGCGATTGAAAATAAATACACGCAGAAATAGTTATGGGTAATACGACAATGAGACAGACATCCAACGACGCCAAAAAACCAAAAGAAATATTTGAAGTTCCTTTCCAGAATATTTATATTAAAGATTTTACTACTAAATGGAGAAAATAATTTTACAACAACTATTCCTTAGGGTGCATCTTATGTGACGTATATTCCTACGCTAGGTCCTTACATGGCGCATTACTTAGTAATTCTGTGTTTACACATAATTAAACAGACAGTTTTACAAAACACTTGAGAATTAAGACCTGATGCTTGTCGTAGACTCTCTTCCTCGATTGACCGTCACATATATTAATCAGGTATTTAATTCCCAATTTTCTCCAAGAAATGTTTTATTTTAATACTACACTGATACTTGACAAATTTCTAAGTGCTAGACAGAATGAATTTGTTGGAATATGAAACATCGCACCTAAAATCATCATATTCCATCTCCTTATTTCTACATGTATATTAGTAAAAAGATCTGATTTCATACCAATGTGTTTATATCGTAAACAGTAATAAAAATAATGTGCAAATGAACTTTACTTGACCAGTAATTTTACATATAGACAAAAACCTTTTTTTCCCAATATCATCTGTTTTTCACGTTTCACACCAGTACAGTTTATATATCTACTATACTCACAAATCTACAACAACAGTTTATAAACTGTAACACAAAAATAACCAATTAAATATTTGGTTGATAATCTGTAAAAACGCTAGTTATCATTTATCCAAGATTAGAAAAATATGGCTTTGTTGCTTCAAAAGCTTCAAAGGCAAAAGATTTCAAATCGATGTTTCAGAATCAATCTGTTTCGCTTATGTGTGTCCAAATTACTTTAAGAGATGATTTTCGGATAAAATTAAAGCATTAAGTATGCGGTTGCTTTCAAGGTTTGGAAAAAGGTAGTTTTGTGCACCGCAATGAATCCCAAATCTCTTAATAATTTAAGCAACATCTTTGATTTTGTGGTGATGGCATCTATGTTAGGTTGAGTCATTTATTTCTAGAACAAAATAAATGAAACCAGTATTCACCAGAGTTCAAATGATGTGGATATACACTATTTTAGGTCATCATTCGGCCTTCAACAATGAGAAAAAGCCATTCCATATAAGAAGCTAATAATAGCCCGGCCATGAAAAATATTAAACATTCAATCGAGGTATTTTACAGCCTACTAGTAGTTTATAAAAATACAATTTACGAAAAACAATATGATAAACATGAACAAACGACATCCACTGAATTACAGGCTCCTGACTTGGAACATACACATAAATAATAAGGTTAGATTAAACATGTTTGTCGCTGCTCAACATTCTTCCTAACCTGGGACAGTGTAACAGCACAACATTAATATTAGAATTATCAAATCAGTTGCAAATGGCTGAACTCAATAGATCGGTGCAAAGCACAAAAAGCAATTTATGCGACTGTCATACAAGTGAGAGGAGGTTTAGCGCTATAAAACCAGGTTCAATCCACCATTTTCTACATAAGAAAATGCCTGTACCAAGTCAGGAATATGACAGTTGTTGTCCATTCGTTTGATGTGTTTCTGCTTTTGATTTTGTCATTTGAATAGGGACTTTCAGTTTTGAATTTTCCTCGGAGTTCAGTATTTTTGTGATTTAACTTTTTACATAAAAACAATAGACTTAAGAACCAATAAAAGAGTCTTTGCAGTTTTGTTGTTTTTTTATGTTTTTATTTACTTAACTGAAATCAAGTTCAAAGCCTATTACAGTTATTAATACATAAATCATATTTACTAAAAGTCTTCGTTGAATTACTTCTGCTAAATTTAACTAAGCTGTCACCCCGTATTGTCAGATATGAACAAATGTGGTAATGGCAGGATATCCTTAATAGTCTCCAAATTCAATTTAAATAATTTTCAAGACTCGGGGGCGATAAAGGGTTTGACATGTATTTAAAACACGGTTTTTATTGTTGAAGACTGTATAAGATCTATTGATGTTGATGTCTTTAATTTTGTGTGCTATTGGGTTGTAGTCACATTGAAGTACATTCTTGTATATCCAAATAACTTTTATTCTTGTATAATACCAATGCAATGACATCGATACTTCAATGTCATTATGCCAAATCTTTCTATGAACGATTTTTCTGTCAACTAGCACGTTCAAAATCCGAATCAGTGTGTTGGTCAAGTCTAAAGCATGGTTTATATTCATAACATATTAGCATGTTATTGTCCTGATATGAAGTTAATGCTTTCCAGTGGACGTTAAACGCAAACCAATGCATCCATTTTTACTTTCAGTGTAAAGGGGTAGATGATATTAACATATTATTAAGCACATTTTGTCCCAATTATTCTGTTAGGGAATATCATCTGTTTAGTAGAACATTCATTTTCTTAAACTAATACTAATTTCAGTAAAATTTTATCGAGAAGAGGAGTAAAGTTGGTTCCAATCGGAATGCAGACTGTCTTTTGTAAAACACGCACGTATTGAAGAAATCAGCAAAGGGACAATATGAAAACATCAATCGAGTATAACAAACGACACAAACTAAAACACGAGCACACAACTCATTCTTTAAACTTTAAACGTTAAACTAATATTCACATCAAATCAATATTGTCTAAAACCTGATGACTACATTTTTTTTCATTTTACAATTTATGTTTCGCTCTTGCGATTGAAAATAAATACACGCAGAAATAGTTATGGGTAGTACGACAATGAGACAGACATCCAACGACGCCAAAAAACCAAAAGAAATATTTGAAGTTCCTTTCCAGAATATTTATATTAAAGATTTTACTACTAAATGGAGAAAATAATTTTACAACAACTATTCCTTAGGGTGCATCTTATGTGACGTATATTCCTACGCTAGGTCCTTACATGGCGCATTACTTAGTAATTCTGTGTTTACACATAATTAAACAGACAGTTTTACAAAACACTTGAGAATTAAGACTTGATGCTTGTCGTAGACTCTCTTCCTCGATTGACCGTCACATATATTAATCAGGTATTTAATTCCCAATTTTCTCCAAGAAATGTTTTATTTTAAGCTTCTTCTATTATACAGTTAAATCCCAAGATACTTCAATCATTAATCAAAATGCTGAAACATGTGGAAAGCATAAACGTCTTGTTATAAACGCTTTAACAGATAAAATTAAATCTCTTGATACTGCTTACATTAAATAAAAAGGACTAAATTACAACGAAATAAAAGTATTAGATTTGTAAAATGATCAATGATGCTGAATTTTCCTTTCTGCCTGACTACATTATCAATCATATCTTTCCAATTATCAATTGACCCGGGTCTAAGGTGGTATCGATGATCTAACAAGCGGACATGTACGGGATAATCAACATACGTAATGTTTACAGGTGATTTCAGCTAATTAGGTCCTGTAATAAGAAAATAAATGAGAACTAGTCACGTGGTTATTTTCAATATGAAAGCTGGAATTGAAACTGTGCTTTCATTTGGTGAAGACATCTGATCTGCACGATACTCAAAGTAAGTAGAATTATGATATCTTAATTTTACTAAAAATGATTACAATATTTGTTTTTAAAATATAATCCTTATTTGTACAAAAAAATGCATCTTATTTATTATATTATTAATTTCAAATATTTCCTCAAATTTATCCCCCCAATAAAACTTGTTGATAAAAAAATATTTCATCAAGAGGTACATTCCGCTAATTTATATATAGTTTAATAGATATAGGAAGATGTGGTGTGAGTGCCAATGAGACAACTCTCCATCCAAATAACAATTTATAAAAGTAAACCATTATAGGTCAATGTACGGCCTAGCATAGTTGCATATTGAAATTGTTAGTTGAATTAGCATAACGGAAGACAAACATGAATTATTATTCAAGATAATATAATCATTCCCGAAATGTTCATTTAATTCACATTCCAATGAAAAATAGTAATTTTAAACATTATGTATTAAAACTTTGTGTCTAAAATATGCCCACATATGTGTTTTACTGGAAAATTTTGCTCTCCGAGAAATATGTATCTTTATTGAATTTACTAGTTTACATTTGCTTAAAAAACACTTAAACAGTGAAAAGTGTAAGAAAAAGACGGAAGGGGTCAGCTTTATAATCAGTGCATAAAGCTGGCATTACAGTTTAGGTTAAGTACTTGTAACCTAATACAGATTTTCAAAATCTAGTCCGTAAACATAGAAGAATTAATTTTACAAAACTTACATCAGAACCGGATTTGTATTTTAAATTTTCATTAGATTTGTCATCTTTTATCGAAGCAGCAACGTAAGAAATAATTTTAAATAATATATAACTAGTTATAGCATTCAATATAAGAAAAGTAGTCACTTGACAATATGTTTCAGGATTGATATTCCCTTAAATGCCAATATTCGTATACAAATGACATTAGTTTCTTTAATATTCTTAAAATTTGTCACATTATTATGCTATACTATTCTACGAATACAGTTTGAAAAGACTTATTTGAAGTGATGTTAGTACGATTTGTAATTTCTGTAGATCATTGCAGTATACAACATTAGAAAAACAAACCGATTAATTTAAAGACTTCAAACTCTCAACTGCAATGTATGCATGCATATTCTTATGAAATGTTTTTATATAATTTAAAATATGATATCAATATCGGACCACAATACAAGTCTACATGCATATACAATAATATCATCGTTACGCTGAAGACCATAATTATAAAAAAATAATGACTTGGGCAGTGACTGCTTAAATTTGGAAGTCGTTGGTGCCAATAAAACTTAATTGTTCACACTACTGCTTTTGCAGAAATTTTCGATTTGATATCAAGTATTTAACACTTTTACTGAGTGGCTTTAAATAATTACGTGTTTTATTTGCGTATTAAACTTTTCTTTACAGTTGTTTTCCAATCCACTTCCCAAAAAAAGTTATCGCCATTTTTTGATACATATATACGTCAATTAGATTTAATTCCATTGGAATTTCGGCAATTTTAGTGAAGCGACGTCCATTCAAAGTACTCTAGATTTAAAATGAACCAAAGAGGTAGTGCGATTGACATGTAAGGCACACGTTTTAGTTTAAAAACTTAAATTATATTGAGAAATGATTACAGAAATGTTTATTGCTTTTCAATGCTATTTTTAAGTTTCTCTGATAACAGAATTAATTTTTGTTATGGGTCTAACTTTTTTAATTTTTCGTGTAATTTAAAATGTTTTAATGAGATTCAAGAACTGTAATCAGTTGGTCATTTAATCCGGACACTTTTGAATGCCAGTCTTTGTAGGAATCAGGCAATTTTGAAAAAATCAAAACATAGCCAAACAAAACCACCGACCCAACCAACTTATTTTGGAGTTACCCTCATCCTGAGTTAGAAATGGTAGGTATTTCATTTCTACATATCTGGTAATTCGAGAAATCTCTAGATAACTTTTGGTTAGAATGATAGTAAAATACGGAGTTAGCTCCCCTTAATTGTTAATTTCTAGTGCATTTCAACCAAATTATATCTTGAATTACCAGAGCAGGAAAAGGAAACGAATGTTATATTTGTGCACCATTATACATTTTGAACATAAATTAATATCAACTTGAGTGGGTTTTTGTTTGTCATGTTTTCACCACTGCCTGATTCTTAGGCAGATTGGCACTTAAATTGTGCTTTTATTCAGAGTTTATGCTGTTTGTAATGTATTGAATTTTACAGAAATTGTTTGATATTATTGATTGATTGGTGTTTGCTTAAAGACCAGCTGCAAATATCTCATGCATATTCAGGATGGAATAGGGGCAGATATTTTGCCTCTATAGCGGATAATTCAATTATGTACTCAATTGTTGAACTTCTGAAGGAATTTCATAATGTGAAGTCTGGTACAAATCTACAAATTGCAATAAACAAATAAATTATACAAAAAGAAAAGATTTGTGTACGCGAGTAAGTTTTAACTACAGTCTAATGGTATACCATTCAAATTATAATGCATAATTTATATCATTGTAATATGTCATGTACAAGGTAGTGAAAGTGTTGTCGATATCATGACGATGTTGTTAGATAAACATGTTACATTGGCATAAATAAGTATTAACAAAAATAAATAACGGTTTTTTATTGTTCCTCGGAGAGTGTTAGTACTTCTGGGAAGCTTTTTCAATATACATTATTTAAGCAACAATAGTTAACCTGTGTTCAATTCTCATAAATCAATTAAAAAGTTACAAATCAAGAAAGTAAACGTCTCCTACTATGCATGCATCGTCCGCCATTCGAATTCACATTTCACGGTCGAGAATAGGACACAATGTAAACAATAGTTATATTTAAATTTGTATATCTTTTTGATTGATCACGAATGCCAGTTTTATTATTATTATCATTATTATAGGATGTGTAGATGTACCAAATTATAAGCCTGGTCTTTTTTTATGAATCTTTACAACCACTGGTTTGATATCACTGCTCGTGGATGTTTCGTTCCTTAGAGTATGACCAGCCAAGTAGTCAGCACTTATGTGTTGACATGAACTATTATTGGTTGATCATTTTCTGTAAATTTTCTGTTTATAAAATGTTGAAATATTAGACAACTTACCTCAATACATAGAATGCCTTAGCTGTATAAGACACAACTTTTCACAACTATCTGGTGTTTTTGTGTTTCGTACTAGATTTTCAGTCATTCAACTGTTTTGATTCGAATGTGACTGGTGAGTCTTAAGCAAACGAAACGGACTTCTGGCATACCGTATTAAGTCTTGTATTTTGGATTAGTGTTTATACTTGATAAGGATGATGTGGTTGGAAAACCAGAATTTAAGCTCTGTTTTACTTAGCTTCAATTGAACAGTTTATCTGATTTATTATGAGATGCTTTTGATAATTATGATGATGTCTTCTTTTTTATCAAAGCGTAGTGCATTGGTGAATATGAAGCTATTGTGATGGCTATCCAAATAATAAATGTTTTATTTTGATATAAACGATTACAATATTTACGTATTAAAGATTGATCATTCCAGAATACACCATTCCGTCACCTAGGACAGTTATATTTTTACGATATTGTGTTCTTCTCTACAAATCGTAATCTTTAACAGTCTGCATATAATGTGTCTCTCTTTTTGTCATCCAGAACACGTAATTGCCTTTGAGAAAACAGAGAAAATTTAATGTCAAAACTGTAGTCAAAACAACGTCTAGAGAACAAACAAACAATACATCATTTATAAACAAAAATAAAGAATGTTCAAGAAAACGATAAATCATTACTAGCGTCGTCCAAGAATCATCCAATTATCAATAATTGCAAATATATTGTTAATCAGCTTATTAACAGCATAATTCAAATGGTGAGTGAAAGATAAATAAAAAGATAAAAAGGAAAATAAGACCACAAGCATAGCTTCACATTAACAATATATATCAGAGACTATTATTTGTAAGTGACAAATCCTATTTTTCAAAATATTTTTTTTTTAAATCAGTTGCTGAAACATAACTCTTCAATTATATATAGATACACGGGAAATGAAGAAAGCAGTTTCCCTTCAGCTAAAAAGATTTTGATATAAGATAGTTTTAAAAGCTTTTGATTAACAGATCAATAGTTAAAACCGTTGATAACATATGAAAGGCTATCACAAAAAAACTACTGGTAAAGTTCAAAATAAATATGAGCACTTACATGTAATGCTTATATTGAGACTAAAGAAAAGGAGCATTTATAAAAATTCAAGTGATGCGATAAACAAACATGTTTTATAAAATAGAATTACAAATTGTAACTTATCGTCTTTCACAAATTTAACTTCAGTCATTGCCTTTGTAGTATTTTCAACTATATAATGCCTAGGAAGTGATTAGTTTTATCAATGCTACCAACACGAATCAAACATTAGCTGTACGGATTTTGATCTTTTTGTTCCAAACAAGGTACATGGGAATGTATAATGTTACGGGGAATAAAAACATTACACAAATTGTTAATCAATTTACTTTGATTCGAAAAAAGTCTACTTTTTCACATTTAACTTTATCTTTGATAAATCTTCTGTTCATATATCTGTTGTTATTGTAAGCTTGCTTTGTTTACGTTGTAATAGTAATGAGATTCGATCAGAATTCCAATAACAAAAACATGTCAAACTTGACAGAAGGGATGCGACAGAGGAAACCATGTATCTTCCGTTATGACAATTGTACATTGGTCTTTTTCTATTATAAAGCTCAGTCAGAACTATACAGAACATATATAAACTACCTATAACAAGAACATAATCGAACTATATTTAACAGGGTGTATATTTTCAATTTGTTACCAGTTTTAAATGAGTAGGTTCGATCAGACCTAAAAATGGCCCCCTTTTTTAGCTTAAATTTCAAATTAGGATTTATTGACCAATATCACAATCAATCATAGCTAATACTGTGACTAGAAAAGAAATAAGCCTTTTTGTTGAAAATTTACGTTCCTGTGTTTTATTCATGAAGTCACAAATAGTACACAATTTGATTTTCCACGAAAAAATCAAATGAAAATGGGTAAGTTTCCATTGATTATTGGACAGGAAACATAGAGCGCATACGTCGACAAAAAATATCTTTTAAAATAATGTTTGTAAAGACATTTGACATGTCTAACTTGAATATTTAGTTTGTCGACGCCTGCGCTCAATGTTTCCTGGTCCTAAATTTGGTTGAAATCTGGCCGATTTTGTGAAATTTCGCCAACATCTCTTATCTTGACCTATTTGGGATGTAAAAAATCACCGCGTTAGAAGAAAAATTTGACACAAATAGTTCTATTTAACTTTCTCGCATGTCTTTAAGTCAACTTAAAACATTTTTATCTTGTAACATTGAACTTTATAATCGGGGCCAAATATGACCCTTACCGTCTTTTGTTTTCAATAAGGCAATATCAGAATGATACCAATTGAAAGATATATAGATATGATATATATATTCTAACAATTTCAATTAAGTGATTAAAAAAATTAAAGTATTAATCGTAAAAATATAAGCTGTGAAACCCAAATAAATTTGTACCGATGATCGTATTGATTAGAAGACAAATAAAATTAAAGTTTCATTATAAAATCCATCGGTCAATGTGATCTTATTTGAAAAGTTTCATTTAAGTTTTTATTAGTTTTAAAGACGAACGTATGATGTACATACAACCCATGAAATTAATAAACTTTGTGGAAAGCCAACAAGTAAAATCCTTCCTCTTAGTTTCAATACATAGATTTCTTCTACTGTAAACGTCTCGTTACTATTTCAGCCGTCTGTAATGTTTACTTTCATTAAGGGGACGTTATTTCCAATGCTTTAGTAAATTAAACATCTGTCAACTAAAATTGAATGTCACGATTGTGCAAGAAAAATATAGATGAAAATAAATCTTGTAAATTACACAAGATAACATTGAGGTTTGATAAATCTTGTCGTAATGAAAACATAATGTCCAGGATTGACGGAACTACGCTACATTTGTTTTCATTTTAATTCCACCAACAGATACGAACCAGGAAAGTTATAATATTAAAAATTGCAGTATCTGCTGATTGTTTCTACTTTCCAATAATTTTACATTATTAATCCATTATTTATATAATATTTATTTCTACATGGATGAACATTATGATTGAAAATTTAATTTCTATTTTGTTTTTAATATTACTAATATTTTAGAGATCACATTTTGGATGTAGTTGGGAATGAATTATCCTGTTGGTGTATATATTCATTTGGGTTTATACCAATGAGTCCGGCAGAATTTTCTTAAAATGACTCGTTTTTTAACATGGTATACTACTGTCGCCTTAATTTAATGCAATTGCTGTTGCTCATTTTAACCATTTACGTTGCTTGAAATAAAAGTTCATCGATACAGCTATGAATGACGTCAGTCTGCTCGGACTTTGTGGAAGCATCTAAGATACATTCATGTATGCATTGGTTTAATTTGAACAGAAGACAAAAACAGTAAACATATGGAATGCTTCATCACTATGAATAAGCTTCTCAAAGATCGTTATAAACGACCACCAATTATATTTCTAGTGTAAAATTGATAATAGGATTAGCTTGACATTAGTTTTAATAATTTAATTTAATAAGAAATATCGGCGCTAAAAATCTATTCTGCACTTAATTCTATTATAATTATTATAAGACGTAAAAAGACATGTGTGTATTGTCAAAATTAATCACAGTATTTCTTAATTAAATTATTTCTTGTCGCATATTGTCATCATACTCAATTGATGTCGATAATTTTGTAATAATAGCTAATACATATAATAGATCAAATGTTTAACGCATTGATGCATGCATAGCAGGAGACGTTGACTGTTCTCGCTCCTTCTGTATTTCATGGGATTGCCTCAGTTTTGTTGTTTTATCTTGAATTGTATTTCATTTTAATGGATTGATTTATGTAATTTAAACATTGGTTGCTGTTGCTTCTTATTCATAGCTGTATGTATATGTAACTAATAGGTGTCTGCTCGGAAATAAAAAGGTATCCTTATAGCGTTGTTTAAACAATCGAAAGGAATTTTGAATTTTAAGTTGTTTTGATAATTACCTGCTTCCAAATATTTCAAAACGCATGTACTTTCTATCATTTCTTTAGAAGGTTAATTTCCAGTATAGTTTCTTTTAGAATTCGAAACACTCAGGTTTTTCTATCCCAAAGCACAGATGGCCTCAGTCGGTGTTTGCAAAACTTTTTGTAGTTCTTGGTTTTCAATGCTCTTTAACTCAGTAATTAGTTTGGTCTTCAAACTGTTGTCATTCGATCGCCACTGTGTAGACCAAACTATTTTCCGGTTCACTAGATTATAAGTCTGGTATCTTTGATGAGCTTTTTACAACCACTGGGTAGATTTCGTTCCCGAGGGTGACATTAGTCCTCCAGTAGTCAGCACTACTGCGTTGACATGCAATATCATTGACACGTCAGTTTCCGCCAATTAACTGTTAATAAAACTATAAAGTATACGAAACATCAAGGTTTTCCTCCCCTCCTCCCCAACCCCTGTGCATCTATGATCCAAGCCAGATTTTGCAAAACGTTTTGTAATTTTCTGTTTCCATGCTATTCAATTACATAATTTTTGGCCTTCAACCTATTTGATTCGAGCGCCACTGATGAGTCTGGCGTACTAAATCATAATCCTGGTATCTTAGATGAATTTTTACAACCATTGTGGTGATGACATTGCTGGTGGACTTGTGCACCCTGATGGTATTACCGGCTTAATAGTTAGAACTGCTATGCTGATATGACATGTATCATTGAAACGATCATTTTCTGTACAATAATGTAAAAAGTGATAGGTTTAGCTAGCTATAAAACCAGGTTCAATCCACCATTTTCTACATAAGAAAATGCCTGTACAAGTCAAGAATATGACAGTTGTTATCCATTCGTTTGATGTGTTTGAGCTTTTGATTTTGCCATTTGATTAGGGACTTTCCTTTTTGAATTTTCCTCGGAGTTCGGTATTTTTGTGATTTTACTGTTCACTATTTTTGATCGTTATTTGACATCTTAAGGTTTTTTTACCCGCATTCATAGATGGCCTTAGCCAGGTTTGGCACAATGTTTTTTATGTTCTCTTTTTCAATGCCCTCAAATTCATAATTGAATTAGCCTTTAAACTGTTTGGATTCGACCTCCACTGAGGAATATTGTGAAGACGGAACGCGCACCTGGCATACTAAATTATCAGCCTTTTGTTTTCTGTTTTAACTTATTTGTCTTTTTTCAAGAGTACCTTAATCGGTAAAAACAAATTATGAACAACCCGTTTCTTGATCTATTACGCTGTTCTTAGAGTCAATGTTGTTTTCATCCTTAGCACATCTAGGAAATTTAAAGGTATGCTAATTTCTACCGAGAGACACAATGATGCACTTAAATTTATCGAATTATATCATCTGACCATACTTACAGACCAAGGTTGTTCATTAGTTAACAAGTAAACAACTGTCACTAACAAAGCTGACTTAACATATATGCAACAGCAAGCCAAGCTTTTTTAAATTATTCCGTAAGACAGTAACCTTACAATATAAAATACAAACGACAAATGATATTGAAAGGCTGAGTTGATTTTTTGTTCAAGAAAGGTTACCTTCAACGACAACTTGAATCTGATATCGCATACAAGAGGACTGATATGACTTTTCTGGTATCTTTAAACTTTTAAGATTAGCAACCAATACATCTCCTTATTTTTATATTTATATTGGGTTATCTTTTTCCAGTCGTCAATTTATATTTGAAAAGAAGCTTTGATCATTCTGCTCCAATTTTGAGATTTTCATTTTGAATCTTTAAACTCAGAATTACTGTATGGACATAAGGCGACAGTAGTTTACCAATGTTCAAATCTCGTAAATTAATTTTGAGGTAACAAACAGAAACTGGGGATACGCATGAACTCAAAAAGGAACTAGACCGGGTGCGTCGACAGGGTAAGTGTCTCCTGCTATGCATGCATCACCCGCCATGCGCATTCACACTCAGTATAAATGTCTCAATTGGAAATATGACAAAATCGGAACAGTTACAGATCAGACTACTATCCTGGTATCTGAAGATCTAAGATCGTAAAAACGTGTCGCTTCTGAGTTTAGACACCGACACATCGATTCAGTCAACCAATTTGTGATGTTCATCGTAAAACTTGTGTTGATTTCAGTTCTTTGTTGAATCAGTTTTTTGTATAATGAGGGCACTTCTGTTAATGAAATCCGTATAGTGTGAAAGAGGGACGAAAGATACCAGAGGGACAGTCAAACTCATAGATCGAAAACAAACTGACAACGCCATGGCCAAAAATAAAAAGACAAACAGACAAATAATAGTACAGATGACACAACATAGAAAACTAAAGACTAAAACGAACAAAAACTGGGGTGATCTCAGGTGCTCCGGAAGGGTAAGCAGATCCTGCTCCACATGTGGCACCCGTCGTGTTGCTTATGTTATTACAAATCCGGTAAATAGTCTAATTCGGTAAGTCACATTCGTGAAAAGGGAAGGGTATTGAACATGCATGAGCTTAACGTATTAATTGAGATATGTAAACGCCATACGATAGAGCACAGGATATGTTACTGTTGAGAAACTGGAAATTGACAACTGGAAAATTGAAATCATTACGTTGTCATTGACTATCGTTTAAAGACGTATATTTGTGTCTATTTCGGGAAATTACAAACTGGTATGTATTAGTTTGGTATGTAATGTGTGTGTTAGAGTGTCCACTTCCTTAATTTGTATTTAGAACAAAAACATTTTAGTAATTTTTAGAATTTTTGACAAAAATTGTAGAATCCGTAGCCCGTATTTTTTTTTTTTTTTTTTTCTGCTGTCGTGTGCTTTCGCATCTAAATTCAGGTGTTTATAAATATATAACAAAACCGCACCTAATGAGAATGAAAAAAAAACAAATACACATCACAACGATATTGAGTGAAAAAAGATATGGTGTAAAACTAACAAAATTTAATCCATGACATACGAAATCAAGTAATCAAATTTGACGCAGTGCATTGACTCTTTCAATGTTAGTAATTAGTACATGTTTTGTGCATGTATTGTTTCAGTTGACGATGCAAAGTAAGAAATTAATTTTCCCGAACACATTTCGCCGATTTTTTTTTTTTTTTTTTTTTTAATTATGATTGTTCTAGGGATTTAAAAGTGTATATTTTTTGTTCTATGCATTTAAAAAGTGTATATTTTTTGTTCTATGCATTTAAAAAGTGTATATTTTTTGTTCTATGCATTTAAAAGTGTATATTTTTACTTAACATAATCAAACTAATATATCCTACTTTAATGAACCAGTCTGGCTGCAAAGATATCTGTCACTGTGTAATGAATGAATTCAATGCTATTATTGTTGCCAGGGATATTTTAACATTGAAGTGTCTACAGCTGGATCTCAAATAAATGGTTGATGCATTCTCAAACTTGAATGGAAAATGACTTATACTACAAGATGCTTGTCGTGTTTTCTTTCGTGTCATATTTCATAAGTACAACGCGTGAACATTCACTGACTCTTGATTAATCATCGTGCTGAGCGATATATTGTTGAACTTGCAATGCACTTTAGTTTGAACAATACTCTTAAGTTATCCTTAGCTCACATTAGTATTCTGTCAGCTCAATAATCAGTCAGATTCTTGTAAAGTTTGTTAGAATGTCTTACGTTATTGTTGAATTGTCTGACCATTTCTTCTGTATTGGTAGTTGATTAGGTATAAACATTATTGTTTCAGACTTAATCAGCATTTTTATTTGATTTTAAAATGTGAATGTCCTTTTCCGGTTCTTATGTTACCCACTTTTGTCATTTATGTCATGATAATCGTCATTTTTTTAGGTTGTGTATGCTCAATTATATTACAGTATAATTTCTAAAGAAAAATTCTCGGTAGTGAAAGAATGATACACGGAAAACAAATTAAAACATATTAAGTTCGAACTTGAAAGTTCTATTACTATATACTATGTTTTTATTTTAGTTCCTAAAAAATGCAATGAGTAGGGTTTAACATTGTCATAGAAACGGGACTAAATTAATTACCGATAAAGTGTTTATTAAGTTAAGTCTTTTCAAATTTAGATACTAGTATATATTTTTTAAGAGAGAAACATTAATAGTGCACAAGCACCTGTACTTGTAGATCAACGGTAACATCAGTGGTTAGAAAGATCAATGAGGGAATTAGTGTGTCTTATTAGAACGTAGATAATGTGTTTTTATTAATTATAATTATAGATAAGATCTGTCATGTGTTTTTATTAATTATAATTAACTGAACCATGCAGCAGTAACAAATTACTTTTGAAAACTTGTATGCTACCTTGATATATTTGCAATAAAATTATATGATATTACTATTTAGTTTTATAAAAATTATATCTTTCCCTTGAAGCAAGTTTCCTAAGCAATTCATCAAACCTTGAAAGCGCTTAGTAAACTCAATAACATGCCTGAAAGGTATCAGAAAAGAGCACGTCTTTTCTTATGGCTTTTGGAAATCAAACAGTAGAACGGATTGATATTAGAATAACATATTCGATCATGTTATATTCAAAGGTACGGCTCTAATGAACAACAATATATATTACACCGTGGGCAACGATAGAAAATTGGTATTAGTACACTGTGATTTATGAAATTAATTGGCTTAACATTTAGTATCAACAAAATCCATTAATAATGCACGTTTTCCCCGTGCACACTACATGACAGAAGCTAGAACGATTGCAGTAAACGGTGCTATATTATGAATGTGGTTGACATTTTCATTTCTGTACAGGTGTCAACCCATTGAACATGTTTCAAATTACTCTTTATCAATAGATATAGGAAGATGTGTGAGTGCCAATGAGACAACTCTCCATCCAAATAACAATTTATAAAGTAAACCATTATAGGTCAATACGGCCTTCAACACGGAGCCTTGGCTCACACCGAACAACAAGCTATAAAGGGCCCCAAAAGTACTAGTGTAAAACCATTCAAACGGTAAAACCAACGGTCTAGTATATATAAAAACGAGAAACGAGAAACACGTATAAATTACATAAACAAACGACAACTATTGTACATCAGATTCCTGACTTAGGACAGGTGCAAACATTTGCAGCGGATTAAACGTTTTAATGGTACCAAACCTTCTCCTTTTTCTGAAACAATAGTATAACATCACAACATAGAAAACACACGATAAAACATCAATTGGAAGGCTTAACTCAATCAAAACGTAAATTAACACACTATGAACGAATAAATTGATCTGTGATACCTGAAAGTAAATACATAGTTAATAAAATATTAGGGACAAACATTCAAGGCCAAAAGCAAACAAACAAGTCCAAATAAAGCCATGGCAAAACACTACCGCGAAATATTAAACCCTTAGAAAATAATCACTTTTGAAAACCGGTTTTCATAATATATACAGGTAAATGAAAATAACTTTGTCGTTTTAGGTATACTTTTCTGTCTATATAAAATCTTCCAATAATTAGGAATACCAAGAAAGGTCTGTCATATAAATACCTAATTTAACACTAGATACATAATAAGGGTAAATATCAACAATAAAACTTCCTGTACAGATTAAAGGAGAATAATCTGATGTTAATACAAATGTAACTTGTTTTTCGTGTCTCGCGTATTATTTTTTTTAATATTTGATGTTGAAACATCGGGAAACGTTGACTTAATTATTAGTTGATTACTAACACAATTTGGGTAAAGTAGATATATCTCGACGGAAGTATAAACTTGGCTTGTCGGGTCTTTTATTTCCAGGAAAGCGGATTATCATATTTGATATTTTATATAGGCTAAACATCTAATATGCATTATAGCTTTCCAGTGTTTTTGGAATGGCGACTAATTTGCAGTTTAATTTCATAAAACCGAAGTACGGATAAGTCTATCTGCTCTTTCGTTTCATATGCGGTCATCTTTACAAAATAATACATGATAACTACTTTACTAATTTCAAAGGTTAGTTAATATTCTATTTTACATATAAAATCTGGGAAACAGTAAACCCCACGTACACATGGAATGACTGTAAAAATTCCTATTTACGCATAGGTTTGCTTGAGCATCGTTAACATTGCAGGTTGTCTCCAAACTTGCTTTCAAGAAGATGTATTTACATATTTATTGAATTTGTTTGTCTTGAAACACAAGTTTTGTGTCATGAAGTGTGAGGACACAAGTAAAATAGTTGTAAATATGTATTATAAAATCGTTCATGAGACTATAATTATATTTTTTAGATATATTTCAATACCAAATCATCCATTATGTATATTCTTGCATTATGTTTTACGCAAAACAGCATTAACTAGATTGGTACGTAAAATGCGTTGGTGGTGTTCAAACATTATTCCTTATCTATCAACATTTTAGACGTCAAAGGAACTAAATAAAGAAGGTAACCATTGGGAATCATAAACCATAATCCGTATAATGCTCGACAACGCAGTGTCAAATAAAGGTTGTTACAAATGACTGAACCCTTGATGTCTTTGGGATTCGGTGTCCTTGAGTTGTTCTCATGTTTCTTAATGTTTTATTTGTTTTTGGTTTTTAAGAATCTGATAGATCTTTGATTGTTTTTTGTATTTATTTTTTTTTCACAAAGACGTGGGACAATTTAAAGCTAAACTCAATTGAAATCCTGGTATCTTTGATAAGTTTTGACATATTGTAGTATACACTTGTCTATCATTGAAGACTATATTGTCCTGTAGGCATAATGAAATTAAAGTACAATGAAATTAAGTCACAGTGAATGGAAGGGAAACGATAGTTATCAAACTAGATTATATTATTCCATATAATTAGCAGAAGGCTAGTTTAAAATTATGTTTAAAAACATGTCATGCAATATCAATTTTGAATTTTTATCAAGATTGTGGCAAACACTTTTAATTCGATATTCCTGAAATTGTCAAAAAAAAATCCTTAAATAATCCTTCCTCTCACAAGTAAAGAGAAGAAAGAAAGAAAGAAAATAAGCATGTGAAAGAGAGGCGAAAGATACCAAAGGGACATTCAAACTCATATGTCGAAAATAAACTGACAACGCCATGGCCGAAAAAAGAAAAAGACCAACAGACAAACAACGTACAAACCCGGTAATAAGTCTAATTCGGTAGGTCACATTCGGGGAAAAGGGGACGGGATTGTAGTCACGACATTTGGAACATATCCGCTATCATCTGTGAAACGGATATTCCATATAACGGTCAACCAACTCGTGATGGCGTCCATAAACTTTACGAAGGAATGATTTCAACTTCACCACTTGGAACTCCTGGTTTAGAATGTAGAATATTAAAACTATATTGAAGAAATATTTTCATAGTTAAAACCAACAAAGATAATTAATCGTATGATGGATACAGTATACGTTTATCATACGTTAACTTATGTCAGTAACAATGTAGGCGTGAATCTTGAGAATCACGTGATGAACAAAAATACATGATTTCTTAATTTTTTTCACCTATGAACTACTTGATATTGATGAAAATTACAGTGTATGGATTTAATAGTCTTGGTTATTTAAGTAAATTTTGACCTACGTATTTAACAAAATTCATAAGTTGGCAATAACCGGTCTCATCAGGTTTGTACGTCGAGTCACGTTCGTAAGTCATTTTATTGGAAATCTCTATGAATAAATCATTAAGTTCAATAAATTATCAAATGATTTATAAAATCACAACTTAAAAAGATTCAACACTGTTAAATGAAACGATTTGCTGTCTTATAACATGCTATTACAATACTAAAACACGTCTATTACTCACAAATTCTTTATGCAAAAAAAAAAAATTTGAAATCAAATTAACAGTTCTGTACTTGATGTAAACATGTTGCATGACTGTGATCCAGTAATATTTCAAATATATGTAACATATCGCTTACTATCACAAGTTTTCCAAATTTCATATTTTAGATATATGTTGAAATTAAAATTAGATAATTATACGAAACAAGAAAATACTGAATTGACTAATTCCTAATCTTTTCATTAATTGATAATTTATCAGTCTTAAAGGGAAGATTAATTACAATTTTACCGTTAAAACCAATTTCATACCTTTCAAAGAACATCTGATGTATATAATATTGATAGGTTCTGAGACAAACTCAAAGCTAATGTCATTTTATCGCCATACAAATGCAGCATTTCTTATTATCTGTTATGACTAACAGAGATAGCAAACAGTTCATGGTCATCGGTCACAAAACTTTACGTAGTACACGGAGTACGAAAATTATGCTTGATACACCAAACCCAGACTTATTACTCGGAGTACAAACTGTATGCTCGTAATATTGATTTGTTGATTTCTGAGGTTAAGAAAGATCATCGTACTCTAAAATATTTATAACCACAAGGCCAGATTTGCTTCACATTCAATTCCCTTTCTGTACTGAGAAATACAATTTATTTCGAATACTTTTAAAATGTAAAAAGTATTATAAATTGGTTTGGTCAGATTTTTAATACATCAGATGTAAGTCATTGTGACAAATCAACCACTGATAAAGGAGAAGAAACATACTGAATTGTGTAGGTCTTGATTAAAACTACTTATTGCCCACAAAATCTCAACACAGACATTACAATACATTGACTAAGTATCTGCTAAATCTCTAGAAGAACATTTAGTTTTACTATTCGACAAACGTATTCCCTACGCGCGGTTCGTCTAGAGAAGACTCACCAGTGACGCTCGAATAAAAAAAATTGAAAAGGCCAAATAAAGTACAAAGTTGAATAGCATTCAGGACTCAAAATTCCGAAAGGTTTTGCCAAATACAGTTATTGAGAACAAGCTGTCTCTTCCAATGAAAGAAGTAAAAATTCTTAAAAACAAACTTTATTCAAAAAGTGATCAATAACAGTTCTGAAAATTATCTTTGTTCTATTCATATTCGAAAATATCTATATGATCCAGTCCGTTAATAATCAAACGCGTACATTTTCGTATTGTCTTACATGCGTGTGTGGTCAAAATGATCATATGGTCCGGAAAATAATTAGCATAAGAATTATAGAATGTTTAGTCTCTTAATATTCTTGTCAACGTTGTCATGCTCTTTGATAAAACTGATTCCATATAAAGCTGTACTAGTTGTGTTATTAATATCAATAATCGCACAACGTTGATATAACCA
Organism: Mytilus coruscus; assembly: GCA_017311375.1. Lineage (NCBI taxonomy): Eukaryota > Metazoa > Mollusca > Bivalvia > Mytilida > Mytilidae > Mytilus > Mytilus coruscus. Next base: position 63,785,380 of record CM029607.1, read on the forward strand.
ACTATATCTCAACTCCTATTGCACCCAGGTCGAAAGCATGTTGAAAACCGAATCTAATACATCATGAAACACTGAAAACTTTATGGCCATTGTTGATCTCTATTACCTCCATTCTTGTTATGCTAATCTAATCTATAAACACTGCGTTTCTTAACTTATGGGAAATAGTAAATAATTCACTGTGGGTATACTTTCTACGATCGTATTCCATAAACTTGTCATTTCGCAAAGCCTTGGTTTTTTCTTGTTTATATGAATTATCTTCTCTATATACTTCTTCTGAAGATATAATTACATTAGTATTTTTTCAGTAACTGTCTTTGAAGTTATATAAAAGGATACTGCTTTGGTTGCTCACACCAGCAAATCAGACAATAGAAGATAAACCAACAAAATCAATTGCATTTATAAACCTTTTTCATTTGTTTTCGTTCTTTCTTTTTTTTTTTTGTTTTTCTTTTTTTTTTTTTTTTTTTGCTTAAAAAACGCTATTTTAGCTTAACCTTCAATATTTTCTTATACTGTCAAGGGTCCTTAAAGTAAATAATGTTAATATATATTAAATACTTGTTCATAGTTAAAATAAACAATTATTGTATATATTTTTATATTACTTGAAATTCAAGATACTAGCTTTCTCGTTTTATAAATTTATTTTATATTATACGATTGTGTCTGTCTAATGCTGTCTGACGATGCTCTGGTAGTCTGTTTAATTTCGGACAGATTTAAAGTTTAACATATCTTATAGACACCTGTCCCGTGTTTAAGACAATGTGTTGACATCTTTTTAATGTATGGCTTTTTGCTATTCTGTCGTTGGGGTGGTGTTTTATAGACGTAAACCCAACATCTATTTCATTCAAATAATAAAATTTATATTTCGAATTGACGTTGGTACTGTCTGCGAATTTCAATAAAACAGAATATTTAATCCATATGGAACTAGACATGTCAACACCTTAATATTTTCATCTACCAAATCCATCACGTGATTATGATTTTTAACTACCAATAGAGTATGATCCTAATTACGCCTGCAGCATTGTCGTAAAAGAATTGTGGCACAGGGACGCATTTTTGGCGCAAACTGAATTTTCCCTCAAATACCATTCTACAGAGGTTGACATAGAAGCAATTTATATTAATTGCATTAAAAAAACATGCAAAATCTCCGGAAAATCCATTCAGATAGTATCCTTTATAATATATCATCAATCTTTTTGTTCCAACTAATAAAAACCATAGTGGCTTTGATCATTGGTATTTAGGCTTCTGTCATAACAATGTTAATAAAACGGGTCAACAAACCTTCAGTTTTTGTTTTTACATCATCATTCACAAGTAATATTTAATTAAATATTAAAACGAGCGGACATATTATAAAAAGGAACGAGATGAAAAATTGCCTACGAGACAACTACCAACCAATGATTGGATCATCAGAAAATAAAAACAGTATTGTGAAAAGCCTTTTGTTGGGTTTCCACGATATGCGAAAATTGCTCCTTTATTTTTGGATCATACCATCAGATCGACTAAGGCATCAATTGCAATGACTGCAATTTACTTGAAGACTATTATTTTTTCAGCTTCAGATCGTGTTTTATGTCAATAATGAGTTATATACAAGATGCTGAATAAATCCCAAGAAAAAAAGAGATCAGTTCATAATTGCTTAAATGTTTCATTTATAATAACATGTGAAATACAACAAGATAAATGTATTTCTTTGACATTCTAAGCAATATACATACGAATGAAGGATTCACAAAGAAAACTCTAGTAGCTACTTCAAGATAGCTCAACTCTCCGTATGTCTTTTTTGTGGTTTGTTTTATCTTCCATTCATAATTAAATAAGAGGATTATATATGCTTAAAGCGTACTGCTAGAGTTTTTTTCTGCTCTCGAGACTGTATGTACATAAACGTTAGACTGTTAAATAAGAAAGCATAAGTCTTTCTCACAATGGATTGCATGTGTCTATGCTACTAATATCTTCTGTCAGTACAATGATAATTGCAGACTACAATAATACTATCCCCAGACTATGATTAACTATCTGTCCTAGTAATTACAGAATATAGAATGCCAGTATTTTACAATTAGCAGGTCGCTAAACATCTAAAGTTCTTAAGTAATTACGTAAGTCAATGACAAATTGATGTTGAGAATGGATCCACATGCCGACATTGTACCATAGTTAATGATTACAACAATTGGTTTCCTGTTTGCTGCCATACAAGGAATATTTACTGCATCAATTCATTCATGTTGTATTCCCGATTGTAGTTATATTGCAACATCTGTCGTAATTAACATTGTTTGAAAATTAATAAATTATGTAGTTATTTATCGGTTACTTAATATGATTAACACAAAACCTTTCTCGTATATTTTAATCTGATGTTTATGTTTCTTGTTGATATTCTTGCTTAACATGTGTGTAGGGGAAAAGGGGTATTCACTTCGGAGGTTACGTAACAATCTAAGGTATAGTCATATGAAAGAACTTTGAAACTTGTGATGACAAATACGGTTCGAGTTATCAACTATTAAACCTAACTATTGAAAAATGCTCTTGCATTCCATTGCACTTTTCAATAACTACAGTCTGCACAAAGCCATGATAAATTATAGAAGAAAATTGAGATGCTGTAAATGGGAAAGATGTCTTTGTAATTAATTCATTGAATGAAAATCCATTCAATATGGGTTGATGGTTTTATTGCTCAAACCGCAACACTTAATAGCAATATTCATTAACGTTAAAGAAGACGCGAAGTTGTGATCACGTGGTACTGTACACGTAACATTTCAATTCTCCTCACTAGTATTGGTTTTACTTCTTAAATATAAAGTTTTTATAAGTAATTTTTTTCATTTCCTATCGTTAATTATCAATTTTTAGATGGTGACGTTCCCTTGTCACCATCTTACGGTGTTTATATATCTCAACTTGTACGATTCGCTCGTGTATGTAACAACGTTTCAGATTTTAACGAAAGAAATTTATGTATTACTGAAAAATTATTACACCAGGGTTTTCGATATCACAAACTAGTCAAAACATTTACTAAAATTTATCATCGGTACAAAGACATCATTCGTAAATATAGATCAACATGCAGGCACTCATACCACATCTTCTTATATCTATTTATTATACGTTCAGGTATTTCACATCCAATCTTTTATGGTAATATTCTTTATAAAGCACAAAATGTCAGTATTCACCTCAGAAGCTAACAAAACCTTTAAATAGACTTATTAAGAAGGGATATAGTTACGATACTGTTGTCAGGTCATTAAAGATTGCATATTTTGGCTTTAATATTGATTCACTTATAGGGTCTTTGCATTGGAACTAAACACATTTATTTAAAACCAGTTGTTGGCACGACACGGGTTATGCTCTTCTCATATATTTTATGATGGTATGATACTAAACCCTAACGGGAGGGATTGTGCCTGATATTCATATGATAAAGACATAATCTTTCAATCAGTTTAATTGAGGTCTGGAGCTGGCATGTCAGTTAACTGCTAGTAGTCTGTTGTTATTTATGTATTATTGTCATTTTGTTTATTTTCTTTTGTTACATCTTCTGACATCGGACTCGGACTTCTCTTTAACTGACTTTAATGTGCGTATTGTTATGCGTTTACTTTTCTACATTGGCTAGAGGTATAGGGGAGGTTGAGATCTCATAAACATGTTTAACCCGCCGCATTTTTGCGCCTGTCCCAAGTCAGGAGCCTCTGGCCTTTGTTAGTCTTGTATTATTTTTACTTTTAGTTTCTTGTGTATAATTTGGAGTTTAGTATGACGTCCATTATCACTGAACTAGTATATATATTTGTTTAGGGGCCAGCTTAAGGACGCCTCCGGGTGCGGGAATTTCTCGCTTCATTGAAGACCTATTGGTGACCTTCTGTTGTTGTCTGTTCTGTGGTCGGGTTGTTGTCTCTTTGACACATTCCCCATTTCCATTCTCAATTTTAATTGTACATGTAGATCAAATTTTCGCCACGTCCACTGATTTACAAAAAAAGGTTTTTACAACTACAGGACTTTGACATTGTCACAATACTTATATTTGTATATTACTCCCATGAACTTATTAAAGGTATTTAATAACCTTGATTAATTATTTTACAATAATATTCCTTTCGTTTTAAATTATGCATCACTAGTAAATGAAGGAAGCCGCTTACGTTAATGGATAGCACACTGTTTTGTATACAACTTTGAATTTGCAATTATATCTGTTATGATTATAATCAGTAAATGATGCTGATATTAAACAAGCTGTATACAAGTTTAATCTAATCATATATTTGATATTAAATAAATCTCTAATTTGTATTATCACTCTATAAAAAGTGTTGTACAATTAAACAATACGTGGAGAGCATGGTGCCGATTTCTATACACACTAATATTACATTTAAGGAGGTAGACCTTGGTTCAGGAGAAAACTCTTAAATCAGTTATGTTTGTAAAAGTTAAGTTGCATCAATGTATATTAAGCATTTACATGAAACAGATTGGAAATAATCTATGTACATGTAACCTACAAGCTTAGAATATATTTATGAAAATGGTTGACACAAGCGTACTGATGATTTTAAGAGTTATTTCCCTTAACCAAGGTCTACCTCCTTAATATTCATCAAGTTTTATCGTGCAAGAAATGTAGACGACGCCAAATCAGCAAACTAACTAATGTCTGCTACGACACATGATTTTCATTTTCTTTTTTGTTCTTTTGGTACTTTGTGTGGTTTTCTCTATCTTCAGCTGTTTGTACGTCAGTCACTCTTGGTGTTTCAATATGTTTACAAATTGATAAACAAAATTTTCATCCCTTTAAAACTCAATTAACTCTGAATTTTTTTTTTCGGAACCAATAAAATAAAGGAGAGGTTCGACTTTCGGATTCTGTATTAACTATTCAAGAAGTATGCGAACACATTTGAAAAATAAAATTTTTGCTTAATTTTAAGATTAATGATAATAATATCATTAAAGAAATATACTTCTCTATCTTATGAAATGATTATTTCATGATTTCGGAGGATACTGCTTAATCAAATGATTTAAAACTTTTGAATCATAAAATACAGACGATGGTATTCACTGTATGTAAATCGTGCCTCGTCATTTTCGAATGAAGGCTTTACCCGGAAGTAGAATGACGGCCTCAGTTGGACAATAGAGAGTTTGATTGTATCCGGAAGTAGAATGGAGGCATCAGTTGGACAATAGAGAGTTTAATTGTATCCAGAAGTAGAAGTAGAATGGAGGCATCATTTAGACAATAAAGAGTTTAATTGTACCCGGAAGAAGAATGGAAGCATCAGCTGGACAATAGAGAATTTAATTGTACTCGGAAGAAGAATGGAGGCATCAGTTGGACAATAGAGAGTGAGTTTAATTGTACCCGGAAGTAGAAAGGAGGCATCAGTTGGACAATGGAGAGTTTAATTGTACCCAGAAATAGAATGGAGGCATCAGTTGGACAATAGAGAGTTTAATTGTACCCAGAAATAGAATGGAGGCATCAGTTGGACAATAGAGAGTTTAATTCTACCCGGAAGTAAAATGAATGCTTCAGTTGGATAATAGAGAGTTTAATTGTATTCATTAAAATTGATTAGTATTATTACTTTGAAACAGCAGTTACAATTATAGCAGTAATTAGTCATGAATTTAAGACATGTGGTGCTGAAAATTGAAATAAATGATTTCAAAATAGAATGGAGGCATCAGTTGGACAATAGAGAGTTTAATTGTACCCGGAAGTAGAATGGAGGCATCAGTTGGACAATAGAGAGTTTAATTATACCTGGAAGTAGTGTTGTACATTTAACGAATCTGTTAACGATTATCACTAGCGGACCAGTGAGAACTGCCTCCCCCTTTTTAACTTTTTTTAATTCGAGCATCACTGATGAGTCTTTTGTTGACGAAACGCGCGTCTGGCGTAAAATGTTTATCCTGGTATCTATGATGAGTTTATTTCCAAACCACAGTTACTGAACCCCGAGTACACCCAAGGTTTGGTGCTGTTGAATTTTCAGTTTTCTTGAACGCATAAGAGGCTGTGTTTATTGCTTGTCGTAGTTGATGAACGAAATATTCTCAAATGACTATAGGCCTCAATCATTGTGGTAATAACTAAATAAATATTTTAACTTGGCTTGTGTATGCTACTTAGAATTAAGTTACTCAATCATGCATATCAAGTGCATATGTTAGTTTGTTTTATTACTTGCATTGTCAAAATATTTAGAGCTATTATATTATTTAGAAATAAAGCAACAATTTTGTACAACCTAATTCTTTGCATGCCAATGACTATTGATGATGGTAACTAAATTTACAAAGCTTTCAAATGTCTTAAAAAGCAGATGCAAATGTACTTTGAAACAGCAGTTACAATTATAGCAGTAATTAGTCATGAATTAAAGACATGTGGTGCTGAAAATTGATATAAATGATTTCAAAATCAAGTTGAGTTTCCATAATTGAATTAATTGAAATAAATGTTACCGTGTTTTTCAAAATTATTAAAATGATACACAAAAAAAAATTAAATGAAACTTCAAGTAATTTGTTAAAAACCATGACAAAATGCAATTCCTTGTGATGAAAACTAATTTCAGCACTCCTTATGTTTAGAAATATTTAAGTTACACTTTTCCGGATCAGCTGTTTAGAACTTACTTAAGATACAATAACAAATCGTTAGTTGATAGTAAAATAACCTTAAACTAAAGAAACCCGACTAAACCTGTAAATGAAATCAGCCGATAATGAAAGTTTTTACCATAAACCGGTAATTTTAAGTTAACAAATATGCAAAAATTCTTACATTCCAAGGTTGTCATCCTAGGCCGAGAACATTTTTATTTTGTAAACAAGATTCCAATATATAATACACACAACTATAATATCAAAATGATGGACATTATTTATAGAACCGCGGATATTTCAATAGTTAGAATCGTTTGTCCGATTAATTCCTGTGCCAACATTAACCACAATTTATCATAGGAACGAAAAGAGATGGAACAAGAATGTGTCCATAGTATACGGATGTCCCACTCGCACTATCATATTCTATGTTCAGTGGACCGTGAAATTGGGGTCAAAACTCTCAAAGACCATATCATAGGGAACATGTGTACTAAGTTTCAAGTTGATTGGACTTCAACTTCATCAAAAACTACCTTGACCAAAACTACCTTGACCAAAAACTTTAACCTGAAACGGGACAGACGGACGGACGAACGAACGAACGAACGGCCGCACAGACCGAAAACATAATGCCCTCTACTATCGTAGGTGGGGCATAAAATAAATTTAACAGAAACTATCAAAGATCTGCAATTAAAAGTAAAATAACAAAAGACCGAACTTGAAGGAAAATTCAAATCGAAAAGTCCCTTATCTAATGGCAAAATCAAAAGCTCTAACACATTAAACGAATGGAAAACAACTGTCGTATTCCAGGCTTGGTATAGGCATTTCTAATGTAGAAAACGGTGGATTAACCTCGTTTTATAGATAGCTAAACCTTTCACTTGTATGACAGTCGCATAGAATTCCATTACATTGACAACAATGTGTGAGCAAAACAAACAGACATAATAGGTAAAATGTCAAATATTGGGGTACAGCAGACAACATTGTTATATAATCTTAATCACTATAAAACAAATGCTAAAATGAATTCTCCAATTAAGAAACATACAGAGATATACAAGAAAAGACAACTATAATGACGATGTTCCTGAATCGGATAACCGCAAAAAAGACGAGAAAGAAAAATCTAACTAATCCTTTAATTTCGTTTTCAGATATAATAGATGATTTTCTTTCATTAAATAATCCTTATTTTATTTTGGACTATCGATTCATTTACCCGAGTACTAGATTAAGAGAACTTGGAATAAGGTCTGTAGTATGTCATTGTCTTTCTCATGAAAATGACAAATATAGACACTTCAAAACTTTATCTATGATAATTGATATGATTTCAGTTCTCGTATTTCCAAGGCAATATGCTTGAATGGTATTAAATACACCAACAAAAAGCTCAAATATCGCAGGTGATATGATTATGATATGTGGCATTTACGTCAATGGGAACCCAACCCAACGATACAACATCCAAAAGAATTCAAATTAATTGATCACCAGTCAGGGAGTATTTCAGGGTCTCAACGTACTGAGGGGCCTGATGGGGGTCTCATCACGATTCACGAGTTGATTTTTGTCAATCACGATTCACAGAAAATAAATTTCCATGATCACGGATCACGAAAATATAAAAGAGTATAAATCTGTAGAAAACGGATCACGATAGCGAAAATGCGCCGATCACGAAGAACGAAAATAACCCATCAGGCCCTCATACTGAAGACATACGCACTATGTTAAAGACCCTACTAATCAACAAAAGTTCATTTTACACTCATACTGGTTTTTGACATAAATTTTTCAATTGCTAGGAATGACTGGTCATGCATTCATAGCAGGTTACACACACGATATAACTCCTTTTGGCGTTTTTCGGGGGCTTAGTTTTCGCTCTTGGGTAAGGGGGGATCGAGGAATTTGAGATTTTTTTTGCTGTCGTTTTCTTTGAGATGTGCGTGTGTGTGTTACGAATAAAATGTTAGTACCTGGATTTATAAAATTTGTGCTGTTGCTAACAGACATTCTTTAAATTTTTAAAAGAATTCACTATTAGACGAGATTTTACATTCATTCTTGAACAATTAAGAAATTGATAGTGATCAGAGCCTCTGAAATGTAATTAAACTTCTTGTAACCGTTAAGTTTTAACAAGTTTATCGTAGGCTTAACTAAGGTAATGTTAATTGATGATCGGATATAACTTGATTTCAGTCAAGCAGTTTGGTAAACAAACAGGTTCGTAATGTGATCTACCGATTTTTATGGCTGTTGCTTAGATATTTTATGCGACAAGTCAATGAATATACGTGGCTATTCACGCAATATCAGCCAATAAAATAGGACTTTGGTATGATCTTTTGCAAAATTTAATTACATCCTACAAAGTACTTCCGTCTTAAGCTATTTGTCTTAATTTGAACACGAATGACTTTCATAGACTATTGTTTCTAAAATACATTTCTGCAAATGAGGTTTACTTTTTTTCAGGAAGAAAGAATAGTTTGGAAGGACCAGGATGAGAATGGATGCAAAGACATATTCAACAGCGCTTTTACTGCTATTTTGCTGTCAACACATAAGCTCCGAGGTAAGTTTGAAGTATAAGCAGATAATTTAAACAAATCTTTTAATTCAATATTTTAAATTTTAAATTTTGAAATCTTGATAGAAAATTACGCTGATATTTCAAACTTCAATCGATAAAGATCTTAATATTTTATATAAATGTGTAAATGGTTTCCGCATTTTACAATTTAAAGAAGTTGTACGAATATCATTATGCGTAAATCTATCTACTAAAATGGGGAGGGTGCCTGGGAAAATGTAGTAACACAACAAATATGTTTATTTTATCGAAATTGTTTTTCTCATTTTTCTCATTATGTACGTTTCCATCAGATGTAATTCTTCTACACCTTTGTCTTGTGCAATATTTTGAGGATTTGACAAATGTTTAATTAAGATTAAGATATCCAAAGCATCTGACGATCGGATAAAACCACAAAAAAGTATAAGATAAATAATAAGGTAAAAACTGTTATAAGATTAAACAAATGCCTCCATAAGGAATAAAATGAGATGTGGAATATACGTCAAAGAAACGGCATCCCAACAACGCAATAAACCAAAAAAAAACAACATTTGTTTTCATGAGTTTTGTCTTGGAAATATTAAATGAAGGTACGGACAACTTCATCATCGTATGGTATAATGATGACAGTCAAACAGCTAATAATGGCTACCATAATTTTCTTAGTCAATAATTCTTAGATATATATATAGTTTATCGTTATATTTGCCTGGCATTGTTAAAAACAGAAAATACAAGTTTGTTTGTAATCAAAGTGCTCAGTTATAAAATGCGTAAAATTAAGGTGTAAAATATGCCGATATGAATTTTGAAAATGAACTTGTTTTTCATTGCGAGGAAATTTAATTTTCTATATATAGGTGTAATACAATCAGAAAGGGGTGAAAATTTGATTGGTTTACTTCCGATGATGGTTATTATCTTATATGCAATGACATGTTATGTGAAATTTTCACTGTAGTACAGGGCAGGATAAAACTTAACTCATGCCAAGTATTTCTTTATTTGCAAAAAAGATAAATTCTGCACAATTTTTTTTGAAAAGTGCCAATTTTCCAAAGACTAAAAGGGGAAAACCAATGGCGGTATTACTCCTAAACACACAAGTATGTACGTAATAATATCAAGATAAGTCTTACTTTGGTACCTTTCGGAACTTATCTCGATTATTCGAATTGAATATCATGTCATTGACTTTTTATTTTGGTAAATCGGGTAATCAGCCTTTCAATACTTCTTGAATGGACCTATAGCAGTGACAAAATATGCATAGTTTTTTCTTTCTTTGCAAAAAAATATAAACCTTTATTCTTTTCAAACTATGATAGACAGTGATTCATCAAAGTGTTACATTTTCATTAGCAAAACCAAAAGAATTATAGTAGAGTATTAAAAAGCGTTATCTATTGGCTGGTTCCCCAAAGGAATGTTGGAACGAGCTCAATTTATGTTCTGGTTTATTCGGGATAATAAGTATACAGGTTTAACATTTGAGTGTCATATGATCGTCACCTGTTACAAAGTTCCTATTCACAAAAGATTTAAGTGAGAGATAAATATGGGCCATCTACAAGACTGTTTAAAGACAAAACATATTAAATGAAATAGCCAATAAAGGGACGTATTTTCATGTGTTAAAATGCTCATAACCCAAAATTACAGAGCACATAAATACGCCGTTAAACAATAGAGTCTAGACGTAAAATGTATTATAAACTAATATTATCATTGAAGGGCGATTGATTGTAAAAAAGACATGAAAGCATGCTATAGATATTGTACTTTGACCAGTACGTCAGACTGAATATTTAGGACAAACTTCGATCCGTTTCAGTCATTGCGAGTTCTATTAACCCAGTTATCATCTGGTTTTTGGGGTATATTTATTTACAACCGGTTTCATGTGTAACGGACTTTATTTAGATGGTATTTTAATTTTTTTTTTTTTTTTTTTTTTTTTTTTTTTGTTATATCTCCTTTTCTTTTTTTAAGCAATGCTTCAACAACTATTGGGTATGCGTTTATTTTCAAGACGACTTTCAAACTGTCCGATAGTTGTTGTGATCATTTACAAGAAGACCCCAAAACTATCCGATACTAGGGTGGTTGATTATTTACAAGAAGACCCTCAAAATGTTCAATGATTGCTATATAGACTTGGCTATTATTTACAAAACGACCTTCAAACTGTCTAATTACAGGATTGGTGAATATTTTTTAAATTTACAAGACGACCTTTAAGCCGTTCAGTGACAGGTATGCCGATTATTTACGAGACGACCTTCAACCTGTCTGATAATAGGATTGTTGATTATTTACAAAATGACCTTCAATTTGTCCAGTGATATGATTGACGATTATATATATGAAATTATCTTCTAACTGTCCAAAAACTGTTTTGGCGATTATTTTACAAAACTACTTTTAAAATGTCAAAATATAGAATTAAAATAGTGCTTTTGATGTCCTTGTTTACTTAAACTAACCAACAAATTTGCAGAAATAAAACTTTTGATGAAAGAGAAATATATTTAGATCATTTTGAGCCAAAATTTACTTGTCTATGAGTTTGCGTTAAAAATCAGGATTAATGCACTCCATAGTATACTAATTTAAGATTTCCAGAAAACCAGGAGTTATTTTGGTAGTACCTGTGTTTCCAAGATCAGATTTTTCTTATAAGATTTTAAACATGGGTTGAAAATTGGCATGTAGAAAGGTGATACATGTACAATTTAGGATATACCTGGTTCCTATGAAGTTAAACTTAAGGTAAAATATTTAGAAAGCTGTGAAAATTGCAAAATTTGGTTGAACAGATAGGGATTTTTAATTGGTGGTCTGACACCTAAAGGCGTCCGGATATTGTTTCCGTCATCAGACCGACTTTTAATTCAGACATGACTACCGGTTTTAAACTTACACATAATTTTCATAAGTATACCAATGTGATTTCAACGGATCGGGCGGAGCTAACGTTTTAATTTACATAAGGACAGTCTATTTGAAGATGAGTGTGATAAGGTTGATTGCCGTTATAATTATTATTACTGATTGCTAATCACCTATCAATGTCACCAAACAGATATACAAAAGAACTGAGGAACGATGTGAACCCCGAAAAAAACGTTTTAAGATTTATACCGTTTGTTTGTGCTAAGGCAGACGGTATTTTAAAGTATCGGCTATTGTATTATTCTGTTTCAAACCTTTCTGATTGTGAGATTCATTTCAAACGTGATTTAAAAATATATATAAAAATTTAAAAAAATAATATTTAAACCCAATTATTCCTTCCTTAATTATGATCAATTCTGTTTGCCCAGTGCCCCCTTCCCAAAAAAAAATAATTAAAGCATTCGGAATATAAGCAGTGGCAGCTCCAGAAATATTTATAAATGGGGCATTGACTGCCTAAGAGGGTGCCGCGCAGGTCATGTTTCAGTGATTTATACAGAAACGCGAAAATAATGGAATATAACAGAAAACAAAAATAACGGACTTTGAAAAAAAGGAGAGGGCGACCTTCAAACTGTCCAATGACAGGGTTGGCGATTATTGACCTTCAAACTGTCCAATGACAGTGTTGGCGATTATTGACAAAAACGGCCCTCAAATTGTCCAACGATAAGGTTGGCAATTAGTTACAAAACGACCCTTCAAACTGTCCAACGTTAGGATTGGCGATAAGTTACAAAACGATATCCACCATGTCCAATGACAGGCGTGGCGACTATTTACAAGACTATATAGCTACAAGACGCCTATCACACTGTTCGATACTAGGGTTGGCAATTATTTAAAAGAAGACCCACAAACTATTCAGTGCTAGTATTGACAATTATTGACACGCCTCGTTTTTTTTTTTTTTTTTTCATATGTTTTCTGTTTAAAAATGTTGCCTTATTAACATTTGTATCCAGTAAGTTTTTCATCTAAATCATGTTCTATAGATTTACTGTCATGTTAAGAAAGTCATATATTTAGTTTTAAAGACGATAGTTCAAAATGTATGTTGACCTCTAAAAGTCCTTTTTGTTTATTTTGTGTCCTTTGGTTCCTTCTCGTTGACGTATACCCCACATAAATATAAATGATATGCAGTATGAATTATACAGACAAATCTATCAACCAAATACCAAAGATCTGAGCAATTACAGGTAACCATACGACCTTCAACAATGAATCAATTGATGTTTATCTATGTGATTGTCGTTCTTCTTGACAAAGCCAGTCATTTCATTAATGAACAAAACATCGCCAAGTATTCAAATATAAAACAGTTGTAGAATGTGACATATATGAATAATACAATATACCATACGATATTCCATCATAAACAAGCAGTATGGACCAAAGAGGTATCTCAGAAAATTATATATTCGTAGCTGTTAATTGAGCACCAGTTACACTGTTTTTAAACGGACCGCTGAATTACTTCAGATATGTGATAGCCCTTTCTCCTGCATTTGGTAAATTTGAAAATTAGTTGTTGATGGCAGGTCTTTGATTGCTCTTGTTTAGTCCATTCTCTGCTTTTATAAACGAGGGAAGATTTAGAGCTTCAATCCTTTACATATTATATTGACATCTGTCTTTGTTGAAAAGTGCAGTGTGCCCTTTAGATGTCTGATTGACGTATATCCCACACTTCCTTCTGGGTTGTTGTCTCATTTACGAATACCCTACACTTCCTTCCAGGTTTCTGTCTCATAGACGTATACCACATACTGCCTTCCAGGTTGCTGTGCCATTGACGTTTATCCCACAATTCCTTGCAGGGTGCTGGGTCATTGGCGTATATTCCACATTTCTTTTCAGGTTGTTGTCTCATTTACGTATACCCCACACTTCCTTTAATTTATAAGTATCGCCTTTATTTGTTTTACATTCTGGTAAACATAAATTGACGGTAGAAGGATAAAGAAGTGAGCAGAATTTTCTGCTATCTGTTAGCGGGAGAGCACAGAATTTAACACATTTATTTTCACTGACATCTGTTATATGTCAAATTATAGCACAAAATACGTTTATAAAGGACAACAAGTAAGATAAGCTCAAAAGGATCGATGATGAAAAGTATTTTTTTAATTCATGTGTATGTGTGTTGTAATTTTAAAAGGATTTTCATCCATATCTGCATCCTTTAAAATTTTGTAGAGTAATTTGCTGTCCTTATATAATAATTTATTCTTTCATGTTTTGATTTATCAGCTTTTGACATTGTTTATTTAAACTGTATCACGTACCAATGTTTGAAATGTAATTGTTTCTGTCATATATTTTCCATTAATTGAGAGAAATATTACCGTTAAATAATATTCCGTCATCTACCAGAACTTAATGTGTGTTTTAGTATCTCTGTCATGCTATTTAATGATGTATGATGCTGTCAGTGCCAGGAAATGAAGAATTTAATTTTCAGCGAAATGTATTATTGTACCTTTGAAATGTTTTTCCCCTTCTGTGTTGTAGTTCTTGTGTATACTCGATAAAAGATATCGATTTGGCATTATCGATATAGTATACTGATTGTTTATTTTAGAAATATGACACCGATTGTGTATAATCGACGTATGATACCGATTGTGTAAAATCGATATAGAATACAGATTGTGTATTATCGATATGGGATACCGATTTTGGGGTGTACTATATGGGCATCTATACTAAACTTCCACAGCTACGTTAGAGACCAATAGATTGATATGAGAAACGATTCTGGGTATTAGATACTAAATTAGACTACACAGGACAAGAGGTTCCATACTGAGTACATATAATTGCTCATTCATAATTTCAATTATATCTTTTCTTTTTTTTTTAGGAATCAATTAGAATTAGACGAGACACAGATAAAAGAACAGACGAAATTGTAGAAGAAAAAAGAAAATTTGACTCGATCGGTAGGCATGGAATGTCAGGTTTTGTGAAAAGACGATTTGACTCGATAGGAAATGCCGGCGGATTCTCTAGCTTTGTAAAGAAAAATGATGCAGATGAGGATAAAACGAAACGTGGATTTGATCGAATAGGATCAGCTGGTTTGAGCGGATTTGTTAAGCGGCAATTTGATTCTATAGGCGGAGGCAGAATGAGTGGATTTGTGAAAAAAGACGACGACTTACAAAAACGTCGGTTTGATTCTATAAGCGGAGGTGGAATGAGCGGCTTTGTAAAAAGGACGACGAGGACATGGAAAAACGGCGATTCGATTCTATAAGCGGAGGTGGTATGAGTGGATTTGTCAAAAAGGACGATGAGGACATGGAAAAACGGCGATTCGATTCTATAAGCGGAGGTGGTATGAGTGGATTTGTCAAAAAGGACGATGATGACATGGAAAAACGGCGATTTGATTCTATAAGCGGAGGTGGTATGAGTGGCTTTGTCAAAAAGGACGACGAAGACATGGAAAAACGGCGATTCGATTCTATAAGCGGAGATGGTATGAGCGGATTTGTAAAAAAGGACATGGATAAAAGAAGATTTGATTCAATCAGCGGAGGTGGAATGAGCGGATTTGTCAAGAAGAACGACGATGACATAGATAAACGTCGATTTGATTCAATTAATGGCGGCCGAATGAATGGTTTTGTTAAAAAGGACACAGACAAACGGCGATTTGATTCAATTAGTGGAGGCGGAATGAGCGGGTTTGTTAAAAAAGACGCAGAAAAAAGACGATTCGATTCAATTAGTGGAGGGGGTATGAGCGGTTTTGTTAAAAAGGACACAAACAAACGGCGATTTGATTCAATTAGTGGAGGCGGAATGAGCGGGTTTGTTAAAAAAGACGCAGAAAAACGACGATTTGATTCAATTAGTGGAGGGGGTATGAGCGGATTTGTTAAAAAGGACGCAGAAAAACGACGATTCGATTCAATTAGTGGAGGGGGAATGAGTGGGTTTGTAAAGAAGTCCGACGACCACGATGATATGGAAAAACGTCATTTTGATTCAATTTCTGGCGGCAGAATGAACGGGTTTGTTAAAAGGGACAATTCAGAACATACCAATAAAAGCGATATGGACAAACGGCGATTTGATAGAATTGGTTACGGTTTTAGCAGCTTTGCAAAACGACGATTTGATCCTATATCTCGTGGGTCAGGTCTAAACAGCTTTGTTAAGCGGCCCTTTGACGGAATCTCTAGAGGAGCAGGATTTACTAGTTTTGCAAAGCGACATTTCGATTCTATACATGGCGGTTATGGTTTAAGTAGCTTTGCAAAAAGAAGGTTCGATTCGATAAACAATGGTCGCCTTTCATCATTTAACAAAAAAAGTTTTGACTCAATACAGAGAGGTGGAATGCGAGGATTTGTCAAGAAAGATTCACTTTAAATTTAAACAAGTATATTTATATGCATAGACAAAACAGTCATTAAACGTCATCGGTGTTTTTGTTTAATCGGTATAATGAGGAATAATTAACTGTGATACGACAATGTTTAATCTAAAAGGTTGTTTTAGATTAACATCTATGATATTGTTGGAGAAATGTGATTATAAAGGAGCCGTTATATATATACCATATAGGTTTTGTAATAATTGAATTAACAACGAATTAATTTGGTCACTGCAAATAAATTTAAGAGCTGTTTGAAATATACTATGATAAATTGGAGAAAAAAATAATATATAAGATAAGAATGTAAAACAGCAATGATAAAAAAAAAATTTACAAATAGACTTAATATTTTTAAACCCTTAGACAAAAGTCTATATGAAATACTTTTCTTAATTTCTGTGAGCTAAAATTTACTTTAAAGTAGAGTATTTCAAAATATTTGAAAAGTTTAGATATGCAATAAGGGGTAATAAAGTGTTAGAATTCCATTTACAATATTTATCGGGCTTAGAATATTTTATATATGTACAAATGTACAGACAGAACATAAATACTTATTTATGATATTTTGTTGTTATTTTGAAAGTTTGTTTACAGATATACTTTTACATTGCCATATTGTTCACTATTTTTGATGAAGTAAATGAGACAATAAAATATGTCATCTATCTTAATTGTTTAATTTGTGATGCTGTATCAAACAACACCATTTTGTGATATGTTGCAATTTGGAGTCTTTTCTATGTGGTCGCATACTAGTTAAATGGCGGTTGAATTCAATGGAAGAGGTATATCCTAAATCGATATACCGTCTTGTGCAATTGTATTCTAGTATAATACGATTTCGTCGGTTTTGCACACCTGTTATTTCATATGCCAGACAATCAACTTTGCGTAACCGGACACCGAAGATCACCGAAGTTGATGAAAATTATTCTTATTTATAACAGATTAGACGTCTTATCTGTAAATTAACCGATTGTGTTCTATTCCCTACTGTGACATTTTGACTTAGTGTGAATTAGCCTGTCGGGTGATGCGTATATAGCAAGAGGCGCTTACCATATCGACACACTCGGTCTCGCCCTTTTTTTTCGAGTTCATGTAACTTCCTCAGTTTTTGAGTGTTTTTCCCTGTAATTGTTTTTTACTCTTAATGAATTTATGATTGGTAATCTTCAGTGCCTCTAAATTGTACAAAACATGTAATTGCAGAACATGTATAGATTTAAGAAGAGAGCTGTTGTTTTATATAGTAACTGATTTTTACCATCTGTGAAAAAAACATATTAATGTGGATTCAATGTCAATGATACTGCAACCTAACAGCACAAAACCCACAACAGACTTATAGAGGTCAGCACACGACCTTCAAAAATAGTCATCTTTATCTTACTCTAATGTTGGGCACTCCTTTATTGTCCGTTATGTGATATCCCTGTTCTAAATGGCTTACATTCACTGTTTTTAAAATTGGCTTTATAACTAATGGCTAGGAGTGCTACCAACGAACGAAATGTATTCAAGGCAACTAATTTTGGTTGTTGGAATGACTGAAAATAAACTACATTTTGTCAGTTTTGTCTTTCTATGTCAATGGACATTTTTCCTCATGCCACTGTTTCTTGTTAAAGGAATTAATATACATTTTACCAGGAACTCTTTTTTAAGATTGTTTCAGGGTTTGTGCTACTTTAAACACCAAAAACCCTAGTGAAACTTGCTCAAACCCGGGTAAAATCTGAACATTAAAAGTGAAACTGAGAGCAAAATGCACATAATGAGCTTCGTCCGAATACACGTATATCATGGATCACCAAGAAAAAATATGGAAAATCAAAAATGTGCAAGTTCATCGGAAGATTTAGATAAAACTACTTTTAAAGTTCTGTAAACATGACAGCCCATCAGTAGTGGTAACGAACAAGGGAATGTAACTATGCTGACTAAGGGACTGTATTTACTGGATTAGACTGGGCATTTGTTGGCCTTCAGTACTAAAAGATATAAAAAGAACTATGTGTATGTGTGATGGCCAGGAAAATGTATTTGTAATGTAATTGTAATCACTTATTTTCGATATACAAAGTCTCTAACCTTATTTTTGATAATATGTCCTCTTGGAAAACTGCAGCACTTTATCCATTAAAAATAAGACGTGCTAAATATGATTGCTAATGCAACAACTATTAACCCGTATCCAAATGATGTGGAGACCACTAAACGGCCTTAGTCAGCTATAAAGACCCAGACATCATTTATTGTTTTCGTCCCGACTTCTCGTTTTTGCTACAATATATGCAATACTATACACAGTAAGTACCAGATGCATACAGTACTTAACAGAAACGCGAAGATACACATGCATAGCATGTGAAAGGGAATAGCATGGGATATATTAATCAACTGAGCTTTATTACCCAATGTTTTACATTTAATGAAAACCAATTCAACCAACTGGTTTTTTTTATGAATACTTTCGATAGTTTTCTCGTTTGAAATATTTCTCATGTTGTCATGTCCGGACCTTTTATAGCGGATTATACGGTTTGCTTTTTGCTTAAGGGTGTTCTCTACTCTGTTTCAAAATAATAAGCTTTTTAAAAGACTGTTATGAATTGATAGTATATAAATAAAGGATCTAAAAAAGCAGACAAAAATGAAGGGTCCGTGTGCTTGTTTTCGAGATATAAGCCATTGAAAATTTGGCGGGAAATGATTCTCTCTAGATTTTTCATACATTTAACATTGGCATCTTTTTTCCGTCTAAAAGTATGAAAAAATAACAAGGATTTAATAAGATTTTCAAAGATGGCATTTGAAACTATATTTAATCAAATTATTAATAGAAAAGTAGGGGTAAGTGGGGGAAAAGTTTTAATGGCACTACATGGATAAAACCAGAGGATTCCGAATATCTGTCAAAAATTCAAAAACAAGAGGAGCGAACATCCTTAATGCGGAAGACGGTATGGTGACCCATTATCGCTTACATCCACGTCATTTAGACTCTGGTAGAAAGTTGTCTTATTGGAAATCATACCAAATCTCCTTATTTTTATATTGACCGTTATTTAAATCATGATTAAAACATGCGCTAGTAAGAAGTCATTGAAAGTTAGAAGTTGTCATTTACCCTGAAGCTTTATCTATATTTATGGCTGATCTTTGACTTGTGTAAGCTATCAAGCAAATCACTGAAGAAGTTACGATTGGGAATAAGCATTACTTAGTCTGTGTAACAATGACAGAAAACAATTACTTATTGTCTTAAGCAATGTTTATTGATGTCTGTTTTCTCTTAACCTTGTTTTTTCGGCGACATCATCGTCTTGTTTAGACATGGTTTCTCTTTTTTATTCTTTAATTCCTAAATAATGGCATGTTCTGTACAAAAGTCTATTTCAGAATTTGGTGTCGTTTAACAATAAAAACTATTAAAATTATTCATTTTCATTTACAGTTGGAATTTATTGTTTACCATTGCTATTGTTTGAAATTATTCATTTTGAAAAAAGAATCAGCGCTTACGAATAAGATATTTTAATGGCTTTTGAATAACAATGTTTAAAAAAATTGAAGATTCTTAACTGGCAATCAAACCCCACCCATAGATAACAAAAAGTCTGACAAACTATTTCAGGTGAAGTTTACAGAAGGTATAACGACCATGGTAAAAAAATATCAAAATATTTCATGTTATGCTCAACCAAGTCACGATCGTAAAACTGTCAAAATAATGACTCAAAGCTATATGAAACCTTAGCACATCAATAACCTTTTAATCGACCTCCAATATGCACATATATGCTTTTAGCAATTACAAGGTCTGCAGTTTCGAATCCATTGAGAGAAAATAAACATTCAATTCTGTTTTATTGCAAATAAGTGTACCAGGAAAATTAAAAAAATACTGAACAGTACTTGTGACCACTGAACATAGACGTACAAACATATTAGACAAACAACAAACAACAATACAGGAACTGATAAAATGTTGTTGGTTAAACCAGTTTTACGTTCTCATAAACCTCCCCTCTTGCATAGGTAGACATTCGTATTAAATGTCAAACACTCTATACCAAGCCTTCGTAGTTGTACATTCTTGTATGTACCTTTTGTTATTGATCGATATGGACTTGAACATTAATGTTAAGGTTTTAGTTAGTTTTTCTATGGGTTTTGTGTTGTTTGATCTACATATAGTTGAGGTCTCATTAAAGAATGACTTACGCCTCCATTTTCCGAGGGATCAGTCGACAATTTTATTTCAATTCAGTGCTATTAAAGACTTCGCAAGGAAATATAACGATATAAACAAAATTATACGACAGCTATTTTCTTTTATTGTTCAATTATTAGGTTTACATGTATTCGGTAAATGTCACTAATTAAGCAAACTAATATTAACGACATAATTCACACACCATGATAAGTATAAGCAGAGAGTCAATCATTGACAAATTTTCGACCACTTAGCAATTTGAAGTAAATAAAGAATGTAAACATTAGGATTGTTATTACTAGTATATCACTTATCTATGTGAAGCTGAAAATAAGCTGAAATTAAAATAAAAACGTAAATTATTCAATTGGTGATTTAAATTTTCATTCAAACAAACAAATGTATGCAGCTGACATCATTAAGATGCTTGATTTTGTATTAAGACATTTTATCTCTTCCACAAACAATCGGCATTCCTTTGGGAACAAACTATGCTCTTCTTGTTGACTTGTTCCTTTATATATATGAGGCAGATTTCAAACAGGAGCTTTTCGGGAAGAAAGAAAATTTGCTAGCATTTTCCGTTAACTTCACGTCCGCTATAAAGATGATGTGGTCTCACTTAATTATTCAAAGTTTTTTTACTATGTTGAACGCATCTCATCTATCCCATCGAACTTGAATACAAAGGAAACCACAGTACAGTTAGGGTAGTTTGAGAACAAAACTTGACGACAAAAGAGATGATTTCAATTTTCCAACTGTGAAGTTTCCATTTCAACACACGACAGCGCTTGCATATGGAATATATATTTCCTAGTGATACGATATTCCAGACGATGCGTTTCCTATAACGATTTCTTTGTAGAGGGTTTTTCGGGAAGAAAGAAAATTTGCTAGCATTTTCCGTTATCTTCACGTCCGCTATAAAGATCATGTGGTCTCGCTTAATTATTCAAAGTTTTTTTACTCTCATCTATCCCATCGAACTTGAAATACAAAGGAAACCACAGTACAGTTAGGGTAGTTTGAGAACAAAACTTGACGACAAAAGAGATGATTTTAATTTTCCAACTGTGAAGTTTCCATTTCAACACACGACAGCGCTTGCATATGGAATATATATCTCCTAGTGATACGATATTCCAGACGATGCGTTTCCTATAACGATTTCTTTGTAGAGGGTTTTTACTTACATTAAAGCTATTGAACCAAGGATTTCTAGTTATAAAGAGTTGAAGCCATCCCTTCGATTTTTTAGGAACATCACCATGATTTGGTTATTCGTTATGGAATATTTATGTCATAGATGATAACGGATATTTCCACGATTGAGACATAATAAAAATAAGATGATGTGGTCTGATTACTAATGAGACAACCCTCCACCAGAGACCAAATGACGTAGAAGTTAGCAATTTAATTACCAAATTCAACTTATCACCGAGTTTGTACTTACCATGAGTAACATGACGGGTGTCACATGTGGAACAGGATCTGATCCCATACCCGGTTGTCTGTTGGGTACATGTTACTCAGTCTTTATTTAGGGCTTTGTAGAATGTTGTTTATCTGTTCGTTCTTTATTTCGTTTTATGCTATGAATTTGTCTGTTTCTCTTCGACTTGTGAATTTGTATTGTCCCTTTGGCAGATGATGAAGGTTTATCTAGAAAAGCCCGTCGGGCTCACGAAATTTCTAAAGTTTTATTTTCCATTCGAATTCGGTATCTTCATTCACTTTTTTTATCATAGTTTGTCACTATATAGTACTATAGTTTTACTTGACCAAAATTATGGTACAATACAACCGATTAGACATAAATTTGAATTTTTGAATGATAGTTACTGTCACAGCAATCTGTTGGTTTATTCGTTTGTTTGTTGGTTGGGTTTTTTCTTCTTTTTTTTTTTTTTTTTTTTGGGGGGGTGACAGGGATCCACAGATTGAATTACGGACAATCTGTTTGGTTCTCTACTTTGTACACGCCCTTTAGTTAAAAGGTTTATGGTTTCAATCGATTTTCACATTCCTTCTTACTGTATTTGGCAAAACCTTTCTAAATTTTGGGGTCACCAATGCTCTTCATTTAGCCCTTTTTTTCGAGCGTCTACGTCACTGTTGGGTCTTTCTTTGGCGAAATGCGCGTCTGGCGTACAAAACTTTAAGCCTGGTATTTATGATTCGTTTATTGTAGGACTCATTTGGTACGTCAATGAGACAGCGACACAACAACAATAAATGGTATAGACATCCAACATACTGTCGTTAACTAAAGACATGTGCATAAACGTTTTAACAACTTTTGAAAATCTAGACATTCTTTTTTTTTGGGGGGGGGGATTACACAGCAAGTATGATCATAGCTTCTAAAATGCAAATACGTTGATTTTACTTAAATTGATCCCTAAAAAGAGATATAGAGATAATGTTAGTCATTGAGAAAATAAAAAAAAAAACAAAATGCATAAAAGGCATCCTTGTTAAGGAAATAAAGTGTATAATAATTATGGGATGAAAGGACAAAATGTCTTTTGAACCTTAAACATCATACCTTGACAACAGTCAATTTGGCGGGTATAATAAACTCTGACTCTAAGCGTTCTTAATGACTATAAATCCAGAATAACGCATTTAATCCAGCTTTTAAGGTGGTACCAAACACAGGAACTTAAATTTATTTGGCTCGTTTAATTTTCATAAAATTTTGACAAAATATTTACTTTGACCCTTTGAAAAAGTATAAAAATTTCAAAAAACTTGAACTACACAATTTATCGGAAAAATTTCATTGGATATATAGCAGTTTGGCAAACACTAAATTGATCATTGAGAAGCTTAATATTTCCATAGCAATAGAATGTGATTAAAACGTTCAGTTGATTTTTACGAAGTTATCTCCCTGCAGTGTTATGTACAACTTTAACGTTTTGATTAGTGTGATAACTTAATCTCACAGATAGACCTCCGCAACTTCTGGCAGTCGTTATCTAGCCATTTGAATCTAAGCGAACTAAATAATGTTAAACAGTCCTGAATAGTGGCGTCGTCAATATTTGGTTCTCCAGGCCACCAATCGGTAAACGTCACAGGTGTGCCACTATTTTCCCATACCCATTGACCTTCTGTTTTCTCGTCACGGGCTCCTAACCAGTAGTATTCCTGACAAAAAAAACATACTAGTAAAAGACAATACTATGGTTATATTAGCATTATTAAAAATGAGTGTAATTCAACAGACTACGTTCCAGCTAAAATACGTTTTATAGTTTATTATTGACACGAAAACGTTATAAAACGGCTTTAAATTGACTGGGCACTGTACTTATCTTATACTGTTGTTAACCACATTTATTTTGTTAAAAATAGAACAATCATCTTGGCCAAAGGAATGACTTCTTCAACCCAACCAGACAGCGCAATTACGTAAACAGAAAAGGAATCTTATTTTCCTATATAACGTCAATAACCGACTGCCTGCTAGTATACTCGTCAAAATTGTTAAAAAAATATCACTCTATTATAACTTTCTCAATTATTGTTCTTTGTGTGTTTAAATATAAAATTAGGAGATGAGGCATGAATACCAAAAAGACAACTATCCACCACGATCCAAAGGATCTGACGAAAGTAAACCTCACATTTCGTTTCCTTTATATATATTCTTTTATCCTGCAATCAGCTAACTATTGTGCAAATAACAGGTACACAAATAAATTTTTACTTTATTTGTACATGTACAAATAAAGTCTCCTGTTACCCGCTTCCATGTTGAGCAAGCGGTAATAAGGATATTTCTTTCAGGGTAACAGTCCATTTTGGGGTTCTCTTCGCGGTCCGCGTTTCAACTATGTCGATTTCTTTGAAAAATCAGAGGCAATGATTTGGAATTAATCAACTTACACTCAAGTACCGGGTGTAAATTGCAGGATAAAAACAATATATGTACATTGTCGGGTAAAGTATAATGTATAGTCTGTAAGTTTGGATATTGATTGTGCATTAGCAATCAGTTGATTTTGTTGAGTAAAGTATACGTATAAGTATACAGTGATGATGCAGTAATACTTTGAATGTAATATAATTAATACTTACATATCCGATGTGTGTGACACTTGGCTGCAAGAAACCAACTATAAATACAGATACACGTAAAAATTGAATTCATATTCATCTTGGCAAGTGAACCATATTTGAAGTAAGAAGGATTGTAATATAATGAAATGTCGATATTTTTGCATTTAAGATGACATTGGTTTGATAGGTCCCCACATCTTCACGTTAGAAAGAATTGGCGATGAGCAACGAAATAGATTATTTCAGAACATCATTTTCACTGCCCATTTATTCTTAAATCGGAGCGTAAATATTGTGCTATTGGTTATTTTCCCCCTTGTGACAAATGTGATCATTTACAAATGTTCACAAATGAACTGAGGTGTAGGAGTAGCATCACACCAACCATATACACTGCATTAACCGAAACTACACCTAACGATCAAAATACCGTAAACGGTGGACAATTGTCTACACAGTATATCTATCAATGTATTGGATGATTGATTAGAGGTAAACCCTACATCTCCAAACTATAAATTGTGTAATACCACGTGTTAGAAAAATACACATTTGGAGCCATGCACGAGTCGCCAATCTAGCAGTTCCAAAGTCATATTAAGAAATAAACATCAAGACCGATATATCCAGAACAGATCATAATTACAAATGATCGGCACTGAGCAAAGTGATAAGATAATAATGATAAAATGATAATTGATTCACTTTATTTTTTATAATTGCCACGTGCTAAAATAAAATTGTAACTTGGAAACAGACATTAGAAAACAAAGGATACCTGGTGTCGAATTGATGCCAAATGTTGAATTTTGTTGTTTTCTTCTTTAGTATTTAATTCTGCTAGATAACCACCTTCTGACCTACACCATTCCTACAAAAATGGACATCATTTTAGAAATTAAAAGCATATAAAATCGAAAGATTTCTGCCATTGATGTTTTCGGCATAACAAATACAGAAAAGCAGACCAAATTCTTTTTTGTTAATATACATTATAATGAAGAATTGGGTTTAACTTCGGGAAAATTAAGAAGCTCTAAAAAGTTTTTCTTCTGTATATGAACAGATAATTTGATTGGGCTTTTTACTTCCGTTGATTAGATGCATGACGTCAATTTATTAAAGAAATAATTCAGTTCGTTCGATACGTGATGTTTGTAAATGGATGTGAAGTTAGCAGCCGGTTCGTTATTCGATATTCGATATTCAATATCCAACCGGCTGCTAGCAATCGGTTCGATATTCAAATCTAGTTGAAAATCATAAAAAATATAGTATTTTGATAACATTAAAAGCATGATTTTTATAGTTGAAAGGAGTGAAAAGATACGTAGGAAATCGTTTTATGACCCTTCAAGTTGTCTTAAACTCTCGTTGTCCTCAAATATAAACCCTTATTAATGCTTATGTAATTTGCATATTTGTCCTTATGTAATATAGATTTTATCAATAAAACGACATCAAAACTGTAATTTTATATCTAATATTTCTTAAAACAAAACAAAACCGATCACTCTAGAAAAATTTAGAAATATAAATAGAAATATATATATGGAAAGCCCCAAAAAGAAATACATAGTGAAAACCTACCTGAGACCGCTTAAATGACGGTGAGCCCCTGTTCTTTCAATGTCCATAAAATTCGACGAATTCATAGACTCTGTATAAATAAAGATTATATCAAAAGGATTTCCCAGAATAATGTCATCCTCGATATCTACGGAGGGCTTAGATTGTCACTTTTCAGCTAAAAATTGTCAAAATTTCAGGAGAAAGGGCACAGGGCAATGGTGAGAGCCCCCTGATCTCTCAACTTGCCTAATATTAAGCAGACAGTTAGTTAATAGGTAGATACAAACGTGACTAAAAGGAATTTGGGTACACTTCCTGTCTTCTATGTTTACGGAGGGCCCAAAATGCCAGTTGGATATTCAAAATATATAGCGAAAACCTACCTGAGACCGCTTAAATGACGGTGAGACCCCCCTGTTCTTTCAATGTCCATAAAATTCGACGAATTTATAGACTCTGTATAAATAAAGATTGTATCAAAAGGATTTCCCAGAATAATGTCATCCTCGATATCTACGGAGGGCTTAGATTGTCACTTTTCAGCTAAAAATTGTCAAAATTTCAGGACAAAGGGCACAGGGTATTGGTAAGAGCCCCCTGATCTCTCAATCTGCCTAATATTAGGCAGACAGTTAGTTAATAGGTGGATACAAACGTGACTAAAAGGAATTTGGGTACACTTCCTGTCTTCTATGTTTACGGAGGGCCCAAAGTGTCAGTTGGATATTCAAAATATATAGCGAAAACCTACCTGAGACCGCTTAAATGACGGTGAGACCCCCCTGTTCTTTCAATGTCCATAAAATTCGACGAATTCATAGACTCTGTATAAATAAAGATTGAATCAAAAGTTTCCCGGAATAATGTCATCTTCGATATCTACGGAGGGCTTAGATTGTCACTTTTCAGCTAAAAATTGTCAAAATTTCAGGACAAAGGGCACAGGGCAATGGTGAGAGCTCCTGATCTCTCAATCTGCCTAATATTAAGCAGACAGTTAGTTAATAGGTGGATACAAACGTGACTAAAAGGAATTTGGGTACACTTCCTGTCTTCTATGTTTACGGAGGGCCCAAAGTGTCAGTTGGATATTCAAAATATATAGCGAAAACCTACCTGAGACCGCTTAAATGACGGTGAGCCCCCCTGTTCTTTCAATGTCCATAAAATTCGACGAATTCATAGACTCTGTATAAATAAAGATTATATCAAAAGGATTTCCCAGAATAATGTCATCCTCGATATCTACGGAGGGCTTAGATTGTCACTTTTCAGCTAAAAATTGTCAAAATTTCAGGAGAAAGGGCACAGGGCAATGGTGAGAGCCCCCTGATCTCTCAACTTGCCTAATATTAAGCAGACAGTTAGTTAATAGGTAGATACAAACGTGACTAAAAGGAATTTGGGTACACTTCCTGTCTTCTATGTTTACGGAGGGCCCAAAATGCCAGTTGGATATTCAAAATATATAGCGAAAACCTACCTGAGACCGCTTAAATGACGGTGAGACCCCCCTGTTCTTTCAATGTCCATAAAATTCGACGAATTCATAGACTCTGTACAAATAAAGATTGTATCAAAAGGATTTTCCAGTATAATGTCATCTTCGATATCTACGGAGGCTTAGATTGTCACTTTTCAGCTAAAATTGTCAAAATTTCAGGACAAAGGGCACAGGGCAATGGTGAGAGCCCTGATCTCTCAATCTGCCTAATATTAAGAAGACAGTTAGTTAATAGGTAGATACAAACGTGACTAAAAGGAATTTGGGTACACTTCCTGTCTTCTATGTTTACGGAGGGCCCAAAGTGCCAGTTGGATATTCAAAATATATAGCGAAAACCTACCGAGACCGCTTAAATGACGGTGAGACCCCCCTGTTCTTTCAATGTCCATAAAATTCGACGAATTTATAGACTCTGTATAAATAAAGATTGTATCAAAAGGATTTCCCAGAATAATGTCATCCTCGATATCTACGGAGGGCTTAGATTGTCACTTTTCAGCTAAAAATTGTCAAAATTTCAGGACAAAGGGCACAGGGTATTGGTAAGAGCCCCCTGATCTCTCAACTTGCCTAATATTAAGCAGACAGTTAGTTAATAGGTGGATACAAACGTGACTAAAAGGAATTTGGGTACACTTCCTGTCTTCTATGTTTACGGAGGGCCCAAAGTGTCAGTTGGATATTCAAAATATATAGCGAAAACCTACCTGAGACCGCTTAAATGACGGTGAGCCCCCCTGTTCTTTCAATGTCCATAAAATTCGACGAATTCATAGACTCTGTATAAATAAAGATTATATCAAAAGGATTTCCCAGAATAATGTCATCCTCGATATCTACGGAGGGCTTAGATTGTCACTTTTCAGCTAAAATTGTCAAAATTTCAGGACAAAGGGCACAGGGCAATGGTGAGAGCCCTGATCTCTCAATCTGCCTAATATTAAGAAGACAGTTAGTTAATAGGTAGATACAAACGTGACTAAAAGGAATTTGGGTACACTTCCTGTCTTCTATGTTTACGGAGGGCCCAAAGTGCCAGTTGGATATTCAAAATATATAGCGAAATCCTACCTGAGACCGCTTAAATGACGGTGAGACCCCCTGTTCTTTCAATGTTCATAAAATTCGACGAATTCATAGACTCTGTATAAATAAAGATTGTATCAAAAGGATTTCCCAGAATAATGTCATCCTCGATATCTACGGAGGCTTAGATTGTCACTTTTCAGCTAAAATTGTCAAAATTTCAGGAGAAAGGGCACAGGGCAATATTAATGGTGAGAGCCCCTGATCTCTCAACTTGCCTAATATTAAGCTGACAGTTAGTTAATAGGTAGATACAAACGTGACTAAAAGGAATTTGGGTACACTTCCTGTCTTCTATGTTTACGGAGGGCCCAAAATGCAATTTGGATATTCAAAATATATAGCGAAAACCTACCTGAGACCGCTTAAATGACGGTGAGACCCCCTGTTCTTTCAATGTCCATAAATTCGACGAATTTATAGACTCTGTACAAATAAAGATTGTATCAAAAGTTTCCCAGAATAATGTCATCCTCGATATCTACGGAGGGCTTAGATTGTCACTTTTCAGCTAAAAATTGTCAAAATTTCAGGACAAAGGGCACAGGGTATTGGTAAGAGCCCCCTGATCTCTCAACTTGCCTAATATTAGGCAGACAGTTAATTAATAGGTAGATACAAACGTGACTAAAAGGAATTTGGGTACACTTCCTGTCTTCTATGTTTACGGAGGGCCCAATGTGTCAGTTGGATATTCAAAATATATAGCGAAAACCTACCTGAGACCGCTTAAATGACGGTGAGACCCCCTGTTCTTTCAATGTCCATAAAATTCGCCGAATTCATAGACTCTGTATAAATAAAGATTGTATCAAAAGGATTTCCCAGAATAATGTCATCTTCGATATCTACGGAGGGCTTAGATTGTTACTTTTCAGCTAAAATTGTCAAAATTTCAGAACAAAGGGCACAGGGCAATGGTGAGAGCCCTGATCTCTCAACTTGCCTAATATTAAGCAGACAGTTAGTTAATAGGTGGATACAAACGTGACTAAAAGGAATTTGGGTACACTTCCTGTCTTCTATGTTTACGGAGGGCCCAAAGTGTCAGTTGGATATTCAAAATATATAGCGAAAACCTACCTGAGACCGCTTAAATGACGGTGAGCCCCCCTGTTCTTTCAATGTCCATAAAATTCGACGAATTCATAGACTCTGTATAAATAAAGATTGAATCAAAAGTTTCCGGAATAATGTCATCTTCGATATCTACGGAGGCTTAGATTGTCACTTTTCAGCTAAAATTGTCAAAATTTCAGGACAAAGGGCACAGGGCAATGGTGAGAGCTCCTGATCTCTCAATCTGCCTAATATTAGGCAGACAGTTAGTTAATAGGTAGATACAAACGTGACTAAAAGGAATTTGGGTACACTTCCTGTCTTCTATGTTTACGGAATGCCCAAAATGCCAGTTGGATATTCAAAATATATAGCGAAAACCTACCAGAGACCGCTTAAATGACGGTGAGACCCCCCTGTTCTTTCAATGTTCATAAAATTCGACGAATTCATAGACTCTGTATAAATAAAGATTGTATCAAAAGGATTTCCCAGAATAATGTCATTGCCCTGTGCCCTTTGTCCTAAAATTTTGACAATTTTTAGCTGAAAAGTGACAATCTAAGCCCTCCGTAGATATCGAAGATGACATTATTCTGAGAAATCCTTCTAATACAACCTTTACATATACAGAGTCTATGATTGTTGAATTTTATGGACATTGAAAGACCAGGGGTCTCACCTCATTTAAGCGGTCTCAGGTAGGTTTTCACTATATATTTTGAATATCCAACTG
Source organism: Mytilus coruscus (assembly GCA_017311375.1). NCBI lineage: Eukaryota > Metazoa > Mollusca > Bivalvia > Mytilida > Mytilidae > Mytilus > Mytilus coruscus. The sequence goes on from CM029607.1 coordinate 63,816,300, forward strand.
GCACTTTGGGCGCTCCGTAAACACGGATGACAGGAAGTGTACCCAAAGTCCTTTAGTCACGTTTGTATCTACCTATTAACTAAATGTCTGCATAATATTAGAAAGATTGAGAGATCAGGGCTCTCACCATTGCCCTGTGCCCTTTGTCCTAAAATTTTGACAATTTTAACTGAAAAGTGACAATCTAAGCCCTCCGTAGATATCGAAGATGACATTATTCTGAGAAATCCTTCTAATACAACCTTTACATATACAGAGTCTATGATTAAGTTGAATTTTATGGACATTGAAAGACCAGGGGTCTCACCCTCATTTAAGCGGTCTCAGGTAGGTTTTCACTATATATTTTGAATATCCAACTGGCACTTTGGGCGCTCCGTAAACACGGAAGACAGGAAGTGTACCTTTCAAATAGAAGCCAGTACTATATTTCTTTTTGGCCTTTCCATAAATATTTCTATTTATATTTCTAAATGTTTCTAGAGTTATAGGTTTTCTTTTGTTTTAAGAAATATCATATATAAAGTACATATTTGAAGTTGTTTTATTGATAAAATCTATATTACATAAAGACAAATATGCAACTAAGAAAAGGGTTTATATTCGAGGGACAACGAGAATTTACGACAGCTTGAAGAGGTCATTAAACGATTTCCTACGTATCTTATCAGTCCTCTTAACTATGAAAATCGTGCTTTTAATGTTATCAAGTATTTAATTTTTTTATGATTTTCAAATAAATTTTGAATATCCAACCGACTGCTAGCAGCCGGTTGGATATTGAATATCGAATATCGAATAACGAACCGGCTGCTAACTTCACATACATTGTTTGTAATACACTTCATCGGTACAGGATAAATTACAACTGTACATGTGTACATTGCATACGATTGAGAAACTAAAGTAAATTAGACCTAGTACTAACGCACTGGCTTCTATTTGAAAGGTACGTGTACTCAATTGACTGACAGTCCTTAAGATTAGGTACGTGTACTCAAGTGACTGACAGTCCTTAAGATTAGATATCAATCCAATGCTAGCGTATATAATGGTAATTTCAAAGTGTGTAACTTCCCTTTTCACGAATGTGACCTACCGAATTAGACTATTTACCGGATTTGTAATAACATAAGCAACATAAGCAACATGACGGGTGGCACATGTGGAGCAGGATCTGCTTACCCTTCCGGAGCACCTGAGATCTACCCCAGTTTTTGGTGGGGTTCGTGTTGCTTAGTCTTTAGTTTTCTATGTTGTGTCATCTGTACTATTATTTGTCTGTTTGTTTTTTTTATTTTTGGCCATGGCATTGTCAGTTTGTTTTCGATCTATGAGTTTGACAGTCCCTCTGGTATCTTTCGTCCCTCTTTTTTAACAAGAAAAGACATATATTACAAGAAATGCAACATTTATCACCGAGACTACACGTAAAGTATTCCATTCTACCCAATAAAGATCAAACTAAGGGTGATCATCTTTGACAACCAAGAGCAGTTTATATAAAAGAAAATCGATAACTGTTCGCTGCTTTCAAATATTACCGTGAAGTTTGTACTCAAATTTGTACTCTGAATTTGAAAAAAAAATATCCATATATCTATATTTAGTTATCAAAGACATACCATGGCTTCAGACCACGCCATTTTCTCCCAGTTGAAAAAGTAGCAGGAATCCCCGACATGTGTCCACCCCGTTGTGGGACATGGAGCTCTGATGGATTCTGAATAAAAAAATAATTTCAGTGGTATCATTATACTCTGATGTATATTCATCATTTTGGTGGAGATTTCATATTCGATTCACCTCAATGAAGAAAGACCCCAAAGTCAGATTGTTCTTCAGATACAAAATTATTCGAAGACTTTTTTAATGTTGAGATAGACAGACGAGACATCATTAATTCCCCAGCGTTGTTGTGTCATACTCCTATCAAAGGATGCCATTCAAGGACCCCTTTAATTATATGTATTTGGTAAAACAAAACCACTGACCATTTCTGTTAATATAAAAATCATAATTCAAACTCTAATGTATGAGTCGAGTGTTCTCAGAGTGGACATTTAATTTCACATTAGTTTATATATATATATCACTATTAAGCTTTAAGTCTCTAAGGTTCTATATTTCGTAAATGTATAGCACAGAATTTTAAAATTGGCATGCATACAATTGAGACTACAGGATTATCTTGAAGTTGCATATATTGAAAAGACTAAAAAGTAAAAACTGATAATAAAAATTATTATAATTCGCTTACAATTCTTTGTATCCTTTAAAGGAATTTTAAAGGCTTTCGTGCATATTCGTATTTCATTTGACCTTTCTGTTTTGATTTATACGCCACTGATGAGTCTTATGAAGACTTACTATCAAATAATAAGCTGATGAATCTGTTTATACATATTCGTAGATATAACTCTGGACAATTTGACTTTTCAAAGTGTCCTGTTTTGTTCAAACTTCAATCAAGGTATAGAGTACTTTGGATGCCAATGGGAATATGTTACCTAATCCAAAACCTCTGTAGTGTAATTGCTTACCTGATTAAAAATTCTTAGACAAGATTATTTAGACAAATCCTTTTACAACATCACTTTCTGAAGAATAAGTAATAAACGAAATGATCATTATCTCCATTGAGAAATCAGCTTTTATCCTAAATAATATACTTGTAATTTACCTATTAATCCCAGAACTACAAATATACCAAAGTACATGTTGTATATTGTCATTATTAATTCAGTCCATTGTATGTAGATTGCACTATATGTGGGTTTCTATTTCACGGCTTTATACATTTAAATCATTCAGATATGCCGATAACGTATATTGTCCTGGTTTACATGTACCAGTTATAGGAATCATTTTCAACACTGACAATTAGTCTCTATGGATAAAATGGCACAATACATTGTAGGGGAGATAATTGGTCGAAAGGCAAAATAACCAAATACACTGTAGAGGACAGAAATCGTTGTTGTATAGAAAACACACTCGAACACCAAACAATATAGTAGATAACTATATAGTAATCTTAATTAGGTAAAAATAAAAACATAAACCTGTAAATCAGCTGCTGTCGTTTCGCTGTTTTGGGGAAGGGCGGGGGTATTATAAACGAATAATTATACTGATTAAGTCATTCTTAATCCATATAGAAAAGGAAAAATTAAAATATGTTTTCTTAGTTTTAGAGTTGCAAATATTCGTATATCTTTGGACACTTCTTAAAGTTACCTAAGTTTAAAAACGAAGCCATGTTATTAAAAATCCTGTTCATGGGAATCATTATAGAATTGAACGCTTGTTTTTTTTTTTTTTTTAATTTATACAAAATGAAAGCAGGTGACCTTCACATTTTGCATGAAGTGCGTAAAACGTTTCTTGCTAAAATGTGGTTGTCATTGGCTTTCATTTTGTATTAAAAAAAATAAGCAGCTTCAATTGTTGTATTTACAATTAGCGGAGTAGAAATTGTTTTCTCTTCAAGAAAACATGACTTTAACCCTTATTTTAGTGTGTTTTTGTTGCTAAATTATACATTTGTAAGCTAGACTGTTCATTGGTTTAGTGTTAATTAGGTCATTAATATCTGTTCGTCGTTTTCCTTTTGCCAATGATGGTTTCTATTGAGGTTTGTTTATTATTATTTACTTATTCCTTGGTATCGTCTTTATTTTTTAAGCTTATATACCTGAATTATGATAATACGTATTTAAACGTAAAACAGTAGGTCATTCAAAAAATGTTTGTACCGTCGGCATTCGAATAAGAACAATCCCTTAGTATGACACGTGTGTGTTATACTGTTATTCCAGAATAGCGTTTATCTCCGAAAATCCCTTGTTAGCCATAGTTTCATTGCTACTGCTTACCCGGAAATCATCGTTACTGCTATCTTATAAAATTGGTAATTCATCAAATTTTGAATCTGCATATAAGTCATAAATACATGTACTTCCTATTGATGAAACTTGATATAATTGACTGCAAATGAATATCCGAGATTATATGCTGATGCGAATTACCAATGATGCTGTATAGATTCACAAACATAATTCGTATTTCAACATGATAATTGCTTTTCTTGTTAAAAAAACTGAACAGTAAAAAGACATAATCTCAAAATTTAAATTCAAATACAGAATAGATTCAGTTAATAGCAAATATTGGAAAGTTATACACTCAAAGTATCCTAGATAGTAGAACCATTATACCAGAAGCTTATATAAACTCAAAGTATCCTAGATAGTAGAACCATTATACCAGAAGCTTATATAAACTCGCGATGTCCTCAACAATCAAACTGTTAGACAGTTCGCTTAGTTTGGTAACTGATAGTCTAAAGATTTGCCCAATATAATCTCCAAGAAGCATATATCTTAAAGGAAGCTATTAAACCAAGAGTTCCAAATGGTGAAGTTGAAATCATCCATTCGTAAATTTTACGGACGCCATCACGAGTTGGTTGACCGTTATGGAATAACCGTTTCACAGATGATATCGGATATGTTCCTTATGTCGTAACTACAATACCCTTCCCTTTTCACGAATGTGACCTACCGAATTAGACTTTTTACCGGATTTGTAATAACATAAGCAACACGACGGATGCAACATGTGGAGCAGGATCTGCTTACCCTTCCAGAGCACCTGAGATCACCCCCAGTTTTTGGTGGGGTTCGTGTTGCTTAGTCTTTAGTTTTCTATGTTGTGTCTTCTGTACTTTTATTTGTCTGTTTGTCTTTTTATTTTTAGCCATGGCGTTGTCAGTTTATTTTCAATCTATGAGTTTGACTGTCCCTCTGGTATCTTTCGTCCCTCTTTTATAGATAAATTGATTAATTAACGAATGCTTTACATCCATCGGCAATTACTACATGTATATTCCCGGACGAGTACACGTTAATATGATTTGAATATGCTTTGTAATACACTGACAAGCTGTGACATATTTTTACGTGCTTTTCCGCGCACAGTTTGAAGTAAGACAGTCATGTTACCATACTCAGACATATTACTCTGACTTGGATTCGACCAGCATACGTGTCAAAAGTATCTGGTGGCCTGGTAGAGACCATACCTACCTTTTCGTCTAATATTATGATCAACGTAGAGACTCTGTTAATAAGGCCTTTCAGTAGTACTAGATATTGTTATAATGTTCTCTCCTTCCCCCTATGATACAAGACTTATACGGGTCTAGGGCATCTGTTGCACGGTACATAGTAGAGGCAATGGCTATCCCTCCTTCTGGTACCACGACCCATATGAAGACTCCTTTTTGTCGGTAACACTTGCTTTAGAATATGGGCCAAACTGGTTTTTGTCGACTGATTTGTCATAAATTAGGCCGCTGTTTTTTTTTTTTTTTTTTTCGTTTAAATCAATTCACATGTTTTCCACCTCTGGTTTCAAATTTCACTTGGAGACTCACTTTATGAGATCATTCGTTCATTGATAAATTACACTATGGGATATACTTGGAACCCTTTTCCTCCCTTTGCTGACAAGCTCATATCAGTCTGAGGTATATGTGGAACGATATACTACAGAGACCATGCTAATTTCTGCCTCTGTTAACATGGCCATCCAGGAGTCTTACTTGAAAAGGCCATTCGACCTTTAATAATTTGGATTATGAGAGATACATGTACTTGGTACCACGATGCATTGCTCAGTTCTGATGACATTTACTTTGTTTTCAATATGCAGACATCGTAAAATACTCCTATTGTACAAGATTTTATCGTTATGTATCAAGCATTATCTTTATAAATGTAAACAGTTAAATATAAATTCATCACAATAATCGGTAGTTGCTAACAATTACATTTCATCGAACGGATGTCTTTATAAGTTGCCTAATGGATATCAACGCCAGCTTGCTTCTAATGCCGTACAGCTGTGAACGCCGACTAGCTTACTTAGAAGCAAAGGCGATTTCACCATTAATCTTATCAATACCTTCTTGAGTTATTTTACGGTATAATTGTACTATGAAAAATTTTAATAAATTTCGCTTCGATTTGTCACGGTATAATAAGAGTCGTTCTTATTAATATCACTGGGTGTGTTATCGTGGTTTTATATAGACTTTGAACATTCATTGTGAACGCTTTTGTAATTCTTATCATGAAGTGGCGGATCCAGAGAGGGGGTTCCGGGGGTTGGAACCCCCCCTTTTTTTTGGACGATCAATGCATTTGAATGGGGACATATAGTTGGACCCCTTTATCCTGGGTTGGGAACCCTGGATCCGCCCTGCTGGATCCGCCCCTGTCATGTGTCTTTACCGAGAGGCCTTTGGATATTTATTTAGCTCTAACTTAATTTTCAAGTATTAAAATCGTTCGTTTAACAATGTGCCTCAATGTAAAATATTGCATATTTCTCATAAAAAGTTTGTATAGATCATCCAGTTTTTTCACTTAATATTCTCATATTGAACAGAAATTCAGGAGATAAAACTTCCATGCAAGTTTTTAATATCTTTGATATTGTATGAGAATATACAAAAAATTGTGAATTAACTATCCCCTATATAGCTACACAAAATGAATATATAAATACAAAATGATTGATATTTGAAAATGTCCTGATTAATACTACACATTTGGTGTGAAAATCATGTGTTTACCTATTTTGCACTTAACATGCTTTAAAAAGAAATAATAGAATATATGTTTCAGGTGTATATTCCATATTTGAAATTATACATGTACATATACCTATTGTTTTGTGATCATGTTTTTCTGTTAAAAGTTCTACTGAGCTTAATGTTACTTGTAATTATGTGTACCCGACTTTTAATAAGTCTGTCTACGTCTGTAAACATGCAATAATAAAATGTTGTCCGTTATCAGTATCATTTTGATGGGTTCAAATTACACAAATTACAAAAACAATCTTTCTTAGACTATTTGACATAGAGTAACTATATGTTGAACTCTCAATGTCTGTGAAAAGTGTTCACATTCTTTGATTTATTGACAAACATCATGCCAAGAAAGCAAGCATGACAATAATAATGATATATTACACTTTTTTTACTCACTTAAGGCTGAAAATATTGAAAACCGCTTAGATTTTAAGTAGTTAAATACCATTCACATCGTCTCTGCATCTTTTATGAATAAAATTCGAAAAGATCTCCTCTCAAAAACTCAAATTAAGGCATGTAATTTAGGCTAATTCATTTAACTATCATAATGGTTTCTGTAATTGTGAAATGGAATAAGATCTAATTATTTTTCAGCGTGCATACAGTTTCTAATGACATTTTACAAATGCAGAGTATTTCATGAATATAAAGATTAATTTGCATAGAATTGACAGGAAACGAATAATTATAAAACTTCCATAACGTATTATAAGTACTCTCTTGCATTACAAGCATTCATGTTTTCATAAGTTGCATTTGCGTTGAAATGTCTTACAGTTGGGGTTAGTTCTAACCTCTCGGTACTGTCAGAATAATCTGTCAAAGAACTGTTCTACCGTGTTGTGATACAGTTGTGGTCTGTTCGAACCTCTCTTCGGTACTGTCAGAATAATCTGCCAAAGAACTGTTCTACCCTGTTGTGATACAGTTGTGGTCAGTTCGAACCTCTCTTCGGTACTGTCAAAATAATCTGCCAAAGAACTGTTCTACCCTGTTGTGATACAGTTGTGGTCTGTTCTAACCTCTCTTTGGTACTGTCAGAATAATCTGTTAAAGAACTGTTCTACCCTGTTGTGATACAGTTTGGGTCCGTTCTAACCTCTCTTCGGTACTGTCAGAATAATCTGTCAAAGAACTTTTCTACCCTGTTGTGATACAGTTGTGGTCAGTTCTAACCTCTCTTCGGTATTGTCAGAATAATTTGTCATAGAATTTTTCTACCCTGTTGTGATACAGTGGCATTTTTTCTAACCTCTCTTCGGTACTGTCGAAATATTCTGTTAAAGAACTGTTCTACCCTGTTGTGATACAGTTGTTGTCAGTTCTAGCCTCTCTTCGGTACTGTCGAAATATTTTGTCAAAGAACTGTTCTACCCTGTTGTGATACAGTTGTGGTCAGTTCTAACCTCTCTTCGGTACTGTCAGAATAATTTGTCATAGAACTGTTCTACCCTGTTGTGATACAGTTGGCATCAGTTCTAACCTCTCTTCGGTACTGTCAGAATCATTTGTGATAGAACTGTTCTACCCTGTTGTGATACAGTTGTGGTCAGTTCTAACTTCTCTTCGGTACTGTCGAAATATTCTGTCAAAGAACTGTTCTACTCTGTTGTGATACAGTTGTGGTCAGTTCTAACCTCTCTTCGGTACTGTCAGAATAATTTTCCATAGAACTGTTCTACCCTGTTGTGATACAGTTGGCATCTTTTTCTAACCTCCCTATGGTACTGTCAGAATAATTTGACTTAGAACTGTTCTATCCTGTTGTGACACAGTTGTGGTCAGTTCTAGCCTCTCTTCGGTACTGTCAAAATATTCTGTAAAAAATCTGTTCTACCCTGTTGTGATACAGTTATGGTCAGTTCTTACCTCTCTTCGGTACTGTCAGAATAATCTGTCATAGAACTGTTCTACCCTGTTGTGATACAGTTGGGGCAGTTCTAGCCTCTCTTCGGTACTGTCAGAATAATCTGTCAAAGAACTGTTCTACCTTGTTGTGATATAGTTGGGGTCAGTTCTAACCTCTCTTCGGTATTGTCGGAATAAATTGTCATAGAACTGTTCTGAACTGTTCTGGTACAGTTGGGTTCAGTTCTTTCCTCTCATCGGTACTATAAGAATAATTTGACATAGAACTGTTCTACCCTGTTGTGATACATCAAATTTAGTGTAACGACGTCATTAACAGTCAGAGAAAAACATGACCTTGTGCAATGCCAAGATACAGGTATCGACAGAATGTGCATATGTATATAGCAATAGTATTTAGTTTGATTTTAATTAACTGATAACAAAATAAATATTTATACCTATAAAACAATATTCAAAGTTCCAATAACAGTGTTGAATTGGTAACCTTTTAGAATAAGTTTATTAAAGAATCAATAAGTTTACCCGGATCGTATCGCTCAGTAAATCATATCTACTTAAAGATTAGGATGTGCTATCCCGTTTGAAATAGTTTTCTACGGGTACAGCCAAAATTCCAAACCAAATCTTTGTATCAATGGAAGAATTAAGTTAAGGTTTTAAGTAATTTGCGGTAACGAAATCCCTGACTTAATAATTTACCAGTTATACATAGATTAGTAATACGTTCATTGAAATTCAAAACGTCACTACAGACATGGGCATAGCGAACGAGTTGTGATAGATACACACCATAAGATGGTGTCAAAAGGAACATCTCCGTTCAAAAAAGGAAAATTAACAATAGTGAACAGGAAATCGTTCCTTTTTCGTTAATCTATGTGTAGAGTTCCAAATGTTAAACTGAAAAATCTAAATCTAGGAAAGAACCATTATTGCCGTTTATATTTGATGTATTTAAAGTAAGTTCCTTTTGGTAAACTTCGGCAGTATATTTAGAAAATTTTGGATTATTTAACGAAAAAATATCATTAAAATAATGGTATGTGTTTTTGAATTTATCAATTAAATGGAATTTAGACGGTTCTTCACTAAGTTTGGTCATAAACTGTGATTCACAACAGTACCAGAACAAGTCTGCTATTAAAGGGGCACAATTGGTGCCCACAGGAATACCTACAACCTGTCGATCAACTTTTTTACCGAAACGTACATAAATGTCATCAAGAAGAAAATTAACAGCTTCAATCATCTCATTACACATCCAGTAAGTATATCTAGCATATTTACCTTTCTCATTAGAGAAGAAGGCTTTAAATGAGTTGCAGCAAATATATTTGCAATCAAATTTATCAAACGACCATTTGAAACAGAATGGACTTTGTAATAACATGAGCAACACGACGGGTGGCACATGTGGAGCAGGATCTGCTTACCCTTCCGCAGCACCTGAAATCACCCATAGTTTTTTAATGGGGTTCGTGTTGTTGTTGTTCTCCTATTTGTGACATTTTGTTCACGCATCGTTGTCAATATAATGGAATTTGATGCGACTGTCGTACAAGTGCGAGGTTAAGCGCTATAAAACCAGGTTCAATTCACCATTTTCTACATAAGAAAATGCCTGTACCAAGTCAGGAATATGACAGTTGTTGTCCATTCGTATGATGTGTTTGTGCTTTTGATTTTGCCATTTAATTAGGGACTTTCCGTTTTGAATTTTCCTCGGAGTTCAGTATTTTTGTGATTTAACTTTTTGTGACTATTCCTGACAGATTTTAAAAGAGATTAGAATTGATCCCAAATGTAGTTTTTAGTTGTAGTGTTCTTAAAGTGTGTTAATTTTCTTACGCTATTTAATTCGACAAACCACCAAAATAAAACTGTCTAGTATAACTTCTATTTCCTACTTAAGATTTGAATTATGAAAGCGTCTGCAAGAGAGTTACAATGGCATGTTTCTTGAAATGTATTGTGCCTTTCTTTGCGAACAGAAATCGGCATATGAAAAAAATATCAGAAATCGGTTGCGGTTCACGACAAACGTTTAAAGATATCAAGGTATAATCTTGTGAAAAAATGTGCGACAGATCCAGGTCAAACAGGAAAGAGATGACAAAAGTTCGTACGACCCATAAAATTTGGCTTTTCTATACATAAAAGTACTACGCATTTTATTCTATTGAAAACGATGCATGAATACTATTCTTCTTTTATCAAAACGTGTACCCTTCATCTAAATTTTATTTATATCAATACGTACTTTCATCGGAATACGAAAAAGGATGAAAGTAAATCTTGTATAATACAATGATAAACATAAAATGGTAATATACGTACTACATAAATTAGGTCGTTAGTTTTTTCGTTTAAATTGTTTTACATTTGTCATTTCGGGGCCTTTTATAGCTGATTATGCGGTATGGGCTTTGCTATAGTTGTTAATTTTTGTGTCATTTGGTCTCTTGTAGAGAGTTGTCTCATTGGCAATCATACCATATCTTCTTAATTTTATAAAATCAGAGCAACACATTTTAATTGCAACAAATTAGTTCATATTGTGTAAGTAAGCAGAAACATAATTTGACCCACGCAGACATATGATTTCAAATCCAAACCGACACTTTATCCTTTCTTTTACACTTCACATATTACAGAATAAACCAGAATGAGTTATTAACAAACGACCTACCACAAAATCAATCAGGTAAGCTACAATGGTGCATAAATGGTATAGTAAGAGAGGAGCACATTGTAATCTTCTTCTTTATGCCCCTTGCTAAAAAAGAGAGGCGAAAGATACCAAAGGGACATTCAAACTTATAAGTCGAAAATAAAAAGACAACGCCATGGCTAAAATAGAAAAGACCAACAGACAAACAACAGTACACAAAACACAACATAGAAAACTATAGACTAAGCAACACGAACTCCACAAAAACTGTAGGAGTTCATTGTGACTTTCAGATGAATAACAACATGAAAAGCGTTATTCCTTTTATTTTGTTTGTTCGGGTACGCGTAGTGATCTTGTGTCATGAATTGAAATAATTACCATATCCTTTCATTTACATTATTCTAACAGAGAAGGATGTCTATCGCGCTGTGTGAACGACGTTAACGTTTTCCAGTGCTTGAGATGTATGCTTTTGTTATTCAACATTTTTTAATTAATTTTAATTGCTTATTTACTCTTGACATAACTTATCGTATGTGTGCTATATCATTTCCGCCCTCGTCAAATTTGTTTTAAAAATTGTTATGCAATTCGCCCGAATAATTTGCCATATTCATACATAATTGCCTGCCAATCTATTTAACATATCTATTGATGTGATCCGTGTTTGTCTAAATGTTTGCACTTTTTCTGTATTTTTCAGTGAGATTATTGGGCTATTTATGACAGTAATATTATAGATTTCTTTTCCGGATATTTTTTGCTGACATTAACGCACATGTGCACAAATTTGGCATGATAGATATCTAGTAGAGAACTCCGCTCAAACCATGCTGTCATTGGAGAACTTTTGAATGCCTACTTGTGACTTTTAGAGGAAGAGTAGTAATTAAATCTCTTTTTTTTTTTGGTTTGCGTTTGGTTTATACATGTGCGCGTAGTGATTTTGTGTCATGAATTGATAAACCATATCCTTCTTTTCCATTACATCCGATAATATCCATATATAAAGTTGTTACTTCGAAATACTTGTAATTACCACAAAGAACAATAACCTGGAATCATCCCAATTACCACAAAGGACATTACTCCTCCAGTACACAAACAGCTGCAGCCCAAACATCTGCTAATTGCCTAACTTAATGGTTTAAGTGAATGTAACACTGAATAAATGTAATGTTCATTGAATATATTTACAGTTGCTAATTGTATTTCACAAACGTTGAGACTATATTATCAGTATAAAAATCGAATTGCTTTCTGATTGGACAGGAAACAGAAATAAACAAATTCAATTTCACAAACACACCCCGTGAATTTATAATGTCCTCCAATGTCCTATTTGATTATAGTGTTCTACATATTCGTTTAATGTCTCGAAGCTGTATTCACGGATTCCAATTTCTTATTTGCTTTTTAAAGCGATTGGTACTGCTACGGTGGTGTTTGATAACCTTGTCTACCCCATGAGTGTTTCGCACAATTGGTGCGTCATTCTTTTGCGTGTTATTTGCTCGAATGCATATGTTTGTCCATTATTAGCACTTTCATTAAAGATTTCTATATTAAAATTTGACTTTTGGTTACAAATATCTAAATGCATGGCAAGTAAACTTAAATACAAAAAATACCAAATGAAGGAATAACCCACCAAGAACCAGGATATGAAATAATGAGAAAATGAATATCAATGGGAATTCTAATGCAATTATTTTGTATCAATGGTTCTGATTGGATGCCAATATGCGTAAAATTCTCTATCTCCCTGTCTGTAACTAAGGAAGCCGACATTTTGAATTCCGGAATGTATTGACATGTAATTTCTCCTTTAATAAGCAAAAAAACTCACATTTTGCAATTAGAAATCTTCTGCTTTTTATCAAATTTTATTACATTCTGAAGCGGAAAAGAAACAGAAAACGCCCACTGATTAAGTTTGATGTCTGAAGCATACCTATGACGGCATCTAGTTTAGGCACCAAAGAAGATAACATCATTTCGCGGAATTTTCGTTTAATGAAAATTTTACACTAACAAAATTACTAAAATTGAATGATTTGTTTATTTTGCATTAGAATAGAGGTAACTGTATTGTATTTGAAGCTTTGCGGATGTCCATCTGTAGTTTTACTGTCGCAAATATCCGTTTACCTGTCTCCGCTATGCGTCGCCAGGTAAACTAAATTTGCGAAGTGAAACTACCGATGGACGTCCGCAAAGCTTCAAGTACAATACAGTTATCTCTAAATTATATTCAAACTGTATTTTAATGGTCTTTCGGTCATGTTGGGAAAGGAATGAATTGAATGAAAATGACGACAAAATAATAGTTCTTAACTGGATGCAGACGAGCATGTTAAATTTAGAAGTATTATATTTTCGAAAAATGTATATATCGGATCTTTAAATGTCTTTTTATCTATACGTGTTTTTTTTTTTTTTTTTTTTGTATTTGTTCCATTTTGCTACGGAAAAACCTTCAACAAACGACCAAAACGTGTTGTAGCAGATATATTAGAAAACATTCAGGTGTATAAATGAAAACTGATAAAAATATTATACCACTAAGATGTGTATTCGAATTAATCTTTCTCCTACAAACAAGCATTGACACGGTCCAACAGAGAATTATATATATTTAGAGCTATTTTCCTAATGTTTGTAGTTCAAAGGTTTTGGTTGGCATGCTTGCTTTGTTTGTAAAAATGTTTGCACAAGCATTGCTCGGCTTGTATACATTATACACTAGTTCTCCGTTAAAGCGCCCAACGTACGAGTAAAAAATGATAAAATATAAATTGCAGCAAAACTTATAAATAAAGAAAATGGACCATCATCATAGTATCTTCTATCCACCATATAAATTTCAGCATGTAATATGCTACCTTTAATTTGTTATGATCGAGACATAGATATAAGAAGATGTGGTATGAGTGCCAATGATTTTAGATGAAAAAGGATAAACAAATACGTTTAACGTCATTTTATTTCCTTTGACGTCGTTATCTGATAGTGTGATTTTCAAAACCAAAAATTATTGCTTTAACGATGTTTTGTTATCTTTATTAATTCATATGAATTTAAAAGTGCGTTTTTCTAGTGAGTTGAATTTAAATATATTCAGCCTTGTCTGCATTATTATATAAGTCTTTTTTTCTCTTCAACACGAAAAAAATTAGGGTGATACATCTTCCTGTGGACTGTTTTCTTGTGAACTAGTACGCTAAAAAATCGACTCAGCATGTCGGTCTTGTACAAAGCAGGATTAATATTAATATCGTATTAATATGCTTTCAACCCGAATATGCATCTAATTTGCCGCTGAATCCTCCTCCTCCTTCTCCTCCTCCTCCCCTCATCATCATCATCATCTAGTTACCAATCTGTGAACTATCATTGATGTGGACATATTTATAAATCAACAGTTTCAATTTCAAAAAGCACAAGAATGGCGTATAATGCATTCATCCATTGCTTTGAATAGTTAGAATAACTAAGAATTGTCTTTTGTAGACAAAACACATCCCTTGTATCTTTGATGGGTTACTTCCTTTGATATTCAATAATACTTTTTTTTTGTATCGGAAATTTGAAATAATAGGAGAGTGACGAGACGTGTTTATCTCTGATCAAAGGCTTAAACGAATCAGTTATTTGATAATGTCTAAAGTTATTATAGTACTGCAATTTTAAAGGAGATATGATTGATTGATTGTTGTTTTCTGAACGTACAGTGGCAAATATTTCATGCAGATTGATGACCAAGAGAAGAATTTTGAAACAATAAATAAGATGTTGCAAGCGTTGTCGTTGAAAAAGAATTTAAAAAAGGCCAATAAAAATAAACAAAATCATGCCCAGAGAGAGACGACAAATATACAAACAGCAAAATTTTGAATATAAAAACATTTTCCATAGATTTTTTTATTCATAGTAGGCAACCCTCTTTGTTAGTTGGTTGTAGCATATTAATCTCATCGACTTTAATTTTTAAAGAAACCACCAAAATTAAACAGCTTCTCCTTGTAGATACTGTTATACTAGTAGTATTATGCATCCTATTCCGCTTAAATAGAAGATATTTATTGGGAATAACCCAAGATGCATGAGGTGGTTTACAGAATAGAAAATAAGCACCCCCCCCCCAAAAAAAAAAATAATTAAGAATTAAGAAAAATGGGCAAACAAATAATGAATAGAAAATAATGTGGTGCTAAAATGTAAAAAAAATAATTGTATAAAAATCAAGAATAAGATAAAAAAAAAATATTGATTTCAGAAATAAATGATTTATAGAATAATGAAACTGTGTTTTCTGCATTTCAAATTTATTATTGATAATTGAAAATAGAGTAGTAGATCATTTGGAATGAAATGTTGACCTGGTCGTTAAAGGAACTGACTGGTTCATTGATGTTAGCGATGCATATTCTATACATTCATAAGCATCGGTACTTTCCTCCAAAATCACGATCTTGCAAGAGTTAACGTATCATTTCGTCTCCTATTGCAGACAAAGTTAACCTTACATCCTTTTCCTGCATTGTGTCAGCAATGATTACATTTTACACCACTGATAAAACAGTTCGTGACAGAGGTCAGACCAAGATAACAATTGACAACAAAAAGCTCTGAAATGTTGGGGAAAAAAAGAAAACACAAAGTTATAAATTTCATGCGTCCGAAGCGCTATTTTGGATTTATCTTCATCATTTACGCCCAGCTCCGAATATTTGAAAGACAAGGATGTAAAAGAACAGAAAGAGTTGAAGAGCTATATGACCAAAAAGACACAAAAATAGACAAATCAGTCGAAGATCAACTTTCCCCGATGGAGTTGAAACCTTAGTTTCTTTAAAATTTCAAAATTTATAAATGGACAATTAAAGGCCTGAATTGAAAGGATTGCAGAATCAAAACGTCTCTTTCACCGGCATAACTCCTAAGTCTTCAGACTGATGCTTGAGGACGGATGACATTGTCTTTGATTTTTTGGGGTATAACATTTTTTTTTTCAGAACAAATAAATGTTAAACATGTTTTAATATTCTCCAAAACAATTCATTTACACATGTTATAGGCAACGTTTTTATATTTTGTTGGACAGTTGGGCTATCAAGGATAAAATCTAGTTCTGGTGATCGAATTTTTATTCTTTCAGATTTCAGATTTCTCTTACTGTCGGTTAACTACCGGTACTGTATCTGTTATACATATTCAGCTTCTCAGTAATATTACCTCATATTAACAACCAAATATGATCAAATATACCTAATGTCATCTTAACTTCTGCTTATTATCCCAGATATCCCAGATATTCAAATTATTACGAAGAAATGGAAATAGAGTTTTTCTCCCCCGTTTGGTTTTAATCAGATATTAATCAAAATTGATAAATGGTATCATATGTGCAGTACTGTGACAGCTTCAAAAAAAAAGGGGGTACGGGGTAGTTTTGTCATACATATGTCGTTGATACAGACAAAAGATCTATCATGTCAAAATTATGATATAACAGGAAATTTTCATATGCAGGATCTGAACACAAGAATTTTACAGAATTTGCATATTTCGTACTGAACAGAAAAATGGTCAAAAGAATTGCAGAATACAGAAATGTAGACCCCCTCCCCGAATCCAGACCGTCATATATTATTGTGACGGATAGTTTTGTTTGTTCTGTTTTTATTTTCAAAAAGAATATTTGTACAAGGTGTTGTTAATAAATGTAACGGACAATATATACCATGCCCTCTCAGCCGACGTCGTAATTTCATTTTAATCAAAAAGTATTTAAAAGTTTTTCTCCCTGTGCAATATCTTGAATATTGAAAACGGTTTGAAATTATTTACTTGCATTAATATTGAAATAAAAACATCCGGTTCGGTTTTTTTTTTTTTTCTAGATCTGAGAAAAAAGCATTTCTGGTACACTTAAACAATTGAATAATTAAAATTGCCACATGGTGTCTTCTTATTTCGTCTGAATTACAATGTATGTTATTGATCTGCAAGTTATATATTCAGTTGAACGGCAAACGCCTGAATCTGACAGATAAAGGTCAACTTGTCGACACAAAAAGGACCCGTATGTAAAATGTTTACGCCCACAAACAGCGCCACCTATAATTTTTTCTGCGGCATCCTTGAGAACGATGTTCCGTTCTGTAGTAAATTAAAACATTAAATTAACTAAAACATAGAAAAGTAAGTGTAAAAAACAAATTAAAAGATATATTTGCACATGACTGGTTATGCATGATACGCTGGCAATGTTTGCAATGTCCTTTAATCCAAGATTGAAAATTAGTTTGTTTCCTGCGTCAAAATGGCGGATTTCAATGTTTACATTTTTTTATCAAAGTAATAGCTGACACAATTTCGTATCCAATCATTTATTAGCAATTCTATTACTGATTTTTGAAGATCATCCAATCACATTTACCTTTATAAACTGGCTACACGTTACCAGCCATCGTTACAAAGTAGCCATGTGTTTTGTCGGGATACCTCGGGAATGTTGTGTATTCAAAATTTACGGTAAAAAAATTAATGTTATCTTCATTATATTTCCATGCATACACAAGTCATTACATCAAATGCATCCTTTATAGAACTTATAAGGTAACCAGACATATTTAACTGTCTGCTTTAGCAAAAATTCGTGTAAATAAGCCTGATGGGTCGTTTTGAATTCAAGCACAGCAGATAAACACGTGGTAGATTGTTGATGTTT
This sequence comes from Mytilus coruscus, assembly GCA_017311375.1. Lineage (NCBI taxonomy): Eukaryota > Metazoa > Mollusca > Bivalvia > Mytilida > Mytilidae > Mytilus > Mytilus coruscus. The sequence continues at coordinate 63,834,249 of CM029607.1, forward strand.
GTTTACCTAAATTGCACGTTGTTGTTACTAAATACTTAGCAATTACCATTATCGTGTTATACTTTCAAGAGTTATATAATACATCTTGCCTAAGAAATACGTCTAGCTAGGCCCAGGGAATTCCTTTACTAGGTCTTTAAAAAATGAGGCTGTAATGATGTTTACAAATTACCATATTTACATTACAGCATATTTTTTTTGCATTTGATATATTTCATATACATGTACATGAAGAACAATAGAGTAAATGAACATACATGGGTTTAATTCCCACCCTAGGTATTTATTTTAATACTCGTTATAGGTTGGAACAAATAGGGGAGGTAAATATAAATTTGGATTAAATTTGAAGTTGATTCAGTATATTTTATGACATAATACCACTCTTTTATTTCAACAAAGCATTTTCAGACTTTATTTACTGGTCAGCTTAGCTTATTATTCAATCAATAATTTAATTGAAAGGACTCAACAGTTGTTTGCAGGACTTTTGAATTCAAATATAAGAAAAAAAAGTAAAGCAAATCTTGTAATAATACATATAATAGGAATTATGAGAACTGCAGGATATTAGATTGCAATACAGCTTTTTGTTTAGTTATCTTTGTGTTGATTATTATGTTTTAAACCCAATTCTGGATTTTGGATGTTCAGATGTTTTCTCTTGATTAAGGCGAGCAACAGAACTTGTACATCTTCTACCGCTTCTTATCTCGTTGTGGATCCAGCCAATTTTAAACAGGGGTGGGGGTATTCTCAACCAAAGATAAAAGGGGGTACTCGGTAGGGTTCCAACTATATGCTCCTATTCAAATGCATTAATCTTCCATAAAAAGAGGGGATTCCAATCCCCAGACCTGGAACCCCCCACTGTATCTTAAAGCAGGAATAATATAACAAAAATTATACATGTACTTCTGTCCACTGCAAATTGACTTTTTTTCATTCAATGTTAATGTTCACAATTTTGAAGCATGCAATGATTACATCTCCTTTTTACCATATTTTTTATTTAAATGTTAATGTAACACAGGTTCTGCTGACAAATGGCTGATAAACCCCTCTTGTATCCTTTTAGCTACCAAAAGAGTGTTTGAGAATATACAAAAAATCCAAGTTTCAGAGAAAAGTCAGTTTAATAAATCTATAATTTTCTTCTTTGGAAGTTTTCAAAATTAAAACCTGTAAGTACTTGAAAAAAAATGTCATTTTCAACCATTCCATGACTATCTTAATGTTACAACAGTAGAGGAACATGAAATATTGGAAAAGTTATTCAAGAAAGTGTCGAAGTATAACTGCAATCATAAATTTTACTCGAATTTACTGTTGTTAACTTTCTTTAAAGTATCCTACGATGCGTGTACCGAGTTCTCTCCCTTTGATCTCTGCTTCGCAACGAATAAGCTGACACAATTCCGTATCCGGGGTTTTTGTGATCTGAAAGAGTCAAATAAGAGCCAAAAAATGGTTTTACTTCATATTTTATACCCCTCAATACGTTACCAAACCTATTTAAGGAATTATTAGGGATTTTCCGTGGACCTACGCAAATATTCAGAAAAAAAGTTTCACTTCACTCGTGAATTTATAACACTTGAACAACACTTTTTAATAATAATTATATAAAATAAGGAAGCTTATTCAATCTAGAATTGAACACTTTGATTTTTATTAATGTACGAGTAATGTACGAGTACAAATAAGACGATACGAGTCCAAAAACCACGAGGCATGCACGTTTACCTAAATATCGTAAACTCTGACCTTTTATCACGTGACCAATGTCTTGACCTTAGAAGCCATTAAATCGTTTGCCGTCCAACTGATTCGCCTTCCGTAATAATTATCTAAAATGTTTATTTGGCACGCCGTACTTGATAGAAGTGCGGACGTGATAGAAAGCACTCTTTACCAAAACGTCAACGGAGATTACATTCCACGGAGGTTAGGTACATTTCGATGATTTCGTCATTTATGAAACATAATACGTGTATCTGAAGATAGAAGTTGTACTAAAATTAAATGTTGACATCGATATCGATCTGTTGGATGTAGAATTTATTATCAAAATATGTTTTTGTTTAGAATAGACCATTCCACGGAGATTACATGCTTAACAAATCTCTGCAGTTTTCAACTTTGTTTAGTTTTTCAGACTGATAATATGATATGATTTGGAATAAATGACCATTGTTATAAACAAAATTATTTATGGTAATGTTGTGATCCCGAGTAAATATATGAACTTACCCAAGACGATGAGCAACTTCTAATGTGTTGATCACTTGGATGGCTCTCTGGTATATTATTTGGTGACTGTCGTCTACGTATGTTTACCGGAAAGAGAGAGAAGGCATCATGGGATCGCTGCAACTTCCGACAGGGTCTGGCTTAGTACCAACGAATACCGCACTCCCCCCGGCTTTATATTTTTGTTGTGTGTTTAGAATTTCTTTAACATGGTTGCCAAATTGTCCAAAATTGAGATAATAATAATGGTGAATTTTTCGGATGGGCCCCTCAGATGAGAGGGGCCCAGATTAAACAAAAGTACTATTTCTGTTTGTTTGGGGCCGCTAAATTAAGTAGACCCTATTTGTATGTACAGCCAGCCCCTTACCCCTTCTAGCAACGATCCCATCCCCTCAACCCCTCTGTGATGCCCCCTTGATTAGGTGGGGTTAGTGGGTTATTTGTTTTGCCAAGAAAATCATGAAAATAAACTTAATAATAACCTTCCTCTCTGGACAGATTTTTTTTTAAATTATGTAATTTGTTTTGCCAAGAAAATAATCATGAAAATAAACTTGCTAATAACCTTCCTCTCTGGACAGATTTTTAAAAATTATGTACACATATTTACACCTCTTTTTCTCTCTACCTAGATCCTATACAGGGCCCGTGCATTGCTGGTGGTGGCCTCCAGCAATGCCCAAAGGGTGTCCCCTGACCTAAATGCCAACAGCCCCATTGCCACCTCGGCAATATACTGGGGATGCCCATGCATGGTCCCTCCGCCTGTCCTAGCTGGATTGCTGGGGACCCTGTGGCTGCCCTGGGTCCCTGCAACCTGAACATCCCCCTCTGCCTTATCTCCTAGCTCTCCCATTATGGCCGCCAGCTGGACCCTCCAATCAATGAGGGCTCCAGGGGAGTTGACTGGTGCTGTGGAGAAGTAAGGGGGAACTGGTCGCCCCCTTCAAGACATACTTCCTTCATTTGGCCCTGGACAGCCTGCCCAATGATGTGGGGCCGGGTAATCGCCAGTCGGTTAATGTGGGCCACCAAATCCTCCAAATCCCCGCCCACTAACATACAGGCCTAAGCCTGTAAAGCAGCAACCCTGATTGGCGCAAGAGAAGCCCTTGGCGACCCTGTGGGTTCCCCGAATACTTCAGCCACATGCTCCAGCATTACATGTGGCTGAATATCTAACGCCCTTACGGGGCAACCCTGGATAGGGCACTTTTGCAGGGTGGGGAGGTCCCTCTCCCTCGGTGTGTTGTCGTATTGGGGTGTCCTCTGGCCTGACACCCCAGTCTCCCTCAGCGTATAGTCGTGTTGGGGTGTCCTTTGGCTTGACACCCCAGTCTTCCTCGCCGTAAAGTTTCCTTGGGGTGTCCTCTGTCCTGACATCCCTGTCCCCTTTGCTGTGTAGCTGCGTTGGGGTGTCCTTTGCCCCGACACCCCAGTCTCCCTCCTTCCTCCTCCCTGTTGGAATGTGTTCGGTGCAGACACCCCCGCTCTACCCCTCGATCCGGACTGGGGTGTCTGCCTCTCTTGGGCGTCTCTTAGGGCCCGTCGTAGCCTAGCGGTTTCCTCTGCAAGGCGGTCTTTCTGCCTATTCCTCCTCCTCTTCCTTTCCTGGGTTGTTTCTTTTTTCACTTGAAAGCCCCTACCCAGTGGAGGCGCGCTGTGAGCATCCCGGTCGGCTGGAATGCCCACAGGGATGCCCCCTAGCCATCGGGACAGCGGCCCCTGGAGTGCCCCTGGAAACGGGGCATCGGCTCCTTCCTCCACTGGGGTCCCTACTCGCTCCCTGCCTACTACCTGATTGAGCCCTTTCCCTAGAATTAGGGCTCCCATCCCTGGTGCTCCTGCTAACTGCCCCGGAACCCCAACCCAAACTCGTATCCCCAGCCTTTGGGGATGGGTCCCTGTGGTCCCCAGAGATGGCTTCCCCTGGGACCTCAGCTTCCCCTTCTGGCCCTTGGTATCTCTCAGGCTTGGGGTATCCCTCTCAACTGAGGGGACCCTATCTCGGTGTCGTCCCCTGGGGCTTACCTCCTCTCTCTTCTCTTCCCTCTTCTCCTCGGCAGCCCAACTCCTCTTCGGGCTGCCTCCAGCACTCTCGTCGCTGGACATCTCTAATGCTCCCTGCAAATACAAAAATAAAACATCTTGAGGGCCAAACATACTGACATCTGGCCTCGTCATTAAATATAACAGTTATCTAACTAGATAATCATGAACAGTGTAACTAGTTGCCTTCATATGTACAGTCTCTTAAAACTATATACAATGACTTAAAAACTCCTTATGTACAACAACCTCCTTATGGCACTCTATTCTGAACCCTTCCGACGGGCTGACCTCCGCAGTCCAGTAGGGTTCATACTAGCTTGCGGTGGGTCTGGTTTACTTTTTTGGATCTTACAACCGGAGCATATATAGTCCTGGTTCTCCCACTCTTCAGCTTCCTGTGGAGAAATTCCCACGCACCTACCATGGTACCACTCACTGCACCTGTCACAGGAGATCATAAACTCCCCTGTATAAGGTCCTCGGCAAGTGCAGTACAGTGCCCCAGTACTTCCTGTTGAGGCATTCGTTTTCCCGCCCTCAGTTGATTGCACGGTGGGGAGCATAGGGTCCACCCCGACAGGACCTGGAACACTAGCTTGAGAAGGGGTTACAGGGTTATTAAGGTGCATTGCTTGGGCCACCCCTCCTTTTTGGAGCTCTACTATTGCCCGGTTGACCCATGCCGGTAGCTCCCTATCCCTACACAGCTTTAAACGGTCGCGATTCACCGTGGTGAGAGCTTTCTTCATTTTAACCTTATACAGGTAAGGGGAGATCCTTTCTAGGATGATCCCGGTCCCCTCCACATAGGGCTTAGCTTCTTACACTTTCCTTGCAGTGAAGCTGTGTCCAACTTATAAACAACGTCCCCTACCTTGTACTGACGGGCAACTACCCTGAGATCGTAGGCTTGCTTAGCTCTGAGCTGGGAGGTTTTGAGGTTTGCCCTCGCAATTTCATGGGCAGACCTTATGGCCTCTTCCAAGTCACCCACATACCCTGCAAGGTCTGGAGGTTGCCCCGTGTTTGGAGGCCTGAACATTAACTCAGCAGGGAGGTTTACCTCTCTGCCTAACATGAGGCGATTGGGGGTAAACCCGGTAGATCTATTCACTGATGCCCTAATTGCCCCCGCTAATTGGGGAATGTGTAAGTCCCAAGTCTTCTGATTGGTACCCACAAAACACCTGATCGAGGCCAGGAGGGTGCGATTAAATCTCTCCACTTGGCCATTAGCAGAAGGGCGATATGGGGTGGTACGAGCCTTGTGGATGTGGAGCAGTTCACAAACGGATTGGAAGAGTAAACTCTCGAAATTACGGCCCTGGTCTGTAAATATTTCATATGGATACCCAAACCTACAGAAAAAATCGTTAATAGCCGCCCTTGCCGTGACTTCAGCCGTCTGAGAGGGGAGAGGGATACATTCTACCCACTTGCTGAATTGATCTACAATCATGAGCAGATGGTCGTTTGCTCTGTCTGACTTTGGTAGGGGCCCTACAAAATCGAGGTGCACTCTCTCCATCGGAGCCCCAGCATGAAACATTGTCATTGGGCACCTTGCGGTCTTATTCGGTTTCTTGCTCTGGTTACATGCCGAACAACTTGCCACATAACCCTCCAAGTCCTTTTTAAGCCCATGCCAGTAGTAAAATTGTTTTACTCTTTCTTGGGTTCTAGTCGTGCCCTGGTGCCCAGCTGAGGGGATGTCATGGCATAATTCCATAATTTCCCTCCTCCATTCTCGGGCACCAGAAACCTATTTCCCTCTCCGTCTTTTGCATGATACATAATCATTCCCCGTTCATCCCTGCTGAACCGCTCCTTGATCGTCCAGTAAAATTTTGCCGGTGGGCTACTTCGAAACAGGTCCCCCTGAGCAGGCTGACAACTGTTATCGTCAAGCCACTCAGTGAGCCACTTAAATTCGGGGTCCTTGCTCTGCGCGTCACAAATCTGTTCAACAGAGTATTTCCCTAAAACCACCCCAAGCCCATCCTGCACAACCTGGATGGAACAGTCTGGGTTGTCAGCGACTATCACCACATCTCTACCCACGGTGGCCACTGTTACTCGTGATATGCAAATGCCCTCGTCGGCGGGGTTTTGGTCAGCCACCAGTATTTCATGTAAAAACCCACCCTCTGCAGAATCTTGGCCAGCGACCAGTATTTCATCTAAAAACCCACCCTCTGCAGAATCTTGGCCAGCGACCAGTATTTCGTTTACAGACCCGCCCTCCACACCTTTTCCTTTGGATGCCAATGGGACCACGTCATCCACATCGGTCATAAATTTAGACCACTGTGCTTGAGCCCTTGCACAGTATGGACAACCCCACAGGGCAGGGTTGCCAAGTTGACATCTGTTTTAAAGTCCTGACATGGAGAGTCAACAGGCATTCTGGACAAGGCATCCGCGTTTATGTGCTTGGAACCCGCCCTATGTCGCACCTCCATGTGATATTGGCTCAACTCCTCGAGCCACCTGGCTAGCTGGTTATGAGGGCATAATATTCACTGGCTTTTCCCTCAAGACACCAGCAAAGTTGATCCTTGCATTCCTGAGGACCCCATTCACAAACCTCTGCATACCTTGCAAATTTCGTGAAAAAAGCCTGCCAGTTGCCCTTGCCGTCATACTTTATATTCTTCGGTGCATTGCTAACCTTAGAGATGCCACCTAAAGTTCCTCGTGCCCCACCTCTGCTGTCAGGTCCACTAGTGTTTTCCCTGGGCCTATCCTCATTGTGTGGCATTGGGTAGGCCTGTTGCCCATAGCTCCCCCCTGCGGTGACCCCTTGTGGGGGCACCGGAGTATACCCTTGGTTGTACGGATTCTGGGGTTGCCTATCCCCATAGGCACAGGCAGGGGTCTGCCTTGTGTCATCACCCCTATTGTCTCGTCTTTCTCCATACATTTGAGCTGGGGCCTGCCTTGTGTCTGCGCCCCTATTGTCTTGCCACTTGCCATATCTACTGCGGGGTGTTTCATACTGTCCCCACCAGTGTGAGCTGGTTGGGTACAGGGTGCTGACCCCTGACCTGCATAGTTGCTTGTGTGACCCATGGGGTATGAAGGTGCGCCCCTTTTGGTCGAGACATTCTTGTCCCATGCTTTGGCTTCACCCAGCCAGTGCGGCTTGGTCTTTATACTACTCCCTTGGTGTTGGGGATTACCTTGGTTTGGGTCACCCATAATGGGGTGACTCCACCCGTTCTTTTTTATTTGTTCCCTGTATCCCTCATCCCAATTTTCCGGGGTTTTAGGTCTTGCTCCAGCATCCCCGGGATATGGACTACACTCAAGAAAGGCGGAGTCCATCTGGCTGGGCCCTCCCCAGGGCCGGGACTTTGCCCCTGGTGCCATGCTTCTTGCTTAAATGCTGATTGGACATGGACCCGTGATGGTGTGCTTTGTGAGGCAACGTGTCCCCCATCTATCAGTGTGTTGACCCTGTTCAACATTTCATCATGCCTGTCTTTGGCCTCAGGTGGTGGCCCAATATTTTGGCTGAAGTCAAGCCTGGACAAGAGGGCCATTGTCACTCGTAGATGGGAAATTGTGGCTAGGTCTGACTCAGTCACAAAGCCCTTGCCCTCCCTTATGTCCATTATTTGCTCCCCAGTTTTAATTCCTATACCTGGGAGCTGGAGTAACTCTTGAAAGCTACAAGTGTTAATGTTTACAATGGACATTGTAACTGTAAATAACTAACACTGAAATTCAACAAAGTTTATTTATGTGAACAATAAACAACAACAACCAACTTTTTGCTACAGATGTTTTTTTTTTTTTTTTTTTTTTTTTTCATTTTTTTTTTTTTCAATAACAAATACTTCTGCTTTGGGTAACCCGTCCTTCTGGTCTGCGGTTAGTAGCGGAAGCGAACAGAACAATAATACGACTGGTAACCCGTCCTTCTGGTCTGCAGTTATCAGAAGTAAACAAAACAATTACAACACGACTGGTACCCTGCCCCTTCTGGGTCACGTGGTCCAAGTCGTCTTGAAAATACGAAAAACAACAAATACTTAAATACTACGCAAAAAACAGAGGTTCTACCGCGCTGCAAAACCCCTGTGATGTTATGTAATACGCTCTACCAGAGTATTACATAACAAAAAAACAATCGGCAAAGGTTTCCCCCGAATCCTTTTCCGCGGGAAACTCTGTTGAAGCGAACGTCGCCTCAACTCACGAAATGAGCCCTAAATTGCAAACCACCACGCAAATTAGTGCTCGCAGCGCCAATGTTGTGATCCCGAGTAAATATATGAACTTACCCAAGACGATGAGCAACTTCTAATGTGTTGATCACTTGGATGGCTCTCTGGTATATTATTTGGTGACTGTCGTCTACGTAGGTTTACCGGAAAGAGAGAGAAGGCATCATGGGATCGCTGCAACTTCCGGCAGGGTCTGGCTTAGTACCAACGAATACCACAGTAACTTAACTCATATCACACTCTATATTGTGCTAAATATTTTGTCCTGCTTGGTCTTTTATCCTTTAACGGAAATTACAGGTTTACGAAGAACACATTTCGACGGCCGGTACGGTCATTGTCGTTGTGTAATATGTACTAAACTTAATAAAAAATAAAAATATAGATAATTAAGAAATATCAAAATCTCAGATAAAAGTATAACCAGCTACGGGTATATAACTCGAAGTCGTTAGTTTTGCTTTGTTACAGTGGGACAAATTAGTGTCATAAAATGGGCGCTTTAACAGAGAACCAGTGTGTACTCTGCATTATACTTAACATCCATTAACATTTTACAAGCTGAAGCCCCGCCTATCTATTGGTTGCAGATGTCAATCTTAATTACAATGCTTGAGCAAACATTTATACAAAGCAATAAGCCAACCAAACATTTAAACTTCAAGCATTAGGAAAATAGCTCTTAAAGATTGTCGAGAGCTTACACTTCAAAAAATCTGATTCTAATATCGGAAGTTATAAATCTGTGAAATTAAACCATGCTATAAAACGTCTACAAATGTTTTGTTATTTTTTACGAGATTCATCAAATCACTAGTATGAAAGGATTAGAAAATTAAAAAACAAAACAAAAACCGAATGATAAATTTTATTATAGTTGAAAGTTCAGGCATTCCTAAAAATGACAGCAACACTTTATAAATGTTATGCGTCCGAAGCTCTCTTCTGGATATACCTTCATCAGGAAAGCTCAAAGCCGAATAATTGAAAACCAAAGATGTATATTAACCGATACAGTTGACGAGCTATATGACCAAAAAGGACCTTTCTATTATTCATATATAAGAATGAATTGATTAGCATATCACGCACATGTGAATATGTATTGAAGATTTCTTAACAGTTTAACTTCGGAAATTTATGAATATAAATATCAATAAAAATCTTATCGAAATGGAATGGAATAATCTGGAAAATGATAAAAAAAAAAAACTTGAAAAACATTAAATTGAAACAAATAAATGAAAAAAGTTGCATTTATGGATGTTTTTGAAATTACCGAAATGAACTGTTAAAACAAAACTTCGTGAATTGTGACCATTAATGTTGTAGATTTTAAATATGTGTGTGCATAATTCATATGTGATTGTAATATGTGCTTTGATATGTTGGTGCTTTTTGTTCTTTATCTTTTTATATAGAGAAATCTGTTTGCCCCAAAAATGCGTCCCTTTGTGCCACAACTCAAATAATTATACGTTTGCGACACTAGGTTTAAGAAAACTAGTATCATTTGCGCGAAAAAATTAGTATATATTTACGCCAATTCGTAAATAAAATTTTATTTTAATTTTACACTATAAAATTGAAAACTGTTTTCCAGAAATTACCAAAAACCGAAATGAAAGCAAGTGACAATACTTGAATACACCATCATCAAATACATCTTATGCATCCCAACAAAAAAGTCTCAAAGAATTCCAAAATGAATAACTAAGTTGTCAATACTACAAGTTCTTATATTTTTCTGAAGTTCTTTTTAGTTTTTTCGTCTGACCTATATACAACACCATCTTATAAATATTCATTCTTCTGTATGCAACAATACTTCAATTTTAATATTTTATAAAGTATTGTATTTTATGTACTATAATTTGTTACTAAGATATCTGTTAGAATAATGATTGGTTAGTTGCCACACGCCCAGTGGCATTTATTGCATGCATGTTCAGAACGGAAACAAATTAACGTAAAGGTCCTACAATAAGGGTCGATCGGGATGAAGGGCGGGAAATTTGAAATGTTTGAAATGCCACTGGAAAATCAGGGTAAATTGGATAGGGACTGAAATTTTGCCTTGCAGAAGGCCACCAATATATACAAAAAAAACAAAAACAAAAATCTTCATAGCAAACAGAAGAATGGTGATATTACCTTTAAATTTGATTGGAAGACAAAGCTTACCTTGTCGAATTATAATAAGTTTTTGTTTTGACTTCATTTAATGTTTATCAGAAACTGTTCCTTAAATTCCAAGATATTTTACCTGCATTTTGTCGGCAGATCAAAGAATGTAGGCATTCAAGGAATAAACCACGAGCATTTGTACTTGTTCACGGTAAAAACCTATACTGTGTGCAATAAATGATTGATACAGACACTGTCAATTATCGGCCATTTAGGCACAGAAACTGTCAGTAATCGGCCATTTTGATACAAATAATGTCAGTAATCGGCTATTTTGGAACACCAACTGTCAGTAGTCGGATATTTTGGACAGTTACTGTCAGTAATCGGCTTTTTTTGCAAACGTTATGCAATTGTTATTTTTTTTTTTTTTTTTTCAATATGCAGTTTTCTATTTTGTTCTGATAAGACGTAGACCGGAAGAGAAATATGATAGACTTCTTAATCCACCTTGTCACAGACAAAACTAATATGAAATAATTTTTTCAAGACTATATGTATATTCAAATGACAGACATGACATCGGAAAGACCAAAAAAACAAGCAACTTTTGGAAAATACAACAAAGAAAGACCATAGCGAAAGAATAGATTTACTACAAAGTAGGGAAATATTTCTTTTTTTAGACGGCGTATTCCTAAATGATCAACCAGTTTGTAAATTACCAGTTATTATTGAAATGTTACGATATTTTCTATAACGTCTTGTATCGAGGACACATCTCTCGGTTTACGAATCTGTTTTGGAATACACTACAACATTGAATTTATCAGACTTTATTTATATGCACACTCAATTAATCGATTTGTTTTATTAAATTGATTAAACATTTATTAGTGATTGTACTTCTAAAGTTTAAACGTTGTTATGTTAAATCGGTGTGAATTTACACGTTACCTTCCTTCTATTTGGAAATGCCCATACAGAGATTTATTGCAATGAAAAAACGATTTCATCAGACCTAAAACACCACTAAAAGCTAAAAGCAACAAATAATATCTGTGTCCCTGTTAAAAATGCAGGTTTTATCATTAAAATGGTGCTGCTGCAGCTGTATGTATTTAATTTTTTTTTCTAAGCATAGATTTTTATACTAAAGGGCTTAGCTTATTAAGCAAATTAGGTAAAATGATAAAATTACTTCAACAAAGTTTATTACAAAAATTCTCAGGAACTCAAATCACCATTATAATCTTTAACCTATAAAAGTGTTGTTAAGATTAAATTTAATCAGTTTCTAACATGTACATTTACATACTTTAGAACTTTGAATGTTCATCTTGCATGACGCTTTCTTTCACTTTAATATTATGGGAGATCTTTCATCCGATCATTTGATACATTAATTTCAAAGAAAATTTAATGTTTCAAGAAAAAAAACCATGTTCATTAACAAGATTGAACAATATGTGTTGCCGGTCACGTTACTGACGGAAAACGTCACGAACCCTTTACGACAATTGAACTTCGTTATACCATATAACCATCGACGGCGTTGTTATTGAAATATTGACTTTTTAACTAGGTAGTGCTCGGTAAATTGAAATCAAATTTCTTATAATTAGTTAATTTGATAAAGACATATTTTTTTATGATAAACATTAATTAATAAGTTGATGTTCATTAAAGGTGAACAGGTATATTTGATTAAATTCGTGCGAATATTGCATTTATGCACTGTATAACTCTTTCAAACTTCTTACACAATTGTGTTCATTCTGTTTTAGGATGAGTGAAATGATATTTCTAAAGTGAAATGCTGGAAATAATATACTTTAATCGATCCATTGAATAGTCTGACTTCCTACTTACTTGACGTGACGACATGGTTTACACGGACTGATGAAAGTAAACCATCAATGGTTTCGCTTCTAATTTGACTAATATGAAAATCTGAATTAAACGTTTCTGAAACCATAATGTGTGCTTTTGTTCAATAAAATTATTATTTCAACTAATCCCACAACACATCTTAGCATACGAAACAGTTTTTCTAACGCAAATGTATTCTTCAATTTACAATTCTAATTAGACGATTTTCAAATTTGAAACCAAATTGAAGCGAATATTTCAAAAACCTTTGTGCATGTATTTAGGGTTTTTGATTACGCATCGAACTAGCTATAGTTGGATTACATTATACATATGTTCAATTGTTATCTTGAACAGGTCATAAAATGAGCATATGATCTATAAAATAAGGTTCTCAAAGGCAATTGACTCTTTGATTTTAAAAATTGCAATATTAGAAATTACTAAAAACATGCATGCAATGTCTTCCCTATAGATATTGTTGAGCTTTTATTCATAATTTGTCGGTGTTGTTTTTTATATCTACAAAATAAAAATACTTATTCATTGTGTATTTCAATATATGTATTAATGCAAATAACATGAAAAGACTACGAGGCGTGGTTTGATCTTTTACCGAAGACCACAACTAGAAGATGACAAAACATAGAAAGAGAAAACAGAAAGTGTGTATTGTGTAATTAAGATGCCATTGGTGATGAATACCATTACATTTTTAATTGTTCAGCTTTTGATAACTGTAGAAAACAATGTATTGCATTTCATTATAGAAATAGACCCAACACGTTGAAGTTTTATGACTTAATGAATTCCAAAAAATGTACAGAACTGAATGAACTATGTAAACTTATCAAGGAGATCAATAACAAATTGAACTTTTCTGGGTGACCAATTGTGAATGCCTCTATCTACTGTTGTACAATATTTATTTATGTAATTGTATTGAAATATGTATAATTATCTCTATACCTTTGTAATTTGGTTTGTGAGAATAAAGAATATATATATATATATATATATATACAGGACGACCAAATTAATTTCTAATCATAACATATAAGAAATTTTACGGAAGGAGATACATTATTTTGTTTTTTTGTTTTGTTTTTTTTTTTTTAAATCTTCTCAGTATTGCCAAAACATGTTCTCAATTTGTTAAATTTATTCACAACTTTATACATGTCTAAAAAATGTTAAGTATTAATATGAAGGAAGCTTGAAAGTTCAAATATTGTAAGCTTTGGTTAAACAAACACATTTTGTTAGCAAATGGTTAGCAAAATAGGCATACCCTGTCGACGGCACTTTGTCTCTCCGTTTGGTTTTCACTTGATTTTGTTTATTATTACGACAAATCCAGCGCACTGGTGTTGGTATTGATTTTGTTTATTATTACGACAAATCCAGCGCACTGGTGTTGGTATTGATTTTGTTTATTATTACGACGAATCCAGCGCACTGGTGTTGGTATTGATTTTGATGGACTGTCTGTTCTCAGGATACTTTTAAACCAGTATCAAGGGATTTAGTACTGATAAGATTTAGTTTCATATTTTGAGTGAAATTTCACTGACCTAATTTGGTAACTGTACTAGAACTAAGATTGTTCATCAATTCTGCAATTGTGCCTAGACGGATTTAAGGTTGTGATACTCTCCGAATGAATGCTTTGACATCTCGGTCAATTATATTAAAATCGAGAATACAAATCATTCACTGAAGTTTTACTTTACACACTCATTTCGTGCAATGAAGTCGAAATCATATCTTTAGATTTGCCTTTTAAACAGAAGCATGTAATTATATTTTAATTTGAGATGGTGATTTATCATTTGACCTGCACATTGATTTTCTTCTGCTTTTAAATTGAACAATAAAATATTATTTTATGCATTTTATCAATTCAAAAAAAATATTAGGCACATTTTTTCTGAACCAAATCTGAAGATATTTTGTTTCTAACCAGAATGAAAGTGATTGCATTCCGTTGAGACAGTGATTACATTAATTGCTTGGTAATGTTAGTTTCTTTTAAAGTTACCTCAATGATATAAAATCAATAAATGTTTAATTTCTACAAAAGGCTTTTTTTTTTTTTTTTTTTTGCTTGTATGAAAATGCGTTATCTGATTAAGTACACAAATGTTTGTTGTTTTTAGATATGTTTTATTACGAATTGAGTATTTATCAGTATACAACGTACATTACAAAGCGTATTTTCGAAAGGACATGACACAGGGTTAAGAAATACACACTGAATGGTATGCAGCATAAATGAAACTAAATACTGTAAATTCAGAAATTATTGCGAGGTTTTTATTAATGCGAATAATGCGACTGTGTGAGTATCGCAGTAATAAGAACTCGCATTCTCATATCTAATATTTACATATATGCACACATATTTTTTCCGAAATCGCAATAATTAATCTTGCATTATTGTCCATTCTTCGAAAATCGCAACAATAAATGAACGCAATAATTTCTGAATTTTCAGTAATAAAGCTACTTTGAGCAAATTGCAAAAATCTACTCAGTGTTGTTCGTCCATCTTCGCTAGCCAAGGGTTACGATCTAGTCCCCTCCTCTCCATTCTTGGCGGATTAAGATAGAATTTCGGATCCACGAGGTAATGATTTTCATTGGTCGCAGTTGTAACTGGCTGCATCTAATCAAAAAGCGCCTTTAAGATGATCACGTGTAAATGTAGAAAATGTAAATAAACAATTGCCACGCGCTGATTGTGCAACTTGTCTTTACCCCAAAAACATAGGACCATATTCAGCGACAATTTTAAAGTTTTCAATCAACTAATTGGAGTTCCAGGGTATGTTTCTTGCTCAAATGTTGGAATGTAAACGAATATTTTCGGTTCCTGCTTTGTAAACACTAGACACAAGCATCTTTACACCTCCACACTCCTCCACATTGAAGAGAGTTCAGGTGCTGTCATTGGTAAAAAATGATGCAGTCGGAATGGGCGTGACTCTTGTCTACCGGTAGATGGCGTAGTATTGAAATCACAAATGTTGGCTTAATCTGCCAAGGGTGGAGAGGAGGGGACTGGATCGTAACCCTTGGCTAGCGCAGATGTGTTCGTCGGGATCAAAAGAAAATACTGTGACTTCCGAAACATATGTACTAGCGCAACCTGTAAGATGTAAGGTTTAGATCCAAATATTCACACAATAATACCGACATTCACTTTGGAGTTTTACCGTAGATATTAAAATATAATAAGACTTATAATGAAATGAAAGAATAACTCGTGATTAATTTTATTGTTTAGACGGTTATTTGATCAAGCATACTTGGTACTTGGTAACAATGTATTTATTCAATATAAAACATACAGCTGTAAATGACCATTTTGATAAACCATTGCAAAATGTATGTTTTCTGCGAAATTCACATTTATGGGCTACAGGAATTAAAGGATTAAATTTTAATCTGAAAGAAAATTAATGGATTTACTTTTGGAAGAGTTTTAAGTTTGGTTTCCATTGTCTTTCTCTTTTTTTGAAGATAAATACTCCAAAGTTAAAAAAAATATCATTTTACAATAAGACCAGTATTGCAATTTCCTATCAACGCATGGTATTATAGAATGATACATTTTACAAAACGCAAATGTGTATTATTTAAAACAACTTTATTCAATAAATACATACGTTCCATAAATATATCCAATAAATACATGAGACAGATGAATCACTAGAGTAAGTTTGAAAGTCATGACAAGAATGAACACAGATGGTAAAATAAAACTACAATCAGTTATCTCTGTCCTTGGTGAAGAATTGGATAAAGTACCTCTATACCATTTGGAAGCTGAGGTCTATTAGTACTTGATAAAAATCTCTGCTGATGTCGAGCTGCTAGTTCACGCAGCCGCCGTAAAGTTGGATTCTCTGTTAATTGTGCAGTATTAAATCCACCAGTTGAATGCGATATTGAATCAAAAGAACGTCTATTACGATTCATACGTAGGTTCCGTTTTCTTGATCTTCGTGGTTGTTTTGTTTCCCTTGACAGTTGATCGTTAAGTAAGCTGGACAGTATGTCATTTTCGATTTTTAATGTATCCAGTGTTTCCAAATATTGTTTTAAAATTTCAGCATTGTACATGTCACTTTCTAAATCAAGGAGTGACATGTTATCTTGTAAGTCCGAGTGTATCAATTGGTCGTCTTCTACATTCAAATCTCTCTGAAAAGAAAATAGTCAATGTATAACGAACACAATAAATAGTATTGATACTAATGATATTATATAAAATAAACACTATAGGTACTGCATTTTTTCCATTTGTTTCAGTAACATAAATGAACTTTTCAAATCAATTGTCATTATAATCGTTATTATTATTATTAGCCCATTTACTTATTCGTATAGCTTTAATAAAGTTTTATTCAGTTAAGTATTTTCTATTCATCATGTTTATTTATTTAAATTATGAGTATTTAAATTAATATTATTACTACTGTTGTTGTTGTTATGAATAGTATTATATGAAGTCAATATTTCACGTTTTACTCTTATTTTTATTGAAAAATTTAACCCCAAAATGTGATTTTGTATAATAATAATAATAATAATAATAATGATAATAATAATGATAATAATAATAATAATAATAATAATTATAATAAGAATGATAATAATAAGATTATTATAAAAATAAGAATATTTATAAAATAATAATAATAATAATAATAATAATAATAATAATAATAATAATAATAATGATAAATCAAGTTTTTATTCATCTATTGAAAAAGAATGCAACGAGGTATAATTGAAATTAAAAGAATTTAATTTTGAACAAGGCATAATAAATATAAAAGGAAATGAAATAATTTATATGATAATTATGTTTGTCAAACACATGTAATCAATTGCTAATGACTGATGCAAAATACTATCATACAAACAAAGTTCTATTATTTAGATCCTTTCTGTTAATTTGTTTTAAATATTGTGTAAGAATCAGATGGTATTTATAATTAATTTTGTTAAAAATGTATAGAAAATGAAAAAAAAACAACACTTTATAATATTCATGCGTCCGATGCGCATAAAAATTGTGAATCAAGATTGAGAAATGAATAAAAGATGAAGAGCTGCATGAATGAAACATTTTTTTTATATGAAAATACGCTCTATAGTACATACCTTCCTTACAGGAATAGCTAGCACTGCGGATATACAACAAAGTGTCCAACACATTTTTGAAATCATATTTCTGTCCATCATTGTTTTCTAAAATTATGTTTATTTAATTTCAGTTACGGACGTTTCAATTTATATACCATTTACAAATTAAAAAGTCATCTCTGATGCATCTAGGTTGGGGGTATTCACGGGGAGCGCCGCCCACAAAATCTTCAAACAGCGACCACCTCACCGCCTAAATGATTTATTTGTATTACTCTTTAAAACATAAACACAGGGTGAGATGGCGAAATGGATAATGAGACCTCACCTATATGGGAATTTAAATTTCATTCAACACTTCAATTTTATAACTGGATGAGCTTCCTATATGGAAAACAGATCATATTTCTTCCATTTTGACCATGCGTAAACATCGTAAATTTTGTAAAATTATCATTTACATTAACCTGATTGTTTCTGATATAACTATCTGGTAATTAATTACTTGTAATGAATACTACTCCTCTGTTCAAGTTAACGATTGAAGCCGCGGTATTGCGGTTACTGGTACTTTAGGTCATATTAGGCATTTCCGGAGAGCTAAGCACGTGAATCTGTTGTTAGGCACGTATATAACTTCATTGCGTAAGTTAGACAGTAAAAAAAACGTTTCTTCCTTATTTTGATAGTCGTTCCTTTTATATTTAACAAAGAATTTATAAATTATTTCAGTATGTGCATGTTTGACCCGCTTAGCGGTGGCTATTGTGGTTTCATTCCGTAATAAGGTTGGTTGGATCTATTTTAGGTCAATTCCAATATGTGTACTTTAGAGGAGACCAACAGACCTTTGTAGACAGGTGTCCCTACAATATTTTAAACTTTAAATCACCCATAGTCGAAACAATTGTGAATTGTGAATAAATATAACCGAAATTATCAAATTCTGGCATCAACCTTTTATTCCACAAATATAAAGACATTATGATATGACATTAGGCAACTACTAACAAGTAAAGAAGCGATTTTAATGAAAACTTTTCGTATTTGACCAAAATCGAATATGACAAAAGTAATGCTAAGTATTAGAGATGAAAAATCCGGAGAAATCAGGCTAATTCAATCCAGTAGAGAAAATGTAAAGGAAAATACTGGACGGTTTACATTGCAAAACCCCAGTTATATCTTTGAAGTTAAGACTTCGTTCCATCCATACGTGTAACACCATTAGTACATTGTACATTTTAAAGCTATTTCGTAGTTATATCATGCACAATCAAAAGAATGTTTAATCAAGCCATTCGACCTTCATCAAAATTACTTTTCAAACCGTGTATGCAGATTACGGAGTCATAATTTATGATATGCATTGTATCAATATCAATTTTCTTAATCATGCAATGGAGTCGTAAATATTTCTTGTAATGCGTTATATGAGACCTATTAAACATGGTTTAGTGATTCGTATCATCATCTAATGAGTCAGGATATGAGTGTTGATGTCATTAGGTTCAATGCAGTGGGGTGAAGACAATCATGCTTGTATGATTTTCTTATTGCAAAATCTATATACATTTAATAAGTGGAGCAGAAAATGCTTATTATTCCGAAGTACCCGAGTTCACCTCCGGTAAATAATGGAGTTCGTGTTCTTCAGTCTTTGGTGTTATATGCATATGTAATGTTTCCTTATTGTTGTTTGTCCTTTCCTCGCTTTTATATTTTACCATGAGGTTGTCTGTTTTATTGGGTTTTACAGCAAGATATTCTGGAAAGAAATCTTGCATTTAGTAGGGATAGGGATTTAATTTAAGACCGAACGTCATTTGATCTGCCAGCATTGACGCTCGTTAGGGTAAGATAAACTGCAGTGTACAACCATCAATCTACAAAATAAACTATAAACATCGTAACTTAATATGTCAAATACCACTAAATACATTTCTGAATGGTGGTGCATCGTGCAAAATATTTCATTGACTATCAGCATGTTTAAGCCATGTTATCTGTTGACAATGACATGTCGCGCTTTCTTAATTAAAAGGTAACAGTTGTTTATCATTGACTGTCAGCATGTTTAAGTCATGTTATCTGTTGACAATGACATGTCGCGCTTTCTTAATTAAAAGGTAACAGTTGTTTATCGATGTTCAATTTTGACTGTAGAAACTGAACGAAAAATATGAAAAAATCGCTTAAAATTGAAATGAACAAAACCGGGTGCCGATTGACATGATAAATATTTACAACTATGTATGCATCAACAGTCCGTTAACTTGCTGACATAGATACATCAACCTTTTTATATTCGTTTCTGATCAGTGACTTGAAGAGACTGTAACATCGTTTAATACACTTTGGGTGACTGTCTAAATTTTTACCAATACTTAATATTAATTTGGGGACCATTTTGATCTTTTTGAAACAAACATTATGTAGCTCGATGACTTTTCGACATTTGGGTATGAGTGTTCCTGAACGAGTATATAGTATTTAAAAAATCAAATACTAAACTTGTTGCATCCAATTTCTTTACTCCCAAACCGTCAGAGTGTTATGAAACTCGAGTCTTTAGTTCCTTTAATCCTTAATGTTGTTGTTCAGCTTTCAAAACTATAAATACAAATAGAATTCTGCATGTAACCACATTCAAGCTTTATAATCAAGATTAATAATCTTCATAAAATGTCGGCAAAATTGCCATGGCGTTTTCAGTATCTCTCTACTATTAAGGTTTGAGTGTCCCCTTAGTATTTTCCGCCTCTTATTTCTGAATACCCCCAAAAACTGCAAAACGCTCGTCGATAGAGCAAGATAATTTTTTTCTGAATGGACAGCTCGGTCATATTTCCAAGACAAATATATCAACTAAATGAAATTGATGATGGATGTAATTAATTAGGTCATCAAAGATGCAATATTTTGGAATTAATATTGATTCGCTCATAGTGTCTTTGAATCGGAAATAAATACTTTTATTCTAAAACCAGTTATTGGCATGATACGGGTTATGTTCTTCTCATATATTTGATGATGGTATGCTTCTAAACCACTAACGGGAGGGATAGTGCTTGATTTTCATATGATGAAGATATAATCTTTCAATCAGTTTAATTGAGGTCTGGAGGTGGCATGTCAGTAACTGCTTGTAGTCCTTTGTTAATTTATGTATCATTGTCATTTTGCTTAGTTTCTATGTTCAGTGGTTGTCGTTTGTTGATGTGGTTCATAAGTGTTTAATTCTCGTTTCTCGTTTTTTATATAGATTAGACCGTTGGTTTTCCTGTTTGAATGGTTTTACATTAGTCATTTTTGGGGCCTTTTATAGCTTGCTGTTCGGTGTGAGCCAAGGTTCCGTGTTGAAGGCCGTACTTTGACCTATAATGGTTTACGTTTACACATTATGACTTGGATGGAGAGTTGTCTTATTGGCACTCATACCACATCTTCTTATATCTTCCTATTCTGACATCGGACTCGGTTTACTATGCGTATTGCTGTGTGTTTGTTTATTCTACATTGGCTACAGGTATAGGGGAAGGGTTGAGATCTCACAAAACATGTTTAACCCCCCTCGCATTTTTGCGCCTGTCCCAAGACAGGAGCCTCTGGCCTTTGTTAGTCTTGTATGTCTTTTTTATTTTAGTTCATTTATATGTTTCGGAGTTTAGTGTGACGTCCTTTTTCACTGAACTAGTATACATTTTTGTTTAGGGGCCAGCTGAAGCCCGGCTCCGGGTACGGGATTTTCTCGCTTTGTTGAAGACCCATTGGTGGCCTTGGGCTGTTTTCTGCTCTTTGGTGGGGTTGTCTCTTTGACACATTCCCAATTTCCATTCTCAATTTTATAAAAAGGAATTACCAAAACAATTAAACAAAACACCATTCTACTCCTTGAATACAGACGTACAAAAAGAAACAAACAACAACGAACAACACGTGGGTCAGATAGCTCGGTTCAAACCATTTTTACAAACCTTTCTCTTTGCCCACATATCTTAAAAGTAAACACATAAAAAAACCTATGTACATTTAATTACCTACAACTAGGTGAACCCTTATTTGAAGAAGGAAATAAAAGATAGCACATCATTTGGAAGCAAGGTTAAATATCCTTGCTACTTCACGAATCAAGCTTAGATAGCCACAGCAGCTGTTTGAATACTAGTACTGCTGCTCAAGGAAAACAGTAAGTACAGAAAAATAACACATACCAGATTTTACAAATTCTCATCATGAAAATCAACAGTATGTATGAGAAACCATCGTATGAACGTATTTTTTAGCTGAATTAGTTGGAAACTAGTCATATTTAGCATTTTTTGTAGTTCCTTGGAAAACCGCAGCAAATTTGAAAGACAATGATAATCGTTGCTTATATCTGACATACTGATGTCTTTTTCACAGCTGATTTTTAATATAAAAACAGGCGGAATATACCAATGTTTATATGAAAACTCATATTTCGAAGAGAAATTCACAACGCCATGGCAAAAAATTAAGTTGTTGGTTTTATTATCTATCAGGGTTTCCGACTTGTATCTTAAAAGTAATGCTAGAATTTTCTAGAGCCAAAACTTCAAATCAAACAAAGGCATTAGACCCATTGGTTAACCAAGTGTTAACGGTACGGGATAAGCTTTTAAAATTTATATACAGTCATACTAGGTAAATACCACATGGTATAACATATTTGTTTTTAACATCATGTTTCTATAATTGATTAGTTAACACATAAGTACCAAATTCACAATGTATCATCATCAAAAGTACGTTTCTATTTAATCCGATGTTTATTTTATTTATTTAAAACTATGTGAAAGTTGAAATTTGACCTAGCATCTTTGTTTCTTACAAACATAGTCATTGTGAGTAATACCCCCTATACAAGGTACTGTATAAATCCCTATCAGCAATGTTTATCTATGATCTTCTATGTAGATTAATGTTTCTTATGTACTTTAAATTAGGTATTTCATTCATAAAATCCACGTCATAATGCCTTTATGTGAACAAAAGTGAATTTATAGAATTTAAAATTATTGATATGGTTCATTTGAACTATTTCTGTATTATTCAAATTCATCAATCTGTACTCCATAACTTATAATATTATGCGATACCATCATTTCAATTATTATAGAATAATTCTTCAAAGGAATCAAATTGCAAAAATAGTGACGAATTATCGGTATCAGTATTCCTTGATTACTTCTTTTAATTATTGTTACATTATATTAATGTAAATAACAAAATTAAGAATACATTAAACTTAGTGTTCTTTTGTGGGAGGGGTTCATATAACCACTTTCTTTTTTTTTTTTTTTTTTTTTTTTTCAACTAACCATTTTAAATACATCAATTTATTTGAGCTTTATAACTCTACAATACATAAACTTATTTTTGGAGGGCACCATGACTGAAGTTTTCTCATATTCATTATTGTTTTAAATTACATAATGAAAATAGAAATCGAATTTTTATACAAAAGTAGTTAGTCAGAAAATAGATTTCACTTAAACTACCAATGGTAAATCTAAGAGTTGTAAAATTTTGTCTTTAGGTACCGTACAAATAGAAATTTTGCGTTTTTAACAAAATTACATCGGAACAAAATAGCAGAGGACAATACTCATCATTTTACGTATTGTTTAATCTTTATATTCTTTTAAAGTAGACAGATGCGTGATCGTCAAACCTATTTGATGCGAGCGTTTAAAATAAAAAATAATCTATTAAATCTATCAAAATCTTAAATCAAATTCCAGTTTTCCTGTAATATGTGCGTTTAATGCAGATTTCTAACTGTAGGAATCATTAAGGTGTGGGGATAGGAAGATGCAGTTTCTAGATTGAAATGGTGATAACATGATATATTCAAGACTAATTGAGTTTTTTACAACATCGTCTTAAACGAAACAGATATTTGAAAATTCCGAATTGTTTTCATTTGTTCAAATCGAGCATAAGTAAAAGTTGCTAGAAGCAGAAAATTTTGAACCCCTAGTATTTTAGTGTATTACTTGGAAATAAATGTGTTAATGTTAAAGGTGGAATATTATCATATTACTCCTCATATATGTGTTTTTGAATAATTCAACAAGTGCCAATTTGTATTAAAATTAACATCATATTACTACTAGAAGCCACACAATCAATATAATGATAAAATTTAACGCCATATTTCTTCCAGAAGTATAAAGCAACATATTCATTATAATGATTTAAATCAAGCCCTTCTCTGACACAAAATAGTGCTTTTGATGTCATTGTTTTCTTAAACTAACCAACAAATTTGCAGAAATGAAACTTTTAGTGAAAGAGAAATATATTTAGACCATTTTGAGTCAAAATTTACTTGTCTATGAGTTTGCATTAAAAATTGAGGATCAATGCGTACCATATAACACTAATTTAAGATTTCTAGAAAACCAGGGGTTATTTTTAGTAGTACTTATCTTGTGATGGGCAATTTTTTCTTAGAAGACTTTAAACAAGGGTTGAAAATTCGCATGTACAAAGGTGATATATGTACAATCTTGAATATACCTGGTTTCTATGAAGTAGAACTTAAGGTAAAATATTTAGAAAGCTGTGAAAATTGCAAAATTTGGTTGAATAGATAGGGATATTGAATTGGTGGTCTGACACCTTTAACGCGAAAAGCGGTGCAATCAAAATTCAGAAAAAATGCCCTTTATTGTTACGAATGCACAGTAAGTTGTTTCTGTGGTTTTAACATTCAAAAATAGGTTGTTTACTACCAAAAAAATTGTCGTCATGAAGATTTTATGAAATAATTTGATTTTACTCGTTATATCATTGCGTCATTCCATGTATTTGGCAGATAGTATACCTAATGTAAACACTGCATAAACTCACCACAATTCCATTAATTGTCTCAAATGAAAGTTTTCTACCTTAAATTTTATTGACTGATAGTGAATTAAAATAGTTTCATGGCCATAATTGCACTATTGATCAATTAATGGACTATTACTGACACCTGGTGAAAAAAGGGGCAATATTCCTTGACACTTCAATACCTTTGATTTTTTACTAAACTCATTGTAAGGATTGTGGAAAGTCTTTAAAGCAGTAGGATACACAAGGAAAAATATACCAAATTGATCTTGATATTGAAAATTATGTTTCTGTAGTCTGAAATTCAATTTTCAAGTATTTTCTATTAAAGTCATACATTACAGTTAATTTAAATTTAGCTGCGAATATTGCAATATAAGTCGCATTATGCTGAGATAGGATTTTTTTTACTACAAATTGACCAAGGATTAAGAATAGAGCAAACAAAAGACTTTTGATAAACGTTCTTGTCTCTGTAACGGGAAAAGCGGTGCAACCAAAATTCAGAAAACACTTGATTTCTTTTTGTCTTAACTGATCATTTGTAGTGCAAGTAGCCAACTTTCAACCTTTTTGGCAAAAAGTCACATTTTGGAAAATTAGAGCCTTAAACCTGAAATTGTGCTATTTTTAGCTTTTTCCAACCTTACAATATGTATTCATATAAAAAAAAAATGTCCTAAATTGTTATGAATGCACAGTAAGTTGTTTCTGTGGTTTTAAACATTCAAACATAGGTTGTTAACTACCAAAAAAAAATTGTCGTCATGAAGATTTTATGAAATTATTTGATTTTTACTCGTTATATCATTGCGTCATTCCATGTATTTGGCAGATAGCATAGCCTAATGTAAACACTGCATAAACTCACCACAATCCCATTAATTGTCTCAAATCAAAGTTTTCTACCTTAAATTTTATTGACCGATAGTGGATGAAAATATTTTCATGGTCATAAATGCACTATTGATCAATTAATGGACCACATGGTGAAAAAGGGGGTCAATATTCCTTGACACTTCAATACCTTTGATTTTTACTAAACTCATTGTAAATTTTTGGAAAGTCTTTGAAGCAGTAGGATAAACAAGGAAAAATATACCAAATTGATCTTGATATTGAAAATTATGTTCTAGTAGTCTGAAATTAAATTTTCAAGTATTTTTTATTAAAGTCATACATTACAGTCAGTTGAAATTGAGCTGTGAATATTGCAATATAAGTTGCATTATGCTCAGATAGCATTTTTTTTACTACAAATTGACCAAGGATTAAGAATAAAGCAAAACAAAAGACTTCTGGTAAACTTTTTTGTCTCTTTAGGTCATTGTTTACTACACTAACCAACAAATTTGCAGAAATGAAACTTTTGGTGAAAGAGAAATATATTTAGACCATTTTGAGTCAAAATTTACTTGTCTATGAGTTTGCATTAAAAATTGAGGATCAATGCGCTCCATAGTACACTAATTTAAGATTTCTAGAAAACCAGGTGTTATTTCTAGTAGTACTTATCTTGTGATGGGCAATTTTTTCTTAGAAGACTTTAAACAAGGGTTGAAAATTGGCATGTATAAAGGTGATACATGTACAAACTAGGATATACCTGGTTTCTATGAAGTTAAACTTAAGGTAAAATATTTAGAAAGCTGTGAAAATTGCAAAATTTAGTTGAATAGATAGGGATTTTGAATTGGTGGGGTCTGACACCTTAATGTTAAATCAAAGTTTACATGTTCTCTATAAACATTTGAAAATCGTCATTACGGTGTGTTTTATTGCTTAGTGTAAAGAGCGTCTGTGTTAAATACGTCCACTTATATGTTTAATTTGTAGCAGTCATATTCCCGTCTCCGTTTTATTGTCCATGAATGATCGTCAAATGCAACTAATTTATCACCGGATTTTCATTTTCCTTATTAACACAAGGGATGCCATATTATTCTTCTTGAACAGCAGAGTTGCACATTTAATGAAACCTCTATTGTACATACTCTGAAATGGGTTATAAAAACATTCAATAAATGTATAACAGTCTTTTAGAAAGCTTATTATTTTGAAACATAGTAGCAGACATCCTTAAAATCCGTTGATGGCACATATCCGGTGGTTAGGCGTCATACAATCCTAAGACATTTACAATTTAAGCATCTGCTATTGGTATTTTGTCCATCCTTAGTACATGATAAAAATGAAAATGAAAACAGAAGTTTTTGACATGAGTTAGACAAGTTTGCTGAAATATACATAACAATTCGTCAAAGACATCGGACGCTTTTTCGGTCATCATTGGGAATCGAACAGTTGGAAAGCCAAATCGAATACTGTATATGTACTTTTTTCGCGAGTACTTATTTTCGCGTTTTTTGTATTGCCGACATATTCGCGTGTATTTAATTTCGCGTTATTACCGAAATTGAAAAAAAAATATATAATGAAAAGTCTGTTTACTAGGAAATGAACATGATTTTATATTTAGGATAGAACGTACGCTTCAGGAATTAATGAGTAATAGTGTGAAAGAGAATACTTTGAAACGTCAATGGATTAAATCGATGATGGCAGGAGTACTTAAGTATGTATTATTAAGTAAACTTGGACATTTGAAGCCAAATTTTTTTCAGTTTATAAAACTGTTCACTTGTAATTTTGTCTGAAATTGATTTAATTATAAATATGTTCAGAAAATATTTTAATTTTTTTTAATCAAGTCTATATTTGTCAACTCAAACAATACAAGCCCTGTTAAAAAAATGAAAAATTACTCGATCAATGCAATCATCAAAACTGTTGTTTGCTGAAATGGAGATGATTATCCAAGTAAGTTATTAATTGCACAATACAACTGTCATACCAGCGTGGGTAATTCCGTGATATCTTTAATCCTTAATTGGCTCTTTGTGTGGGTCACTCGTGTTGTTTTTACAATATCACAGTTCAAATGAGGCTCTTGAGGGTAATCAAGGTAAACATGCATGTATAATTCGCCATTTCAGAATCTAATGCAGTGTTGGTGAAACGTACACTAAAATATTTTGATTGGTTTAGAATCAATATAACGTAACGTCATTGGCCAAAAATCCATTGTTCGTACACCATAATTTCAAGAATAATCATTATACCCATAGGCCTTTAGTTTCTGAAACGGCGAACTGTCCAGATCATTTGGTATATTGTATTCCAGGTTTTTAATATGCATGAAAATTGAATTTATGTTCGCGTGTATTTATTTTCGCGAAAATTTACCTTCCGCGAAATTCGTGAAAATAAATACACCGCGAAAAAAGTACCTATACAGTATGTAGTTGAAGAGCATTAACAACCGAAAATTCAGAAAAAGTTGTGCCAAATGCGGCTAAGTCAATCCATCCTTGGGGTTGGAAAACCTTAGTGTTTCAAATAATTCAAAATCTTATAAATAGTAAATTTAAAGACAATGAAGATATCAATGATATTTCATGTAAACAGAAAAGTGTTAACTACTGGGTTATTGATACCCTTGAGGACCACCAGCAATGTCATCAACCCAGGGGTTGTAAGAACTCACAAAATATACTAGATTTAAAATTTGGTTCGCAAGACGCGCGCTTCGTCTACAAAAACCCTCAAACAGTTGTGACAAAAGACATCATAAGATGAAATAGCATAGATCCATTACAGAATACTAAAGTAAAAGCAAAACGAACGTTAAGATTAAAGGCATCAGTAGGATATCGATGTTCCATATTCGTTTATTCCATTGATAATACATAAATCAAGATATAAAAAAGAATTATAAAGGGGACATACTCCTGAAAGAAAGCAGTTAACTTGAGCTGTGGTGTGATTCGGGAGTTAATATAAATAAACTACTGACTAAATACATTTATTTCATATCAAAAGATTATGTAATTGTGAGAACTTTGAACTCGCCTTGTATTCTTTGATATGATATAGTTTATTTTTGTTGTTTTGTTTTTAAAAAGTTAAATCACAGAAATACTGAACTCCGAGGAAAATTCAAAACGGAAAGTCCCTAATCAAATGGCAAAATCAAAAGCACAAACACATCAAACGAATGGACAACAACTGTCATATTCCTGACTTGGTAGAGGCGTTTTCTTATATAGAAAATGGTGGATTGAACCTGGTTTTATAGCGCTAAACCTCTCACTTGTATGACAGTCGCATCAAATTCCATTATATTGACAACGATGCGTGAATAAAACAAACAGATATAATAGGTAAAATGTCAAAATAGGGCTACAGCAGTCAAAACCGTGTCACAATCTTAATCACAACAAAATCAAACAAATATTTAACAAAGAAGCACAAAAAAGCATATATCACATTTAACAACCTCGTTCATTGCTTACTTATCGATCATGCCCTTATGGCCTATTAAGCAATAAAAAAAACTTATTTCACTTATTGTTAATTAGTACACTGACTGAGATGGCAAAACAGGAGTTTCGATCCAAAAAGTCTTGTTTAACTACGTAACATGTTTATGTAGCTATTTCAAAATCAAGAACCTCGTCAGCTGTTCGCTCTGTAATATCTTTATGTTTTATGTAATTTGTATTCTTGTATTTATATTAAAATATTTGTTTGTCATGTTTTTTATATTTGCTGTTAATGATATTTTAGTCGAGGGTGAGATTTTCATATATTACTTAATATGAGATTTGGGGGGAAAATGTGATAATTTGCAAACTTCGCAATTTGTTAATGAGTAATTACTACTTTTCTTATAAAAACACACTTTGTGCTTCTACAAATTATATACACGTTTTGGAGGTCAAACATATAAGAAATCTTGTGATTCCATAATATCATTGAGGAATTGTCTGAACCTGTAAACAGTGAAATATAATGTAAAGAGGAATAATCCATAGATACTTAGTAAACACCCTTTATAACAATAATGTATGATTTACAGAATCTTTGATGATGCAAGGATTAAGTCGTGGCGGTGCTGCCCATGGTGGCAAAAAGTAAACATTCCTATTCAGTTTCATTATATTGATATTAATGATTGTTGTATCCCATTCCGGTTGAAAACCAAAACAAAAAATGAAATCTGAAAAGATCAGATATATATCGATAAAGCAAGAGCAAACAAATAAATCATAATTATGCACCTCCTAGAGTCTTGACTCCTACTGGCGATTACTGCATTTTCATTTAATGATAATTTTATATATGAATTAAATAAGATGTGTAGTACGTGGTGTACATCAATGGAATGGCATTAAGGAGGTAAAAAAAATTCATATTAAATAATTCTTAATTTCTATCTTTTGAAAAATTAATAGATGAAAGAGTTTATGGTGTTTTAGCATATGTTTTTTTAATATGTTATGCAATTTAATATTCTGAAACTAAGCTTTTGGAAAAGGATTCCCTTTTGAATTTGACATTCAAATAAACTTCAGAAATAGCTGCAATGAAAACATTTTTTTAGATTAAGCTTAAAAGGTTTGCAATATCGAATATGAATAAATATAACAAAATAAACAAAAGCATTTGAAAATACAATTTTTAAAATATAATATTACTTCGTTTGTATTTCCTTTCAAAGAAAATGATACCATATTACGCTAATCTAGTCCCATTTCTGTAGGCATTTTCCTACACAAACTCATCATAATCATCATAGTTATTATCATCACTACAAAATCTAGTACTTTTTTTAAATATTATATAAAAATGTCAGACGCGCATTTCTGCTATATAAGACCAATCAGTGCCGCTCATACATTGACAGTTTTAAGTTTAAACCTACTATATGACAAAAATTCTAAACGATTTTCCAAATATATCGAAGACCATATATGCACTGGGGACTGTTATGAATGATTTTGTAATTTATCAAATGGCAAAATTAAAAGCTCAAACATATCAAACGAATGGAAAACAACTGTCATATTCGTACAGGCATTTCCTTATTTAGAAAATGGTGGATTATACCTGGTTTTATAGCTAGCTAAACCTCTTCCTTGTATGACAGTCGCATAAAATTCAATTCTATTGACATTATATAATTCTGTTTTGTGCTTTCTATGTAACCATTTGCCGCAAAGCATCACTAAAGTAAAAATGTACTGTTATGGCAACTAATGCGTTATTTTGTTCATTACACAATGAGCACAAAAATCAAATATTGACAACACGTTATTCCGTTTGTCATAGACACAATCCTGTTACGTTTCTCCATTTATGATTTGTCAGTAATTGTCAGTATTCACGTCTTTTTGATGAATTTTAAAAGCAAGATAACAGATGTTAATTTTACAATAGGAAGTGTTTACTCTTTGGGGTCATCTGTATTCAACTTCATTCTTATATGAGATTCGTGTTGCCTTTCATTTAACACTGAGGCGTTCTCAGCTTCTATTTATCTTCTTTGCATTTTCTCCACGAAATAATTATTTACATTAGATTGAAGATAACATTTCTTACTAGGGAAGAACTAGGATGGAATCAATAGGTCTAAACCCAAGATATCTTATTTGTAAATGCTGATGTTGATTGTTAGAAAATAATACTTCTACTACTACCGTTCTTTTAATCAGATTGTTATGTAAAATTTCATAAAACTATGCATAACATTCACGCTTAAAAATATGATCATTGAATAAAAGTCGATGTAGATGATGATGATGTGATATGTCCAATTAGAAATATTACCTGCATATAAAGCTTTTAGCCGACGATAATTAACCATGGTAGGATTATAAGCCCTACTTTGTACTAGACCAACAATCTGATCCGGATTTTTTACGTAAAATTTCACACGGTGCGCGTGCTTTGTGGAGAAATAAAAATACTAATTTTCACGTCTTTCAAATTTGGTTTAAGCAGATCATTCATCGAAATCTAGCCCTCCCACACTAGAGGCGCAAGCTACTATGAGACCACCGACGCAGTTGATGTATATATAAAGTGACAATGCAACTGGGTTAGAGCGATTAATTTAATATATATATAGATATTTTCTACTGTTTATTTTTTTTTTATTTTGTATTGTTTTTTGTTGTTTTGTTTTTTGCTCGTGGAAGTGTTGTCTAATTGAAGTATACCCCATTGTGTAACCGTCTTTAGGTATGTGTTTTCGCTGCCTAGTTAATTTAAATAGTAATTTAGCTGTTAAATGTCTTTGCCGTACGGTGATCTAAAGTTATTTACCTCCACGTCAATTATAATTTTTCCAAAGTTGCGAAAATAAATTTTACAATCGAGTTTTGTCTAGTAAAAATTGTACATTATGGTTTATTTGCTTTGATACAATAACGTATGTATTGTAATGTTTAGAAGAATAATTCATTTTTAAAATATGAAGATGAAAATATTTTTTGCTAAACTTTTTTTGATAATCACTACATATCATTTTTATTAGGTAGAGGAAGCAACTATGTATATCTATGAAAGCTTATTTGGGTAATTCTATGCTCTAGAGAAAAAAAAATGAAAGTCGTGGCCACGACTTAATTGTCCGTGGCCACCACTTACTTGTCCGTGGCCACGACTTATTTGTCCGTGGCAACGACTTACTTGTCCGTGGCCACGACTTATTTGTCCGTGGCCACGAATTACTTATTCGTGGCCACGATTTACTAATTCGTGGCCACGACTTACTTATTCGTGGCCACGACTTACTTATCCGTGGCCACGACTAACTAACTCGTGGCTCCATGAAACCAAATTTAGATATTTGTATAGAGATGTATATATGCGAGTATTGGCAGTAATGGCTATGTTGTGTGTGTGTTCGGAAGGGGGGGATTGGGGGTTCAGATCATCGTTTCTATAATTCCATATCTTATTTTTTACCATTTCACTTTATTCTTTATCCTTTGATCTCTAGTATATTTGTCCTAAACATGCGTGAAATATTTGCCACTGGTCATTAGGCAACCAAAAATCAATCAACGTATTCTTTATATTTCATCCTTTCTTTATTATGTTATCTATAGGTTTGGTCCCGCTCCTTATCTATTTTTTGCAAATTATTCTCTCTATGTAAACCCCATTCATGTCCTGATTAATGGTGACTCATGCATAGCATGATATGTGGAAATTAAAAGAATAAACATATTCATAAAATAATTTACTGTATGGACTTATAGATAGATGTCATAGGCCCAGATCATGTAATAAAGTAGGTCTTATAAAAATACAATAGCATTTTAATAATGATTATATATATGTATATATATATTTAACAACTCCAGGCAACAACTTTGTAACTCGTGGCCACGGACAAATAAGTCGTGGCCACGGACAAGTAAGTCGTGGCCACGGACAAATAAGTCGTGGCCACGGACAAGTAAGTCGTGGCCACGGACAAGTAAGTCGTGGCCACGGACAAATAAGTCGTGGCCACGGACAAGTAATTCGTGGCCACGGACAAATAAGTCGTGGCCACGGACAAGTAAGTCGTGGCCACGAATTAGTAAATTGTGGCCACGAATAAGTTATTCGTGGCCACGGACAAATAAGTCGTGGCCACGGACAAGTAAATCGTGGCCACGAATTAGTAAATCGTGGCCACGGACAAGTAAGTCGTGGCCACGACTTACATTTTTTTTTCTCTAGAGCATAGAATGACCCAAATAAGCTTTCATATATATCCCTCAGTGCTTTATAACAGTACTAAAAAAAGACGCTTTGGATTATGATATAATAGGGGTTATGCAATTACATTCAATTGAATATAATTGCTAATTAAAATGGTGGCCGCTAGCGAAACGAAAACAAATTTAGGCAACACCTTTCAGTCATATAGCGTATATATTTGACAATGGCGGATAATAATTCAACGACTGCACGGATCAATTGCCGATGGCGGAAGATAACTTCACGATAGAAGTGTGCCATATAAAACAGGTCATGGAGATCCCTGATGTTTAAAAATATTCAAACTATCGAAATCCAGAGCTCAAATTTCGAACGTAGATGGTAAAAAACAACAAAACAGTTATAAACACAAACAAGAACATATTAATCCAGACAGCGAACATTTTAACTTAATTACTATACCATATACAGAAATAATAATTTTGGTGAACCATTTAGGTCGCAAATCCCTCCACAATTCCCAAGAGTAAGGAGAGTTGTACAAATAATGTGAATACACAGAACCCCTATCCAATCCTTCTAATGCTAAACAAGTTCATTATTCCCTGTTGTATATCTACTAAAATATCTATTTAAGTCTGCAAATATCTGCATCAAAAATAGATAAAAAAATTCCGCTGATTGGTTGAAATTTACTTTTCGAAACGCATTCAATATCTGCATCAAAAATAGTTATGTTAAAATTAAAATTCCGCTGTCTTGATTGTCAAAATTAAAATTACGCTGATTGGTTAAAATTTACTTTTCGGAACGCATTGAATGACGTCAGCGGTCTTCGGAATATCCTCAAATGACAGAAACATCTAGAACGAAATATTTCGGCCATCGCTTCAAAAGTAAATCGAACTAACTAAAACACTAACGCATTGGTGAGAACTTTTTCTCTTTCAATTTTGAAATGGGATACATATATATCTATATTTGGCTGGTATGTTGATTGAATATTGAGATTCCAGAAAATCTAGTGAGTCAACAAATTGTCTCCCTTGAAAGCATGCGGTTTTATGTACAACCCTTTAACATTGTTTACAATGTTACCTGCAAGTACAAGTAAAGTATACCGATAAGGTAATATAACACAATTTATGTTTGTTTAAATTTTTTTTACCGAACTATGGTTTCATGAAGCTGAACGTGCACTGTGGGTACTATAAGAACGTACCCTGTGTACACTGTACTCTGGGTAGGTTTTATTTAAGTACCTCTGATGAAATTAAAGCTGCTAAAGGTACCAAGATTGAATTTACCCCAATCTTAAAAACGTACCCAGGTTGCAGTTTTTTGAAATCTTTTGTAATTAAGTTGATGCAGCTGAACTTGCACAAGTTTGCATCTGATTCATGGTTGAACCTGCACAAGTTTGTATCATGGCAGCATTGCAGTCTTAACATAAGTAAACTATAGTGATTTCAACTTAAAGCATTACTTGGAATTAATAAAAACTTTTAAATATGCTAAAATTCTAATGATTGGGTTTTTTTTTTTTTTTCCTTTCAAGTTAACCTGGTTACTATTTACTATTCCTAAGTGAAGTACACTGTTAAGGTAATATATCAATCTTGACAAATATATATATATATAAAACGTATGCCATGCTTATAGGTACCCTCCCATGTCCACTCTGTGTTTTTGTCAGATGTATTTCTATTTGTATCCATCTGATTAGTTAAGCCTTTTTCAACTGATATATTTATAGTTTGTTCTTATGTTGTACTGTAACACCACTGTCCCAGTTAGGGGGAGGGTTGGGCGCCTGCTAACATGTTTAACCCCTCCACATTCTGTATGTGCCTGTCCCGAGTCAGGGGCCTGTAATTCAGTGGTTGTCGTTTGTTTCTGTGTATATTTGTTATTCGGTCATTATTTTGTACATAAATTAGACCGTTAGTTTTTTTCGTTTGAATTGTTTTACATTTGTCATTTCGGGGCCTTTTATAGCTGACTATAGTATGGGTTTTGCTCATTGTTGAAGGCTGTACAGTGACCTATAGTTGTTAATTTCTGTGTCAATTGGTCTCTTTGTGGAGAGTTGTCTCATTTGCAATCATACCACATCTTCTTTATATGAGTTATGTTTACATTTCAAACACTGAAATTCTATACAATTTTGTTATGTAAAGCAAACGTGAGTAAGGATCTATCGCGCCATAAAAACATCCATGAATGAGACAAGTCAATGATCTTCTTAGACAATTAAGAATATGACTTTTTGTTTTCGGTAATTTCGGTTAGCATTATTTATAATTGATTTGTATTTATTTGGACTTCGTCGACCTTCTTGGCAGTAAGTAACGATCCCATTTCTTAGAAATGTAAAGAATGAACAAATATGTGAACCTTGACAATTTGGATCACTGACATTTTCATTCTCTGATTTTTCTGACAAACATAATTCCTGAATTATCTGTATTTGCACTATCTTTGTTTTTAATGTGTAATCGTGCACATACATTGTATCTTTTCATGTCATGGTTTTTGTTCAAGTTTACACAAGATAAATGGCTTTTGATGAGGATAATGTGTATGCACACATAAAGACGGTGGACGATGTTCTAGAATAATAGAGAATCTGACATCATTGAATAATCATGTGACATTATTATTCCAAACTCAGAAACATGTCCATCCCCCAAAAGTGTCAATATGTCAGACGTCAATGAACAATAAAAAAGAAAGTGGCCAATCTCCCAAAAGTTCCATATAAAGCCAAAACATCTCCCTTTTATCAACGCTCAATCGTGTCCATAGTTATTAAATAGTGATTTGTTAATTAATCACACATAGTTTAAATATAAATCAAATCGATATTATTACAGAATGCTTCCTTTTGTTTTGTTGTAAAAATGGAACAGTTACTCTCTAAAATTAAAGCACAGAAACCACTCCTGCAAAAAGTCGTCTGTGCAATACCCTGATACATTATTAAGATACTTAGGCATCACTGCAGTATAATAGTACAAAAGAATTGACTTTGTAAACAATGAATTTAACTGTACAAAACTAACTAATTGCAATCCTTATGTTTGCTCTAAATATGCATGAAATATTTACCACTGGAAATTAAGCAATCAACAGTCAAGAGTTAGTGTATGTGTTAAACAACCGACTTTGAACAAACTATAAATGACCACTTTATCAATAGCTGAAGCACTGAGAAAACTTGCACTAGTCTAGTGAAAACTTGCAAGATAAAATTACAAGATTTTTAAAGTGTGAAACACCTTCATCCAAAATTATAACAATAATAATCATATTGATAAAAAATTAATATAAGCTCGCAAGTGACGATAATTTTTAATTGTAATATTCTTTTTCTTATCTGGTGTCTTTTTATTTGAGAGGAGAAGAATTAAGTCTGTGATTTCATCTTTCACTGTGTATAGTGTACCACATCTTGGACTAATACGGATCACTATACCTTTCCTCTAGATGTCCTTGGATTGTGGCTTAAATCTTTTTTTTTACAAATGATCGCAACCCGGCGTCTTCAGTTGTGTCCACCTCCTATCATTGAATACCGTAAACGTTATTGCATTAATACTGAGGACACATTATGCCAAACCAATTTGATGTCTAGTACTATTATAAATAAAAACTCTCTAGGCAGAATTCTTTAGCATGAAGCATGACTGTCTACACATCTTAAGTATTAATTTGCAGGGCGCTTTACTTTATTAAATGCATGCATAAAACATGTACACATCTTCAGTAATAATTTGCAAGGGCGCTTTACTTTGTTAAATGCATGCAATCAAAAATGGAAGTAACAGTTATCAAGATGGACTTCGACAAATACATCAGTGAAAGTTTATTTTTTAAAAACTTTGCTCTTATTGTCTGTTTTCTTCCTAATTTTTGCAACATCCTATATGTTGTAACAAAATTGCAAAGAGACAGGTGTCAATGTATGAGACAACTTCATTAAATCTTTTTTTACAGTGTCAAATAAGTCGGCTTTACAGTTTATAATTGCATTTACAGGTAAACTATTGCTTCCATAACAAGTCGAAATGACAATATTAGATGGAATATAACACTAAAAATTACATCAAAATGCTCTATGTTTCTCAGATTTTTGTTGGTGTCCCACGTGTCCATATCAGTCGTTTTATCAAATGTGCTTTGGATGTTTGAAGCTATCCATTGAGTTTAAGTTCAAATTAAAGTTCGAGTTGATGTTCAGAGTTTTTGTTATAAAAGGAGGAACGGCAGTCAAATATCAGAAAAAGTACTAAAAATAACAATTTTTCGGACATAAGGGATATACCCACTTCCCTTAGTCCGGTTGTTTATTTTCCTATTGTTCTCCAATGGAATCAGTATTATAATAAATTCGTTAAGGATTCCACGGAACCCTCTGTCTCGCCTGAGATTGCTGCTGTCAGTGTAAAATTGTAATTTTGACTGTAAAAAGTTCATATTTCTGTAACATACAAGATTTAAAAAAAAAAAAAAAAAAAATTCTGTAGATTCTTTATCTTAATCTAAAATATTAACTCCTGTACAAGTTTTATAACAATTCATGGAGGGTTACACATTTGTCAGGACAATAAAGTTTTATAAACTGCAAAAAAAAAACAAACTTATATAAAAATAAAAAGATGTGTTATTATAGCAAATAAGACATATCTCCACCACATACCAAATCACGGAGAAGTTAACAAATATATGCCACTGTATGGTCTTCAACAATGAGCAAAATCCTTACCGCATGGTAAGTTATGAAAGATCCCGAAATGACAAATATAAAAAAAAACTAGAAACCGTAACGATCTTAATGACGAAGACGCCGATGCCATTACCGACGACGGAATATAGGTGTGTTGTGTCTCACTTCCGCGACATTAATCAAATGACTTGAACTTTAATATCAACAAATGAAACACTTTTAATCAACTCACACTCAAGTTACAGGGAAACGACGGATAATATATGTTCCAATTTTCGTAACCACAATTCCGGCCTCTTTTCCTCGAGGATGACCTACCACATTAGACCAAATCACTGGGTTTGTAATTTCACGAATAACACGAGAGGTGACTCACGTTGAGCAGGATCAGCTTACTCTACCTGAGCATCGAGATCTACGCCGGATTTTGGCCAGTAATACCGATTTATTGAGTAAGTGAGCTGCAACTGATTTTATAGTTTTTGTTGTGCTGTTACACGGCGGTCCCATGTTAGGGTTAGGGTTGACAGCTCATAGACATGTTCAACTCCGCCACATTCTTCATATGCTTGTCCCAAGTCAAGAGCCTGTAGTTTAATGGTTGTCGTTGGTTCATATGTTTCATATTTGTTTTTCGTAAATTGTTTTGTTATAAATAAGGCCGTTACATTTCTCGTTTGAATTGTTTCACATTTCCACGTTGTTGCCTTTTATAGCCGACTATACGATTTGTTGAAGGCCATACGGCTGCCTGTGATTGCTGACATCCTCTTCATTCAAACTCTGGCGGCTAGTTGTATCATTGGCAATCACACCACATCTCCTTACTTTATAGAGTAGTGGCGTCTTCGTCATTTAGATCGTTAGGATTCTCGTTTGAGTTGTTTTACATGTCATTTAGGATTCTTTCATAGCTTACTATCAGTGCGGTAAAGGTTTTGTTCATTTTCTTATTTTTATTTAGCTAGCGAATCCCTTCCCGTGCGCTTCCTTTGTATATAATTCACTGCGATTCTACATAGATACTAGCTAGGGAACAGGACAGTTTTTGTTTTGCAGTAAGTAAAACTGTTTTATCTTGACAATTTAATAAACCTCCATGAATTGTTATGAAACTTGTATAGTCGTTAATTTTTTAGATCAAGATAAAGAATCTACAGAAAAAATTATTATTTAAATTTTGTATGTTACAGAAAAATGAACTTTTTAAAGTCAACATTACAATTTTACACTGACAGCAGCAATCTCATGCGAGGTAGAGGGTTCCGTGGAATCCACGAATTTATTATGATACTGCTTCCGTTTGAAAACTAAGGAAAATAAACGGCCGGACTATAAGTGGTGTGGGTATATCCCCTTATGTCCGAAATATTGTAATTTTTATAACTTTTTCCTGATATTTGACTGCCGTTCCCCTTTCATACCAAATAGCTCTGAACATCAACTCGAACTTTAATTTGAACTTGAACTCAATGGATAGCTTCAAACATCCAAAACACATTTAAAAACGACCGATATGGACATCGATTTAAAAATAGACCTATGTTTTTCCAAAATGGTCACGTGGTTTTACCTCACATCAAATAAGCAAGTTGTCGACTTAATCAGTTAACAAGTTGAATTCAACATGTCGACTCCTTATTACTTTGTCATTACATTTGTTCTAGCAAGTCGACATTGTAATGCAATGTTTTCTTCATCATTCCGACCAGGTGACTCTCATGACGATTTGATTCCAGCTTATAACACACAACATAACTAATAATTCCGACTTATTTGCAACAAAATAACTTTACAAGGTGTACCATATGCGCTTCCATACCCACGCGAATTAAATTGTCCTACATCTAATCAAGAAGTGTATCTAATAAATCAAGAGCTAACATTTTTAATTTCCGTTTTCTACATTTATATATTTCTATGTCGTATAATAAATAATTTAATACTTTATCATTAAATATTTGATAAATTTTATTTCATACAATTTTTTACTATAAATCAAATGTGTGCACATTACCCTGATACATGTATATACGTATCGCATTCATTTCGCAGAGCTAGTATACATTATTGTTTTGGGGCCAACCAGATGCTGGATTTTCTCTCTGCATTGGAAACCCATTAGTGGCCTTGGGCTGTTTTTTTTTTTTTTTTTTTTTTTGGGGGCTTTTGGTCGGGTTTTGTCTCTTTGACACATTACCCGTTTCCATTCTCAATTCTATATCTTTTTTAAGGTTGACATTATTGAGACAACTTTTGATATTCGATTCTATTGATGGAGGCGTTGTTTGTCAGCTTCACATTAACAGTAAACAAATTGAATTAACATGTTGCATAGACTTGATTAAAATAGTTTGACATATTTTTCTTCTGTAAACTGTCTAGTTCTCAATCATTATATACAATATTAAACAAGTCAGGTGGTCTTGACCCTGTACTGTTCGCTAATATATGCCTTCGTTTGTACGTCAAACAGTGCTATTTTGCTACTGTTGATAATGTTTAAACCAAAATCTCATGTAACTGACGTGGATACACTTTTTATTTGTAGTTGTACCTCGCTAAAGGACTCATTAGGATTTAATGAACATGTGGAGCAGGATCTGCTTACCCTTCCGGAGCACCTGAGATCACCCCAAGTTTTTGGTGGGGTTCGTGTTGCTTAGTCTTTAGTTTTCTATGTTGTGTCATCTGTACTATTATTTGTCTGTTTGTCTTTTTATTTTTGGCCATGGCGTTGTCGGTTTGTTTTCGATCTATGAGTTTGACTATCCCTCTGGTATCTTTCGTCCCTCTTTTGTGTCTAGTTATTTCTTCGGTTAATCTTTATCTATAGCGGTATCATTTTTCGATTTTAAACTACATTTCGTTCAAAGTACTGTAAAATCAAAATATAAAAAAGAAGAGGTGGTATGATTGCTAATGAGACAATTCTCCTCCAGAGACCAAATGATCATCACAAGTCTAATTCGCGGTCTGTGTTAAAGCTTTGTCGCTTTATTGAAAACCGGAGATGTAAACAAATGGCACGTAAACATTCGTATTAGATTGTATGATAAAACAATGCGTACACTTTGTCGGATACAATATGATTTATTTCTACTCGCTACACACTAAAGAGAGTCTTCCACGGCAATCCATTCCATAAGTTTCTAAAACTATGCAAACTATATTTCTACGTTTACCTACAAATCACGCATGTTGTATATAGAATCATGATAGTAAGTAGATGTTATTGTTTCTGTATGAGTGCTGCTGTTATAACATTTTAGAAATGAATTCAAATTAAAGGAATATATCTCCCTCATGCAAAGCTCTGGTTCCTTGTCCTGGCTATACTTTAGGTTCTTTTGGTTGATCAGCTCTTCAACGTTTGTATAAGGTTTTGGATTTTTAAATATTTTGGACTCGAGCATCACTGAAGAGACATTAATTGTCGAAACGCGCATCTGGTGCAGTAAAATTGGTACCGTTTATATTTTATAATGACAAGGATAATGAGAAGTTGTGATTTGTTTTTCATTCAGACTATAAAGTTAACTAGGCCATGAGGAGGTTCACAACTTGTTTTAATCTTAAAGATAGATGATTAAGGACATTGAATTAAGATAAATGATTAAGGGCATTTGGTTTTCTATGTTGTTTTGTGTACTGTTGTTTGGCTGTTTGTCTTTTTCATTTTTGGCCATGGCGTTGTCAGTTTATTTTTGAGTTTGAATGTCCCTTTGCTATCCTTCGCCTCTCTTTCAATTAAGACAACCATACGGTACCCTCTACAACTTTTCTGTTCAAAGTTGTATCATCAAGCAGCAATCTCGAAAGCCTTCAACAATGGTTTAAGAACAAAACAGCATGTAGCTTCCATCTAAATTATATTTCATAAGTTATAAGTACATGCAATACGCTGCGATACTGTTTGAAGCGTTTAATTGACGTATGACATTAAAAGTAGGGGATCTAGGTCTTGCTTTTAATCTCTTTTCTGGAAATACAAAGTAAACAGATATATATGGAAAATACACAAATCAGAAATAAACTTAATTCTTGCTGTCAAATGCATGTAATTAAAACAAGTGTTATGAAAAAGTTATTATAAAGTTCTTTGTTTTCTTTGATTTGAAGTTCTAAATTTGATGTACGTTTTAGTTAATAAATTGCTTCTACGAGATATTGAAATATATAAGAAGGCATAAAGATGTGTCACACATTGCAAGTGGAAAAGATTTTATTTGAGTCATTAGGAATGATTCATCATCGTTTTCGTCCGAACCCTCCGAACTGTCCTCTGTATGATATGGAATCGAAAGGCCTTTTCCGAAATGATGTGAATAATCCTCGGCTATGTGGTGGTCGTCTGTAGTTAAGAAATAAATCATAAAGTGAGAGGGATGGTCGATTCAATCCTAGAAATGATGGACGTTTATACCCTCTCTTCGTTGTTGGCATGTAATTGCTACGACTTTCTCCTACGCTATAATTGTCATCTAAGTCTTCTTGTATATTATACTGTTCATCTCCGGATGATTCTAACAGTTTGTCCATTTTCATTTTGGGTATATTGTAATATTTCTCTCTTTCTGTGTTGTAACAAACGTAAATGTCATCATCCGATACACAAGATAGAAGGTCATCCTGAAATTAAAAAAAGTAATGTTTTATTTGTAGGTGTAAGTATAGCCATTTGATACACAGGCTAGAAGTCCATCCGCAGATTAAAAATGCAATGTTTCATTTGTAGATGTATGTATAGTCATTTGAAACAGAGGACAGAAGCCCATCCTGAAATTAAAAATACATTGTCTTAGTGGTAGTTGTCAGTCATTTGATACACAAAACAAGAGATGTAAGTGTCCTCATCTTGTTAGAAAGTCAAAAGGTCAACCATATGGATTTCACATCATTTATAGATGTGTATCTAATATGTAACATTAAAAACAACTATCTATAATTGGATAACACAATACTTTTTCTATAAATTTAAGTGTCTCCATCTCATAATGAAGACATAGAGATAATTAACAATTTAATGATTAATTTATAGATGTAGGAGTCCTCAATTTTTAAACAAGAAAGGAAACTGTCATGAAACACTGCATGTATTAGATACACCTATGAGGGCGTTAGTCCGATTGTGTGTATCAGATTTACATAAAAATATGGTTGTTAAAGCATAACGATAGCTTTCAATAAATTAAGGAAGGGGTATTTCAGCAATTCAACCTATTTCATGGCAAAGTATGAAAAATGTAGCATATTGTAAGTGTGCATGTAAAAATAGAACACATCAAATTTACGGGCTTATAATCTTGTACGCCATACGCACGTTTAGTCTACAAAAAATACTCGTCATTTACGCCAGAATTAACAAAATGAAAAGGCTAAATAAAGTACGAAGTTGATGATCATTGAGGGCCCAAAATTCCGAAAAGTTTTGCCAAACACAAGTGACCATCTGATAAACATGAAAGGATATCAATTTCAACTGAAGCATACAATTATTGTTTTATTTGATAAAAACTAGACACTGATCGATCACTTTCTGAAATAAACGTAGACTTTGTGTCCTTATATGTGCACATGAAGGAATCCTTGCCTTATTAAAGATATGATTCTCTATAGGATCTTTTTTCAATAAGATTATGTGTAAAGGTATTTGCTCATATTTAATCTGCGTATATGTTTTAGATATTGGACTTCCCAAACGTTTGGTCCCGAGAGTACATACAAAATGTTATTCAAAAGACATGTGTCGTGCACGCTGAAAGTCGTTTCTTTTAAATCGCTATTTTTTTTTTCAAATTATGATGATTCAAAGAGATATGTCCCGGTTGTGGTCATGTGGACTTTTATTTTTATTAGTTTTGAGTTAAGTACATTTTTTTATTCCCTTTTCTTACCTGATTTTTGTGTAATCAAAGTACTTCCAAAACACATTTTACTTTTTACTCTAAAACATTTCACACCTCATCCAATCATTAAGTTTGATTATGCCTCTTTTCACGATTAGCACGATGCCATATTGTTTTATATATCAAAATAGTTATTCTATAAACAACATGTCTTACGGATTTCAATGAATTTGTTGTAGATGTAAACTTGACAATTCATTATTTCATGCAACATACACTGTACCTATAACGAAATAACCATGTTTGATTTGCATCGAGGAAAGTAATCTCTAACCATAAAGAAAAGAATATGTGAAGGTGGAGTGAACATGAAAAACAAATTGTCCTGAATACTTGACCAAAAAAAACGACCGACCCTATGATTATATCAGATCAATCAAACTAAAATGTATGTATCAACAACATATAAATTTTAAAGAAAATCTATGAATTCGTGATTAAATATTTGATGATTTTAAGACAAATTCAGGAACGTTTTTCGACGATTTTGTGTGATTTCTAAACAAATGATAACCTATTTTGAAATAATTCATTTAGTAATATTTCAATTAATAGGAGATAAATGCCGTATTTTTTTTTTTCGATTTTCAATTGAAGTTCAATGAGCTAAAGTCGTATGAAATATTTAACCAAAATCTGTGACAAAGCCCACTAGACCTTGACCTTAAGCAATAAGAATATTTTCAAAAATATAGTGATGTTAACTGAGCGAAAATGTAATGCATAGCTTGCTGCAAATGAAGGATTGGTTTTCCAATCAAAAAGTGTAATTCGTAATAAAACACTAACAGACAAAAACTTATATTATCATAAATGGAGGTGTATAACGATGTTTTACAGACATCAAACATATAACCTCAAAAGACCCGTCCGTTATCTAAAGTGTTTTGTACAAGTAATACCACTAGTTTTATCAAAGTATATAATTGAATTTCACAGTTGAAGCTTCCCAGACATAACACCTCTTATAACGTGTTCTCTATCTACTGAGT
Source organism: Mytilus coruscus (assembly GCA_017311375.1). NCBI lineage: Eukaryota > Metazoa > Mollusca > Bivalvia > Mytilida > Mytilidae > Mytilus > Mytilus coruscus. The sequence continues at coordinate 63,879,001 of CM029607.1, forward strand.
TATTTATCAAAAGTACATAACAATGCTCAGTGACTTTGTCGTCACTATCAATCATAGACCGAATAAGAGTGGTATAATATCTTATTTTTCAATCCTTCTCATATAGAAACGTACAGAAGAAGCATTTTAAGAGCAATAAGCTTGGAATAACGTACTAGTAAAAAATCTTTTAATGAGCAAAAATGGGTTGGTTTGTAAACAGGGATTAGACAAGAATCGCGAAAAAAAAACCTCCCATCCTTTCTCTTTTGCTATCTAGGTCATTCGTCGTCAAACTAAATCACACAATAAAAATACCTGTACAAGTGCGGCTACCAATAGGTTGACCATTAATTTGGACAATAAATAACAGCACAGGATCATGAAGTACAAAGCAGGTTCAACAAGTGCTCACTACTACAGGATCATGAAGTACAAAGCAGGGTAAACAAGTGCTCACTACTACAGGATCATGAAGTACAAAGCAGAGTAAACAAGTGCTCACTACTACAGGATCATGTAGTACAAAGCAAGGTAAACAAGTGCTCACTACTACAGGATCTTGTAGTACAAAGCAGAGTAAACAAGTGCTCACTACTACAGGATCATGTAGTACAAAGCAGAGTAAACAAGTGCTCACTACTACAGGATCATGAAGTACAAAGCAGGGTAAACAAGTGCTCACTACTACAGGATCATGAAGTACAAAGCAGGGGAAACAAGTGCTCACTACTACAGGATCATGAAGTACAAAGCAGGGTAAACAAGTGCTCACTACTACAGGATCATGAAGTACAAAGCAGGGTAAACAAGTGCTCACTACTACAGGATCATGAAGTACAAAGCAGGGGAAACAAGTGCTCACTACTACAGGATCATGTAGTACAAAGCAGAGTAAACAAGTGCTCACTACTACAGGATCATGAAGTACAAAGCAGGGGAAACAAGTGCTCACTACTACAGGATCATGAAGTACAAAGCAGAGTAAACAAATGCTCACTTCTACAGGATCATGAAGTACAAAGCAGGGGAAACAAGTGCTCACAACTACAGGATCATGTAGTACAAAGCAGAGTAAACAAATGCTCACTACTACAGGATCATGTAGTACAAAGCAGGGTAAACAAGTGCTCACTACTACAGGATCATGTAGTACAAAGCAGAGTAAACAAGTGCTCACTACTACAGGATCATGAAGTACAAAGCAGAAACAAGTGCTCACTACTACAGGATCATGTAGTACAAAGCAGAGTAAACAAATGCCCACTACTACATGATCATGAAGTACAAAGCAGGAAACAACTGCTCACTACTACAGGATCTTGAAGTACAAAGCAGGGGAAACAAGTGCTCACTACTACAGGATCATGAAGTACAAAGCAGGGGAAACAAGTGCTCACTACTACAGGATCATGAAGTACAAAGCAGGGTAAACAAGTGCTCACTACTACAGGATCATGAAGTACAAAGCAGAGGAAACAAGTGCTCACTACTACAGGATCATGAAGTACAAAGCAGAGTAAACAAGTGCTCACTACTACAGGATCATGAAGTACAAAGCAGGGTAAACAAGTGCTCACTACTACAGGATCTTGAAGTACAAAGCAGAGTAAACAAGTGCTCACTACTACAGGATCATGAAGTACAAAGCAGGGAAACAACTGCTCACTACTACAGGATCTTGAAGTACAAAGCAGGGAAACAAGTGCTCACTACTATAGGATCATGAAGTACAAAGCAGGGGAAACAAGTGCTCACTACTACAGGATCATGAAGTACAAAGCAGGGGAAACAACTGCTCACTACTACAGGATCATGAAGTACAAAGCAGGGGAAACAAGTGCTCACTACTACAGGATCATGAAGTACAAAGCAGGGGAAACAAGTGCTCACTACTACAGGATCATGTAGTACAAAGCAGAGTAAACAAGTGCTCACTGCTACAGGATCATGAAGTACAAAGCAGGGGAAACAAGTGCTCACTACTACAGGATCATGAAGTACAAAGCAGGGGAAACAAGTGCTCACTACTACAGGATCATGAAGTACAAAGCAGGGTAAACAAGTGCTCATTCGTCGTCAAACTAAATCACACAACAAGTGCTCACTACTACAGGAATTATATAAAATAAAACGTGAAATGCATTTATTTGCATACTTTGGTATTGTTTGATATAAATTATTCCAGAGTCGAGAATCGAAATGTTTCAGACTATGCACATGTATAAAAGAATATAAGGTAACTGCTAATAACACAGCAACTGAATTAAATCTATTCACTCATGAGAACAAAGACAATTACAACATGCATTTCGACAGAATAAGTTTACCATTATTTCAAAGTCAATACGCTCGATCTTGGAATATATCATTTATGGAAGTTGCAAATGTAGTTGAAATGTGCAAAAAGAACTAAAATATTGAACACACATGTTTCTTTTCAAATAAAATCAATTAAGTAAAGAAATAAGGTTTGACACATAAGTGGTCGTAATTAAAATAGATGGTGATATCTTCAATTGAGCAATAGTTAACTATGTTACTGCATTCTTTATAGTAACTAATAGGATTGACCATTTCTTATGTAATTTTATTTAAACATGAATCAACGGAGTATCTAGAAAAGTGTCAGTATCAGTCAGTGTAATTTGTTTTCTCTTTCAGATGTTTTCCATGTTAGAACATTTGAATAATGAGAGAAACAAGACGGAAAGGGTGGGACAGGAGCACAGTTTTTAAAAATAGATTCATATTTTCATTGGTACGGCTATATCTTTTTATTGAAATTAAATATTTATTCTAGAATACACCATGCAGCAAAGATTTACCAAATTTGGACTATCTTGCAAACGTGAATATCATCAATATTTAGGTCACCATCACAACTACACGTGAATGGAATTCTTTCCATGAAAAATTGATCTGGCTAAAACATATATAATAAATCTTAAGTTTGTTATAATTCTTTTTCCATTCTTTCTTAGTAGTATATTAAACAATTATCGTGCTGATCACCTAGAAGGAGACCTCCTTGAAATTGACCACAATACTCTGACGTTGAAATGTCACAAATTCGCTTTTATTCTCATACATATTGCATTTGGATTTATAATTGGTCTTCCGTTTTTTTAAACATAGAGCACAACTGCAAAGCACATACCAGAGGATTTATTTCAATTACTCTTTTGTTTGCCAATTTGTGTCATTATAGATTATTGCAGACTTGATTTGGTCAACAGAATCGGTGTCGTTACGCTAAGCATCAAACGATTATGGTGTTTATTTGGGGAACTAAGTGAATTATTCCAGGAAACATGTTAATTTCAAGGTGTAGTAAATACCTTTATGGATTAGTTTTTTATTGGTCGTCGTTTTGGCTTTTCTGTATCATCTTAAAATCATTTTCAATCTATGAGTTCCCTCTGGTATCTTTCTTCCCTCTTTTAAAACAGGCCAGTATGCGACAAAGCTTCTTCGATTTGATGTTATCTTCAAAACTCATTATATAGAAATATCAGTTGAATCATGAATGACATGTCATAACTTATTCTCTTTCTGGCGATTCTGCTATTCTGGTAACAGTGATAGTAATCTTAAACTATTCCAACTAACATATATGAGAAAAGCACTAAAATCGCTTTTCATGGTCACCATCACAAACTGTTTAATTATTATTGTGTCTAGTTTATCAACGCGTTAGTGAAAATTTAACTCATAGATACCACTTATCTCAAAGTTGTAAACCTGACGTTATTACTATGTTTTCTATGTTCTTGGTTCGACACTAACGAACTGCTTTCAACCTCAGAATAGTAAGATGGGTGATGTATCTAAATAGGTGGCAACTCGTCCCTTTCTTGTTGAGTCAAATAGCCATGTGACACCGCCCTTTGGTTGTTAGGTAAAGCAGGCCAGCAATACAGGCCTTTAATTGTTGGGTCAAACAGGCTAGGGATACCGTCCTTTGATTGTTGGGTCAAACAGGCTAGGGATACCGTCCTTTAATTGTTGGGTCAAACAGGCTAGGGATACCGTCCTTTAATTGTTGGGTCAAACAGGCTAGGGATACCGTCCTTTGATTGTTGGGTCAAACAGGCTAGGGATACCGTCCTTTGATTGTTGGGTCAAACAGGCTAGGGATACCGTCCTTTGATTGTTGGGTCAAACAGGCTAGGGATACCGTCCTTTAATTGTTGGGTCAAACAGGCTAGGGATACCGTCCTTTGATTGTTGGGTCAAACAGGCTAGGGATACCGTCCTTTAATTGTTGGGTCAAACAGGCTAGGGATACCGTCCTTTGATTGTTGGGTCAAACAGGCTAGGGATACCGTCCTTTAATTGTTGGGTCAAACAGGCTAGGGATACCGTCCTTTAATTGTTGGGTCAAACAGGCTAGGGATACCGTCCTTTAATTGTTGGGTCAAACAGGCTAGGGATACCGTCCTTTAATTGTTGAGCACTTTGCACTATTAATGCCAAGTCTTTATTTCCCTCTTGTTATCTTTATGTATCTCAAAGAATTAAAAGAAGTTCAATTAACTATAGTGCCGTATAGAATAGTGGAATTTTCAAATTTTATTTGAAACACATACGATACAGTCATGACATTATCATGTTAACCTTTGAAATGCTGTTATTGAAGTACAAAGTTATCGAGTTAAAAAATAATGATTATGCTAACCATGAGATTCAAATGTCTATTTATTATTAATAGTCATCGTCATCTTGTCTTGTTCACATTGTATTAGCTACTTTTTAGCTCTGTGTTAAGGCAATTATCTTTTAGTTAACAGATAAAGGTATTCTCACGGGTTCATTATTGGTGTATTATTATATAATAATAAGATAACATGGTAATCAATTATAAACATTCAACATGTTTAACTAAATGTCAAAATTGCCAGTATTTATTGACATCTGACAAAATAAGATACGAAAAAGAAATAAATCAGTACTGGAGAGTTAGATTATTATTTATCTATAGGAAGTGTTGCTTTATAAGTTCGTATTTGTTTTAAGAAAAACATTGATGTACTTTTAATTTTTAAGACAATGCACTTCTCAGTTAAAATATTATTATAAGGTAATGGTATTTGTCAGAAACACAATCATAGTCATGTACAAACATACATTAATTTTTTGATATAAAATAAGAAGTGGTATAATTGCCAATGAGACAACTCTACACCATAGACCAAATGACATAAAATTAACAACTATAGGTCCCCGTACGGCCTTCAACAATGAGAGAAACCCATACCGCACAGTCAGCTATGATAGACCCCAAAATGATAAATGTTAAAACAATTCAAACGAGAAAACTAACGACCTGATTTATGTAAATAACAATAAACGAAATACAAATATGATATACAGCAACAAACAACAACCAGTGAATCACAGGCTCACACATTTGTTAAGCACCCTACAACAGTATGAATAAAAAAAGTTGACCTCGATTCAAACACATATCAATAAAAACATCTGGCTGGAATACAACTCATGCATGTATTTATTGAATTTTCATTTATTTCAAAAACTTTATAAAGGGCTGGGTCTTATAGGCTCAAAAGACTTGTTAAACAGAACTACGTTTTCAGGTGCCTGTTCTAAGTCAAGAACTCTATCAGTCGTTGTCTGTTTTTATAATTGTATATCTCTTGCATATACGTCATCGTTGATATGCTCTGTATAAACTTATACCTGGTCCAACATTTGTTCATTGTTTATGCTCGTATATTGCCCTCTAGATATTGGTGTATCGTAAAGGATATATCATTGAAGTATTAACACATTTCCTTCTGTACATATATGTAGTAGTATTCAAAAACATCAACTATATTTTTACGACGGAATGCAACCGAAAATCTAGAATCCATAGGATCAAACCAAATTCATATTCAAAACAAGTGTGGATCTAGGATTTGAAAATGGGGCGGTTTTTTTTTTCATATTTTGCAGGATTGTAATCAAATTTGATATTTAATCATATGTTTACTTTACAGAGGACATAACCCTGATACTGTTTCGAAATTTGCGAAGGTGTTATACAACGAGCAATCATTGATAATATAACAAAGATAATTACATTCTACAGTTTACAACTCAGTGAATGGTACATTATTAACGTATATTGTCTTATTATCTTCTTGATGATTGTCTTAATACAATTCACTTAGATTTAACTGGTGAGGCGATATCATTCATTTTGCTGTCCTCAAATTGACTTTCATTAACATTGACAAATGACCGCTGTTTGTAACAGTTTAAGTCTAGCTTATTGCACGTAATTACAAAAGAGTACAAATAATTGTACACATACGCTAAAATACAACAGAGTGTTAAGAGGATGTTTTTGAGGTAAGGAGGATGTTAACGGGATTTGGAAGATATTCAATTGATTAGGGGGATCGTCATGATGTTAGAAAGATGCTAATGAGGTAAACAAGATACTCCTCAGGTTGAGAAGATGTTGAATATATTAAGAGGGTATTTCTGAGGTTAGGTGTATGCTAGTAATCAAAGTATGATACTCAAGTATTAGTAGGATGCTAGTGAGATTAGGAGTAAACACGAGAGGTTAAGAAAATATCCATGAGGTCTTGAGGATAGGAGAATGTTCGCCAGAAAAGGAGGATGCCAACGAGGATAGGAGATTGCTTGCAAGAAAAGGAAGACGCCCACGAGGATAGTAGAATGATCGCAAAACAAGGAAGATGTCCACGCTATTTCATAGGGATAGAGCGTGAATGAATTAACCTTTAATCTAATGTAAAATCAGCATATATATTAGTAAAATCAACAAAAATAGCAAAGTATAAAACATAAAGCACCAGTCTAAGGTACAACCAAATGTAAAAGGTAATATCACACAAATTTTAAAAGCATGAAAACAATAAAAGCTGAAAGACAGAAGATGGCAGACAATATAGAGAATCAAAACTCTATTATCGGAGAAAGACCGATAAAATCATAGCAATCACATGAAACAACGAAAAGACAAACTATAGTCTTCAAAACACTACATAACATAACAAAACCAATTCTAATATGACGTTCTTCAAACGCTTTGAGTACACACCCGTGGTAAAATTCGAATATATTCATATGTCAGCTGATAGTCAACGTCACGATTTGTTTGGGCTGTTCCAATTCCTACTCCCACGTCGAATGCTTTTTATGAATGATTTACCTCACGTCAGATGGTGTAAATGATGACATTGAACGATGACGTAAGAATGTAAGGATTTTACGGGAAAATGCACGAACGGGAAATTGAGAGTCGTCAAAACATGAAAACATAAACAAACGATGGTAAGAATTAGTATAATGTTTATATCTTCTTGAATGAAAGTATGATAGTCAATTAAATTCATCCAAATCTGTCGTAGTATGTTATTTAAATCGTTTAAGAATGTCACATATTCAATTTTCTTCGACGTTAACGTCAATGTTAATAGTGTGTTCAATTTCGGGAACAGCAAACATTTTCCTTCACATAGAGCACTTTGGTCCAAAAGAATTGCTGTCTTTGTACTATTAGAATAGAAATAATTCATGAGGGCTTGAATTATATTGATTTTACCACGGGTTGGCCCTTTATTCTGATATTTTACCCCTCGTTATTATCGCTCGTGGTAAAATATTTAGCATGAAGGGCCAACCCGTGCTAAAATCACGATAAATTCAAGCCCCCATGAATTATTTCTTAATTGAGCAACACGAACCCCACCAAGATATATAAGGTGCTCCAAAAGGATTCAAGGGTCGTTGAATATTCGTCAATGTATGTTAGGTGTGCTTATTATCTTGATATTTCCAGTAATTAAGTACATAATGACAAATCATAACATGAGCTCTTTTACAGACTATCAGATAAAAATCACACAGTTTTATGCAAAGCAAAAACTAAATACAAAGGGCATACAAATATAAGACAACCATATTAAAATTGATTTATGAATCTCCATAGACAATGTCCATGTGGCAAGCTCCTCTCTGTGCACTAACTATTTAAACCAGCAACCACTGAAGTACCTTAAAAACTAACTAACTAAACAGCATACACAATTCGGTAACTCATCAAATTAATCTTATTCAAAATGCAGCTATATATATATATATTTAAGCAAAATTGCAGTGTAAAAATTTAGAAAGAGTTAGACATTTTCAGCTGTGAAGAAGCGCCGAATATAAGGAAAATGAACTGCAATTACATGTTTGCCTCTCCCCTTTTTTTCGCACCAGGAAATTGAATAACTCCTAAATAAGTCACAAGATGTCATATTTCTATAGGGTTGCGTTAGAAAAAGAGAGGCGTTAAAAAAGAGAGGCGAAAGATACTAAAGGGACATTCAAACGCATAAGTCGAAAATAAACTGACAATGCCATGGCTAAAAATGAAAAAGGCCAACAGACAAACAATAGTACACAAAACACAACATAGAAAACTAAAGAAAACGTTAAATTAATGTTTATGCGTTGATTTTTCTTGCAAGGATTCTGTAATGCGTTCTTTACGTGTTGAAGACCGTACTTTGACCTATAATGGTTTACATTTATAAATTTTGACTTGGATGGAGAGTTGTCTCATTGGCACTCATACCACATCTTCTTATATCAAGTGACATCAGCAATGTGTATATGTTTTAAGGATTTCTCAATTATGTGTGCATTCATCATTGGTGTATGTATATCCTTGATATGCTTGTACAAAAAGACGAAACATATTTTTTATGTGTAACCTTTTTGATACAAATGTTTCAACGGTTCTTCCATGCTGCAATTTTAATATGGTGTCGTCAAGTGTAAGGTCGGGATTAAATGTGTTCATTTGAGACAATGTCTGTTAGAGTCCTTAAATAGATTTATTTTTCATACTTCACCTTTTTTTTAATAAATATAAACATAAGTCTAGGCTGAATCATACTTGTCCGGTGGTTAGTATTCATCCTGGTATGAATTAACTTAGTTCCTTACTCGATCCAAGAACAGTTATAGACGTTTCCAAATTAAAGAGAAGATTTTATTGTTTATTTGAACTTAAGTATATTTTTAAGTATAATAAAAATTCCTTTTGATTCATTTTAGCTCAAAAGAGAGTAAAGCCCACGATTGTCTTTATCTTTAAGTAAATGTTAGATTTTTTTAAATGTAACGCAAAAATACGTCAGTGTTGTATGGTTAAGCAAGCACTTTAAGAAAAAAATCAGGCAAAGCAATACAATTTATGATAGACATAAATGAGTAGGTAGAGTAAACATTCTTGTACATTTATGGAAATACAGTCGGCCTAGATCACGGACCTAATATCTTTAAGGACAAAAAAAAAATTGGAACAATAATAAGAATTATTATGGAATATTGTTAGAGGGCTGACTCAGCGTTCGTGTTGCATACATCGAAAATCAAATTGCAATATTCAGCTTTAATTGACAACTTAGGGAAATATAATGAGGCATTTGCCCGCCAGAACATCTTAAGATTATTTGTGCATTTACTGCATACTGATCAGAACTAAAACATTGATATTAAACATGTTGATAAAACACTCCATTTAATTCATGTCAATCTATCAACGGTAATTATATATGAAGGAAATGCATTTTGTTTGTAAATGACTAGTCAATTAAACGACTATGTACTTTTCTCCATCTTTGATTTAAATAGTCAAATAACGACTACAAACAGATTAAAAAGGAAACGGCTTTGTTTAAAATACGACCATGCGACACAACAAACATAGAAGAGACTGGATTGTTGATTACTTTTTATGGAACCAATTGGAACAAAATGTTAATTTTAGTTGATAGATCTCAATCCGTGTTTAACAATACTAAATTGTACCGTATATTTAAAGACTGAATTGGAACCTTACTCGACCTAGTCAAAGTGCACATTATCAAGTTTAGAATACACTTAAGGGCATACTATACAGTTTAGATCCCACGGTGATTTTTTTACTTAAACTTGCATTTTTGGCTATTTTTCACCTAGTGAATTCAAATATGTAATAAAAAACATACCTTCATGTTCTACTTTAAGAGATAAATGGGGTCGAAATTTTAGAAATTTACTTCAAATTTCGGTTTTTTGACATTTCTATCTTTTGGATAGACATACCTAACTTTTTTTGTTTCAAAAGATAACACAATAAACACGAGCGGATTTTTGTAAAAACATTTGGAAAATCTTTTTAATATAAGTATGCTCTAAATTTGTATAACAATTCTTTGGAAATAATTAATTTTTTTCAAATTTCATGATTTAAGAAAAATAAACGGCATTTTTTGTTGTATATTTAACTAATTTAAAAAATTTCATCGGTGACTTTTTCATAAAAATTGGTACAAATAATCTTCATACTTAATCAAACCTAATGTCAATTTAAAAAAAGGGTCCATGAACTCGTTTTCAAGTTAAATCAGTCTGAATGATAAAAATCAGTCGAAAAATGCATGTTTTCCCGATATGTCACAGTTTGATGTCGCGAAAATAACATTTTACGTTAGCAACGTCATTACCTCCCCTGTAACTGTTTCGTATGCCCTCAACTAAGCCATAAACTCATCATAGATACCAGGATTAAAATTTTGCACGACAGACTCGCGTTTCGTCTACAAAGGACTCATCAATGACGCACGAATCAAAAAAGTTAAAAGGCCAAAATAAAGTACGAAGTTGAAGAGCATTGAGAATCCGAAATTCCGAAAGGTTTTGCCAACACCGTACTGAATCATGTTTCTTTGAATTCAAGATAGGTTAATTAACGACAACTGTGTCACGTTCTGTAAACAGTTTCAATATTGGTCTTTTGTTTGTCGAGACAAGAAAACCAGGTAAAACTCATTTTGTTAAATGAGTTATATTCCCTACATATCGACAAGAGCTGACCATTTCTGACTTTTGCTAATAACACATTTCTTTTAATCTAATTTAAGAAAAAGGACAAAGGTGAGCATATACTTGAAAGGCTACATTCCTAGTGTCGTATTTTATAAAGGACTTTCCGTTTTGAATTTCCCTTTTGTTATTTACTTTTTAGTACAGTAAAATCTCATACATATCAGGAGTGATGCCCTGGAAGCAAGTAGGAACATCAGCAGTGGTTGTCTTATGGTATGACTTAATGTTTTTGTTGTTTAGGGAATTCAGTGTTGATGGCAGATCTTTGGTAGGTTTCTGTCTAATTCATTAACTAATTCATTTTAAACTAAAAAGGATTAAAACGACCGAATGTTTGATATATTGTATAGACACTAAATAAGACTTTCTGTAATTCAAGAATGTATTGACCTGTAAATGTCTTTTGGTTATTTATGTCTTTGGATGCTGTCTTAATGACGTTTACCCCTTGTGTGTTTGACGTTTGAATGTCCCTTTGGTATCCTTCGCCTCTCTTTTACCCCTCATCTATTTTCATTCATAAGAATATTTTGATCCATATACGACACTTGTCGTTATGTAAATAAACTTTGTTATACTCTCTACAAGGACTTATGTCTGTGATTGTGTTGTGAAGAACTTTAATTAAGGTAGAGTACCATACCAGGAATGTCGAAAACATGCCATGGTAACACAGGTAACAATTTACGACACATTCTCATGGATGATAAAAGAAATCATTTTGCATTAATATTTTACTATTTCATGTAAATTTTTTTCACTTATAAAAATAAGAAGATGTGGTATAATTGAAATTAGAAAACTCTGCACATATATGTAATTGTGGAAAACTTTAGACTTGAAATGTGTATTTTCAATTTTCCAGGAGATTGCTATCCTAACAATTATAGTCCAATGTAATACCATAATATCTTAGGTTGTTTTATAGTATTTATGATAGTATAGTAATTCTTTCTTTACAGATTGCTCATTCTGCGATAATCAATGTTCAATGAATACAAATAAATTAGTTATAAAGTAGAGGCCGGGAACTTAAGATTCAAGTCGCAATCTTGGTTAATTTGTTGCATTATAAACACATAAAACATTCTATAAAATATGGAATAATTGGATTGTCGAGAAATGATGTGTTGTTACATCAATGCTTTGATTGTTGTTCTTCAGAAGTCTGTTATCCATTTTAACTTGATCAATTATATTACTGAGAGTCTTTTCATGGCAAAAATGATTGAACGTTATAACTTAAAGGTTGTTTGTTCGCGTCATGCTTTTCTCTGCGGTCATTAATACCTTTAACCCTATATCAGTTTTAATTTAAAACTATTTGCTTATTAAACAATTAAAATGCCTTTGGCTATAATTTTTCCAATCTCATTAATAACTTAATCTCGTCATATTTTTTATGTGTCATAATTTTCAATCATTACCCATCCCGTTGACTCGTATTGTTGAGTTATGACGTAATTGGTTATAATTTAATCAGTTCATCGTACAAAATACTTCAGATTAATCCAAAACAATATTTTCCACACTTCTGTCTTAAAATTTTTCTATTGGAACATAAGAGACGTTTAAACAGCATTGATATAGGGAGAGATATACAATAATCAATGTTGAGCAAAAGAGAAATAAAAGTGTACCATCTGGAGCACGGAAGTGTATAAATGGTAGTTGAAATATTTGCCTGTTTGTATTGAACTTTTCTTTCTTGTACATACAACATCCTAGTTAATCATGGTTTGCGTCATTCGTATCAAACCCTCTTATATCGACTGCTGTACCTCCTAGTAGATTTGATACAATCAAGTCTTAAACAGTCACAATCTAATACAATTACCTAGTAAAATTGTAATATTTGCAAACTTTAAAAGCAGTAAAGATAAAACTAGAAACATTCATGATGTACTTAAAACAGTAAAATAGCAAATCGATATTAGTTCCAAAACGATTAAATAACAAAATGTTGTTCACAACAACACTAAAGTGACATAAGCTACGATTGAGACCCCAAAAAAAAGATGATTTTTTTTTTTTTTTTTTTCAAATTTTTTCAAAGTAGAATATTGATAGTATTTCGCTACAAGCAGTCAGTTTGGTTCAATTTTGTCAAAATATCAAGTAAAAATCAACTGCATTAATGCCTTCTCATTCAATAATTCAATCTCATTTGAATCCATACAATGTATATTTGACGCTAGCTGGAGATTGGTTACACATGTGCTAATTAAACATGTTAAGTTATTAGAAAGAAAGAAAAGATTGTCAACATTAAAAGTGAAACTAGGAAGCCGCCGGGAAGAACCATTTTTTGACTTAATCGACCCACACAAAATCTTTCTTATACAGGTTTACATCGATTTACATATTTTGTTGGAATTTACATGTTGTGTGTATGACATATAATCAAACAGACCTAGAAAAATCTTCATTATACGATTGCATGTTCTTGTCTGTCTATTCCTATTCCTTTTTATGTATATATCGGGTTATACGACCATCAGCAGTTTTCGGAAGTCATTAGATGGCGTCTAGTCTAAATACGCACGACACGCTGACAGATTATAACGAGCCCATGCATTATAAATTGTTTATTTTTTGTAAAGTGGATATACGTTTTAGTATGTTATAAAACGAATATGAGAATTTGAGTCAAATCGATTAACATGAATTTGACAGCTAATGCCATTTTAATGTGTATTCGTTTGCTTTATAAATGACTTAACGATTAAAAGATTGAAATGGAAAGTTGGTTGCAAATCTCATCTTTTGGTAGACATAATGATTCTTTGCATTTTTTGTATATTGCACGACTGAATATATATCAATCACACCTGACTGCCGTCACATATATTTATTCCATTTAACGGCAAAACACATTATAGATTGGAGGTTCACAGACAGCATCCTTGAGAAATAGTTCCTAAACGGTACATGACTATTCACATTTTTCTTGGACGATCTTCAAAATTGATGTCTATGGCAATGAAAAATAACCCAAGAAACACATCATTCGGTCATTGAGCATCACAGAGACAGTTATTCTAATGGCGAAAAGGAAAAAATAAACACGTTATCTGTCCATTCTACAGTAAACAAAGTCATAAACCAACATCTGTTGTGATAGGTTTTGACGCGAACACAACACTAGTCACAATTCTTAAACTCCCTTGCGTGAAGTTGTTGCGGCCATTATTTATGAAAAAAATTACAACTTAAATCGTTTCCCATGACAGAGTTCCTAGAACATTTCTCGTGTGATTTGACTTTAAAATATAAACTTGACATAATCATTAAGTCGGATTGACTAAACACGAGTGCGTACACGTTACCGATGATCTGCGACAATAGAAAAAACTAGGATAAAATATGATAAAATATTCGGCTTTGAGCGTTCCTGATGCAGGTGAATCTAGAGAAGCCTTTCAGACTCATATAATTTATAAAGTGTTGTTTTCTTTTTTTTATAAAAGAAGTTAATTAGCATTTTTAGTAATATACAACTACAATATTCATTTTCATTTCTTACATTTGATAAATAGATTTATTAACATATGTACAAAGCACCTTAAGCCACCATTAATGGGTAATATCGTTTTTAGCATAACTTTTCGCTCCCAACGGTTAATCGGTTAAAGCAGAAAGCAAAAAATTAGGAAAATCTAAGTTCCTGAAAATCTAAGTTCCTGAAGAAATAAACGCGACTCAAGTTATACGCAAATGATAAATATCATGCTTAGCTCTGTGGTCTTATTTATACTCAATTAATTTATGTATTTCTGATGAAGACTTACTGTTAAAAAACTTCAACGGCTACACATAAGTGTTTTGATTATGTTATCAAATTTTATATTACTAGTATTTGATAACACTTCACAAATTATTATATTTGGTTATTAAAAACGAGGCAGAAATACAAAGGGGACATTCAAAGGTCATAAGTCGCTAGAAAAACTGACCACGCCATTCTAAAAAACGAAAGACGACAAAAAGACGAACAAGTCGACAAAGCACTGTCTACATAGAAAACTAAAGATTGAGCAACCAAAATCCCCGACAAAAACCGGGGGAGAACTCAGGTGCTCCGAAAGCGTTAGCAGTTCACCAGTCAACTTGCTCATGTTACTACAAATACAGAAAAACTTGCATTCAGTGGTATCACAATTGAGGAAAATATGACGTAATTGTAGTTGCGACAATTGGAAAAATGGTGGGTTAAACATGGTTTTATAGCTATCTTAACCTCCCAATTGTAATTACCATCTATCAATGGAAGGAAATCAGGATAGAAACCGCTAACTCTTGAATATCGTATCAACTGGATGATATATACTCCTAAAGCAAAGAGAAAAAAACCACTAAACCTGTTATCAAATTAAGTGTTCTAATAACGCTTATATTTTTCTTTCTGCTGACTACAAGTTTATGTCACTGGTTTCAGTAATAGAGTACTACTTAAATTTCAAAGATAATGTTACTGGGACCATTAGTCTAAAGATTTGTGGAAGAATCGAGGTATGCAGGTTTGCACAAATATGTTTCCCTTTTTACAATCACAAATTGGCGAACAAATCTAAAGTGGACCAATTTAAGAACATATCAACACCAAATATATCTGACTGCACTATTTTCCATTAATCACTTAACTTATTATCAAGTTTTCTGATCTATCAATAAAGAGTAAGTGTTGTCTTTATGTATGTATTTCAAACTTGTAAACACTGGAATAGATCTGTTATTGTATAACAATATTGAGAAATGAATAAAAATGTTGGAAACAGTTAATGAGATTGCAATCGTACAACAAACGCCAAACAAATACATCGATATAGAGGTCAGAACAATGTCACTAGTGCTGAGCAGGTGCGTTTATTATACACAAAGAACTATAAATGACATTGAGCAAGACTTAGTTTTCAGCACAGTGATACATCGGAATTAAACATTAAAGCTTAGTGACTAAAAGGTGGAGAAGTCAAGTTTTCTTTTACCATTGAATGGGGTGAGGGTCTTTGTGAGTTTCAATGTCAAAGTGACAACAATAAAACTTATGAGAATGAGCAAAGCTTCTCACAAATATATTTTATATTAGTCGATTGTTGCTGTAAATAATAACATAGTCATGTGGGAGGGAACATATTTGGGAGATTATTGAAACATATTGTCTTCAAATTTTAGACATTTCATGTGCTGTAAGACGATTATAAATTCAAATATCGATTGTTGTAGGAGTGTTTCTAAGAGTTATTTGCAAAACAAGTGATAGTTGCGAAATCGAAAGATGTTGTCAGCTTCTCAACTGCTCGATTTTCGAAAGACTTTATTACATGTAACCTCCAATAAGTGGCTGTTTATTATCATTCTGTCGTAGGATCTTCCTATTTTCTGATATTTATGGATAAAAGGAGATAGAAAGAAGAATGAGGTTTACGTCAATAAGATAGCTACCCCAAACCACCACAAGACTCAAAAGACGTCTTGAGGTCAACATTATTTCTTTAAGAATAAACAGGTGTCTTTTCAGTATAATCTTTATAAAAAAAATGTATATAAAGCCAAGAAGAAAATTTAAAGGATAACTCGTTACTTTATAGATAGAATTGGTTCCGAGAAAATTCATAGAAAATTGGTCCTACCCTTTTCAATAGATGAATATGGCTGTACGTTTGTTTTGTTTGACATTAGCTGTACATTGTAGAAGTTGTCAACTGTCTATGCGGAGTATCATTTTTGTAAAATATTTGAATTTTGACACTAAAAATGGAACATTTGACAATGCGATAGAGACATTGACTGCAATCTATTTATGTAAAGCACAATAACAAATGACCATTCAACAGAAAGAATGGTGACTATGTGTCGAATATGGTTTAAGTTTAAATTCGTGTGAAACTCAACTTCTCCATTATTATTAAGTCATTCTAATTTTTGTCTGTAAGCTTGAAATTTGAATATTCGAATTTTCAAACACCTGAAGACACTAGAAGAGAAATCTTCGTTTTGGTGTTAAATAGAACGAGCTGAGTCATCAGTCAAGCCGTAAATCATAACGTGTAATATATAATATATATTTTTTAAATGGTAACTATAAAAAAGAAGATGTGGTATGATTGCCAATGAGACAACTGTCCACAAGAGACCAAAATGACACAGAAATTAACAACTATAGGTCACCGTACGGCCTTCAACAATGAGCAAAGCCCGTACCGCATAGTCAGCTATAAAAGGCCTCGAAATGACAATGTAAAACAATTCAAACGAGAAAACTAACGGCCTTATTTATGTACAAAAATGAACGAAAACAAATATGTAACACATAAACAAACGACAACCACTGAATTACAGGCTCCTGACTTGGGACAGGCACATACATACATAATGTGGCGGGGTTAAACATGTTAGCGTACATATTTGGAAAAAATAGGATTTCAAAATGTACGTATTATTTTCATTCAATTGCAAGTATTGAATTAAAAATCAAAGTTAAATTAACCGTTAAATGGAATAACGACCAAAAACTCCATCTAAAAATGATGGTTTGTTTTTATCTGTTTCTAATATTCTAAAGGTTTTATACACTGAATAAGCTTTCTTTACATCTACAAGTTCAAACGAAATGCTACAACAAATTTTAAAAGAGCATATAACTGTGGCTTTCAAACTGAGTGACAACTTCAATAGCTATATGATTATTGCATTCAAATTTTTGGTGGCAAATTTCTTTAGGAAAATTTGTCAAATTTGTAAAACAAAATGCTCGATTTTGATAATTTATTTCACATCTTATACAAAATTATCCTTTCTCTAGAAATATCTGTATAGAAAATGGGAAAGTAAATTGTACAAATGTTTGTAGAAATTAGAAATAAATGTATTTACCTGTTGATTATTAAAGGTATTTGCTGCAAAGCTGTCAATAAAAACAATAAAGTATACACAAGTAATGAAATATAACTTCATATCCATATTTAGTGTTCAAGGCTAATCCATAAGCATCTTTCCTTTAACAATAACTTTTATAGCCAAAGTGTCTTTTGTGTCCTTAATTAAGCTTAATTAGTTTGCTGCTGGTTCCCTGTGCTGGTTCCCTGTACGACTATTAGCTTCTGTTCTAATTTACTTTGTTATTGGATATCGTTGGATCACGTTTATATTTTATTGGCGCTAGTTCTTTTCCCCGCCTTCGATGTTGTGGTAAAGTAAAGTGTCAAATTGATGAAATTTAAATACTATGTATATATTTCGTTTTTCTTTTGAAATTTAGCGCATGACCAGCATGTAGGAGGTTCGTGTTGAATGGTTCATTTTTTTCTCTAACACTCAATTCATAAAAGCCATTCCTAACATGAATGAAAACGGATAGTAATTATAGTGAAATGAAAAAAAAACCGACAAAACAAACGCAATACAAATTTGGCTATCTATTTGAAACCTACAAATGTTTACTACTTGAACTGGTGGATAGTTTTCTCATTGGCAATCATATCACATCTCCTTATTTTATATTGTTAAAGAATTTAGCCCAAACATGATTTTATAATAGCTGCGGTTTTGTTTCTGTTTTTTCTTTCCTGTATATGATGTAACTTCTACAACATCAAATGCCAATCATCTATTCGTAGTTTTGTTTGTTGTAGACATCAAAGTTTCTTTCAATTTAATTTTATTAGATTGAATGAAACTACTGGGGATTTTTTTTTTAAACATCAAAAGGGCCAAAAAAGAAAAAAACATGAAAATTGCCAGCAGATAACAATACACAATGAGACATTGAACTAAAGATTTATGGGTCACAAAGTACTGAAAGGGATAAAATGATTTGCGTTCATAAACCTATGAGTGGAACATTTCTTTCATTAAATATTACAATTCAAATCGTTTTATTATCTGGACTGTCACATCTCTTTTTACACTGTTCCTTTGGAATTTACCCCTGCTACATGTATTTTAGTAACTCTTTAATTTACTTTAAATCATCAACTATTGTATGCAGTTATTAAGTGAAATGTGGGTCATATCATTTTTTTGTTTATTTTATCTAGAATTTAAGTTGATGTGTTGTACACAAATTGATGATAGATAGAAATATATTTACTCCTACCGATATTCGATACCCAGCAAGTATTTTTCTGTCACCAATGGGGTCATTTCCAACGCCTTTTTTGTTGTTGGTTATTAAAAATGTAAACATACAATTAAAGCCATATGTATTTATGCTTGGTCATGTTTATGTTCGTTGTGGAAACAAAGTAAACCGTCAAGCTATTTATATCCCAATGGGTGCAAATCATTACCCTCTTAGAGCACGTGTTTGCAGGAGTAAGTTGGGGTTTTTTTGCCATTCCATAATATAGTTATACCACATCAAAGCTTAAGGCTTCTTCTGAACATTTGAAGGTCCCTACTATGTATTGGCTACCTAAACTACACAAAAACCATTTAAATATCGTTTCATCTCGGCCTCTAGTAAGTGTTCTGCAACTAATCTTTCAGTGCTTTTAACAAGTTCATTAACTATTATTAAAGAGCTTATCATAAACTATTGTAATAAAATATATGTACATAGTGGTATAAACTATTTTGGAGTGTAAAAAATCTTTGGATGTTTTAGATAAATAACATGCTTTTGATGGTCCTTTTGATTCTGTTGACAGTTTTGATTTTCTACTCTTTACACTACACTCCCACACTATCTTATCAAACAAAAGTTTTCCTATTTAATTAAATGGTCGTTTGGTAAAGCTGAATGCAAATATATTTGCTGCAACTCATTTAAAGCCTTCTTCTCTAATGAGAAAGGTAAATATGCTAGATATACTTACTGGAGGTGTGATGAGATGATTGAAGCTGTTAATTTTCTCCTTGATAATATTTATGTACGTTTCGGCAACAAAGTTTATCGACAGGTTGTAGGTATCCCTATGGGCACTAATTTTGCCCTTCAATAGCAGACTTGTTTTTGTACTGTTACGAATCACAGTTTATGACTAAACTCAGTAAAGATCCGTCGAAATTGCATTTAATTGATAAATTCAACAACACTTACCGTTATCTTGATGATATTTTTCGTTAAATAATCAAGAATTTTCTCAATATACTGCTGAAATTTACCCCAAGGAACTTACTTTAAATAAATCAAATTTAAACGGTAATAACTGTCCTTTCCTAGATTTATATATTTCGGTTTTAAACGGAAACTCCACACTAAAATTTACGACAAAAGGGACGATTTTCGTTCCCTATTGTTAATTTTCCATTTTAGATGGTGATGTTCCTTTGGCACCATCTTACGGTGTTTATATTTCACAGCTCGTTCGCTATGCCCGTGTCTGTTGTGACGTTTTTGATTTTAACGAACGTAATCTATGTATTACTGGTAAATTATTAAACCAGGGATATCGTTACCAAAATTACTTAAAACCTTTACTAAATTTTTCCATAGATATAAAGATTTGGTTTCGAAGTTTGGTTGTACCTTTAGAAAACTTATTTCAAACGGGATAGCACATCCTCATTTTACGGAAATGTTGTTAACCGTGCCCGGAAATTTAGAAATGATCCTTGTAAACTTGTCGCTCCTTTAAATAAATTTATTCTAAAAGGTTACCAATTCAACACTGTAATAAGATCATTGAATATTGTTTTTATTGGTATAAATATTGATTTTGTTATCAGTAAATTAAAAGCAAACTAAATATTACTAGAATGTTATATACATATACACATTCATGGATCTACAATCTGTCGATACCTGTATCTTGGCATTGCACAAGGTCATGTTTTTCTCTGACTGTTTATGACGTCTTTACACTAAATCCATTGGATGTTGGATGTGTACGGATTGATAATTTAGTCTTAGATGCATGATTTTTTATTAGTTGTTAGTGGCTTTGAACTAGCTGTCAGATAACTGCGAATACTCTCAGATCTGTTCCTAATGTCTTTTTGTTGTTGGGATGTACAAGTACCCTGCCACGTCCACTTGTATTTTTGTCCATCTGATGAGTTAAGCCTTTTTCAACTGATTTTTATAGTTCGTTCTTATGTTGTACTGTTATATCACTGTCCCAGGTTAGGGGGAGGGTTGGGATCCCGCTAACATGTTTAACCCCGCCACATTATGTATGTATGTGCCTTTCCCAAGTCAGGAGCCTGTAATTCAGTGGTTGTCGTTTGTTTATGTGTTACATATTTGTTTTCGTTCATTTTTGTACATAAATAAGGCCGTTAGTTTTCTCGTTTGAATTGTTTTACATTGTCATTTCGGGGCCTTTTATAGCTGACTATGCGGTATGGGCTTTGCTCATTATTGAAGGCCGTACGGTGACCTATAGTTGTTAATTTCTGTGTCATTTTGGTCTCTTGTGGACAGTTGTCTCATTGGCAATCATACCACATCTTCTTTTTATATTAAGGTCTATTTTAAGCTTGTTACAAGCGTGTTAAATTCATTTTCATAATTCTTTACCACTTCTTATCGAAACCTCTTCAGGAAAAAGAACAGGATATGTCAAACAGATCTTCATTGTTAAGTATTTGGCAGACAAAATTATTCGGAATCAATCACAGCTGATCGAATATCTTTTCTAATAGTGGAGTATCTACCCTGAACGCCAAAAACCTTGTCATGGATTAAACACATCAATTAAAACAGACAGAGGAAATCGTAGTCTAATGAACTGTTCCTTGATTTGTAGCGGTAACTTAATCCTATTTTGACCGAAACAATTCAACATAATCTTATGGGAAGAAACTAAGCAAGAAATCTTAATCGACTCTTTCAAACGTCAAATCTCACTAATCTCAGGTCTTCACCATTGGTCTTCTTGACACCAGACCTTCACATAGGGTAAAGTCAAGGTCAAAAGTGTTGACCGAAGCACATTTTGTATGAAGCGCGAAGCGCTTCATTCTAAAAGCTTGTGCACGATCAACAATTTTACACCCCAATAAAATTACAAAGAGAAGCATTCATTTCTTATAATTACATTTTATGCTAATAAGACCATGAAAAAGTTTCATCAAGTTTTTCTTTTATTTACCTGTGCACTCTTTTCTGGAAGCACGTGTCATCACGAATGTAACATTCATATTGATATGAAGGTTAATTTTGAATGACGCGCGATTGTTGTTAGCCCATCAAACTAACGGATTCTCGTGAAACATACATGTAATGTAATTATTGCGAAAAAACAACCCAGAATAAGAAAGTCAGTCTGTTTTTTTTTTGCCATTCCATAATATAGTTATACCACATCAAAGCTTAAGGCTTCTTCTGAACATTTGAAGGTCCCTACTATGTATTGGCTACCTAAACTACACAAAAAACCATTTAAATATCGTTTCATCTCGGCCTCTAGTAAGTGTTCTACAGCAAATCTTTCAGTGCTTTTAACAAGTTCATTAACTACTATTAAAGAGCTTATCATAAACTATTGTAATAAAATATATGAACATAGTGGTATAAACTATTTTTGGAGTGTAAAAAATTCTTTGGATGTTTTAGATAAATTACATGCTTTTGATGGTCCTTTTGATTCTGTTGACAGTTTTGATTTTTCTACTCTTTACACTACACTCTCACACTATCTTATCAAACAAAAGTTTTCTTATTTAGTTAAATGGTCGTTTGGTAAAGCTGAATGCAAATATATTTGCTGCAACTCATTTAAAGCCTTCTTCTTTAATGAGAAAGGTAAATATTCTAGATATACTTACTGGAGGTGTGATGAGATGATTGAAGCTGTTAATTATCTCCTTGATAATATTTATGTACGTTTCGGCAACAAAGTTTATCGACAGGTTGTAGGTATCCCTATGGGCACTAATTTTGCCCCTTCAATAGCAGACTTGTTTTGTACTGTTACGAATCACAGTTTATGACTAAACTCAGTAAAGACCCGTCGAAATTGTATTTAATTGATAAATTCAACAACACTTACCGTTATCTTGATGATATTTTTTCGTTAAATAATCAAGAATTTTCTCAATATACTGCTGAAATTTACCCCAAGGAACTTACTTTAAATAAATCAAATTTAAACGGTAATAACTGTCCTTTCCTAGATTTATATATTTCGGTTTTAAACGGGAAACTCCACACTAAAATTTACGACAAAGGGACGATTTTTCGTTCCCTATTGTTAATTTTCCATTTTTAGATGGTGATGTTCCTTTGGCACCATCTTACGGTGTTTATATTTCACAGCTCGTTCGCTATGCCCGTGTCTGTTGTGACGTTTTTGATTTTAACGAACGTAATCTATGTATTACTGGTAAATTATTAAACCAGGGATATCGTTACCATAAATTACTTAAAACCTTTACTAAATTTTTCCATAGATATAAAGATTTGGTTTCGAAGTTTGGTTATACCTTAGACAACTTATTTCAAACGGGATAGCACATCCTCATTTTTACGGAAATGTTGTTAACCGTGCCCGGAAATTTAGAAATGATCCTTGTAAACTTATCGCTCCTTTAAATAAATTTATTCTAAAAGGTTACCAATTCAACACTGTAATAAGATCATTGAATATTGTTTTTATTGGTATAAATATTTTTTTTGTTATCAGTAAATTAAAAGCAACTAAATATTACTAGTATGTTATATACATATACACATTCATGGAACTACAATCTGTCGATACCTGTATCTTGGCATTGCACAAGGTCATGTTTTTCTCTGACTGTTTATGACGTCTTTACACTAAATCCATTGGATGTTGGGTGTGTACGGATTGATAATTTAGTCTTAGATGCATGATTTTTTTTATAAGTTGTTAGTGGCTTTGAACTAGCTGTCAGATAACTGAGAGTACTCTCAGATCTGTTCCTAATGTCTTTTTGTTGTTGGGATGTACAAGTACCCTGCCACGTCCACTTGTATTTTTGTCCATCTGATGAGTTAAGCCTTTTTCAACTGATTTTTATAGTTCGTTCTTATGTTGTACTGTTATATCACTGTCCCAGGTTAGGGGGAGGGTTGGGATCCCGCTAACATGTTTAACCCCGCCACATTATGTATGTATGTGCCTGTCCCAAGTCAGGAGCCTGTAATTCAGTGGTTGTCGTTTGTTTATGTTTTACATATTTGTTTTTCGTTCATTTTTTGTACATAAATAAGGCCGTTAGTTTTCTCGTTTGAATTGTTTTACATTGTCATTTCGGGGCCTTTTATAGCTGACTATGCGGTATGGGCTTTGCTCATTGTTGAAGGCCGTACAGTGACCTATAGTTGTTAATTTCTGTGTCATTTTGGTCTCTTGTGGACAGTTGTCTCATTGGCAATCATACCACATCTTCTTTTTTATATTAAGGTCTATTTTAAGCTTGTTACAAGCGTGTTAAATTCATTTTCATAATTTCTTTTACCACTTCTTATCGAAACCTCTTCAGGAAAAAGAACAGGATATGCCAAACAGATCTTCATTGTTAAGTATTTGGCAGACAAAATTATTCGGAATCAATCACAGCTGATCGAATATCTTTTCTAATAGTGGAGTATCTACCCTGAACGCCAAAAACCTTGTCATGGATTAAACACATCAATTAAAACAGACAGAGGAAATCGTAGTCTAATGAACTGTTCCTTGATTTGTAGCGGTAACTTAATCCTATTTTGACCGAAACAATTCAATATAATCTTATGGGAAGAAACTAAGCAAGAAATCTTAATCGACTCTTTAAAACGTCAAATCTCACTAATCTCAGGTCTTCACCATTGGTTTTCTTGACACCAGACCTTCACATAGGGTAAAAGTCAAGGTCAAAAGTGTTGACCGAAGCACATTTTGTATGAAGCGCGGAAGCGCTTCATTCTAAAAATTTGTGCACGATCAACAATTTTACACCCCAATAAAATTACAAAGAGAAGCATTCATTTCTTATAATTACATTTTTATGCTAATAAGACCATGAAAAAAAGTTTCATCAAGTTTTTCTTTTATTTACCTGTGCACTCTTTTCTGGAAGCACGTGTCATCACGAATGTAACATTCATATTGATATGAAGGTTAATTTTTGAATGACGGATTCTCGTGAAACATACATGTAATGTAATTATTGCAAAAAAACAACCCAGAATAAGAAAGTCAGTCTGTTATGCATAAGAACATATAAGATAAATCGTACAAATGCTTACTTATCGATAGAAACAGAACATCTAAAAATTATATTATATTTAAATGTAAAGTATGAGAAGAATGGGAGGAAGACGACGAAGCAATCAATGTCAAATAACGTATTGCATCAAATCTCTCGGCACTCTGCATCTAAGTTACAATTAAAATGATTACCAAAAATAAAAGATTGTTTATTATTTTATCATTTCGCGCTAAAAAAAACCAGCGAAGTGCCTACATGTATTGTGTCGTCAACCGCCAGAAACACGACGGAACGTGCTGCATTGACTGGTATCTGGGTCATTTTCAAAAAATGTCGAATTTTCAGTACACTATGTTGAAATTTTATTTTTTATAAAAAATGCAGTTGTAAGTGTTTAAATGAAAGTTTGCAGGATTTATGAGTCGGAACATCAATAATAAACACGATTTATATCTATTTTGATAAGATTAAAATATTTTTAAGTCCGATTTTTTGCGTAATTTATGTGCGTACAGTGTCAGGGTAACACATTTCAAATTTTTTTTTTCCCTATTTTCTGATTGCCTTGATATCTGCAAAGGGAATTATTTTGGAGTGTTAATGATAACTCTAACGAAAAATCACAGCTTCTTTATTATTCTATGTAACATTTTTTCTACAAACTAAATTCAATCGGGGTACATGAAGTTCATGTCCATCCTGTTACCGACACTAGATCAACCGTTAAATTTTGTCTCCTTATGAATATAGAACTATTCAGCGATGATTTCAAAACTACGAAGCATCCTAAAAATTTAAAACAGCACGTTTTTGCATAACAGAGATAAGAAAATTTAAGACAGGAAAGATAACTCATAACGTAAAGTCATTTGGTATCGTGTTACCTTTTAAGGTATATACTTTTACAATATGGTTGTATGAAAACGAGTTACTTTTTTCTGTACTGTTGTGAGAAACCTATTCTGAAGTACATTCATCAGAATTAATGTAAGAGTTTAGGAAGATATGAGTTCATGTCAGCTTATTCAGTACTTTGAGCTTGAACTGCAAGCATTATTTGATATGGAATAGTTACAATAACTTATTAGAATAAGTTAAAATTCGGTTCTTGGCGAGCGGAAGTAGACAGTATTATTTTTTAGGGGTTGACAGGATACACATAATCGTTCGTAGTATCAACTTCAAGGCTCTTATGCAAGTAAATATAATAACCGATGAATCAATTCATGTTTTTAGTATTTTCACTTTACATAATATAAATAAGAAGATGTGGTATGAGTGCCAAAGAGACAACTCTACATCCAAGTCACAATGAATAAAAAGTTACAATTATAGGTCAAAGTACGGCCTTCAACACGGAGTATTGGCTCACACCGAACAGCAAGCTATAAAGGGCACCAAAATGACTAGTGTAAAACAATTCAAACAGGAAAACCAACGGTCTAATCTATATAAGGCTATATATATATCTAATCTTATTTCATTGTGCAAAATTCTGAATCTACGTCTTTGACCTTTAGCTTTAGCAATGTTAGGAAAATCTGTTTTGGACGATTCCATATACCATTATATTTTAAGGATTGACTAGATTCAGAGTCGACTTAATGTATATTATCTAGTGTTGTTTGCGAGTAACATATCATTTTTCTGATAAAGTACCTAAATTCAAACATTATATCTAGTTGACATTTACATTTTATATTACTGTGTTAAAATGATCCAAATATGAACGACAATATAGACCTAAAAATCTTTTTGGTATATCCCGTTTAACACATGTCATTTATTCCATTGACCATTGCAATTTAATGAGATTAAATTTGATTCTAGATTGACCATTGTAATTTACTGTGATCTTATTTGTTCTCCTTTTAAAGCCAAGCAGAACAGTATCAACATTTGACGTCAGGTTTGTACACATTAAGGTTCATGTGGACCCTTTTGGCTAAAAGGGCTGCGTTTTCACGTCATAATTTACTCTGAGTACAAACTAACCTGTGCATCTGGAAAAGTTTTAAGGCAAAGCATGCCCTAGATAAATAAGATTTGAATGCATTTTATGTTTTAGAAAATTTAAAACTTAACTGGATTTTGCTGTGCACATTTTTTCGTCCCTGTTGAAGATGATGAAATTAACTAACAGTTGAGTTTCACTTGATATGGTCCACTCAGGTACAAAGTTTAATTCACCAATTATTGTCAGGTATCTATTGTGTCTCTATTGTCCGTGTCAATCAATATAATTCACTTCAATTGTTACCTGTGGGGAAGTTCTCAAACCTCTTTCCCAACTTTATTTATTTTGGCACCTTCTGTAGGAATGAAAAAGTGCACTGCAAAATCCAGTTAAGTTTTAAATTTTCTAAAACATAAAATGTATATGAATTTTATTTATCTAGAGCATGCTATGCCTTAATTTTTTTCGAGATACTCAGGTTTGTCTGTACTGTAATTTTGAGGTGAAAATGCAGCCATTTTAGTCAAAGGTCCATATGAACCTCAAGACAGTCTCAGTTGCAGTGTAATACATAATAGTGTCCTGTGAAAAAGTGTCCACATGGACAGTTTTTCACAGAATTAGAGTATTGAATAATGTCCGTTGCCATGAAATTTAGTCCCTTAACTGGACAGAATTTTACAGCAACAGCTATGACATAATGTCCTCCCACAGGACAAAATTTCATAGTTGAGTTTTAATTTTAATTAAGAAAGGTGTATTAGAAATAAATGAGTTTAGACCTAAAGAATGGATAGTAGTGAATACCGACAAATGATTTACAAGTATTTAAGTTCAAAGAAATACCCAGAAAAATTCAATGAAAATGTAAGGCGAACACTTCGAAGAAAATATAAAAATTATAAAATCAAATTGGAGGAGTTATGTTATATTTATAAGAACAAGAAGGCCAAAGAAAGTATAGACAAGCTTGTGGTCCATTGTGATAAGCTGTACGCTTTATTGTTTATGTGTCATGGTGAAAGTTGTTGTCATCTTGATGTCAATAAGACACTTTCCAAAATTGCATCACAATATTATTTTAAAAACATTGTTCAAGGATCAATGAAATGGTAAAAAGTGTCCAGTGATAACATGGACACTTTTTCACAGCTTAGGACATTTTTTCATAGGTAAATTGTGTCCGGGACACATAAATATAAGTAAATATTGTCCATGGACAGTATTTTCTATGAAAAAATGTCCAGTGATAACATGGACACTTTTTTCCAGCTTAGGACATTTTTGCATAGGTAAATTGTGTCCGGGACACATTAAATTAAGTAAATATTGTCCACAAGTATTTACTATGAAAAAATGTCCGGCGGACATTATTTCATGGGGGACATTATTAAACCCTACAGCAGATCTGAAGTAGATGTACAAATTAAAAAGCAAACTTTGTACTTCAACCAACCAACTACACATGATTGACCGTTAAACTGTTGAGAACTATATATATGTGATCTCATTCCAGTCCATAAAAACTCACAAAATCAAACGCTATCAATCAACGGAACACGTGCAAATAATTGTGACGTCTTGAAAAGTTTTTGAATTATTTGTGCTAGCTATACATGTAGATTGCACTATAAAACACGTTTTATTAAAATTAGATAAGATTATCTTTATTTCAGACTCAAAAGGTCCATATATATGTTTATACACGAAACAAAATATTCTGAAATATTTACAGTATTAATTAAAGTTAAAAATTTAGATATAACTCGTTGTACCATACTCTTAATTATGTTGAAGAACAATAAATCACTTCTGAGAATTGTATTATCCAAATGATTTTCAGATATTTTCAAGCGATTTAACAAGCTAAAGATTATTAACTGGATTTTCCGAATGAAAACAACAGTTATTGAATTGGTGAAGTATGGCGGGCGGGCGACTGCCAATAGTTTCCGTGCAATAACTTAAGAACCGTATAACCAAGTCTTTTCAAATTTTTATGTTAATACTAATGACAAAATAGAGGTCAAGTTCGAAATTGACGATTTTCACTTTTACCGTTCAGGAGTTGTGTTCCTTGATACATTAGAAAATGGCTCTTTCTGTCGTTTCGTTCAATAAATTATGAACCATTATACCAATGGTTTTTAAACTATAATATGTTGTTACTGATGAAGAAATGGAGGTCAAGTTCAAACATGATCTTAATCTTGCACAGATTCCAAGAATATATTAAAATAGTTTGTAGTTCTTTTTTTTTTAATAAAGGGATGGTCAGCGACTTCCGGTTTAACAGTCACTTCTGGTGTCATCTGAAAGCTTACTTTTCAATTATTCCAAAAATATATGGTGTCTTTGTATTTCAGCATGAAATACGGGAGATAATTAACTACTTCCGGTGTACAAAATGCAACTATTGGTGACCATCTATAATACTAAATAACGAGGTCCAATTTGTCAGCCGGCATGACATAAATACGACGATTCAAAGAATTCAACTTATATATAACTAATATAGGACAATGGTGTTGATTAATTGTTCCATATTAGTATTTGTATTCCAAAGGCAAACAATAAACATAAACACAATACTATATGTGGAGTTTCTGTTAAATAATTTGATTTTATGGAGGGGCTAGGATGAAATTTGAAAAAATAGGCAGGACAGGAATTTTGAATAAAAAAGGCAGGATGAGACACTTGCAAAAAAAAAAAGTTGACAATTTAGGTAAAAAAGTCAGGATAAACTTTTAAAAAGGCAGGACCGAATAGAGTGAAAATAAAAAGGCCAGATTACAACTAAAAAAAATGCAGGACAAAATTTTTCATCCTAGCCCCATATCAAATGGTAGCTTAAACATCATTGGATACGGACACATTCTCCAATACTTTGCTTAACAAATGTATTTAGATGTTTAAAATTTGGGTAAACTCTTCAAGAGAGAGAGATATGAATTTCTAATTTTACGCAGTTAGGAATTGTCGAAGTTAAAAAATGAACTTTTCAGAGGAATGGTACTTTGATCACGATCTTTTCATGATCTGCGTTTGCTTATTATCCAGCTAATTAACAAATACATATGCATTCGACCAGTTGTATGGCAATATCTAGATGATAACAGTGAAGATACGTGTATTAAAAGTTTGGTGTATCTTTCCAAGAATCAGCAGTTTAGTGTCCCACAGAAAATTCATTATAAAATTGAATGACCAAATAGTCCAGTAAAACGAGTTAGAATTAACAATTTATTTAAATGAATTAACAATTTATTTAAATGAATTAGCTTTAAAATCCAGGATAGCCGGCCAATATAGGTTCAAACATAAAGATTTTTTTGTAAAATAGATGCAATATATGAAAAATATGCACTTATAATCAGCATGACTTTCATCTGCTAGTATACGGAAACTAGATTGATTGAATGGTTATGAATGTCCGGTAGCATACACACCAGGAAAGTATGTGAAATGGCTGTTGTCAAGACATTAGTCAATTTTGAACTAGTTCTAGTAAGCGTAGGTACTCTTTTTCAGTCTACGGAACCGCGAATGTACGTTATGGTGGTGGTTCAACTAGTTACAAACAATGCCCGTAATATAAAAAGTTTACACCAGTTGTATGTATTTATGGTACACATACATGTCTTACATGATTAAAATTTCGCTGCATGTGTATTCCTTGCTTTTATTCTTTGTGTAGTTTTAAAATGCATACATAGAAGACGTGGGTGCACGTGCTGCCGTGCCTCCGGGTAGCTACGCCCTGGTTTCTATATATGGTTTCTATATACATTTACTGTAATTAAAGGAGATAATAGGGTACTTTGAGCGTAAAAACTTATTTTATATTCAAAATCTAAACCAAAATTAAATCGGGCATATACCTAAATATATGTTTGTTGTACGATTACTTTATTACATTCCCTGTAGAAACAAAAACAAAATAGCACTACTTTAATCGATGCATTGTTTGCAATAAAAGGTATTTGTTAATTACCCATTATATTGCTATTCATTTCAACAAAAATAGGACAGTCTGGTATTTGTAGATGTATGTATATTTAACACAGGGCATGTTTTTTTTTTTTTTTTTTTAATGCTGAAAGAACACAAATTTGATTTCTTTCTGTTTCATCACCACAGTTCCTTTTCTTTGTTAAGGTTTACGACCCATTCTGTAGGCCTATGGTTTACGAAATTTTCAAAGTGCTACAATATCAAAACAGTAAAAATACAGTATAAAACTGACGTGCCATTTTGTACATATACCAAAGAGAAACGTTGTTCAAAGCAATACTACTAACTATTTTATCACATTTAATAGAAAATGGGGATTTGGTGGTATATAAAGCAAACCATTTTAACCCAAAAAACAAACTTTATGACAGAGATTTTCGTTATAAAATTGTAAACATAGATTACTCACTTGTTAGTTCATGATGTGCAAGCATTTATTGTCTACAAAAAGTCCTAAACAACCTTTACAATCCAAAAAGCCTCGTGCTTAGTCACTAAAGTCGAGCACACCCTAGAAGTTGTACTTGTATAAGTCCATGTTTATACCTGTTTAACCAATATCTTTATTTATGTACTTGTTTTAGGGAAATCACTGCTAGCGCTGCATTCATAATCCTCTATCTATTTAGCACCGAATTGACAAATTTAGGAGTACAAGGGGAAAGGCTGTGGAATTGTAATAAGTATTCAATAAAGCGCAATTTGTTGCTGTTTTTCAGGGGTTCGTGTTGCTCGGTCTTTAGTTTTGATTGTAGAGTTTTTGTCGACTAGTTCCTGTTTCTGTCGTTTTGCGGTTTATTTTTCTATGACGTTGTCAGTTTACTTCGACTTAAATAGAAATATTACCTCTACGATAAAATTGTAAAGGATTTTTTGGTCAGTTTTGGCTTTTATCCGTCTTAAATTCAAACTAAATGGACATTGCAGACAATACGATCGATACAATTCTTGTCTCCGAACCACCTTGCTGTATTTCATCAAACAGAAATGAATGAATATTGTGTCGGGTTTTTATTTTATACTGTAAAAACGTAAGAAGATATCAAATGGTGCAATCACAAATCATAAGTCGACAAAAGAGGGATAACAACAGCGACAAAAGAAAAACACACTGAGACAAACAACACTATTAAAAACAATACATAAACAGACTACCTACGTTTTAATATTGTATTTATATTGTGTCATAGATCAAACGTATTCGTTCAGGTTTTGTTTACTTGTTTTGTTTAAATGACTTATTGATCGAGTTAAGCCATTTCAATTGATATTTTAAAGTGTGTATTTTTATGTTGTAATGTTACACTACTGTCTCAGGTTACGGTGAAGGTTGGTGCCTGTTGAAACGTTTAAACCCGCTGCATTTTTATGCACCTGTCCTAAGTCAGGAGCCTGTTGTTCAGTGGTTGTCGTTTGTTGGTGTGGTGTTTCTCGTTTTTTATATAGATTAGACCGTTGGTTTTCCTGTTTGAATTGTTTTACACTAGTCATTTTAGGGCCCTTAATAGCTTGCTGTTCGGTGTGAGCCAAGGCTCCGTGCTGAAGGCCGTACTTTGACCTATAATTGTTAACTTTTTATACATTGTGACTTGGATGGAAAGTTGTCTCATTGGCACTCATACCACATCTTCTTATTTATGTTAAAAGCACCAACTGTAAATAACAAAATTTATATATTCTCTAAAATGCAGAAAACTTTTCGAAAGAAAGAATCAGCATGAAGGTTGTCTTCTACCGTTGTTAGGTTTTTTCAAACAACCATGAATATACCACGTCAGTGCAGTATCAGGATAGTGAAAACAACAACAAAAAGACTTGCAAACATTTAAACACCATACGTGTACATATATTAACAACACAATACTGAGAAGTCAAGCTCATGCAATACAAATGACGTTACACGTATTCTGAACGATTTTTGAGATAACTATGGAAGCGCATATCGTACACCCCTTGTAAAGTTATTTTGTTGCAAATAAGTCGGAATTATAAGTTACTTATAGTTAAGTGTTACGCCAGAAAATCGCCTTTTAATTATAGCCAACAAAAGACACAAATCAATAATAAAATTTAACAAGATTTATTATACACTAGTTTACAAGAAGTATTACACAAATAGAAATGTCAACTCAACTGTCAAAATATGAGTCCAATCTTTTATCTTTTCTTTATTCGGAAATCTTCACGGGAATCCACAGAATATTACGTCCAATAGGTCAAAATTTAGTATGATGTTGTTAGTAAATAAAAGTGTCAATCCAACTGCTGAGAATGTTGATGTCTATCAATGTCTAAATCTATGTTTATGTCTAACTTTAGGGTCTGCATACTTGTATATATACTCAAAAGCAAATTTCTAGATAACAGTAGATGTTTAAATTACGCATCTTTTGTTATGATCATTCTGGAAACGTTATGTAAGTGATATAGAAAGTTCTAATCATTCCATGAGTATCAATGATTGTTCCAGTTATTTCTAAACTGCATAGTTGTAACACAATGTGTATAATTTTGTACACAATGTAAAAACATGTAATAGGCCGCACAAAACAAATAAGTCCAACTAAATAAATATGATAGTTACAATATCATAACATAAGGAAGAGAAAAAATAAAACTTTCTGCTGTTGTCAAATGTGCATGTTTAAGTTTTCATGTGAGCAAAATTTGTATTGTATGAAATGTAAATTCCGGTTAATATATATCGAGAACCGAAGAACAATTCGCTAGATCGTTGAAACGTATTTAAACAGTTCTAGATTCTTACATGTACTGTTAACAGTGTGTGCATCATGTGTGTCCCATCAATTCTTGGCCTTCATACAGAAATTTAATAAGTCAAATGATTTGTTATCAAAAATTTCGGTAAGGCAGTTGGGTTGACACTACATCAGTTTATTATAAATAACTTGTGCAATATAACACTTTTATCTCGCATAAACGTAATCATGGAAATTAAGACCAATTCATCCGTCTATGAAAACATGTTACAATTAAGTTTGGTAGTTATTTTTATTCAAATATTTGTTCATGGGCAGCAGTATGTGCTAGGTAAAGTTACCTCTGGACTTTATTAGTCTTGTATGTTTTTAATTTTAGTTCATTTATATGTTTTGGGTTTAGTGTGACGTCCATTTTCATTGAACTAGTACACATTTGTGTTTAGGGGTCAGCTGAAACCCGCCTCCAGGTGCTAGATTTTCTCGCTGTGTTGAAGACCCATTGGTGGCCTTCGGCTGTTTTCTTTTTTGCTCTTTTGTCGGATTGTTGTCTCTTTGACACATTCCCCATTTCCATTCTCAATTTTGTTATAATTATTTTTAATTTTCATCTTAATAACAAGATTTTTGGCATTGATACCAAAATAAGAAAAACATACAAGAACTGTATTCACGGATTTTAATGCAATTTCATGTAACAATATTTTTCATTGGCTTATATTGACAGTCAAATCCACAAACGACATATTGTAACTAAGGAGTGATCAGCCTTATTGTCTTTCGGATATCCACAATGTTCGATTAGTATGAATGAAACTACATATGTAGAAATCAATCGAATGGCGTTTACTGAAGGGTTTCAATGTGAAAAGAAAATGAATGACAAACCAAAATTGTTTAATACACTTTTTTACTCCCTTCTCACATAATTACATTTTACTAAAAAGACGAAAGAATTGATGGGAAATAAGACCTTTATTTAGAAAGGCTTGACGCATTAAACAACAATAAATGTATTTTTTTCTTTATATCAATAAATTAAAACATTGATTAGAACTAAGGGACTTTATTACTTTATTAAAGGCATCTCCTTCTTGCAATTTTCTTAATTTGTACATGTTCAACGACCAAATTGCGTACTTTTTCAAGGGCTTCCATTGTCTCAACATAGCGGTAATTGAATTATTTTTTTCTAATTCAATAATGACGTTTAAAGTATAGTGTTGATCGTGGGTTTTCTTTAAGTGTAAGTGTTATGCTCAACCTTTGTTTTCGCGGATGACATGTTACTAAATATATCCTACAAAAAACATTATATAGAATTAACCAGAAAGTAACATTGATAACTCATTACGTAATTAAACTTACATACAATTAACTAAGGCACCGACCATTTATTTGTTTTGTCTGGTGGGAGCATGCATATTTTTCTTTACAATAAAAAAGGAAGTGAAACAAAATAGTGTTGAAATTTAGTATACATAGTTAGAAGCATACTGACGCTAGGCCAATCTTATGGAATAGTGGAAAAATATAATAATATTATTGTAAATGATATAGAATAAATAGACAAAACTTACACGATATGTAAAACTTGTTTAATCGAACAAAGGAATACCAATAACTTATAGTTAGTTTCTATGTCTCGATTCAATTTCGTATTTGCACCATGAACTTGAATACAAACAATACAATTCTTGAATTGGTGATTTGACATGGCTTTTTTTATAACAACAATCAAATTTTCAACAGGCCAAGGGAATAAATTATTCAATGACAATATAATTGTGTCCTTGAAGCACAACCAACACTGAAGAGAGGTGGTAACTGGGTTGCCAGAACCTAAATCAGATAAATATTTCGCCATATATTTGAGTCAGAGCACCATCATTAATGGGTCACAACATATCGTAATATGCGTCTTAAAAGCCATGAATGTCTTAATATAGACTGCATACAAAATCTGTAATTATCAAATATGAAAGCAACAAACAAATTATTGTTTGGTTGATCGAGCTATTTGGTCATCTGGACATCTCCAATCCGGCAATGAAAGTAAAACCTATGCTTAAGTCTGCTTAGCTTTTAGAGAATATTGAAGTCAGGTAAAATCCAATGATTAGAGTAGGAAGAGTGCCAAGTTCTCTGTACGTTTCAGAACGTTTCATCCCCATCGACCATCGTTGCAGAATCTTCTTATAATATTATCTGATAATGTGTTCTTATCCTTAATATGTGTGAAATATTTGCCACTGGACGTTATGCAAACAGCAACAGGCAATCAATCAATCAAATAGATATAAAAGCTATATAATCAATTTTGAAATAGGGCCAGCAACTCTTTTCACAAAAAAACTTACGATTAAAATTGATCGTAAAGTATACTGAAATGTTAATGACTTACGAGTAATTTTACTCATAATATTTTTTAATGAAAACAAATGTTTGGCGTTGAGCGCAACTACTCTATAAGTATTATTTTCAACCAGTAAATCCACCTGATATTTTGAAACCGCTTTTTTTCACTTGCTTTTTCATGTTTTTCAAAAACACTAATTGACCGTACAGCATTTACTTCATTTGTAAGCCCTGAATGTATATACGTTAGCACCAATCAATTGAAAAAGAGAAAAAAGAATATTTCATACAGAAATAAATGTTTATTTTTGTTTACCTTAGTTAATGCATAAAAAGATTTGTTTTATCTTTTGAATTATATATTCCGATTGAAATCTAAATGGAAGCATAATTATTTTGATTATAAATTAACTTCCATTAATAACGTCTTTGATTTCATGACAAATTGTAGTGAATCGAAATATAAAAAGGAAAATTAATATAAAGTTATAATTAGAACGAGAAAATCAAACGAGTAAATTTTACCATATTGTCTTTTATAATTTTATTGACTCTAGAAAAATAAGACTCATTAATAATAATTGGAAATGTATATAAAATTTGACACTTTGAACACAATAGTTGTTGAAAATGTAAATGATTGTTGACCCTTCGAACAGAATTGCTTTACCATCTATAAAATATTCTAATATGAAAAATCAAAATATTAATTTCATTCAATAAAATAAATATCAAATGTTTTCTATTCCACTAGGCATGGAGAAATTGTCAATTCTTAGAAATAAATGTTCAAGTATAAGTTCGTTATCTGTTCGAGACATCTAGATAAATGTATATAGCTTTGGTTGGCCAGTTCCCGTTGCCACGAGACTGTGTTTACGTATTTATCGTTTCTAAAGTTATATAGTACTCCACTATGGAATTATTTGTTTTGAACAAATACATCAATATAACAATATGAGAAGCATAAGAAGCGCCGCACCTGTTTTGGGAAGGTTTTTTTCAATGCATATAATCAATTGTATCTGAAATGAAGAATTTTAATTTGGTCAGTATTTTAACAGTACATGTATGAGACATTCTTCTTGGAGGCAAATATTTCATGCATATTCCAGAAATTTTAAAAGTCAGTGCGACTATACATTTTAGTTAAACAAAGGTGGTTGGTTATAACTTTTCTGCTTCTTTTTTTAAAAGAAGACATATTTAAAATCTGCCTTATTTTCAAATATCTTCAATACAACGTTGAAAAGTGCACAGTCATATCTGTCGGGATTTGTATATTCAAATATACTTAGGGGTCCTCTGTTTGAAAAACTAAAAATGGCTTAGACCTACATATGTACAAATGTACAAAGTTTAAGATTTCGTAAACAACAGTAATTGTATTGCAGCTGTTGGGTTTTTTTTTGTTTTTTTTTTTTTTTGGGGTTCTATTCTATAATTGACATAATTATGTATTCCATTCTATATTATTATTTTGATTTAGAATTGAACTGTGTTTAAATTTTCAACAGATAAACGGTGGAATATCACGTGTTTTAACGCTAATTTCTTGACAATTCTAAAATAATTCATGATAGTTCAAAACAATTAAGGTATTCTAATTCTATATATAAAACATTGCAAGAATTCTGATAATTTGATTGTAGTATACAGTAAGGAGGTCAAAATCCAATTTCATACGTCTGATCTTTTAACTTAATTTCAAGCCATATCATTGATTAAAAACTTGGACTGAAAGAACTGTCTTGTTTTCAGTGATTGATTTTTGTTTTGTTACCAGTGAAAATCTGATGATGTTTGCAGGAATTTGTTTTAACATGAATTATTCAAGCTACCATCAGCTTTAAACCACTGTGTCGTATACAAGAATAGAGTGTACATAAACCTGATTGTACCTTTAATTACTACAATCGGTGTGTGTACACATTTTGGCGTTTTCTGTTTGTTTTATTATAAAAAACAATTGGCCAGTGTAGCTGTTTTGCTTGCTCTTTACCTTGACTGGTTACTCTGTTATCCTTTGATTTCAATTTTGTCCCCCTTTCATCTTAATCGTTAAGTTATCTCTTACTTGAACCTATTTAACTGATTGTCCATTTTTAAGCGACAAACAATTTTCTGTTTCCCCTGTCTTGTATAGGAGTTTCAGATTTGTTTAAACTACTCTTTCTACCTAAATGTAAAATTCTGAAATTGTCCTTCTTCAATTTACAACAGATTTTTTTTTTATGTTATATGGAATCAAGGAAATCGTTTCATTAAAGATTGTTTGATTAATTATATTTTTTTGCGATGTATATAAAAGAAATAAGAAGATGGGGAATGATTGCCAATGAGATAACTCACCAGATTGTTTTCTTTTCTTCCTTGCCTTATATTAAAGTTTTTATTACCCAGTTGTTGTGTTGTTATATTTTAAATATCTTCTAGATATTAGATCGTTTTCTCTACTTTTGTGATAGATATTTTCCTTTAGAATGTATAGTTGTATATAGATTTAGTATCTATGATCATCTATGTATCATATCACAAAATGTTAACCGTCTTATTATCGCATTGAAGATTTGTCGTCATTGTCGTTAAAGACACAAAATGTCTGTCGCCTAATTTTAAAAAGTATAACAAAAATAAACTCTATGGTAAATTCAAAAGGGAAGTCCATAAAAACTGACAAAATCAAACGCTATCAATCAACGGAACAAGTGAAAAACAACTGCTGTATTCCTGACTTGATACAGGCATTTTCCGAAGAAAATTGTGGGTTAAACCTGGTTTTACAGCTAGCTAAACCTCCCTTATATAAAGAAATTGTTTACCGAGCATAAAGGAATGTAATAGAACAGATTTCCTTGACACAAAATAAAAGTTAGCTTTCATTTGATGATTGTTACACCTCAATATTTCTGAAAATAAACAAAAAGTATGTGAAACAGTGTTTTAAGTACCTTTATAAGTACAATGATCGAAATTTAACAGAGGGAAGGAGAATTCAAATAACTTAGAGTTTGGGACTCTTATATTCTTAAAGGTTACATGAAATCTGTCAAAATTCATTAGAGAGGCATTCTTTCTAAATAATACAGAATCAAATGCCGTAAGAACCCAATGACAAATAAATGCAATGAAAATTCACACTATCAAAAATATGAATAAGAGGAAATGTTGGTTATACGTCAATGAGACGTCAACACAATCATACAAATAACCAAAGGCTTCAAGAAGTTAACATTCAGTCTTCAACAATAAACAGATGACTCTACAGTATGTTAAGCTCTAAATTGCCCTGTATGTAAAATGTTCTCGTGAAGCTAAACAGAGACTTCAACAATAAACAGATGACTCTACAGTATGTTAAGCTCTAAATTGCCCTGTATGTAAAATGTTCTCGTGAAGCTAAACAGAGACTTCAACAATAAACAGATGACTATACAGTATGTTAAGCTCTAAATTGCCCTGTATGTAAAATGTTCTCGTGAAGCTAAACAGAGACTTCAACAATAAACTGATGACTCTACAGTATGTTAAGCTCTAAATTGCCCTGTATGTAAAATGTTCTCGTGAAGCTAAACAGAGACTTCAACAATAAACAGATGACTCTACAGTATGTTAAGCTCTAAATTGCCCTGTATGCAAATTTTTTCGTGAAGCTAAACAGAGACTTCAACCAGAAACAGATGGCTATACAGTATGTTAATCTCTAAATTGCCCTGTATGTAAAATGTTCTCGTGAAGCTAAACAGAGAATTCAACAATAAACAGATGACTCTACAGTATGTTAAGCTCTAAATTGTCCTGTATGTAAAATGTTCTCGTGAAGCTAAACAGAGACTTCAACAATAAACAGATGACTCTACAGTATGTTAAGCTCTAAATTGTCCTGTATGTAAAATGTTCTCGTGAAGCTGAACAGAGACTTCAACAATAAACAGATGACTATACAATATGTTAAGATCTAAATTGAACTGTATGTAAAATGTTCTCTTGAAGCTAAACAGAGACTTCAACAATAAATAGATGACTCTACAGTAGGTTAAGCTCTAAATTGCTCTGTATGTAAAATGTTCTCATGAAGCTAAACAGAGACTTCAACAATAAACTGATGACTATACAATATATTGAGCTCTAAATTGAACTGTATGTAAAATCTTCTCGTAAAGTTAAACAGAGACTTCAACAATAAACAGATGACTATACAATATGTTAAGATCTAAATTGAACTGTATGTAAAATGTTCTCGTGAAGCTAAACAGAGACTTCAACAATAAACAGATGACTATACAGTATGTTAAGCTGTAAATTGCCCTGTATGTAAAATGTTATCGTGAAACTAAACACAGACTTCAACAATAAACAGATGACTATACAGTATGTTAAGCTGTAAATTGCCCTGTATGTAAAATGTTCTCATGAATCTAAACAGAGACTTTATAATATCTGCCATCATCACCCATATTCTCAAAAAACAAATGTCAGTGTACATGACAGATTTTTTTTTGTCTGGAGTAATGTTGTGACAGTCTTTCAAACGCTTGAGGAGCTAAAATCATTAAAATGTAAAAAAGCATCAAAACCCCAAAAAGTCCTGAACAAAATTTCCTAAACAGAGCAGCAAAGAAATTCCTTAACAGAACAGTCACTAAAGTCAGAAACAGAAAAGTCAGAACAGTCTTAACTACAGCCAAGATAGTCGTAAACAGAACATCAAAGAAAGTCCTAAATAGGACAGCGAAAAAGTCATAAATAGAACAACCAAGATAGTCCTAAAGAACATCAGAAAGTCCTTAGAACATCCAAGATAGTCCTAAACGGAACATACAAGAAAGTCCTAAATAGAATATTCATTAAAGTCCTAAACAGAGCAGCCAAGAAATACCTTAAAAGATCAAAGAAAGTCATAAACATAACAGCCATGAAAATCAAGACCAAACCAACCAAGACAGTCTTAAACAGAACAATCACAAAAGGTCATAGACTTAACAACTGAAATTGGCATACTTTGTAGGAGGGAGTTGCCCCATCAGTATTTATATAATAATACAACAATAAATTTAAAATAGAATATATACATGTAAAGTATTTGCTGCTGGTAACCGGTTGGTACTGAACATAACAGCAGTTCTCTTTATGATTGGTTGTTATGCTTTATC
Organism: Mytilus coruscus; assembly: GCA_017311375.1. NCBI lineage: Eukaryota > Metazoa > Mollusca > Bivalvia > Mytilida > Mytilidae > Mytilus > Mytilus coruscus. Next base: position 63,920,193 of record CM029607.1, read on the forward strand.
TAAGTTGCATCCATGTTTGACTTATTCCTTTGTTGTCAGTCCTTAATCATTGCAATAAAATATTGAATTAAAGTCATATGAAGGAATAACACCATTAGTTCATAGCCCCATTGCTTTTGGTGTAAAATTCTACAATTTCAGGCATTTATAGCTATTTTATCTTCAAAGAAAGTGACAGTTCTTTCATGTCAAAACTATACCTTATCCTGACTTCTACTGATAAATTCAACGGATATTTTACTAGTACCAATGAGACAACTTTGTTAAACCCAAAGAAAGTTTGAACAGCAAGTAGGGCCCCAAAATGACTAGTAACGGATATTTTAACGAGAAACACTGAACCACATCAACAAACGACAACCACTGAACATCAGGTTCCTGACTCAGGTACATCCATTAACAACGATCAGTAAACTAGTCGGCATGTCAAGTTCGTGTGCACTGTATTTTCATTGGTTACATTATGGATTGACATTGTAATTCCGTATACATGCATAGAATTTTTGAAATAGAAAATAACTTTGACAATCATGGTACGTCAACAACCAATTATGAGTTTCACTTCATGACATAATTGATTTGTTCTCAAGTTCTGATATTAAATGTTGAAGATCAAATTGATAACATAAAGTTAGCGATATTGTTTAACCATCTGTATTTTAATTAGATAGCGGAGTATCATTTAGTACTCGTGTGCCATTATACTAGAAGGATGTCAATTGATCTTGCAAAATGGAAATTGTCAAAATTCAAATAAATTGATATAAATGGGGTATACTTTACTATGAACTCTGAACACCTGTATATTGTTAAAGATTTATGTTGACCTCCTGTTGACTGTTGAATATTTGTATCGTTGAGTTACTGTTTCTCAGAAGTATGCCGACTTTTATTCATGTTTATACTTTTTATATATCATTTATAAGTAAACTTGAAGACTTTTCTTCACATTTGTTAATAGGTGTATGATTATTGCAGGAGTCGTTTTCATTTCGCTACAAAGTCTGATGAGATATCATAGCTATTCGGGAATACCTGTTGAAATTCAAACCTTCGAGCTACGAGTGGTAATGTAAACACAATTTTCGACATTAAAAACTGCGTTTTACGTAGGTCAAATTTAAAATACATGTACAATACAGTTATCTGATGAGATATCATAGTTGTACTTATCCCTGTTGTTATATTATGGGCTATATTAGCTAAGTTTGGGTAATTATTGTTCAAGATAAGCCGAAAATTAAGATAAAATGCAGGTCGCAGGTTTTAAAAAGCTAACAGCATTTTAAAAATGAAAACTATATATTAATAGTTATTCTACGACATTTTTAGATGTTTCCGCTTATATCTAAATATCTGGTATGTTAATTCTGGAAAACTGGAGGTTTACTGGTATCAATGCGTTTTGTACATGTGTATATCAACATTTTGATTGGTCAATTTTTACAAAATAATAACGAGAAGAAACAGACCTTTATGTCCCAGTCAGCATTATTATTCATATCAATTTCAGTTTCGCCAATACATGTAGATATGACTGAGAAGTTGTCTCAGTCATTATTCATTATTATTTCATATATGACAATTTTAGTTTCGTTTCCAATATATATGACTGAGAAGTTGAAATTTCATTGTAAATATTATAAAAAACAGAAAAAAAATGTTTTATTTATTTTAAGTCTTATGCAAACTCTGTATCAGGAGCACAAAATAAGCTGCATTGTAACGTCCTTACAATTTTTTGTTGAAAATGACAACAAACTTAGATGGCCATAACTGAACAGCGCTTAATCTCAAATGCAGAATCACTATAGTAGATATATTTCCAAATAATTGTATTGCTTAACGAGCGCATTTAGCATTTAATGTATTTGTGTGAGAACACTGACATTTTCCTCGTAGTCTGTCGTCTGATTAATTAATCGCTAGTTGTTCAGTTCAGCAGACAGTATTACAAGTATATGAAGCATACGACAGCTTTGATAACTCAATTATTACGTCAAATAAATAAAAACCTTTGTCTGCGTCATGCTTTCAATTGTCACATATTAACCTATTCCGAAACAACTATTTGCGGGACTGCCTCCAGGAATTGCAGATGAAATAGAATATTGCTTGTACATAACAATTCAGATTGTTTTATACGGTGAATTTGATACAGTGTTAATTTATTTTCTTAAAAAACGAAAAACTTGCGTCACAAAAACAGGAGTGACTTCCCTTGATGCAGGGATGAAAGAAGTAATATTAATATTTTTATAACGATATTGATACTACTTTTTACTAATTTAAGGATCTTTGTCTGGCTGGTTTTTTTTTTTATAGTTTTTTTTATTGTATTTTCTTTTTTCAATATTATACCTAATTACGCGGCATGTTATTTTATCTATGTTTTTTTAACATTATAAGATGTTCCTTTATTGTTTTGTTTGGGAGACTTGTTCGTTGAAATCTTAAATATTTAATCATGAGACTGTTTTTATTTCGATGAACTTACTTTCTACACGTTTACATGTGATTGCTAAATTTACGTCTAGAATAATGTTTTACACTTAATTCGACTTCAGAAGAAAATACAAAAATAATAAATTTAGTTATTGCTAAAAGTAAACTGTTTTAACACAACATTGCAAATAACAGTTTTTCTATAACAAGATATAAAAGGTGCCTATAAAGGTTAAACTAATTATCTGCCCAATCAGCAATCGTTATGTAGCCTTGTCGTCTAGAAGAACATGATTTATTGGGCTTAAGACTAGTTTTCAGTAACTGCGATTACTCTTAGATCATTCTTTGGTTTTTAAGTTAGTTATTTTTTCTTATCAATCAATGCCAGACTGATTAAGTTTTGTTTTTATGTTGTGCTGTTACACTACTGTCCCAGGTTAGGATAGGGTTGAGCGGTCACACACAAGGTTAACCCCACCACATTCTGTATATGCCTGTCCCAAGTCAGGATCCTGTAATTCAGTGGTTATCATTGGTTACTGTCTGTCATGTTTTACGATTTTACGTTAATTGTTTTATTTGTTTACATCATCCCACATCTCATTGTTTTAATAAGGCTAGTAATTTTGAATATTTGATAATGATCTGAATTACTATACTCACAAGTATAGCACTCGATACATGTGCTAGGCCCCATATCACTTCAATATTCAACGTTTAAGACTGATATGGTCACCTTTTTTAATGTTCCGAAATCAGCTTAACAGTTAAACAGCAAAAAGTAAATTAAAAAAAGTAAATATCAAAAATAATTTTATCAAACTTTAGTGAGCATTGAAGTGTAAAGACTGGTTTCATTTTTCATCGAGAATATGCTATGGAACAAATTTAATCAATATTATGAATTAGAGTTGCGCTAATTTGTTACTTATGTGGTATCTTATATTAAAAAACAGTTTTTCTTGGTCAGGTTTGGTTTATTTTGTATCTTCAATATCTGAGTATGAATATATTATATTGATATTATTATAAAATTTAAAAAAATAACTGAATTGAAAAGGTTTTGGCCTTCTTAATATTGGGCGAAGTTTTATAACTGCAGACTGAAAATCAATGAGTAGAATAATCTATCTAAAACCTATATTATACTATTGAATTCAAAATCTTTAACTTAATGTATTCTGTCTTGTGTATATCAATAGTAACTTGTTTCGGTTAAATCCGCACAAGGATAATAATTCCGCTGAAAGGTGACCAGAAGAAACCTCTTTTTGTAAGGATTTTTGTGTGCTTAGTGCCGATCTAATGAGTCAAGACTTTTCCATCTGATTTTTATAGTTTGTTCTATGTTGTTCGTTCGAATTCTTATGTTGTGCTTTTACACCATACAAACATGTTTAACCCCGCCAGATTCTGTATGTGCCATGTTCCAAGTCAGGATCCTATTATTTAGTGGTTGTCGTTGGTTGCGGACTGCTTAATTTGAATTTCGTTTTTTCTTCTCTTTTAGCATAAATCAGGTCCTTAGTTTTCTCTTTTGAATGGTTTCACACTTGTCATTCCGGGGCCTTTACTATACGGTATGGCTTTTGCTCATTGTTGAAGGCAGTACAGTGCCTTATAGTTGTTAAACTCTAGCTCTTATCACCGGGTTTGTAACATCATGAGCAACACGACGGGTGTCACATGTGGATCAGAATCTGCTTACCCTTCCGGAGCACCTGAGATCACCCCCAGTTTTTGGTGGGGTTCGTGTTGCACAGTCTTTGGTTTTCTATGTTGTGTTTTGTGTACTGTTGTTTGTCTGTTTGTCTTTTTCTTTTTTTTTGCCATGACATTGTCAGTTTATTTTCGACTTATGAGTTTGAATGTCCGTTTGGTATCCATCGCCTTTCTTCTTCTTCTAGGTCCCTTTAGTATCCTTCGCCTTTCTTCTTCTTCTTTGTCCCTTTGTCTCTGGTGAACAGTTGTCTCATTGACTTATCTCTTTATTTTCTATATTCAATTAATATGCATGTCAAAAGACTAGAAAGCCATGTGACTCTCCGTAATAGTCATTATTTACATAACTGTATAATTGCTATATGTGCAACATTCCTGTACTTTTATATAACTTTCTGTATGCATAAAGACAGTTACAGATGTAAAATATTATCTTTACATGTTGTATATGTTATTGCAGTGGGAATTTTACATATTCGACTGCACTCAGGTATATATGTACATGCATTTTAATTGTTGTCACACTTTACAATTAACATAACTATTAATGGTTTAGCCTATACCCGTATGAACATGTTCATCATTCATTAGATTACATTTCCTTGTAATTTCAAGGGAATGTATATGTTCCATTTCATGTAATAACGTAGAACCAAACAATAGAGTGTGTGAAATGTAAATCAATGACAATAAACATATTCACATAACAAACTTTGCCATATATGGTTCTTATCTGTTTTCATTAGAACTATTTACCAGAATGAAACAAGAGAAAGGAATCTACTGAATGATGTATACGTTCATTTGAATAGAGAGATACCTATCAATATGCAATGCACACATGAGACAATGTCAAATTAAAGATAAGTAAAAGTGGGCATTTTACAGATTCGACTGCGCTCAGGTATACATGCATTTTAATTCTTGTCACAATTAACATAGCTATTAATGATTCAACCTTTACCCGTATGGACATTTACATCATGCAGTTGATAACATTTCCTTGTAATTTCAAGGCAATATATATTATTCCTATATATGTCCCATGTCATGTGATTATGTAGAATCGAACAATAAAGTGTGTGAAACGAAAATCTGTATTCAATGACGATGAAAAATATTGACATAAACTTTACCATATAAGGTTCTTATCTTTATTTACAAGTAGTACAAATAAACTAATTTCTAGAAAGACACAAGGGGGTGCAATCTATTGAATGATGTATGTGTCAATTTTGGTACATGGATAACTACCAAAATGGAATGCATTGTAAATGTTCATGAGAGAGTGTCAAATAAAAAGACTTATAATTTGGTACGCCAGATGCTCGTTTTCCTCTACATAAAACTTACAAGTGGCACTCGAATAAAACTTACAAGTGGCACTCGAATCAAACAGTTGCAAAGTCAAATATAATATTACGAAGTTGAAGGGCATTAATAACTGAAAATTCCGAAAAGTTGTGCAAATACAGCTAAGGCAATCTTTACCTGGGGGTAGAAAAATCTTCGCGTGGGTAAAAGTGGGCACGTAAAAATGGCTTAACCCCACGATATTCTGTACCTGTACCAAATCAAGTTATATGGACCCATCCCCTCCCAAGACCATGTGGTATTAATTGTGCTTTCATTTTTCTCGGAGTAGTCGGTTGGTGTTGGTTGTTATGGTCTCTTGTACTGTCTATTATTTTTAAATCTTGAAATTTATAGCAGTAACGTTAAACAACCGAAGTTTCATATGTCGTCAAAGATAAACATTGCTGCCTTATTGTGCATGATGTATGCCTTAAATTTGTATTCTATATAGATAAAAAAACAAAGATGTGGACGTCAATAAGACATCATCCCATGAGATAACTAGGATTTGTAGACTATGTAGATTTGTAAAAGTCATAAATGGGAGGGTCACTCCTCCTGGTTAGTCTGTAATTCAATACTAAATCTTTGTATTGTTCACCTGTGCTCTAATGTGTAATGTAATTATTGATTAGTCATATATATACAGTGTATGTAAAGTGCGAATCCTGAATTACCATTTTCACTGTATATGCCATGAATTTCTGATGTAGAATGATAAATAAACAGACGAAAAGTTATGATTTTGAATAAAATAGTAAATAATATATCATATGGATTGTTTTTATACACTTGTGATATAGGATCATATAGGTAAGAGATACAGAAGGGTTTATATCGCACTTACAGCGATCAAGGTGTGAAATAATTACTAAAATAAGCAAATATTAAGAATTTTCACTAACAGAGCGTGCAAGAGATTTAAAAGTAGCAATAAAGTTTCATTTGCAGAAAATGTACCTTTAACTTGATTTATAATGTTGTATAACTTAAAACGGGTTTTGTTGTTCAGCTTGTTGATATTGAATCAAATTCCACTACGTTGTTTTTGTGATGCGATTCATGTTTACTGTCGAATAATGATACTAGTCTTTCATTTTCACTGTAGGGCGATTCATTTCTATTGTATACGCGATGCATTTTCACAGAAGAATATCAATTAATTTTCTTCACACAGAGTCGTAATTTAGCCGACTCATTAACAAGATTTATGAAGACAGAAGAATTGATTATATATGCATACTTAGTGAGTGAAAGTCTGGTGTAATATATCAAAAAATTCCGTAAAAATGGCATTTACTGCTAATATTGTCAATTTATTTTCTCTGATAATTTGTTAAAATCAGATCTATATGTAGGATTAGATTATTCTTTCCTATGACACGCTATCATTGTATACATATATCTTGGACAGCTAAGCCAATCCACGTCATCGAAAAAGCAGTTTTCGGTTTCGGTCTAGATATACAGCACATACTTATAAAACATCTTTAGAGCTATTTTCCTAATGATTGTAGTTTAAAGATGTAGTTGGCTTGCTTGCTTTGTTTGTATAAATATTTGCTTAAGCATTGTAATTACGATTGAGCAAACATTTATACTAATAGAGCAAGCAAGCCAACCAAACTGTTTAAATACAAGCATTATGAAAATAGCTCTAATGGGTGCATCCGAGAGAACAAAGAGCAGTCAGAAAAAGATTTTCATTTCACGATTGAGTGAGTGGTAACGTTTTCATCTCGCACAAACAATTGCCTTAAATTTGACGCTTGGATGACTGGACAATTGATTTTTATCATGCCATTTTATATACATCTTATACAGTAAAGAAAGTTCGAGCAACAATCGAGTCACCTTAATTTATGTTTGAATTTTTGATAAATCGTTGTTACAAATAAGCAAATTCGTAATTGTAAGAATACAAGGATATATTTAGTACAGTTTATTGTTACATGTTTAAATGGTTCTAAACCACGGATTATAACCGCCGTGCAATTGATTCCGGACGTTAATCGCTGCATCGCGAACCAATATTAGTAGATAGACCGTTCATATATTTTCACCAAAGACTAATTGATGTACTGTTCATGTAGTTAAGTATTCAATGCTTATGAAGAAAAGTGTACTGTTCCTGACAGCATTGTATAATATTTAAATTACATGTACACCCTGTGACTATTTCAAATAGACAGGTCTGTGAATTACTTGTAAACATCGCGAAACAAACACTCTGTGTAACTCAAACTAAAATAAAAGATAGGCATTTCAATAGAAACAGCTAACTATGTTCTCAATGTTTTACTTACGAACGGTGCAGAACTATGACGAAAAAACACATTACAGAAATATATCGATGAAAAGTACACAACTCACAATGTCCAGAGTCAACCATAAGTTGGTTATACCCGTACAACGTTGGTTTTCGTGGATGGCTTTATCCATGAATTTAACCCGAAATTAATCTTTAAAACATGGAAAGATCTAACTATATGGATACAGTTATATAAGCCCACGCAATAAGAACTAAATGTGCATTTTTTTGTACAACTTTTTAACCCATTTAATCTTTAAAAATCTAAAATGGACGTCTGTTAAACTTTTATTTCTCACGAAATAAGTCTTGATCGATGAAAGTTTGATTTCCGGTGATATGCGATAAAGAAGTGTTCGTTTTTTTTTCATAATTCTCATACGAAAAAAAAAATAATGATTTCAATTTGTGCTTGCTTTCTATTTCATAATAATTTAATTTTGGATGTAACACGTCTTCTGATTGGCTGAAAGTGTTTTGTCTATCAGCTCATAGACATAATTTTGTCATGTGACCTTGACGTTACCAACGTTTTTTTTTCAAAATTTACTCCTTAAAAATGGAATTTAGAATTAAATTATAAGGAATGACTGTAATATTTTTTCTGTCTATTCAAAATAACCTAAAAAATGTGGTGCACACTTTTAAATAACCAGCTACGCTACGCGGGTTATTCAGAGTGCACCACATTTTTTATGTTATTTCTTCATAGACAGAATAATTATTACAGTCATTCCTTAAATAATCAATTCTACAATTCAAAGTACATTTATAGCATTTTCGTTAAGTGACATGTTTATGTAAAATCCACGAATTCAAGAACCCACGAACATGTAACTTTTACTGAAACCACAAAATTGATACCAACGAATAAAAGTACTTTCACAGTATTCAAGTTATTATAAAAACATCTACGACTAGCGTGCATTGTAAATATCATCAATATTAAAGTCATTTTAAGACTATTTTCAGTTGTTGCATGTCGAATTATCATATAAAACAACAATGAAAATTCATCGCACCTCCAAAAATTCCACATCAGAAATTATTGCACTTACAGTGATAATTCATCGCATCTATAGTCAAAATGAATCGCATTCAGTAATCAATATTATGGATTCAGCTGCTTTAATTACAATTTTTTGGAGTTTATTCCTGATATTATACGTTAGAAAGTTATATTTTAATGAAATAGTGTTAAAACATACATTCAAATCAATTAGTTCGTATTTTCAAAAAGTAAACAAACACAGTTTTTCCCGACATCCTTTATTCTACAATAGACATACTCGCATACGACAGTGAAAATGAACAAACTGGATTCGCACTTTATATACACTATATATATATATACATTCTCTGTGATTATGTAATTTGTAGTTAATGAGAAATCATAGAGTTAAATAAACGGTCTTCAAAAATAGACAGTTTTCTTTGCAATATTACAAACAATAATAATAAATTAATAGACTTTCATCTAACACAACACAAAACCTCAATAAAGATAAAATCACTTTAAGATATAAAACTAGAGGCTCTAAAGCGCCTGTGTCGCTCACCTCATCAATAAAGTAATAAATACACTTTCATTTTATATCAACACAAAACCTCAATTAAGATAAAATCACATTAAGATTTGACAAAAGTCAACCGTGGTGATATTTTCTAGTTTGGTGTTATTAGTCAAATTCCAGAAAGACTTTATTTTTGTGTTGAAAATTAACTTCGTAAATATATATGTCCATACTGACCATTCTACGATTTTTTTTCATATTTGCATTTCAGCTTTTATTGAAAGCATAAGTGATGTCTTACTGTATAATCAAAAATTTAAGACCGACTATTACTAAAATAAACACTAAGAGAGATAATTCTTACGAGATTCGGTTCAAATCTTAAGATTTGTGAAGAATAAAAATGTCACACTTATCCCGTCCTCTTTTCTCTAATTGGAACATAGTCGAAAGCGACTTGTAATAGAAAAACAAATGATATGGGGTATCCATCCATATAGTCGGTTTATACTTATCATTAGCAACTTGACGGGTGCCACTTGTGGAACAGGAACTGCTTACCCTTCCGGAGAACCCAAGTTAATGCTTTTCTTTATGTGGGAGATCGTGTTGCTCATTCTTTGTTACTAGTATCTGTGTAATGTGTTGTTGGCGGATATTTTTCTGTCGGTCTGATTGTTTCTTCTTTTGGTCGTGGTTTTGTCAGTGTACTGTGTTGTTGACGGATATTTTTCTGTCGGTCTGATTGTTTCTTCTTTTGGTCGTGGTTTTGTCAGTAATGTACGGATATTTTTGTCGGTCTATTTTTCTTCTTTTGTCGGTCTTGTCTTGTTTACATGTTTTGGTATTTTTCGTGGTGTTTTCAGTGTACTGTGTTGTTGACGGATATTTTTCTGTCGGTCTGATTGTTTCTTCTTTTGGTTGTGGTGTTGTCAGTGTACTGTGTTGTTGACGGATATTTTTCTGTCGGTCTTATTGTTTCTTCTTTTGGTTGTGGTGTTGTCTGTGTAATGTTTTGTTGGCGGATATTTTTCTGTCGGTCTTATTGTTTCTTCTTTTGGTTGTGGTGTTGTCTGTGTAATGTTTTGTTGGCGGATATTTTTCTGTCGGTCTTATTGTTTCTTCATTTGTCGTGGTGTTTTCTATTTTTTTTCGAATTTTGGTTTCTGATTGATTTTCTCTTAATTATCTTATTTTCAACAGTTGTAGCTTTAACCAAGCATGCAGCTTAAGTCAATATAAGGAACAGGTATGGTATTGCTGTGAGATGTGAGCTTCATAGTTAACGTCTAGTATATAAGACTTTTCAGCACCTTTCAACATGAAGAACAGTAATTATAGCGATGTTCTTCGATATACTTAAGTTTGAGTATTTTGGGAATCATCGTGTCATGTATATTGACCCCGTGACCTTTCTTTTCTGATTTGTGTTATTAGAAAGTTTTCTTAAAGAAGTGAAAATTGTGAAAATTATTTCTATGCTTTTATTTATTCGTAATTCCGATTACAAACAAAACACAATTCATGAACGCACTGGTAGACGTCAGCCTAGTAAGATTAATTGCTTAAATTTTCATTTTTTTAATGTAACAACAACAACAACAACAAAAAGTGGTAATTACAAAAATGTATTTAATATATAAATAAATCCATGCACTTTTATACAAAAAGACTGAAAAAGTCGCGCGCACTCAAGGTATTAATTTTAATACCTTTCGACTTTTGCAAAAATACTAATTCGAAGCTTGCTACTATCGATATTATTAAAATGACTATACTATTCCTATTTTCACTTTTCTACTTTATTTCTAGTCATTTTTGTACCCATTTTTTATGATCATAACTTCCCTCAATTTTTAATAGATGACTAGTCATAACATGTGTAGTCCATATTCTGCCTATTGATTTGAAATATTGTAATTATCTTTAAATTATTTTCACATTTAATCCAATTTAATTGTCTTTCAGACAAAATTAATGTTCTTTTAAAATCAAAGAAATAACAATCTACATTAAAATTGACTCAGTCTGTTTTGGGACTATTATACTAAAAATATATATTATGTCCCAGGTCAGTTATACTTTTTCGTGGATTTAATATAACGAAACTTTGTGATATTTTACCATTTTATCCGTCATAAAAACCAGTACTTGTTATAAGTTTTCTATTCTGTCATTTTATCGAATATCCGTTAAGTTTTCGACACAAGTGATATTTTTTAATCTCACATTTAAAATATTTAATTGATAATTTTCCAATGTTGATTATCATTCTGACTGTAAAAAAATGAAACTTTTTAAAGTTTAAGGATACAAACAGTACAGCAAAAGGGGGAACGTCTTTAAAATGAATGAAATGTCAAATCTCTAAGCCTTCTAGTAGTTTTATCAAACGATTTCGAACCAATGAAAAGATTCAACATGGAACACATCAGTGGAGGAACGATTCAAACAATCCTTGAAGTTATTTGGCTTTAAGCCGATACATTCCACATACTTTTTACATAGTTATCTGTAAAATTAATCGTAATCTCCATCATCGTCGTAACCGAAGTATGATGGTATACAGCATGTTGACAGTCCGTATGACCAACGATATCCACAACGTCCTCTATATTCAGTTCCTGGAGGACACCAGGTCATGCATGCACAATATTCATCCGCAGAATATAGTTCACGACCAGATGGCTCGACCGGTTCTGGTGTTGTTGGTGCTTCTGTCCGTACTGCTTCTGTTGGTTCCACTGGTTCAGCTTTCGAGCTTCCTTCTACTTTTTCCGATTTTGGACCAGCTTTCGAGCTTCCTTCTCCTTTTTCCGATTTTGGACTAACACTTTGCGATGAATTATTTGAATCGGACATTGTTTTATCAATATGCTTATTGATTTTTTTCGTTGTCCCTAGATCAGATTTAACCACATCTTTAACAGACTTTCCATGATATTTCACGTTCTTGCCCATCGTATCTGTGATTTTCGTGGTCTTTCCTAATTTGTTGGTAACAGCTTCTTTGTTAACAGTTTTAACTTTGACAACATTAGTTTTTTCCGATTTCTTTACTGATTTAGTTTCTTTCTGTACAACATATGGTGTATCATTTATATTAACGTCAAATGGACCATTATTTGTATTGACGATAGAGGGACCATTATGTCTATTGCCGACATATGGACCTTTATTTGTAATTCCGACAGATAGATCTTTATTTGTAATGCCAACATATGGACCATTATTTGTATTGCCAACAGATGGACCTTTATTTGTAATGCCGACAGATGGACTATTGTCTATATTGCCAGCAGGTGGACCATCAACTAAAGCATCTACAATTAACTGTTCAATTGATCCGACAAGGTCTTTATTTTTCCTCATAAGAGAATCAATAGGATCAGCAGATATACTGGATAATGGTACTGTCTTGGCATTGTTCGTGTTCAGTTTCACAATGTCTGACTTTGCTATTTTCATGTTTGGTTTCAAAACGTTTGAAAATGGAGCAGCTTCAGCAATTTTCATTTTCTGTGGAATAAATGGTCGTGCGGCTGGTAGACGAAACTCCCTATTAGCATTTGCATATGAGAATCGATGTCTGATACCCGTTTTAAGTCCGGAATTCAATGTCTTGGATTCAACTAGTAAATTTGGATTTCGGTAAGAAAAAATATGTTTTCTAGTACGGGAACCAGACATTTGTTCCTGTCCATCGTTGTACTGTTGAAGTATTGATTGATGTCCATTTGTGTGACGGTGTGAACCTGACAAAGATACAAAATCAAAAGTATCATTTGTGTGAAAGAGTGAGCATGTCAAAGATACGAAGTTAAAGGTATCATTTGTGTGAAAGTGTGAGCATGTCAAAGATACGAAATTAAAGGTATCATTTGTGTGAAATTGTGAGCATGTCAAAGATACGAAATTAAAGGTATCATTTGTGTGAAAGTGTGAGCATGTCAAAGATACGAAATAAAAAGTATCATTTGTGTGAAAGTGTGAGCATGTCAAAGATACGAAATTAAAAGTATGATCATTTGAATTGCTATCTGTTTATGGGTTAGTAAATACGATAGTCAAAGTGACTGTGGATTAATTGTCAACTGTAATGACGGTAACCAAACAACCAATTGAACAACAAATGTCATTGGTGGATTAGTATGACATGACTGTGTTACAGATCAATATTTGCATGAGTTTGTATGCATTTGCTATTGTAGAACAATACTGGGCGATTTTTTTTCATATAAAATTGAGCCTTGTAACTCGGCAAAAAATGAGAAATGACGAACATAAACGTTGGTGTCCAAACCAAGAGGATGTTAAAAAAATATTTTATCAATTAAGCTTATAAAGCATGTTCTAATTTATTGGGAACTGAGAACTAAGATCTTGACCTTTAATAAAATACAGTAAGAAAACCCCTTCACATTGTTTTTTTTTCAATCTAACGTTTGATTTGACATCTCTTTTTCTTTCTTTTTATTTTTAACAAACTTCAGATATTTTATTGCACTAATTTGGAATCTCTAAAACAAATGTAATTTGACAATAATTCCATTTTTGTATTCTCGTATAATTTAACTTCCGGTTTTAATCATTATTTATGTTCTTTATTTTTATTTGCCATTCAATCAATGCAGCTGCTATTGTAGTAATCCAAAGAACATGTAAAACATATTAATATGACATCTATAATGACCACTTATCAATTAAGAACAAACATATTATTGTTTACATGTTGTGTATTGCTGTTCGGTGACAAGGTAATCATTGTTTGACAATGAGAAATATTGACATGTTACAATTAACATTAGTGACTAATGAACTATTAAATGTGGAAGAAATGCCTTTTGACAAATTAATAACTCCTAATATCAAAACTCACTAAGAAACAGCAGAAATTATTAAAAAAATATATATACAGTGCATTATTAAATAAAATTAATGAAGACTTAGTATTAAATGTTTCTTATTTTAATTTGCAATTCAGATTGAATATATTTTGATAATAATTGAATATATTTGGGATAAGTTGAATTTGTATGTACGACAATAAAAACCCAGAAAACTAATACAGTATTTTAGTAATTATTTGTGAAGAAAATAACTAAATAAGAAGACACCTTTTTTGTTTTGTTGATTTTCATAACTAACTTTACTAAATTTTCTTCGAAGTTTCGAGGTCCAACAGCTTATTATATTTTTTTTTTTCCAATTTTTACCTTTTTTATAATTGTAATCAACCAACACATTCGCCCTGTACAAGAATGACAAAATAATTTCTGGCTTTTCAGAAAGTGCAGCCAATATTGTTTTAATAAAAAAATATGAAGATGTGGTAGGATTGCCAATGAGATAACTTTACACGAAAGACCAAATGACGTTGAAGTTAGTAACTGTAGGTCACTATACAGCCTTCAACAATGAGGAAAACCCATACCGTATAGCATAAAAATCTCCGACATGACAAATGTTAAACAATTCAAACGGGGGAAAAAGCTACATGTAAGAATTTTATTATAACTTACATATATAAATAGGAAAAATAGGGAGAAGATAGCAAGGGACCATCAAACACCATCAGTCGCAAAAGACAGACAAACCCATAGAGAAAAAACGAAGATAGGTCCATAAAAACTTACACAGAAGATTTAAGATTGAGTCACACGAACCCCACCAAAACCAGGGTTGAACTGAAGTGATAGAGAATTGTAAGTTGTTCCTGATCCACTAGTGACACCAATCCGTTTAAACACGTTTGTGAAATATGTCCGTTGATAAGGCATCGCACAATATCAGATTGTTCAACCCTCAGATATAACAAAAGTCATTACACATCATTGCAGGTAAATATTCTAACCTTTCTAACTTGACCGAATGTGGATGTTTGAAATTACTACACGATTTTTTAAACAAAGAATTGACCAGACCTTATCTGGTAGAAACAACACAGACACTGAAAAATTAAATAGCACAAAATAGTAGGCAGCATTGAAAACAAAAGCAAAAACAGCACAAACCCGTTTGAAATAAAACAAGGGGTGTACTCAGGTATATGGTAAGAGTATAAACATGAATGATATTAACGTTACCAATTTTACGGCACAAGATGCGCATTTTGACAATTATTGTCTCCTCAGTGATGCTCGAGGCCAAAATATTATAAATCCAAAACTTATTAAGAAATTGAAAAGCTTATTAAACCAAAGAAGGAGGAAAGTATAGCAGAAGACGGGCAAGGAATCAGAGCTATGAATGACGAAGATATATTCTGTAATTTAAAATAATCTCCAAAATTTTTGTAAAAGCAAATTTCAAGAACACTTTAACCGTATTTCCATGCCAGTACCGAAGTACTGGCTACTGAAGTTTGTATTTCATTACTAGTTATGCCCGTAGAATATCTATATTGGTCTAAATATAAACCCGTTATAACACTGAGTCATAATACTTCGGGAAAATGATAACAAATATATATAGTTAAAAAAGTATACGAAAATTATATTATACAACTGTCTATAAGTAATTTTTGATGCATTCCATCCAACAATCTATTTTTATGTAATAACATACACGTCATATATCGGACATGAATGGTGTCATATTGAATAATCATTAATATGTCATATATGTGTGTTTTACTTGTTTGTTTTGATTCCTGAATGAAACACAAATAACTTTAAAAAAACATCTAGAGGGCAACGTACAACGTGAAAATCTTCATTCATTTATTGATTCATTAATTTATTGTACAAAACCGATAAAGATTAGTAGTTTGTTTTAAATTAGGTCTTTTGTTTTCTCGTTTGAATTGTTTCACATTTTTCATGTCGGGGGCTTTTATAGCCGACTATACTTTATGCGTTTTTCACATTGTTGAAGGCCATGCGGTGGCCTATACTAGCTTACTTTGACTTAATCTTAACTCTAGTAGATAGTTGTCCCGTTGGCAATCATACCACATGTCCTCATTTTCATAGTGATAAACCCAAAAACAAGTTACAATGAAGGTATGTGGCAAGGATGTCGACTGTTGACTGATATTTATCATGGGTTTTTCATTTAGAGACAGCAGTTTTCAAAAAGACACGATAGCGGCCAGATGTACGTGCATTAAGATTTTGATACCCGCTCGTTATATACTGATAACAAAAGTTTAGCAACAAATACTTATAATTATATAATTTAGAAATAAACTACTCTTCAAACATGATAATAAATGAATTGTTGTAACACAGAAAATAAACCATAAGATGCAACTTTTTCTCGACAGAAAAAATATCAAAATTCTATTTCCGCAGCTCTGAATAATTTTGATTCTATTAAGTTTTTGAATTAAAATGTATATTGCTAAACTTTTTACCTCAGTATATATATATTATATCGATTACACAAAAGCCTTTATTTTAGACTAACTTTGAAAATAAATACCATGAAAACGATTGTAGTATAATTTGAGATATTGAACAGATAAGTGAAACATCTAAATAATGTTTTTATTATTATTATGAGTAGTAGAAGTATTAAAATATTAGTTTTCATAACCTGAGACTACTATATAACACATTATAGTAGTTGAAGTTTTAACTTGAATGTCTTTATAATTTATTGTGAAAATTTCAATAGAAATTATTTCCTTTAAACTTATAAATGATTTTAAAAAAAAGATATAACACGGGGAATAGTTAATAAATATACCAATTACCTTGAACTGAATTAAAAATCACAAGAATGGAAAGGATAACGTGCACAACCAATTCCATAGTTCGTCAAACAACCCTCAGTGCTGGCTATAAGTTATATACTATAAATTCCAGGACTGACGTGCCGAATGTCCACTATCAGAATGCGTAAATTGGTCACTAATTGATTGTTGATATAGGTAGTGCATTGTTTTATGGTACACATTAATCACTGTATTAATTTCCGACATATATTCACCTGGGTAATCACCTGGGTAACATTCCCACACTTCACATCCTTTGATGTCACAGGAACACACGTTAACGTAGATAGGTAATGTTGATGTATTGGATCCGTCATTACTGTTTAGTAATAAAATGATTAAGGAATGGTATCTCAATCTAATACCTATGAACATGAAATTGTTGTTAATTTGGAATCTGTTACCATTATCTAGGTCTCGCAGACATTCTGTAGACTTTTTCACGCATTATTAAATAGTCTGGGCTGTTTTTATTCTTTTGTTAACTGTTCTCCCCTGTTTAATGTATCTAACGAATTTTTCATTAAGTTATATCAGATTCAACAAGGATTTGTATAGGCACAAATCCTTGGATTCAACACGGAAATAATTTAGCAAAATCAAAAGTTAATGTCCACATCATCATCAGCAGCAGCAGTAGATGCAAACATATAGGAGTAATACATGTAGTTGTATTCAAATTGCATGTTTCAAATGCAATTAACGATATTTTTGTATGTATAAAATCTTGTCTTATATCAAACTTTATTTTCATCATTATGTTTCGGGTTGATCTTTTCGTAGATTGTTATCCTCTTGAATTGAAGCGTCAAACAAACAACATGTTTAGTGTAGGCATAAAGAATATGTAGAGTTGTACAAATGGTTAGGACCAATTTCCCCTATATTTATTTCCCTCACGGGGCTAAAATCTAAACATTGTCTTATCCTACTGAAAATTGAATATCGAAAAGGCTATAGCATCCTACAGGAAATATATTGAATACTGGACATACCTCTTTAATTTTTACAACCAGTCAGGAAAAAATAGGGAAGACGTGAGGGAGAGAACACTAAAATCGGATGTCGTTTGGTTAATCATGATATCGTTTCATAATCATAAACTAAACAAATCTCTTTAAATTATATAAAAAAATCGAAAATATTTGATGTAGTACAGTCCGTGTAACGTAAAAGTTAACAATACGAACGATGCCCGAATCATGTACGGACGATGCCCGAACGATGTACGTACGCTTCCCGAACGGTGTACGAATGCAAACGAAACGCTGACCGAACGTTGTACGGACGCTGAACGAATGATGTACGAACGAAACCATGTACCATTAACCATACCATAAACGATAACATAAGCGCCCTTTTATCGTACATCGTATGGTTTTGCTTACATCGTTTCGTTCAGCGTATACCGTATCGTTTAGCGTACATCGTTTCGTTTAGCGTATATCGTATGGTTTAGCGTACATCGTTTCTTGGCGTGAATAGTTTCGTTTAGTGTATATGTTTATTTTAAATATAAAACATGAATTGTGTATAGGTGATGATAGGCGTAAATTTAGATTGGATGCATATTTCAGTTTTTAATCAATCATTTAATAAATTATAATTTAATCTGACTCGATGTTGATCCAAAATAATTTACATAAAAAGTTTGAAAAATAAACATGATAAACACTGAAATAAATTTAAACAAATTAAAAGATACGATTATGAATTTAGTTAGCCGTGGAAATACGTACTTGGTGAATGTGCGGGTAAACTGCAGCCTGCAGGGTTTTCAGTCAACATTTTTTGAAAATAACCTAGGGTATTAACATTTTTTTTTCTACCTAAATGAACAATTTATTAAGATGGAATTCGGAATTAATCTTATGTTCTTACAAAAGTATATTCGGGGTCTTAAGGTTGACCTTTTGTTCAAAAGGTTTGTTAATTATTTTTATGTATTCTCTTTTATCGCATGTATTTTAACATCGACTGAATAATAGTTATCAAAGGTACCAGGCTTACAAAGTTGAAGAGCATTGAGGACCTAAAATTCCAAAAAAGTTGTGCCAAATACGACTAAGGAAACTATGCCTGGGATAAGAAAATCCTTAGTATTTTGAAAAATTCATACTTTTGTAAACAGGAAATTTATAAAAATGACCATATAATTGATATTCATGTCAACACCGAAGTGCTGACTACTGGGCTGGTGATACCCTCGGGGACGAAACGTCCACCAGCAGTGGCATCGACCCAGTGGTGTAAATAGTTATCAAAGGTACCAGGCTTATAACTTAATACGCCAGACGCGCGTTTCGTTTTCATAAGACTCATCAGTGACGCTCAGAATAACAGTTTTATCTGTATATCGTAATTAAACCATTTTTTTAGATTATAGATATATTTTTTATTCATCTATCAAATCAGTCGGAAAAAAAAACAAATATTCGAGAAATTTCAAATGGAAACAATTACCGGTTATGTGCCTCATCAACCCGAAACATAAATCCCTACCAATGTACAAACAATTACGTATTATTTTTACTACTAATGCACTTGACTTTAGACAATCATCAAAAAAGAGCGTGTCCGGCAAATGAAACATTTCTAATTCGTAAGTGATATTATAATTTAGCGTTTTCATTTTATATTTTCTAACAACAAAAACTAGACCATTCCTCTATTCTTTAATTTTTTAAGACCATTTTCCTCTATTCTTTATTTTGCCCGTTATACTCTATTCTTATTTTATATTTTATTTTATTTATTTTCCTGTATCTATATACCTCCTTTATTCGGAGCAACCCCACCCTAAATATACATATGATACACAGGGTCTATAGGTCATCGCTTGTGTCGTGATACACATGTTTGCATAACAAAGGATGTCCTTGTTCATATTTATAACATTTTAAATGTCCTCCTAATAATACATCTAATAGTTGCCACTGTCCTCCTAATAATACATCTAATAGTTGCCACTGGACGTCAAACAGCTAACTATAAATTCATCCGTCATCTTCTTAGTTTTGTTATAATGTGTAAATCAAACAACATGATGAAACAATTGAAGATTTTCACTGATGAAATAATGAGAAATAATTGTAAACAAAACCACTCAATCACATCCCTACGCCACAAAGTTTAGCCATTTCACATGTAATTAAATTATTTTCATTAATTTATTTCAAAATAATGTTATATAATTTTGAAATCAAACGGTTAATTTGCCCAAAAAAAAAAACAAAAAAAAACAACCAACCAAACAGTTAATTTCATTCCTTTTTTTTTAAACAGATCGATTGTTTTTCAATGGTCGGTACCTGACAGCATTTATAAAATCTATCACCATGTTTGCCAGTAAGAAAGCTTCATAGAACAGGAAAACAACAATGTCTTATAGAAATACTTCCAGGCCCTATTGTCCAATTTCTGTTGTAATGTGGTTTAATGCAAAAAAGGTAACTCCTGAATACTGATTTGTACCCATCAAGCATTTGGGATTAATAACAACTCTATGGTAGTCTCTTTTTCTTTACCCTCAAAGTATTCGACTAAATCATGTTTTACTTATGAAAATTGCTTATTGCTGACGAATGTAAAATATTGATCCCTAGATTTTCAATTGTTTAGTTGTTGGGTTACTGTCTGATCTCGCAAACCTGAAATTTAATTGTCATTATTTTTTGCATCCAATTGCACCAATTTATTAAAAATATTAATGCAACATCGTACGAGAGTCGTTACTTTACATAAACTACTAGTATTTTTTTTCTATAATGAAATACGAAACCACTTCTCGCAATTCGCCTTGGAGTAATTGTGCTTCTCTTTGACAAAATATGGCCTTGTCTCAAAACAAAAAATACAATATAATATAGAGTAATATATAAAACTGGACTAGAGTAAAGAGTTTGAAAGTAGGAATTCTGAATTTTAATTGAATGTTCTAAATCTTTGTGTATTTCTGATAAATGATTGTACAGACTCAAAAATTTCTTTGTTTTTGCTGAAATGAAAGGTCAACGTCACCAGCCAATATGGATATAGTAGATCTTTCTAATTTTGAAAACAATATTTCTCTTGCTTCATTGTGAAAAGGGCACTAAAAATAGTGAGTACTATCCTCAACAGGATGACCACAGCTGCATTTGGTTTAATATTAACAAGGTTTAAATCTGCATTTGAAGAACTGCACATATATCTCAAACGTGTACATGTATCAATGATATTAAGATTTCTATCACCACAACTAAAATAGGAAGTGCGTACTGTGAATAAATACTCAGTTGACTATTGTTTACAGCAATTGATCACATATAATACCATGTTAACAGTTAGGATGACGGTGTTTGACAGTCTGAAGGAGACAGCATCCATGATTTAATAAGGCAAAGTTTCTGTTGTACTCAATCTTACTAAAGTTTTCTTTATTATATTTAATAAATATGTATCCTAGATACGATAATGTAGTTTTCATTTTTATATTACACCTGATCATCTATGATGGAAAAATGTCTAATGAAAGAATTTAACAATAGACTGAATAACGTAGAAATGACCAATTAAAGGTCACTGTGCGGCCTTCAACAATGAGCAAAATCCATACAGCATAGTAAGATATACAAGGCTCCGAAAGGACAAATATAAAATACACTAAACGTCTTCTCAGCGGTTGCAGGATAACACAGTCACAATAGTATACAGTAAATAGCCTTTCATGTTAAAAGACAATGTCATAATACTATGACAATGCCATTTACGTTTGTTCAAACATCACGGCACGTCAAACTTTGGTCAACAGAAAAGATGATTGGACATTCGTGAAAATGTGTCACGCCCTCATGAATAGGCGTACGTCCTATCAAATACCTTCAGAAAGCTTCCATTGAAATAATTTTACACGCAAGTAATTGTGTATTATGTTTTCTTAACAAAACAAAAAAAAATGTATTTTGCGTTAAATGTGCAATGAAGCCACGGATTCGTAATCTTCAAAAATAGTTCACAAACGGTTGATAAAATGTGGAAAGTCTAAAAAGAAAGATAACAATTATGTCCAGTGCGCGTTTATAAAACGGGCTCTATTTGGACATTTTGAGATACTATAAGTACTTGTTTTATGTGTATAGGATTGTAGAGGTGAACACAACTTTTAATCAGCTGGATTTTCAATTTTACTAAAAAAAAATGTGTTGGGTTTTCTTCTTTTTTTTTCAATTTATATCATGATTCTTTGATATTTCCCATCATCTTCTGATTTTTTTTTTTTTTTTTAAGATGAATAATTTAAAACTTGTATACCAAACATTTAAAATATTACATTATATATGCGTTTATAAATAGCATTGAAAGTACAACATCTTATAAACGATAAACATTGATAGAGGTAAATGAGCCACTCTTTCTCAGGTGGAGATGGAATATATTAGTTATTTGATTTAATGAGTTTAACAATCGAAACCCCTGAAATATCGTCTCATGACAAGCACGAAAAATTGCAAAACTGAACTTCCAACAACGGGCGATGATTTATAATTATACAATATTCTTGCAATGGATTTTTTTAATGCAATGTAGAACTTATCAATTTAGACATTTCTTATCCCGAATTACTTCTTTGTTAAAACTATAATGCATTATTTCATGGTCAACCGACCGGAGAAGTCAAATGAAATACCATAATGGTAATTGTTTCATGATATATTTTAGCTATCATTTGTGACTTTCAGCAAGTGACATTCCCTGTTGACCATATTAAACAGTGCACAATAATAAATTAACATAATTGTTCGAGCATATTGTTTTTCTTAAATTGTTTAACTTTTCATACCGATATAACATGTTACTTTTATTATTCTTCCCTTAGTTTATTTATTTTGAATTTGCATTGTATCATAGGTCAAATTTATTTGTTCAGTGTATGTTCAATGGTGTTAATATGTCCTTTGATTGAGTTAAGCTATTTCAGTTGATATTTTATAGTGTGTCTTTCTATGTTGTGATGTTACACTATTGTTTCAGAAAAAGGGTGAAGGTTTGGTACCATTAAAACGTTTAAACCCGCTGCATTTGTTTGCACCTGTCCTAAGTCAGGAATCTGATTTCAGTAGTTGTCGTTTGTTGATGTGGTTCATAAGTGTTTCTCGTTTCTCGTTTTATATAGATTAGACCGTTGGTTTTCCCGTTTGAATGGTTTTACACTAGTAATTTTGGGGCCCTTTATAGCTTGCTGTTCGGTGTGAGCCTAGGCTCCGTGGTGAAGACCGTACTTTGACCTATAATGGTTTACATTTATAAATTTTGACTTGGATGGAGAGTTGTCTCATTGGCACTCATACCACATCTTCTTATATCTATATACGTTTATACATGAGCTTAAGAATGATCGAACGGACTAATTTTATTGTTTCTACCAATCGATGGACATTCCATTCCTTTTGAAATATGAATATGAAGTCACATGCACGAAGAAGTTTGTCTGACGTGAAAATACGTAGTCCCATATCTCACGGCTACATGGACACACAGAGTGTAAAATAAAAAGGCAGGACTACATTTACATGGAGATTATATACATTTAAAGAAAAATGCAGGACAACATTATTTTTCTTCCTAGACCCCCCGTAAAAATCTAATGGTAGCTTCCTAATGTTGATTTCGACAACGAGCTTCGTAACCGCAGAGAAAAAGTCAAATGTAAGTCAGTGTGACTTTATCCACCAGCAACATATGTCCACAAGCTTCGGGTACGTGAGGAGACTTTCTTGCTATAAGACGGTTGATATTTTCTTCATTATGAGCTAGAACTATTTTCGACCTTGGCATCTTATTTTCAAAATTACGTCATTGGTGATCTGATCACTACAACGTTTTTACAAAATATTCGTTCCCGTGAAAATTAAGATTTGTTTAACTTATAAATGTCATCAAGGTCTCTTCTCAGGATATAAGCCATCTGTCTGGCAGGCTTTAAAGTCGACAAGATAACAGGTCAATGTATTCAAGTGAATTTAAGATTGTTGCAATTCTAAAGTACAATGGGTAAATCAATCTTATTTTTGATGTGCCACATGGGCATCCCTATAAAGTAAGACAGTCCATGCGTGACCCATGGCATTAGAAAATTTTATGCATTTCATTGGATGTTTTCTATCACAATCCAGGCCAGCTATAGTAACCTATATAAATTTACGTGTCTGAAGACGAGTTTGTATAAAACATTTTGTTTGATTTTAATTTCTGAAAATTAAACTAAACTCTAGCACAGACCTTTTACGAACGTCGGGCTGGGACTTTATTATTTGTGTCAATTCGGGATTAACACGTATTAAACTCTGGAATATATGATCAAGGATTTGTATAGTTAGTCTAACTATACAAATCCTTGATATGATTAACTTTTCGGGATTCGGTGAACAAATGCTTCAGCAAACACCGTTGAGGAAAAAAAATCAAAAAATTTATTCTGTATCATAATTTTAATTCGTTTAATATTTGCAACTCTTAAAAAATTTCAAAACCAGCTGATTTTTTTTTTTTTTCTTCATGTTGAATAACTTTAAAAAATGGGGATGTACACGACTTCCCAAATTTGATCTAAAATTCATCTACGTTACTCAACACTTTTAATACTGGAACAATACGAGATATCAATATATTTTTTTTCATTAAATTCGAATATTGGGAGCTATCTGAAGTCAGTTCATAGGACCTGAGTTTTAATATAGGCGTGGCCATCCATTACTTTTCTCCAATCAACTGTCCTTTATAATAAAGACTGGCGTGCAATTGTGTCTGTATCAATTTAGATAAATATATTCATATTTCTGGACGTACATATATCGGGGTTGAGGCTATTTAATTCGATAGTAGTAGATGAAAAAAAAAGATTTTCTGTTTGTATCTATATATAACTGCATGCTGGGTATCACATAATTATTACTGTTTCGCAAATTATAATTAGATATTTGATCAAACAAGAGGCATTAAATCGTAGAGGCAGTCCCATTATGTGAAGAATAAAACATATTGAGCTTTCTGGACTTTCTTCTGTCCACTAGCAGATGTCAGCCTGTGTCACTGAAAATATATAACTTCCCGACTAGCAAACACGGGCGACCCAGTGACTAATTATCCTGCTTCCGACTTAATGTCATGTTCTAAATTGTCGGAATCTTGTCGCGTACAACTATCCCATAACTCACATGCATATTCCATAAGTGTTTATACGAGTAAGATCATTTCTAGTCAGTGCATATTTCAATTTTTAAAGAAATTTAATCTTGTGCTTGCACAATTCAAAACGTTTTCTACATGTGTATATAATTTACCATTGGAATCAAATTTAAAGTAATCCCTAAGTGTTTATGACAGAAGACAATTCTTCTACTTGATTTTGAAGTTCTATTTTAATATCATCTGGGAAAAAATTACAGGAGAATAGCCTATTTAGCATTTGTCTTGTTAGGATTAAAATCAATAAGCCAATCTTTAGACCATTTGTTCTAAATCGCTATTTAAGACATCCTCTATTGTGTAAGGATTATTACTTAAATTAGAAAGGATTTTTATTAGCACACAATCGAGTTAGACTTATCAAATTACCAGCTATGTACATGTAATATATATGAATAAGGAATAGTAGGGGACCTAATACAGTGCCTTGTTGAACTCCTGCATTAGTATTCTCAAAAGGCGAATATGAACTTGAAACACAAACGCTTTCTTGTCTATTTGAAATATAACTAATTAAGTGATTAAATACATTTTAAATACACTTTTTTCAAATACTTTGCTCACTGCTGATAAAAATGAGATTGGCCTATAATTGGAAATCAGTGATTTGTCTCCGGTTTTAAAAAAAATATATATATATATATATATATGCTCAAAATCAACACATTTTAAAGATTTTGTGAAAATACGATGGTTATATGCATTTTATTTTTACATAAAGCACAAATTACTTTACATACATTGTCAGAACAAAATATCTTAAATACCCCAGTCCAGAGATACTGTGTATATTCGACTGAATATACCATATCGATAATTTTACATCCGTACTTGTTACGTAATAAAATCTGTGTCCAGGTAAAAAGAACCAGCGGGTGGTATATATTCTAAAGTGTTTATCGCCTTCCATTATACATCTGACGATGACATTTAGCTTAAAGACCATCTTATTTTCGCGAAGAAAAATAAAGATTTTAAAATTATATATAAAACATTCTGTTGAAATATCATGTTAAAGGTAAACTGATAAGCATAACATCCTCGCAAATTCTTGTTGAGATCCAGGGACACAGATGTCGACATGAATAAGAATACACTAAATTCTTAAACAATATATTGTAAAATGGACACCAAGCACATTTTGATAGTGTACTAATAGGTTTTCTTGTGTATTTTCTATGTTCTGGAAACATCCCATCAAAATACTTAAATTAAAGTCCATTTTAAAATACTTAAATTTATCTGCGAGTGCCTACCTATTGTTTTCGTATATTTCTTTATGTTTAATGTTTATATATATATAACATAGATCGATTTATAAACTTTATGCTAAAAATAATTAACCGACACGCGATAGCACGGAAACTGAAAATGCTTCGGAAAGAGGATTGTTTGCAATTCATTTTGAAAAAAACTGTGAATTATTTTGATATCCTAATGATAATGTTTCTTTTGACAGCATATATTTTGTTAATTATTCAATATATTTATATGGTATCCGGCATTTATATACATACATACATAATAATTATCCCTTGGGTATATTTTAGTTGATTGATTGTTGGTTGTTTAATGTCCAGTGTAAACTATTTCATACATTTCTATGAAGAAAGAGTTTCTCATTCCAAGGAAGATTTAAGGATTTTTGTGCAAAATGGAATTTAAAGTATTAACTCCGTGTTTCAAAGTCAAACAAGATAATTATTATTTTTCTTCATATTTCTTAAAAAGAATTATTTTTTAACCATATAATTCAAATCTGGTTTGGATTTGTTTTGTGCTCAATGGAATTTACTACGACAAATAAAATTTTATTTACAATTTTGGGATCAAATGTGATGAGGTTTATTTTTAGGTATGTGCCAAACAGGGAAACAATTAACTGGAAAGTTGGAGACAATTCAGACTTCGTTTAGATGAGACACGTCTTCAAAATTGATACAGTTTAAATTTTGAGAGTGAAACTTTTTTTTAATGTGTACTTTGCACTTAAAATTTATATACAAACGTCTTCTATTACTCTTCCCGTCGGAGCAAATCTATATGCAATAACCCTTTCAAACATGATTTGTTTTAAACCGATTTAAACGTACATTAAACGGAACTTAAACTGTAGGAGATCACGATGGGTTTAACGGCAATAAGACAGCAATCAAACAACAAAAAAACACATAAGGACATCTAGTGGACAACATATATAGTGTTCACCAATAGAAAGGTGTATACACAACATGCCAATTTCTAATTCATCCCGAATTTCTGTATCATTGTGAATAGATTTATCCAGAAAAATATAATACATGTATTACATGTCTTTGATTTAACCTGAGACTACTATAACACATATAGTAGTCTCAGATTTAAAAGAAACAGTAATAGAACATCTGGCATTAAAACGCGATTCTCCATATAATGGAACATTTGAGGAGAAAGCCTGAATATGAAAAGTTAAACAATTTAAAGGTTATCCATGCAATCTTAAAGTTTTACTAGAAAGAGGTCTAGTTTCCCCTTCTTTTACCCTACAAGAAAACTTTCCTGGGAGCCGTTGATTTACTATCTGGTGAATTTTTCCAAAACGCTCATGTATGATATTATTATGCCGTCATGTGTTTAAACAGTCATTGGCCAATCAAATCGGTATGCATGTTAAATAAATATTAAATATTATAATCATAAAAATAATGCTTAAAAAATGATTCAATTATATTATCAATCTAAAAATTATTATACATGATCATAAACCCTTATTACAATACGACATTTATAAGCAATTATGACAAACCAATCAAAAATTTGTTGTTTGAGATTATTCATGGTTGACTAGTTGTATAACCAGTGGCACGTGTACTAATTATTAAAGACAATATAAGGGACAGAAAAGTATTAAATAAAAATAACCGGTTTTTCAAAACCATATTTTCAAAAATAACTGCATGATTTAAACAGCTTAAAAGTGTTTTATTTATTTTATCTTTGTGCGTATACGATGAAGTGTCCTGAAAGGGCTCTCTTTACAAAACAATCTTACTACAACAATTGATAGCAAGTTACACCCCAGTTCTATTGTTATACTTCATAGTTTCTATTTCTGACACAATTGTAAATTGAATAGATCTATTGTTACGAATAACAATGGATTTTGAGCACAGGATGTGACGAGCGGGGTTTCTGGAAACCCCTGCTTCTTCATCCCGAAAACACAGTCCATTGTTGTTCATAACAATAGAAATTGTTTTATTTTAATAGCATGAACATAAGAGATTACTAATAGTGTTCACTACAAGTTGTTTCAGACATAAAATGATATTAAAAACATATTTCAGGAAATTCCAATAGCGAAAAAATATTAGCATCTATTTTGAATAGAAAAAATATCATTTAAATACTCCTTTGCTAGAAGCTACAATTTCAATCCCATATGGCAATGTCTTAAAGAACATGCATGTAAAGAACTTTTATTTGAATTATACATTAAAACATATAGTTTTCATTTGGAATAAGTCTTAATCATAAAATAAATATTAATGTTTGGACTGTTGAAGACTAATGATGGCACCCAGTGGCGGATCCAGCCATTTTAAAATGGGTGCCAACCTAGGATAAAAGGGGTGTTCCAGCCATATGTCCCCATTCAAAAGCATTGATCGTAAAAAAAGGGGGTCCCAACCCCCGGAACCCCCTTTTTTTTATTGCCCCCAAAAAGGGGGTTCCTACATATGCAATCTGTATTTTAGTATGTTAAGCGTGTCCGGTCGTCGGGTTTCTAATCTAGACACACCTATCCCTTAATATGTTCGAATATGAATGTTTGTTTAATGTTGAGAAAAGGGGGCTACATTAAACTATGATTACCTTCATTAAACTGATACATGTAAGTACTTTGGGTTATAAATATTGCGTTATCTTCAGTCTCTTCTGCCAAATTCAACGCCTGACTCAAAATGTCGTCCGTCTTATACCCGTCCATATTGACAACTACATACAAGGAGCATGATGTATTTTTTTTTTTTTAATAAGAATCCACGATACGGGCAACCTTGACCTGCTGATCAATATTAGTAAATGGACTTAACGGGAATATGCAAAACAGCAACTTTGACATTTTAAAATCTACTCACTTGTCAAAGTTTGAATGAAGAGCGTCAAAGTAAGGTTACTAGTGGGTTTCATTTAAAAAAAAACAAAACATTTTTTCTTATTAATCACGGTTTGATATTGTCAATAAAATGATATCCGTTTTCATTTAATATTCAATCAAATATAGGATTTAGCATCGTGTAAGTTAGTTATACACTTCGGGATACGGCGTGTCTGGATAAGAAACGCCGGAGTGTATAACTATTACTTATACTTTAATGTTCATGACTTACGAGTATTTTTCTCGTTAGATTTCTTGTGAAATTGATCGATGAGCGGCATTTACAAATACCGTAAAAAGAATATGGCGTTAACGTCAGTGGACAAGCAACCCAACGAGAAAAATAAAATTTAAGAGGCATCTATAACTAGTTTTGAGTTGGAAAATCATTCAATCATGCCATGTGATTCTTTTTAGGTTTGTGCTTTTTCGATTTATGAAGAAGTCAGTTTTAGAAAAAATTAAGTGATTGACGCCAAAAGGAATACAAGATGTATGAAATAAAGTTACAACATAAGTTTACAACTACGTACCTAGGTGCATTTAATAAAGTAACATTTGAACTTATTATATTATTATCATTTTTTTAATTGTCATTTTATTTCTATGTATATTTAATGTTACCCGATATGGAGTACTCCTAAAAGATAAAATTCACTTGAATGAGTATTTCTAGTGTATATGCATATTTCACATGTACAATATACGGAAATGACACGGCTGGGTATTGTAAAGTTACTGAAGGAAGATTACTGTCAAATTCATATCCCCGGGCGAAGAAATTACCGGTTTGTCAGAACGGTTAGGTGTAATTTGTGCCAACTATCATATTGAAAAGGTTTGAATCGCGCCCATCTCTTCTTTTCTTATAATATGAATTGGGCCAATAAATGGAACTTAATTGTGCCATATTTACCTCTCAATGATTAACCTATTTACATGTAGCATTAGAATGCTCACTTGAAAGGATGTCTGATTTTTTAAAGGTAGAGTCTGACAGAGGGCGTGAAACCTGTCGTGGTTGTGAAGATTATAAAGTCCGCCAGGCTTTTATAGAGCAAAATGGAGAAATTAGATGGCAAAATAATGCGCGCTGTTAAATCATGCTTTGCAAGGCTATTTTCATTTTGAATGGTGAATAAGATCACATACACGAATTAAGAATTAAGCATTCAGAAACTGGCCCCGTAAATAGGAGGAGGAGTCCAGTTATTAAGAAAATATCAAATTAAAAGTATATTAGTCTATAAAATTTGCGCAATTATATGCTTGTTTTATTGGCGCAATAAATGCTGCAGTTTTCAAAATATAGTGACGCAAAGAGGAATTGGCGTAATTAAGTTGTGGCGCAAATTAATTCTTTTCAGCACAAATGGATATCGGCCTTTAAAGGGGGGGGGGCAAGGGGGGTTCCAATAACAGCAAAACAGTAAATTGATTTGGCTTAAAACAGATAACAAGGAATTGAAAAGGGATAAAAACAGATAACAGTAAAT
Source organism: Mytilus coruscus (assembly GCA_017311375.1). Taxonomy (NCBI): domain Eukaryota; kingdom Metazoa; phylum Mollusca; class Bivalvia; order Mytilida; family Mytilidae; genus Mytilus; species Mytilus coruscus. The sequence goes on from CM029607.1 coordinate 63,951,127, forward strand.
GAAATATTCAAATCAGTCGGGTCCAGGAAAAATCCGGTATTATACTATCTTATTATAATCCTTTGTAATGAATTCCATTTTCTATGAACATGTTTTTAGAGTTATATATCTAGAATTGGTCTACTCAATGTATGATAATAATTTATATGCTCCCGCGACAAAATGATGAGGCCGGCATGTCCGTCCTTCTATCAGTTCGTCCGTCCGTCCCGATTAGGATAAATTGTTTTTCCTGCTATCTTCTCCTACAGTATTGGAGGTACAACTTTAATATTTAGGATGTTCATACACATAATGAAGGTGTGCATGACAACTGGATTTTGATTTTTTTCAAATATTCTGAAAATGAGAGGTAGTTGTACTTAGTCATTTTTTTAGTACTTAGATATAGGAAGATGTGGTGTGAGTGCCAATGAGACAACTCTCCATCCAAATAACAATTTATAAAAGTAAACCATTATAGGTCAATGTACGGCCTTCAACACGGAGCCTTGGCTCACACCGAACAACAAGCTATAAAGGGCCCCAAAAGTACTAGTGTAAAACCATTCAAACGGTAAAACCAACGGTCTAGTATATATAAAAACGAGAAACGAGAAACACGTATAAATTACATAAACAAACGACAACTATTGTACATCAGATTCCTGACTTAGGACAGGTGCAAACATTTGCAGCGGGATTAAACGTTTTAATGGTACCAAACCTTCAACAGCAACTTTGACATTTTAAAATCTACTCACTTGTCAAAGTTTGAATGAAGAGCGTCAAAGTAAGGTTACTAGTGGGGTTTCATTTAAAAAAAAAAAACATTTTTTCTTATTAATCACGGTTTGATATTGTCATTAGCATCGGTGTAAGTTAGTTATACACTTCGGGATACGGCGTGTCTGGATAAGAAACGCCGGAGTGTATAACTATTACTTATACTTTAATGTTCATGACTTACGAGTATTTTCTCGTTAGATTTCTTGTGAAATTGATCGATGAGCGGCATTTACAAATACCGTAAAAAGAATATGGCGTTAACGTCAGTGGACAAGCAACCCAACGAGAAAAATAAAATTTAAGAGGCATCTATAACTAGTTTTGAGTTGGAAAAATCATTCAATCATGCCATGTGATTCTTTTAGGTTTGTGCTTTTTCGATTTATGAAGAAGTCAGTTTTAGAAAAAATTAAGTGATTGACGCCAAAAGGAATACAAGATGTATGAAATAAAGTTACAACATAAGTTTACAACTACGTACCTAGGTGCATTTAATAAAGTAACATTTGAACTTATTATATTATTATCATTTTTTAATTGTCATTTTATTTCTATGTATATTTAATGTTACCCGATATGGAGTACTCTAAAGATAAAATTCACTTGAATGAGTATTTCTAGTGTATATGCATATTTCACATGTACAATATACGGAAATGACACGGCTGGGTATTGTAAAGTTACTGAAGGAAGATTACTGTCAAATTCATATCCCCGGGCGAAGAAATTACCGGTTTGTCAGAACGGTTAGGTGTAATTTGTGCCAACTATCATATTGAAAAGGTTTGAATCGCGCCCATCTCTTCTTTTCTTATAATATGAATTGGGCCAATAAATGGAACTTAATTGTGCCATATTTACCTCTCAATGATTAACCTATTTACATGTAGCATTAGAATGCTCACTTGAAAGGATGTCTGATTTTTTTAAAGGTAGAGTCTGACAGAGGGCGTGAAACCTGTCGTGGTTGTGAAGATTATAAAGTCCGCCAGGCTTTTATAGAGCAAAATGGAGAAATTAGATGGCAAAATAATGCGCGCTGTTAAATCATGCTTTGCAAGGCTATTTTCAAATGACTCATGCACAATCATTTTGAATGGTGAATAAGATCACATACACGAATTAAGAATTAAGCATTCAGAAACTGGCCCCCGTAAATAGGAGGAGGGAGTCCAGTTATTAAGTAAATATCAAATTAAAAGTATATTAGTCTATAAAATTTGCGCAATTATATGCTTGTTTTATTGGCGCAATAAATGCTGTAGTTTTCAAAATATAGTGACGCAAAAGAGGAATTGGCGTAATTAAGTTGTGGCGCAAATTAATTCTTTTCAGCACAAATGGATATCGGCCTTTAAAGGGGTGGGGGCAAGGGGTTCCAATAACAGCAAAACAGTAAATTGATTTGGCTTAAAACAGATAACAAGGAATTGAAAAGGGATAAAACAGATAACAGTAAATGAAATATTCAAATCAGTCGGGTCCAGGAAAAATCCGGTATTATACTATCTTATTATAATCCTTTGTAATGAATTCCATTTCTATGAACATGTTTTTAGAGTTATATATCTAGAATTGGTCTACTCAATGTATGATAATAATTTATATGCTCCGCGACAAAATGATGAGGCCGGCATGTCCGTCCTTCTATCAGTTCGTCCGTCCGTCCCGATTAGGATAAATTGTTTTTCCTGCTATCTTCTCCTACAGTATTGGAGGTACAACTTTAATATTTAGGATGTTCATACACATAATGAAGGTGTGCATGACAACTGGATTTTGATTTTTTTCAAATATTCTGAAAATGAGAGGTAGTTGTACTTAGTCATTTTTTTAGTACTAGCTGCATAAAGAGATCATGGTTTGTCTTGCTATCTCCTCCTACAGTTTTGGAGATATAGCTTTAATATTTTGTAGGATGTTCATACACATAATGGAGGTGTGCATGGCCACAGGATTTTGATTTCTTTTAAATATTTTGAAAATGACAGGTAATTGGACGTCAATTTTGTTGTTGTAAAAGCTGCATAAAGACATTTTGATTTCATAAGAAAATAAATGAGGAATGTGTACATGTAACACAGATGATGCCCCCGCTTGCATATCATATTAAGTTAAAAGGGGACATAACAGAAGAACGTTTAAAGTGACACTAACAAAATTTGTACTTGATCTGAGTTTTGTAGTAATAAGCATTGTGTATAAGTTTCATTACATTTGGTTGAGGCAAACTAAAGTAAGTGAACGGAAACGAAAAATTCATCAATTTTTTCATTTGTAAAGGGGCATAACTCTAGAAAAGTTAAAGTGAAACCACCAAAATTCAAATTTAATCCCTATTTTGTGGTAATAAGCATTGTGTATAAGTTTCATAAGATTTGGTTGAGGCTAACTTAAGTTAGAGATCGGAAACAAAAAATTCAGCAATTTTTCCATTTGTAAAGGGGCATAACTTTAGAACGGTTAAAGTGACATCACCAAAATTCAAACTTGATCTGCATTTTTGTGGTAATAAGCATTGTGTATATGTTTCATTACATTTGGTTGAGGCAAACTAAAGTAAGAGAACGGAAACGAAAAATTCATCAATTTTTCTTTTGTATAACACCAAAATAGTAAAAGTGACGCCACCAAAATTCAAATTTGATCTGTGTTTTGTGGTAATAAGCATTGTGTATGAGTTTCACAATATTTGGTTGAGGCAAACTAAAGTCAGAGAACGGAAACCAACTATGGGACGTACGGACGGACGTTCGGATGTACAGACGGACAAGGGTAAAACTTAATGCCCCCTCCGCTATGGCGGGGGCATAACAAATATAGATCAACACACATAGTGCTAAATTTATATAATTTCCTATGGTCAGGCTAGGATCATTTTTGTCTTACAGACGTAACAATTTCAAGTTGTATGCCAACATCACTGTTTGTCAAATCTAAAATATGTGGAACTATACTCATGCATATGGCAGAGCAGAAAAAGGGGGGAGGGGGGCGTTGTCCATATCTAGTTATGGAATACTTTTTTCAGCTTTTATTTTTGTACTTTATTAAAAGAAACTCACACATGCTTGTAATTTAAAGAGTGTGTGTATTCTTAGAAAAGAATCACAGAACTGAGTCTGTGTTCCTTATTATATAAAAGGTGTTTCAGTTAACTTCTTGTATGGAAATAGGCCTTAACTGTGACCCTCATCAGGTATTCCTGGCCATATATTTTCCTTTTTATAATATTAAAAATTGTATGAATTTAATATGTACCTACAGGAATACAAGGAACATTATCCCCATACGTAAAAATCAAGATAATTCTAAATACATAAAATTGAGAATGGAAATGGGGAATGTGTTAAAGAGACAACAACCCGACCAAAGAGCAGACAACAGCCGAAGGCCACAAATGGGTCTTCAATGCAGCGAGAAACTCCCGTACCCGGAGGCGTGCTTAAGCTGGCCCCTAAACAAAAATGTATACTAGTTCAGTGATAATGGACGTCATACTAAACTCCGAAATATAAACAAGAAACTAAAATTAAAAATCATACAAGACTAACAAAGGCCAGAGGCTCCTATCTTGGGACAGGCGCAAAAATGCGGCGAGGTTAAACATGTTTATAAGATCTCAACCCTCCCCCTATACCTCTAGCCAATGTAGAAAAAACAAACACAAAACAATACGCACAGTAAAACTCAGTTCAAAAGAAGTCCGAGTCCGATGTCAGAATAGGACATAGGTTACAAAAGAAACTAAACAAAATGACAATGATACATAAATTAACAAAGCAGTTACTAACATGCCAGCTCCAGACCTCAATTAAACTGATTGAAAGATTATGTCTTCATCATATGAATATCAAATACAATCCCTCCCGTTAGAGGTTTAATTAGTATTATACCATCATAAAATATATGAGAAGAACATAACCCGTATCATGCCAACAACTGGTTTTAGAATAAATGTGTTTATTTCCGATGCAAAGACCCTATAAGTGAATCAATATTAAAGCCAAAATATGCAATCTTTAATGACCTGACAACCACTGGCGGATCCAGAAATTTTCATAAGTGGGGGCCCATTGACTGCCTAAGAGGGGGCTCGCTCCGGTCATGCTTCAGTGATTTCCTATATAATCAACCAGAAAAGGGGCCCTGCTCCCCCCCCCAAAAAAAAAAATCCGCCTCTGTCAACAGTATCGTAACTATATCCCTTCTTAATAAGTCTGTTTAAATGTTCATGTTCACAGAAAATAGAATTTATTACAAAGAATAATTATAAGATATAATACTGGAATGGTTCTGGGCCCGACTGATATTAATATGTTTATGTGATGATCCGTGATGTGTATATGTTAATAGAATCCTTCTTCGAATACTGGACCACCATATTACTAGTGAAAAGACCCCAATGTTCAATGATTTTCAATTTCTACCGAAGATTGGCTGTCAAAATGCTAACATTCCAATTTTCAATAACAGTTAACAGCAAATACATTCTCACAATAACAGATAACAAAAAAACTAAAAGTCCAATAACAGCTAACAAGGAATAAGACAATAACAGCTAACAGCAAATATATTTTCAGAATAACAGATAACAAAGAATTAAATTGCCTCAAAACAGCATAACAGTTAAACCCCTTGCCCCCCCTCTTTAAAACACCGTTTGTACACTAACAAATGTGTATTTATCTTTTACGCTGTCTATTAAAAAAAAACAATGTTATTTCAACTGATCGGGCGGAGCTTACTTTTTAATTTGCATAAGGACAGTCTATTTGAAGATGTGTGTGATAAGGATGATTGTCATTATAATTATTATTTATTTCTAATCACCTATCAGTGTCATCAAACGAATTTACAAAAGAATCAGTGTATGATATGGGACGAATAGAATAATTTAAAATAAAACGTATTTACATGTGCTATAGCTAAGCATTTTGAAGTATCGGCTATTGTATTATTCCAATTAAAAAATAACTAATAGTGAGATTAATATTAATATTTGTTACATTTAATATTTAATATACATATAAAAGTAAAAGTAAAATCTTGAAGGGAAATTCTTATTGCTGTTCAATAAAGGAAATCAATTAGGTCTAAGTACCATTTTCAAGTTATCCGACTTCTAGTGCATTAAAGTTATCAAGTGAAATCTTTTTTAACTATTGTCAAGAAGTTATTGCACTTTTTAAGATATCCTTACCATATTATTATCTTCAAGAAAACAAAAGATCCCTTGTAGAATAGTCACGTACGCGGATGTTTTTTGGGAAAACTTCCTTCTAAATACTTCACCAATAAGCTTTTACCATGAAAGCCACGACTTTTGTTGATTAATTCACATTTTTTTAAACCTACATCCACTTTCATACTTTTAACTAGTCAAAATACATTTTAACAGTCTGTGGCAAATATTACATGAATTATAAAAAAAGATTAGCTATGGGGGAAAGTTAACAATGTATTCACCTAAACTTTTGTATAATCAAAAAGTATTAACAAAAATACCAAATTCCAAGGTGAATTAAAAAAGGGGGAGTCCATAAAAACTGACAAAATCAAACGTTATCAACCAATGGAACGAATAGAAATTAACTGTCATTTTCCTGACTTGGTACAAGCATTTTCAGAAGAAAATGGTAGGTCGAACATCACATGTTTACTATCGGTGTTCTTTTAAGAATTAATGTTTAGCTTATCTCATGGAACTAATGTTAACTTTTATTGGATGAAATGTATAGAATCTTTTCTTAATGAAACTGGTTTATCTTATGTATGGTTAATTCAAACTTGTATTAATGAAATTTAGTTAAAGACTGCTGTTAGAACATCTCTCCAAGATCAGTTTAAACAAACATGGTATTCAGATATTCAAACGAACCCGAAAACATTAAATTACCGCCTTTTTAAGGAACTTTTTGGATTCGAGAAGTATTTAGATGTTTTGGAACCCCGTGATATTTACACCCTCTGTCAATTTAGACTAATTAACCATAGATTACCAATAGAAAGTGGTAGATGGAAAAAATTCAGAGAGATAAAAGAATATACGAACAATGTGACTTAAAAGATCTTGGAGATGAATTTCATTATGTAATGAAGTGTAAAATGGCTATAGAAAGAAAAAAGTATATTGATAAAAAGTATATTGATTATCCAAATGTAATCAAATTCATGGAAGTTATGAATATGACAAAAAAATCATATTTAAAAAAGCTATGTACATTTATAAGGCATATTAATGCATGTGTGTGTTCTCCTGGCTAAATTCAACTTAGATTTGTAAATAGTGTACATATTATGTTTTTTTTTTTTTTGATATCTGTCCTATTTATGACATGTAACTTCTGTATACCATTGTATTGACAACTGTTTATCAGAATAAAGATATATATATATATATATATCAAGAAACTGAATGTTAAATGTACTTGCAGTAATCATAATAACAACATACAGGACTTCTATTATATTTCTTCTTTTCTTTTTTATCCTCCTTGATGATTTTATGCTTTAATATTATAACGTTTAAAATTGTAATATGATGTATATAAAGATTACTTTATAACTTGTGCCTCAAACTTTTGCTGTGTTTTGCAGAAATAAACTATACACAAAAGACATTTATTTATTGTGGCAGTATGGTTCCTATTCTAAGATTTATTTTACAAATTTATGGTATCTCATACAAATTTTTTTATAGTAATATTATTGATTAAACTACCACTGTAAGCATTGCCCTTAGAATATTTTCTTTTGACATTTATAATTTTGTAATGTAGTTTTGAAGTCATTTCGTCTTGCATTAAGGGTAATCAATTTAAAATTCAAACATATGATATATTTTTGGTATAGCACACTATTAGGATATTTTTCCGCAGTGTTGAGGAGTTGCTGTATGTCTGTGTGTTTGTTTGCGGTTAACGCAACTTTCAACGCCCTTGGTTATATCATGGCGGCCATTTTTTATTGGGAGGAGCCAAAGAGTACCACCGGCCACAGGAAAACTATTTCACTGTAAGACGACATTGTTTCGATATCAGCGTACTTTGAATTTGCTTTAAGTAACTGCGATCATTCTTTAAATCGACATACTAGTAATTCTGCAGTCATGCCTTTGTTTATTTATTAAGTCTACTATACAAATGGAGGATGAGTATTAAAATTTTATTGAATATCGCCAAATATTTGTAGTTTGTCTCTCGTTCTTTGTGGATACATCAAGAAGCATACATGTTCTTAAGGTTTCTGTAATTTTTATAATTAGATGTAGTTAATCTCGTTTGTACATACGTCCATTGGTTTCCGAATACAAACTTGAGTAAGCCTTTAAATTCTGAAATCATTTCAAATATGGAAAAAAGTGTTAGAGATCCCAAAGCACACATCCTGTTTCAATTTGATTGCTTTTATTTTTTGTTTAGTGGAGTAATACCCCTTGATATAGCATGAAATAGGATAGTGTGTGGTTTCCTCGAAAATACCGTGGATAGGCCTCTATCAAATCATTTTAAATTTTGGAAAAGAATTGAAAATGTTGTTATGAACTTATGAACCATTAAACAAAGATCTATGTCGAATTTTACCGAGTTAAGAGTATTTTTAGAGCCCATGGAAAAAGGTTTGGTTTCCGGACAGTAACGCGCTTAATCCTCTACCAAATCATCTGAAATATGAAATAGTTGAAAGGGGCATCCAGTTCCAATTTCGTTCCAGAGTTATGACCATTGGCACTCAAACCACATCTTCCTATTTATATTTATGGCCCTTCATCAAGAAAATAATCAATAAAGAATAACTGATAACATCCATGTCTACAATAGGCGGGGGCTTCTGTATCTCATGGACACCATTTTTTTTCAAATTTTCAAATTTTGAGTTTACCTCACCTTTTTTAAACGAAGGATTAATGGTTACTCTAAATTTTAAAATTATAAAATAAAAAAGAAAATTTTTACTACAATATTTAATAACAGAACTTTTCTTTATTTCACTTTTTCCTAGTACGTTATAACCTGAACTTGAAATGGATCCAAAACGCAAAATGTTCTTGTATTTCTGGATCTTTGTAAAACTTTTGGTCTTCTAAATCATGAACGGCTCCTTTAAAAATTACACTAATAGAAACTTTCTTTACTCCACTACATTGGTTTACTTCATATTTGACTGATAGATCAACAAAAGTTGCACATGCTAAACACGTTATTCTGTTCTAGAAATGTCTTTTCTTTGGAATGATAAAAACAAAATAATACCGTAGTTAATGTGTCAAAAACAATGATTCAAAGCAGAAACTGTCTGCCATTTGTAATGAAACATTTGCTATATCCATTAATTGCCAAGTTGAACATATGAATTACAGTCACTGTGAAAAGGTCCTTGGTATATTTTGTTGACGCAACTCTGTCTTGGTTTAATTTGGTCATATCAATGATGGTATAAAAAATGTTAATACTGAAAGAATCAAGAAATATCAGCATCAAAATGCAATAATTTTATTTAAAATGCATATATTTTTCCACATTTTAATAACTGTTGTAGTAGCAACTTTTTCAATGCAGCTTGAATTATGTAAACGAACATAAAATTATAAAACCATCTTTTGAGTTATTCCAGAAAAACAACAAGTCATTATCAATTTAAGGAATGACTGTAATATGTTTTCTGTCTATGAAGAAATAACACAAAAAATGTGGGCCACACTGAATAACCCGCGTAGCTTGTTATTTAAAAGTGTGCATCACATTTTTGATGCTATTTCGAATAGACAGAAAATATATTACAGTCATTCCTTATAATTTAATTCTAAATTCCATTTTTAAGAAGTAAATCATGAAAAAACGTTAATGACGTCACGGTCACATGACAAAATTATGTCTGTGAGCTGATAAAAAAAACTTTCTGCCAATCAGAAGACGTGTTGCATCCAAAATTAAATTATATACAAATACAAAAAAATGATTAGCTTCTAAAAAATCGTTATAATTGTGCCTACAATAACAAACAACCATACAAAACTGGACCTGCATCATCAAATAATTTCATTGTTCTTTAATCAAATACAGAATTAAACAAACCAAGCTAAATTTTCTTTTAAAGGTCATGTGAAATTAAAAATTCAAGAATAAAATAGCCTTTGCATGTCATTATATTTCTATCAAATTAATTCCTATATTGGTTGGTTTCAAGACTTCAAGAAAGTAATACGCGCAAGCGCAGGTATAAAGAACACTTATAAATAAATCAAAGAACTACATCATCACAATTAATTTAATAGATTGACTGGTTGTCAAAAAAAAAAAACGTGGATGATTTTTCTGTAATTGAGTTTGACAGATAACACTACTGCCAAAAGGAAAAAGGACAGATAACTCTGCTGCCCACAGGAAAAGACCAGATAACACTACTGCCCAACAGGAAAAAAAGACAGATAACTCTACTGCCAAAAGGAAAAAGTGCAGATGACACTACTGCCAAAAGGAAAAAGACCAGATAACACTACTGCCCAAAGAAAAAGGACAGAAAACACTACTGCCCAAAAGGACAGATAACTCTACTGCCCAAAAGGAAAAAGAACGGAAAAAAATACTACCAAAAGGACAGATAACTCTACTGCCTAAAGAAAAGAGGACAGATAACACTACTGTCAAAAGGACAGATAACTCTACTGCCCAAATGGAAAGAGGACAGATAACACTACTGCCAAAGAGGAAAAAGAACAGATAACATTTCTGCTCAAAGGAAAAAGGACAGACAACTCTACTGCTCAAAAGGAAAAAGGATGGATAACACTACTCCAAAAGGACAGATAATACTACTGCCCTAAAGAAAAGAGGACAGATAACACTACTGCCAAAAAAGAAAAAAGACAGATAACACTACTGCCAAAAGGAAAAAGGACAGATAACACTACTGCCCAAAGGAAAAAGGACAGATAACTCAACTGCCCAAAAGGAAAAAAGACAGATAACACTTCTGCCAAAGGAAGAAGGACAGATAATACTACTGCTAAAAGGAAAAAGGATATATATTAACACTACTGCCGAAAAGGAAAAACGACAGATAACTCCACTGCCAAAAGAAAAAAAGGATGGATATCACTACTGCCTAAAGGAAAAAGGACAGATAATACTTCTGCCAAGAGGAAAAGGGAAAACACCTTTGTCAATAGGAATAACGACAGATGAAACTTTTGCCAAAAAGAAAAAGGACAGATGACACTACTACCTGAAGGAAAAAGGACAAATATCACTACTGCCAAAAGGAAAAAGATGAGATTACTCTACTGCCAAAAGGAAAAAGGGACAGATAACGCTTCTGCCCAAAAGGAAAAGGGCAGATAACACTTTTGCTCAGAGGAAAAGGAAAAAACATTTTTCAAAGGAATAAGGACAGAAGACACTTTTTCCAGAGGAAAAGGGACAAATATCACTTCTGCCAAAAGGAAAAAGATTATATTATTCTACTGCCAAAAGGAAAAAAAAGACAGCCAACACTTCTGCCCAAAGGAAAAGGGACAAATAACACTTTTGCCAAAAGGATTAAGGACAGATAAAACTAGCGCACGAAAGAAAAAAGTACAGATAACACTACTGCCCAACGGATAAGTATAGATGACACTAACACCCGATGGAAAAAGTACAGATAAACACTGCAACAAAATCTTTGAATATTGTTTTTATCGGTACTAACATTAACTTTGTTATTAGTCAATTAAAACATACCTTAATGTGTATACTTATACATTTATGAACACTTACGGTCCTACATACTGTCGATACTTATATTTTGGCATTGTACATGTTTTTCTTGCCCAGTTTATAATATATTTACACTAAATCCACTGGATGCGTACTGATTGTTAAATTAGCATGGGGAAACATAATTTATTTATTACTTTTGTACTAGCTTTCAATAATTGCGAGTACTCTTATATCTGTACTTTGTGTCTTAAGTGTTTTTGATAGTTTTTTTTTTTCTTTTGTGTTTCGTAACTCGACCACATTGTTTATGTGCTTGCCATAAGACAGGAGCCTGTAATTCAGTGGTTGTTGTTGGTCGCTGTTTATCATATTTGTTTTTCTTTTATCGTTTGATACTAAATCGGGCCATTGGTTTTCTAGTTTGAATTGTGTTACGTTTGGTCATGTGGCATATAACGTCACAGTACCCAAATTGCACCGAGTACCCAAATTGCACCTATTTATCAAAGATAGCGGCGAATATCTTACAAGTTTTCTTAGGGACTAATCAATTCGTATTTTTTTTATAATTTGACATTATACAAGTCTTTTAAATAGGTAAATATATTTATATATTTACAAAACGTTTACAGTATATATCAACAGATGAAGTATTCACTGCCAAAAGTTAAATCTACGGAAACGTCGCCATGCGACGTCCACAAAAAGTCATCTTTTGAAAATGAGCAAATAAAATATGTTACCAGCACCCATTTCTTTAAAATGAATAGTAAGCATGGACTAATGTCAAATTGTTCTAAATATTTGAAGAAATAAAACAAAACATCTGTTATTCGATTTTAAAGGATGTGAATTTAAGCATGGATGCAATTTGGGTACTCCACATTGCAGAATCATGGATCGTTTGGAGGTTGGTTCAAACCCATTTTTCTATGATTCAATACGGATTCAAAATTAAATTGGTGGAACTATATATTAAATAAGGATACATCTACAGAATGAACACAAAATAGAAAATTTTGTCTGAATCCTTAATAAATGTAGGTGAAAAAACTGTCAAAATAGGTGCAATTTGGGTACCCCCACGTTAAGCTTATTATACGGTATGGGTATTGTTCTATGTTGAAGGCTGAACGGTGAGCTATAGTTGTTTACATGTACGTTGTTTAGTCTCAGATGGATAGTTGTCTCATTGGCAATCTTATCACATCTTCTTAACATTGTACAAATACGAAATACTATACATTTCTGACTTGATCCATTTATTTATTTATTTATTTTTATTTATGTTTTTTTTTTTATCGTATGCTAGTAACGCTCTGATTAAAGCAATGAATACCTGGAATTTCATATAAAAGTAAATAAGAAATGTACTCGTATGATGTATGGAATTTTCATTTACATGATATAAAAATAAATGGGAAATACGCTAAAAATCCTGTTATAGAATTATAGAAATACGTCGACTACAACGTCATACGATTATATCAGAGAGAGGAAGAAAAGGAAGATAGCATAAAATGACATAATCAAACATACATACTTTAAAATATAAATAGTATGAATAGCTGTACAGTTTAAAACACAGAAAATATTGTCTATTTCTTCGCTGCTAACGTTTTAGTGTCTTCCAGGATAAACATCATATCGTCTAAACATCAACAAGTATAATTAGATAAAAATCGACTCATTGTCAAATATTTCAATTCCTGACATTTTGTGAAGTTTATCAATTAAAAAAAAAAATAATTTCGGATCGAAAGAGAAACGTTTGAATGTTTTATTTAGCTCTTTAATATAAGAGAAAACAATTTTAGCTTGTTCCTGGCATCCACAAATTGATAAAGCTACAGCTAAACATTCGCTGGTGTCAGCGATTGAATAATCATTAGAGTTAAAATGTGCATCTTGACAGGCTGCCCTAATATCAAGTAAGGCTTGTGTACTCGTATGATGTATGGAACTATCATTTAAACGATATAAACATAAGAAACGTAGAAAATATAAATACACATTAGGACATATATAGGATTGAGTTGTATTCTGTACTTTGAGTTCTTGTGGATTAACTTTCGAGTTTAAATAAAAAGATATTTCATCTATGACATGACGCCTGTAGACATTTAACCTATTCCACACACCGGAGAAGATCCCTTCTTTTTCAATATCGTCAAGATTGCTGCTATAAAGTTTAATCGAATTCATAAACAATTTATTATCCGAACAATTGACAGAAGCATGTAAAATAAGTTGTAGAGCTATTTTATACTGACAAAAACCATAAAAGCAGGTAGCTAAATAAAGCCATCCAGAAACAGCATCTGCATGAACTCCAAGGTAAAAATACGGTAAATATCGCTTTGATAAGCTATACTTATATCTGTTTGGCAAATCAATGTGAATATCGAAAGTTTTTCCAAATATTTGGCAAAATCTGCAAAATACTATTGATGGTATAAACCGATCCGATTTAATGTCAAGAAATCTACGGATTATGTGACGCCCATAGAATTGACATGACGCATCATACAAATTGTGATTCATTACTTTTATGGGTAGAAAACTTAACATGCCAAAAACCCGGAGTTGAGCACTTGTATTCAGTGTAGTACTTATAGTGTTTATTTCACAACAAATCCTTTCTGTTTTAGATTTATTTGTGTGAACAAATAAACCGCTGTAGAAATGTGATAATGTCTTGCTGTTCCTAAAACAACCCAGACCCTTTGAATACAGTTCTGCCAAGCAATTTACCAGTTTGAGATGCTGATCATGGTTAAAATTTTGCTCAAACAGGTTGTTTTCTGTAATAAAGAAATGAGGGAGAAGTTCGTACGTTACGCAGTATATCAGACGCTTAAAGCATTTCATAAAACATGGCCAAATATTTTCTGGTCGCCACATTGATGGATCAGATTCCTCGGAAACCCAGAAAATAATGGTTTTCAAGAAATATGAACATATCAAGCCTTTCAAACTGTATCCCTTATTAATCACTTCCTTTAATAGAAGTTTCATAAGTGCATAACATAGGAGCTGGGTGTGCGTAAACGAGAATATTAGATGTTTTTCTGCTACGGAAAAAGAAATTCTCCATTCCAGCTGTTCGTTTGGAGATTCCTTACAACCTATTGGTACCAAAAGTATACCATATTCACATATTATCGATACCAACTTAGGAGACGGCCAGTAACGTTCTCTTTTTAACCATGGCTGTGCTTGTTTGATCCACTCTGGGCATCTTAAACACAACGCAAAATCAATTGTGCCATCTTCGATACTATCAGATATACATGGACCATGTAAGGTGGCTAGTGAACCCATGATCAAATTAACTATAGATAACATCCAAAGTCGGACATCACCGCTAGCAAAAACGTATTCCTCGTTTCTTGGCGCACACATCATATGCACTACAGGATGATAATAACAACTGTGTCCTTTCAGTTGAGTAAACCCAGGCTTACAGGATTCGGTTTCCATTGTGAAATTGTTCGGAATAAGAAAAGAGTCGGCAGATCTTTTCTGACTTATGTGTATAAAGGTAAGCAGACCCATTATATCTAAATCACTTCCCATATCTAACCCTTCTGACCTACTTCCACTAGAAACAAAAGCTGTCTCTCTCTCACAAAAATAATCTAAAGAAGCGTAGTATTGGCGCCTTACTTTAACGACGTCTTCTGATCCTATGATCTCGCACAAGTAGTTGTAAAGTTTTCTGCATACATCAGCGTTAACATCCATGTCTGTAAGATTAACTGTAGAACTCCCTAATAACTCTTCAATATTGGGAAGTCTGGTTTATACTGATGAGCTTGTACTGTAAACATGATGATAAATCATTTCATCTGTGTGTTGGTTGTTTTCTTAATCATACTGAAAAGAGAGATACTGTATATATAAGGGGGGGTTGTTAGTACAAAAAATTTGGTTGATCTAAATTGATTTCCTCCTTTTAAGACGATTGGGTCAATGTCTTTTATATCCCAATAAAGAGAAGTGCTTCAAATTGAACAATATCTTATATATTTTTGTTACCGTTTGATTTAATTCAATTAGCCAAAATATAATCCCTTTAAATATCGAAATGTGAAAAAATACAGGTTGGAGTCAAAATGTCGAACAACATCATAAAGTTCCAAATTGTTATTTTATAATCTAACTGTTTACTTTCATCTACATTCATCTCTAAATATGTTCGTTAACGACCTAGGACACACAATTTAGTTAACAAAATATGAATAAAAAAGAGATACTAACAAGATTTGAAAAACTATATTCACAATGGCAGCAAAGATAAATGCATTTCCATCAAGTTAAAAGTTTGGTTTTTTTTTTTTCTATTAAAAATGAATAATATGTTTATATAGAATATAATGTTACTCACTTGTCACTTCTAAGGCAGATTTAAACGGGGACTATTATTCTAATATATTATGTCCCAGATTTAAATAATACATATGAACTGATGTTAAAATATGTTGCCGGTTCTGAGATTTAAATTAAATTAATGTCTTGCACTTAAAGTATAACTTCTTCATGATTTTGAACATACTTCATACTGCGCAAGCGCAATCAAGAAAAAGGAAGTAAAGTTCCAGGAGTTTTTGAATTCATACAATAATCTTTTTTAAATTATTTTCTTTGCTGAGTAGAAATTGCAATACTTACTCTTACATAATAAATCATCAACCGGAAGTCTAAATTAATCCGCTACTTGTCTCTTACATGATAAACTCATACCATACCGGAAGTCGGAATTAATCAGCTACTTGCCTCTTTTTGTGTTTCTTTATGTATGGCAACCTTGACTTGGTTCAATGTTTTGCTACAATCTGCACAGGGCATTTGAATATACAATTTATGAATTTTAATTTAAAAAAATAGGCCTGTCAGTCGCTAGGACTCAAGTTTATTGCTTTTAGCTGTTATTTATCATACCGCAGATGAAAAAACGTCCGAACTAATTTCAAATCTATAACAAAAATAACCATGTTGAATAATTATAGGCCCACCTTTATCATATGCATATTTCTGACTTAAACTGTAAACTGTTTAACGAATAATACTGATAGGGTATCGTATACAATGGTCTATCAAAGTTTGCAAAACACATTTTATTTAAATCTTGTGTCAGAAGGTTGATTACATTTAAAGATTACTCTTTGTGGTTAACCTTACCTTGTTTAGTTACATTACTAGATAAAGTCATATTTGATGTATCTTTGGATAACGAAACATCATTATATTGTTTGAACAGTGTTGGTTGTCTTTCTGGGAATCGTATCACACTACCAAAGATTAACTTCACTTATTGATTGTTTTTCAGTGTTTTGTCTTTCTTATGGATTATTAGCCTTCATTGTTAAAATGAATAGACCATTTTCATATTTCCAACTTATGACTCCGGAATTTTTTTTTTCGACAGGTATCCTTCTCTGTGGTAGGACATCCTGGTACTCGGTCAAGCAAAAGCAACGTAAATAAGTAAATTCAAGATTTTAATCGGTAAAATTTTGAGGGAAAGTAAACTGATTAATGACTAAATCATCGGAAAACAGTTAACTTTCCCCCAAATTGCACCGATTATATATTTGATTTTACTTCTTTTGGTTGCTCGTAATTGACTGAGTACCAGGATGTCCTACCACAGAGTAGGTAACCTGTCGAAATATTATAGAACCCGGAGTCAAAAGTCGGTAATATGAAAATTGTTTATTGCAAACGTACCATTCTTCGAAAAACGGTTTGACTTTAGATTTATTTTTTCATACTCCTTTAATGGTTAATTTATTTTCAATTCCTTAATTTTCACTTGTCATACGTAACATGACGGGGAATACTAGTGGGAAATAATCTGATTACCCTTCCGGAGCATCTTAAATTACCCCGGTTGCAATGGTTTTAGTGTTTTCAGTCAATTTTCTGTGAAGTGTTTTGTATAATGTTCTTGGTCTTTTCGTCGTTTGTTTTGGACATGATATGGCCATAATTGAACTTTACTTTGGATTCGCATGGCTGTTGGGTTAACGTGATAGCAGTGATTGAACTTGAATTAGGATTTGTATGGCGGTTGAGTGAATTTTAAAGAAATGATTGAACTTGAATTAAGATTTCCATGGCGATTGAATTAACGTGCTAGCAGTGCTTGAACTTGAAAAAGATTCGCATGTTGGTTGAGTTAACGTGATAACAATGATTGGACTTGAATTAGGATTCGCATGGCTTATAAGTGAACTTTATAACAGTGATTGAACTGAATTTGGATTCGCATGGCTTATGAGTTTACGTGATAGCAGTGATTGAACTTGAATTAGGATTCGCATGGCGGTTGCATTAACGTGATAGCAGTGATTGGTTGAGTTAACGTGATAGCCGTGATTGACCATGAATTATGATTCGCATGGCGGTTGAGTGAATTTTATAGAAATGATTGAACTTGAATTAAGATTCGCTTGGCGGTTGAATAAACGTGATAGCAGTGCTTAAACTTGAATAAGATTCGCATGTCGGTTGAGCTAACGTGATAACAGTGATAGAACTTAAATTGGGATTCGCATTGCGATTGAGTGAACTTTATAGCAATGATTGAACTTGAATTTGGATTCACATGGCTTATGAATTTACGTGATAGCAGTTATTGAACTTGAATTAGGATTCGCATGGCGGTTGCGTTTACGTGATATCAGTGATTGGTTTAGTTAACTTGATAGCCGTAATTGAACTTGAATTATGATTCGCATGGCGGTTGAGTGAATTTCATAGCAATGATTGAACTTGAATTAAGATTCGCATGGCGGTTCAATAAACGTGTTAGCAGTGATTGAACTTGAATAAGATTCGCATGTCGGTTGAGTAAACGTGATAACAGTGATAGAACTTGAATTAGGATATGCATGGCGGTTGAGTGAACTTTATAGCAGTGATTGAACTTGAATTTGGATTCGCATGGCTTCTGAGTTTACATGATAGCAGTGATTGAACTTGAATTAGGATTCGCATGGCGGTTGCGTTAACGTGATAGCAGTGCTTGAACTTAAATAAGATGCGCATGTCAGTTGAGTTAACGTATAACATGGCTTATGAGTTTACGTGATAGCAGTGATTGAACTTGAAATAGGATTTGCATGGCGGTTGCGTTAACGTGATAGAAGTGATTTAACTTGAATTAAGATTCGCATGGCGGTTTAGTTAACGTCATATCAGTTATTAAACTTGAATTAGGATTCGCATGGCGTTTGAGGTAACATGATAACAGTAATTGAACTTGAATTAGAATTCACATGGCGATGGAGTGACCTTTATAGCAGTTGGTTGAACTTGAATGTACATTCGTAAGGCGGTTGAGTTAACGTGATAGCATTGAGTGAATTGAATTAGAATTCGTATGGCGGTTGAGTTAACGTGATAGCCGTGATTGAACTTGAATATAGGATTCGTATGGCGGTTATGTAAACATGATAGAAGTGATTGAACTTGAATTAGGGATGAGGTTTTTTGTATGCTTTAATAATAATAATAATTATAATAACTTCTTTATTTAGTCGCATGACAGTTGTGTTACCTTGATTGCAGTGATTGGTTGAGTTAACGTGATAGCCGTGATTGAACTTGAATTATGATTCGCATGCTTGAATTATGATTCGCATGGCGGTTGAATTAACGTGATAGCAGTGCTAAAACTTGAATAAGATTTGCATGTTGGTTGAGTTAACGTGATAACAGTGATATAACTTGAATTTGGATTCGCAAATTTGGATTCGCATGGCTTATGAGTTAACGTGATAGCAGTTATTGAACTTGAACTAAGTTTCGCATGGCGATTGAGTGAACTTTATAGCAATGATTGAACTTGAATTTGGATTGCACGGCTTATAAGTTAACGTGATAGAAATGATTGAACTTGAATTAGGATTCGCATGGCGTTTGAGTTAGCGTTATAGCAGTGATTGAACTTGAGTTAAGTTTCCATGGCGGTTGTGTTAACGTGATAGCAGTGATTGAACTTGAATAAGATTCGCATGTTGGTTGAGTTAACGGGATAACAGTGAGTGAACTTGAATTAAAATTCACATGGCGGTTGAGTGAACTTTAAAGCAAGGATTGAACTTGAATTTGGATTCGCATGGCTTATGAGTTAACGTGATAGCAGTTATTGAACTTGAACTAGGTTTCGCATGGCGGTTGAGTGAACTTTATAGCAATGATTGAACTTGAATTTGGATTGCACGGCTTATAAGTTAACGTGATAGAAATGATTGAACTTGAATTAGGATTCGCATGGCGGTTGCGTTAACGTGATAGCAGTGCTTGAACTTAAATAAGATGCGCATGTCAGTTGAGTTAACGTATAACATGGCTTATGAGTTTACGTGATAGCAGTGATTGAACTTGAAATAGGATTTGCATGGCGGTTGCGTTAACGTGATAGAAGTGATTTAACTTGAATTAAGATTCGCATGGCGGTTTAGTTAACGTCATATCAGTTATTGAACTTGAATTAGGATTCGCATGGCGTTTGAGGTAACATGATAACAGTAATTGAACTTGAATTAGAATTCACATGGCGATGGAGTGACCTTTATAGCAGTTGGTTGAACTTGAATGTACATTCGTAAGGCGGTTGAGTTAACGTGATAGCATTGAGTGAATTGAATTAGAATTCGTATGGCGGTTGAGTTAACGTGATACCCGTGATTGAACTTGAATATAGGATTCGTATGGCGGTTATGTAAACATGATAGAAGTGATTGAACTTGAATTAGGGATGAGGTTTTTTGTATGCTTTAATAATAATAATAATTATAATAACTTCTTTATTTAGAGAGAGGAACTCATTTGGATTACACCAATTTTCAATTAGGCTCTCTTAATACAATACTAATTACATAATAAATTAAACAATACAAATTCAATAATAATGATAAATAAATATGGAATTCAATTTAAACTCGATTAACAATTATTCTATGGCTTTAAAGTACAAATATCATGGCAATGTTAAAAGTACATAGATTTGTAGTTATGTTTTAATTATAATAATGTGTTTGATTTTTTAATTTTACTAGGAAGAGCATTCCAAACTTTAGGTCCACTGTACGAGCAACTAGACTTATACAACTCTGTATTTGGCTTTGGAATTATAACATTATCAGATGATGAAAATCTCAAATCATCTTGTTCAGCATTCACAGACTCTTTTTCCCTTTCGTATCTTTCGCCTCTATTCCACTTACCCGAGCAAAGTATGTCGATCAATATAAAATTTATGCTTGTAACAGATGTATGATCGATAATATCGAATAATTTGATTGGTTGATGTTTTGGTCGCTTTATGTTCAGTGGCAACTATAACACTACTTCATCATAGACCGTTTTGTCTTCTTATCTTTTTTACTTTCTTTTTAATCGTTGAAAATTTTTATTTATCTTGCTTAATCATTTATGTAACTTTGTTTTAATTTTCAAGATGTGTAGATTTGTAAATGTCGCTGATATTTGTTTGTAATGAAGGGTGCTAATGTATTAACAGTTCCTTATTCTATCATGTACACATGCTGTTAAAAAAAAATCTATACATGCGTTTGAAAGAATTAATTATCCTTTTTCTTACTGTTTTACAACTTTTTATGAAAGTTTTTCAATAAGCGTTAATCTTAATGAGAACAATTGTATAGTGAAATAAACAATTTGATGATATTTAATTGATATCTATTACAAGAGAGTAATGTAATTTTAAGATATTTGCAAACATAGGGAAATGTACTGAAAGCAAACTTCCAAATGAAATTGGAAAATCGAAAAAAATTGTATGGTTGAAAAACAAAATTACATTTCATGAACGAGAATTGAAGCAGACTCTTTTTTCTATTTTAGAGAGGTAAAGTTCTTCAAAAGAACGTTGTTTTTTTTTCTGTCAAATTAGCGAAATAAATAATCAATGGATTACACGAGATTAGATATTAGAAATAACACCCCTTATTTTTTTCTTTATATGAGTTTGATTTATCAAAATAAAATCGAGCCTCTTTCGACTGTCCAAAGATCACCAAAGCTGTTGCCAAACAATGGTAGGCTTCTCCGAGAGCACATTCATTATCTTCAAGATGTGTTCTAAATACGGATAACCGAAGGTCTTCAATCGCGTGCATACACTGAAAATCTTCCTGTAACCGATATAAACAGAGAAACCTAAGAAAATGAATGTATACTCTCGATGGTATGTAACCTATTGTTGTAACCTGTACATCTAATTCTGGAGGAATAACTCGAGAATTATAATAAAAAGTTATCTCATTTACAACATGATGCTTATATAGATGTCTCCTTTTCCATATCTTTTGTCGTATTCCTTCTTTCTCAATCGTAGAAATATTACTGGAAGTTAACGTACATATTACGTTGAATAGTTTTCCATTGGTGCATTCCTTCAAAGCATGGAATATAAGTTTAAGAGAAGTTCTGTACTGGCCAAAACAATAGTAATATGTTGCTAAATACATCCAACTGGCAACTGAATCCGTATGAAGTCCCATAAAAAGGTATGGCAAAAATTGCTTCAATAGTTTATATCTATATCTGTTAGGACATTTTGTGTAAATATCCATACTTTTACCTATAAGCTGACAAAACCCACAAAAGGCAATAAATGGCAAGAATCCATTAGGTCTTATATTCAAAATTCTCTTGATAAATACTTTTCCCATTTTCAATTGTTCGGACGGGGTTCCTAAGATACGGAACATTCCTGTTAACCGGAAATATTGCCGTGAATTCATTAGAATAATTGCATTTAATGTACAGCAAACAACTTCTGTATCAGACATCTTTGGTGCAAGAGGGATGTTGTTGAAGAAGTTTGAAAGCAAATGACAATTCCTAAAACAAATTATTCCGTTCGAATACAATTCATTCAGAAATTTTAAAAATCACGATGTTGTTGTCTGTTAAATCTACAATCAAACAAATTGTTCTCGATTATAAAATAATGAGGAAGATATTTGTAGTAAACGCAATATATGAGTCGCTTAAAACATTTCATAAAACATGGCCATATATTTTCTTGTCGCCATATGGATGGCTCAGATTCCTCAGAAACCCAAAATAGTACAGTTTTCAAGAAATACGAACATAGTAATCCATTAAATTTCTCTTGTTTATCAATGACTTGCTTTAACATAAGTTTCAAAAGAGCATAACATAAAAGTTGAGTATGTGTAAACGAAAATATCAGATGTTTTTCAGCGACGGAAAAAGACATTCTCCATTCTAAATGTTCATTTGGCGAATCCTTAGAACCTATTGGTACTAATAAAGTACCATAACTGCATATATTTGACACCAATTTCGGAGAAGGCCAAAAACGTTCCCTTTTAATCCATGGCTGTGCTTGTTGAATAAAAACTGGACATCGCAGACAAACAGTGATATCAAGAAATCCTTCCAATTCGTTCATGTCTGATGCACATGGGCCATGTAAGGTCACAGGCCTAAAGAGGCCGACGATCGAAACAATCCAATATCGTATACGTCCACTTTCAAACCGCAATTCCTGTCCATATGGAGAAGAAAGCCAATTCACTAGTGCATCATAATGACAGCTGTTCCCTTTTAATTGAGTAAAACAAGGTTTACAGTCTTCAGTATCCATCACAAAATTATTCGGAATAAGAAACGAATCGTCTGTTCTTTCTTCACTCACATTCACCAATCTAAATAGACACATTACGTCTATATCACTCCTCATTTCTAAGCCTTCTGCCCTGCTGCCACTAGTAATAAGTGAAAAGTGTTTCTTTTCTGTGAAATAATCTACTGTCGCATAGAATTGCCGTCTTGCTTTTACAACTTCCTCTGATCCTATTGTCTCACACAAACAATGGTAAAGTCTTCTGCAAATGTTTTTGTCAGTTTCCATCTGTAAAAATAAATGAAGTTATTAATAATATGTGAACCATTGCAGTTAAAATCTTGTAACCATTGATTATTTTATATAATGCCAATTTATCATTACAATATGAAACAAAGGATAATGAAAGTTATGTGGTGATTTACACGGGTTTTATATAAAAATAAGAGTATTTGGTATGAGTCGGATCTATGGAACAAAAACTTGTATTGGATGAAGTGTGATTAAACAGTTTTGATCCTCTCATCTGGAATTTTTTGGTAATCTCTGTATCACTTTTTACATTCCTTACCCGAAACTTAAGCAGAAATACATGTAGCGTGCACTAATTTTGTACATGCATTGCAATGAATAAAGGTTTTTAAGTAAGAAAATAAAACACTACTCACTTTGCTCACTCTCCAATGGTTTATATTTGGCTAGATATCAATTTTGGGGATCTGCCTTTTAAAACAGTATCAAGTTAGAATCCAGATAACAATACGCAAGTCTTTTTATAGTAGCACAAATGTATTTTCTTTAAAACTATACAATTTTGTTTCCCCTTCCGTCGTAATTGCTTGAGAGGAAACCACTTAAAACAATGCCTGTGAAAGAGAAAATTCCTTTGTGATTATTAAAATGTGAAATCCCTTAGTTTGACATTTTCAAAGCAATCAGCTACTATCTATCTATTATAGCTTTAAAGATATTACATTTGTAGGCACACACATGACAATTATCAAAAAATCCTCATTTAGAAGCA
This sequence comes from Mytilus coruscus, assembly GCA_017311375.1. Taxonomy (NCBI): domain Eukaryota; kingdom Metazoa; phylum Mollusca; class Bivalvia; order Mytilida; family Mytilidae; genus Mytilus; species Mytilus coruscus. The sequence continues at coordinate 63,975,254 of CM029607.1, forward strand.
CTCACTCATGAAAGAAGTCATAATTTTTGTGAAATAGATGGATCTTGATTAATGCGTTTACCCGTATGTTTCATTTTTTGCCATGACGGCCTTATGTGTCGACTGACCAGTAAAAGAAAACACATACTTTATATATAGATCTTTGAAACAGTTTACGACGGACGCCAAGAGATGACAAAAGATCACATGACTTTTTACACCAGATGGATGAACAAGAACGTAGTTGTCAATTTGAAAGTCAAATAAATACCAAATGTTTAGAAAATTGTAGTAATTAGGGAAAATCTAACAATTGGCAAAAATACTCAAAAAGTCAAGAAACTATTTTGAAACCAATTCAGTCGGCACCAGCATCATATCTGTAACTATAATGTTTCTTGTTAAAATTTATACTATTTGTATTTACTTATATTTTATTTGTATGTCGTTCTTGAACTTAATCACTGAAAAATGATATATTTAAAAACGAGAAACTTCTAAAACATTTCATCAGCAAGTGTTTCAGGGGTAAAAGATTAACTAATTCTGAAATAAAAAATTGTTTTATATGATGGTCTCACGATTTAAAGTATTTACTGGCACAAATACTGCCAATTTCAATTTTTATTTATGAGTATATTCGAAAATCAAAACAAACGACAGTTTCAACAGGTCACAAAAATAAGTACAACAGTTTACCACCCACAAAATTTATTTGTTTTTCTTTCACCACTAATGACTTAATTTGAAAGGTCTCTTATTGTTAATATCATGTTTAATTGTAAATACGAAAATTTGCACATTATTTCACAAACTACACTTTTCGATAAACTCAGACTTTGTGTAAAGTTATAAGTTGACATAAAAGAATAAAATATCTGATAAGTATAGATATAAAGAAAGGAAGTTCAAACTATGTTTACAATAGAGTTAGCTCAAAGGAGGAATTTCTTTTGTTTATTTCAATTTCCTTTCGTATGCATTGTGAACTAAGTGTTTTGCTCTGTTATTCAGTAACTTTCTATCCTTTAATAAAAGTAAAACATCTTTTTGACAAGAGTTGGAAATTGTTTTAAAGAGGACGTTTTTCTCTATACTTTGCAATGGTACTCGAAGTACTATTACATCTTCTTTATAAAAAAAAACAACTGATGTGAATTCCTGGTTTTTATTATAAACACTTAATGCGCAAGATGATGAGAATGTTTTACATTGTGAAACATTGATATGAGTGACACTGGTTAAACAATAGAATAGTGATTTTATTTGTGCTGACGTTTAGGAAAATACATTCCTCTGTAGCATAAATTAGTGTAATTGTTTAATTAATAAGTTTCCAATCCATATTTATATAACTTTTCTGATTGATTTAATTTGTACAACTTGAATGATTTTTGTGGTATTTTTTTCTTGCCTCATTTGTATAGAAGATCGTTGCTTTAACAAAAGCAACTTCCATGATTCTTATTCATTGTTACTATTCTATATTAAACGGTAGCTTAATCATCGATATGGCATTAATAATTTCATCAAATTTTGTTATTTATATATCTGATGTTGCTATGGTTTCAATCTTTGTTTTCATTTGTTAAATAACATATGCATACACCTTTAATTATCTTTAATGTTTCGCACCAAATACTGCTTTATGTTAAGCCACAAAGGATGACGATATATTCATTTCCTCAAGAAATTTACAACCATCTGTGAATGTAACTTTACCGATAACAGTGTAACATTTGAAAAATGTAAATAAAATAAATATTGACAGCCAATCAGTGTTCGTCTTGTTTTTAAATCAACAGAAGCAATGTTAAACTTCTCAATTGAAGGGGGCTTGTAGGACTTTGTAGTCATCCTAAATAAAAGACAGTATTTGCAATAAAATGAAAACAGAATTCATATTTGCTCATAAACATCTTCAAATTATATATTATAATGCAAACTTGATGAGAGAATATGTGTCTTGCGCAGTGCATTCGACATTACAGGTTTATCGATTGTGACATGTGTGAATTCTCATGGTTGGTGATGCATGCATATCAGGAGATGCATACCCTGTCGAGGCACGCAGGCTCGGTCTTTTGGAGTGCGTGCGATTCATTCATGGTATATTAACTTTGTCAATGTTGAAATGTATTTATGAAAATAAGAAGATATGTTTTTATTGCAAATGAGACAATTTTCCACCAGAGACCAAAAGACATAGAAGTTAACAACTATAGGTCACCGTACGGCCTTCAAAAATGATCAAAACCCATACCAAATAGTCAGCTATAAAAGGCCCCGAAATGATAAATGTAAAATAATTCAAACGAGAAAAACTAACGGACTGATTTATGTTAAAAATAAGGAACGTAAAACAAATTTGATATACAACAACGATAACCACTGAATTACAGGCTCCTGATTTGGGGCAGGCACATACAATTTTTTTTTTCAAGATGTGTTGATTGAGGTTGAACTTTATTTTCTTTTATTCATGATTTGCTTACTATTGCTTTATATCTGTGGTACTATTGCTTCATATCTGTGGTACTATTGCTTCATATCTGTACTATTGTCGCACGATTATGTCACCGAAGATTGTATTCGCATTATGATTGTTTTCTTTTATAAATACATTATAGGGATTGCTGATCCGTGCATTTTGTTAAACATTTTTAAAATGATGGTAGACAACCGACTAACACTAGTTTTGCTTGTCATCAGTATTTGAAATTGTCATCAAGTGCAAATATGTATGTAGATTATTCTACATTGTACTTTCTAAATTATTTCATTTGGAATAAAAATCCAGATTTCATAAAATACAAGTAAATTTTTTTCACATTGATTTCACAGTGTAAATCTCATTTGAAATTTAAATATTGAATTCACTTCTTGAGGGGACCTCAGTGGCCGAGTTGTGTAAATAGTTCATCTACAGTGATATGTAGCCTTTCAACTCTTAAGGTTGCGAGCTCGAATACGTTCTTAGAGAGTTCGACTCCTATCTTGACTGACAATGAAAGCCACTTTTTCTGCCGGTGGTCTACGGACAACGTCTTCCTCCAAAAATAAAAACTAGCCGCCATTACAAAGCCAAAGATGCTGAAAATGGCGTTAACAACTAAGCAAGAAACAAACAATACATGCTAATTTAATGAACAGGCTCTATGTAACACACCATCAATCAGCACTTCTTTTATGTAAGACTTATTATGGTGGATATTTGTGATATTACATTTGATCAGAAGGTTTCTTTAAGATATGTTTTAAGTAAGTAAGTAAGTAAGTAAGTAAGTAGATCATTTATTATAGTGACATGTGTAGCATAAATAATAATACAATGGTTATGTTGAATTACACCCGGCCCGTTGGACCTATAAGTCACTTTCAACTTAATGTTCATATTTTCAATAAGCAATGTGAGATTGTTACTTGTAAAGAAGTTCTTTCCTTTTACAAAAAAATAAATTTAAATATTTGGCGGTTTGTCTTTGATGAAGTGTCATCAAATTAGCAAATGTTCTATTATCAATAAAATTACTATCAATGTTCACTGATTCAAATAACAAGTATCTTAAATTATTGTAAGCTTTACAGTACAGTAAGAATTGTTTTTCATCTTCGACAGATCCGTCGTCGCATAAGGTGCAGAAACGTTCATCAGGAGCCTCATTTCTAAATCGCCCAGATTCAATCCGCAAAGGTAGTATACCACAGCGAAATTGTGCCATAACTGATCGTTCTTGTTTCTTGATGTTGATTTTGACATATAGTTCAGTCTCGTACTTATGTTTAATCGTAATGTAAGTCCTTAATATTGGGAGAATATTGATTTTACCAGTCCAATCGTTTTCACAGTATTCCATAATTTTCGTTTTAAATAGTTCAATGTTGCATACATTTACATTTTCATAGCAACTGTCCATGTCCACTTTGTGAAAAATGTCCTTCATCCGAGATCTCCACTGGCCCGATTTGTTACAGTTCCAAAGAAATACCTTTTTCGTAAGTCTATCATTGTCCATTTTTACAAGGCGATTCCATCTTCTTACCATAGAAATGCACCGTCTTAAAGTGGGCTGTAACCATCCTAGTTCACTGTTCAGAGAAACAACTGTTGCAAATCTGTGTAATCCCAACAAGTATCTAACAGCACGGTTTTGTACAGCTTGAATGGAGTGGTATGTTTTATACCCCCAAACACCTGCACAATAGTCAATGACTGGTACGACACACGACTCGAAAAGGGTTTCAAATGTTTTAAATCCAACATCCTTATAATAAGGAATTTTACATTTTTATAAACACAAGGGGAATATATTTTATACAAATATTCATAAAAAAAAAAACTTGCCAAAGATACCAAGCTTTTATTATGATCTCTAAACGTGCGTTTCGTTTAAAAAAAAATCATCAGTGACGCTCGAATCAAAAAAATAAATGATCAAATAACGTACGAACTTGAAGAGCTGTGAGGATCTAAAATTCAAGTGGTTTCCTGTCAAGTAAAACGACGGAAAAGGAAAAGATTTGTATAGTTTTAAAGACAATACAAATAATTGTACATGGGCTACTATAAAATGATTTTTGTATTGTTTTCTGGATATTTATTCTGACTTGTTGGTGTTTTAATCGGAAAATCATCAAACTTTTTATTTAGCCATCTTTAAAGCGTTGGAGTGTAATCAAGGTGAGCAATATGTTTTTTCTTCAAACTTTTTATGCATTGCAATGAATGTATAAATCTAGATTCCATGTACACGGGTAGTAACGTCGTCATATCGATGAACGTTTAGTACAGTGATTTTGTCATAGTTTGGTTAAGTTGGACATGACTGTGTTAAGTGTTTTTAATGACAAACAATGACACAATATAAACATTCGGATTTTTTGCTTAAGGAACTTCTGAACATGAATTCAAGCTTGTAAGTGTCTTTGTTTATGGCTAATATGTTAGTACATTAAAATTTGTATCATATAGTTATAATTTGACACAGAATAATGCTTGCGTAAGTCCAAATTTAAAAGTTGTTATTCGTTTCTTATGCATAAAGTAATTCCTTTCTGTCTGTTACATCACATATTTCGTTATGATATAAACCTGCCATGAATTATTCCGAAAAAAAAGATTCATTTGCACACAATTTGAAATTGCTGAAAATTCGGTGTCATTGTTTGGTTCAGTAGTGTCATGGTTTAGTTCATGTTCGACATGGTTCAGTTCTGTGATTCCTGTCATGTATGATGGAAGAGTAACGATCAAAATAAACCGACATTACGTACAACTATTGAAATACTGTTAAAAAACTATTTTCGCAGATACTTTTTTCGCGTTTAACCTATTCTATCCTATGTTGAGGCAATATATTGTCGCCATGTCCTTAAGTTGTTGTTTTGTTCCCATACCAGTAGATCTGAGTTTCACATATTAACGTTGATCTTCTACTCGCGAAAATACATCGCTTGAGAAAATAAGTCGTCTACTGTAAATTTAAGATATTATCATTATAGTTATCATAATTATAGAACACGCATGTGTAAAGAGATCACGAGGGTAATATATTAATTCATTTCAATAGCAATTTCCTTAAAAGTAGTTTTATTCGGAATACAAAAGGACATAAAAAAGCACATGGTAATATATAATAAGTAGATGCGGTATGATTTCCAATGAGACGACTATCCACCCGAGACCAAATGAGTATTGTATTGTCATTTCGTGGCCTTTTATAGCTGACTATGCGGTATGGGCTTTGCTCATTGTTGAAGTTCGTACGGTGACCAATAGTTGTTAATTTCTCTGTCATTTTGGTCTTTTGTGGAGAGTTGTCTCATTGGCAATCATACCACATCTTCTTTTTTATATATAAAAAATCAGTTGAAAAGGACTTGAATCATCAGATCGATACAAAGCAAAATAATCAAGTCACATAAACACAACAGACACAGAGAACCGATCTGTGAGTATTTGCATTTACTGGAAGTTCCAAGCCAATAACAACTTATTAAAATTCAAGACAAAAAGTGTTTTTTTTGTTTTTTTTTTTAATTTCAGAATGGAATTCTGCTGACAATATTCATCATCATCCATCTCTTTCTCTTTTATTTCTCGTCTAGTCGGGTCAAAAATAAGGCCGTACACAGCTTAACTGTACTTGTATTACACAAAATAACACGTGTATCTTGGAATTTTTCAATTAATTTTTTTCGATCACATTTCATAATGTACATTTTCTCATACTAAATACTAGACCGACAGATATTTTTCTGATATTATCGGAACTTTATTGCGTAAAAGAAAAATGCCGAAACGGGTTAAGAGATACTACACAATACATTTATACAATATGACAAAAACATAATCATTTTTATTCATTCATGAAAATGGACATAATAAACCTATTTCTAATTCGAAATTGTAATCTTTCATATATTCAAATTCGGAACTTTGAAAGTAATTTTCATATTAATTTCACTTATAGTTTATTAAAAAATAAGTTCAAACTGTTGTCCATGTTAACATTTTGTTTCGTGGAGGGCTGAAGACTGAATAGTGCCCTCTCGATATCGTTTGGTTAGTTTTGTAGTTGGTTTACTGTATCATGGGCGTATACCCCCCACCCCACTTTCCGCCATCTCCTTTTATTCATCATTGACATAATCTGGTTCAAATAAAAACAACAGATGTATAGTTTGCTAGAAAAAAAGTGTAAAACAAAGATTATTTTTTACTAGCTGCTACGTTTTGCAACTCTATTTAGACGTCTTTAATCATTTGACCAGTGACGCCTCTCGCGATAATTATCCCCGGCAGAGTCAATCATGGACATATGGAGAAAAGAGTCTAGGTGAAACAGAAGCAACGCTTTCTGTTTTCTAATTTATTATATCGAATGCCAGTTAAAAAGAGCAGTGGCTATATAAATTATATCTGAGGAACACACAAAAAATAAAATTGTACAAATGTACGGTTTTCCGATTACGCCCACCAAATTTGGTTAAAAAGGCTTTTATTTCTACCAATTTCGACATTTTGGTTATCCTGCGTTAATTTCTTAATAACAACAATTTCAATTTAGATCGTTGACTTACAATATATTTTCAATTATGTTATCTCCTTTTTATTTGCTCATTTGAAAAGAACTGAGGCAATCGTTCTGGGAAGTAACCTAACTAATCCATGACCAATTTATCCAAACTATGACAACATCACTGAACTAAACGCTCCTCGAGATGACGACGTTACTACCCGTGATGTAAATCACTTCATAACTATCATTATCATTTTATGAATATTGTAATGATAAAAGGCATAATTGAAAATTAGAAAGTTTAACAAGACCTTAACTGCAGGGGTTAACATATTATTAATTATCAACTTCAATCATTTCTTACAGATGGACACTGACAACGACGTTTGCAGAAGACTTTACCATTGTTTGTGTGAGACAATAGGATCAGAGGATGTCGTAAAAGTGAGACCACAATTCTACGCATCCGTAGATCACTTCACGGAAAGGAAAGACTTTACACTTATCAGTAGTGGCAGCAGGGCAGATGGTTTGAAAATGGGGAGTGATGTAGACGTCATGTATATATTTCAATTATTGAATGTGAGTAAAGAAAGAACAGACGATTCGTTTCTTATTCCGAATAATTTTGTGATGGAAACTGACGACTGTAAACCTTGCTTTACCCAACTAAAAGGAAACAGCTGTCATTATAATTCGTTGACTCATTGGTTTTCTACTCAACAAGGACAGGGATTGTCGCTTGAAAGTTGACGTATACGATATTTGTTTCTTTCGATCATTAGACTTTTTAAGCCAATGATCTTACATGGTCCTTGTGCATCGGACATGGATGTCGATGGATTGTGTGATATAACGATATGTCTGCGCTGTCCAGTTTGAATTAAACAAGCACATCCATGGATTAAAAGGGTACATTACTGGCCTCCGCAGCGAGTTGTGTCATATATTTGCAGTTATGGTATTTTATTTATACCAATAGGTTTTAAGGATTCGCCAAATTAACATTTGGAATGGAGAATTTCTTTTTCCGTAGCAGAAAAGCATCTGATATTCTCGTTTACACATACTCAGCTTTTATGTTATGCTCTTTTGAAACTTATTTTAAAGCAAGTTATTGATCAAGAAGAGCAATTCGATGGACTGCTATGTTCATAAAGAAGGGCAATTCGATGGACTGCTATGTTCATATTTAATGAAAACCATAATTTTCTGGGTTTCTGAGGAATTCGATTCATTCCTATAGCGACCTGAAAATATGCTGCCTTGTTTCATGAAATGTTTTAAACGACTTATTTATTGCATTACCTACAAATGTTTTCCTCATTATTTTATAATCGAAAACAATTTGTTTGAATGCAGATTTAACAGACAACAACATCAGGACTTTTTAATATTTCTAAATGACTTGTATTCGAAAGGAATAAATTGTTTTAGAAATTGTTATTTACTATCGAACTTCTTCAACAACGTTCCTATTGTTTCAAAGAAGTCTGACGTTGAAATTTTTTGCTCTAAACTTAATGCCAGTTCTCTTCAAATGCACGACCGTATCTCCGGATGTTGGGAATGATCAGTATATTAGACACGCCACCTCGGCAATTAAAAAGAGGACAACTATTTATCAAGAGATTTTTTAGTATTACACACAATGATTTCTTGCCGTTTATAGTTTTTGTAGAATTCTGTCAGCTGGTAGGCAAAAGCATGGATATTCACACCAATTATCCTAACAAATATAAATATAAACTATCGAAGCAATATTTGCCGTTCTTGTTCCTAGGACTACATGGGGATGCAGTTTCATGTTAGATGTACTTAGCAACATACTACTATTGTATTGGCCAGTATACTACTTCTCTCAAGCTGATATTTCATGCTTTGAAACAATGCACCCCTGACAAAATATTTGCACTTGGTAGTAAACTTTCTACCCGTCAATTATCTGCGATTGAGAAAGAAGGAATATGACGAAAGATATGGAAAAGCAGACATCTCTACAAGCATCATATTATAAATGAAATATCTTTTTATTATAATTCTCGAGTTATTCCTCCAGAGTTGAATGTACAGGCTACAACACTAGCTTATATACCTCCAATTCATTTTCTACGATTCCTATGCTTTTATAGGTTACAAGAAGATTCCTTGTGTATGCAGGCCATTCGTGACTTACGGATATCTGTCATTAGAAGAGATCTTAACCATGATATATTTTCAGTCGGAGAAACCTACTTGTTTAGCAGTAGCCTTGTTAATCTTTGGACAAAAGAAGGAGGCTCGATATTATTTTGCTAGATCGAATGCCAATAAAGAGAAATGCAAGGACGTTTACTTTTAAACTCATATAGATTTATAAATATTTCAATCAAACCGGAATGTTTACTTATATTTATCTTCCTTTGATGACTTATTATTTTTGTAAACAATGAAAACATAGAAAATATTTCACAACAACCCCACAAAAAGACAGATGTGTAAAACATGGAATTCATACATAATTGAAACATCCTAGAAATATACTACCATTGAATATATTATTCTTTATTCTTGTCACTACTTTATATATATATTGTGGCATGGTTTATGTCTTTGCTAATACAAATATCTGTTCTACAAATTGTGAAGATATTTAAGGGGAGGAGCCAGTCTGTACTATAACTTTTATTCAGTGACGTCATATCGTACAATAACTTCCATTTTTGGAAGTTACAGTACGGGAAGTTATAAGTTCACAAAATGTGCTTCTCATTGAAATAAAAGACGAAGAAATATGCCACATGTACAAATTCTTTCAAATGTAATCTCTTTTCTGAACAACGGTCATCTGCAAAAAATGTATTTAAAATTAAACATTAATCATACATACATACGTCTGAAAACATGCAAAACTTTTACTAAATTTTATCATCACTACAAGGAAATCAATTCGTAAATATAAATCAAAATGGTCGACACCTTATACGTTTTTGGTATTTCAATTCCATTAACAAACATCTCGTCATTCACCTAAAAAACTAACCAAAAGTTTAAACCGAGTTATTCAAAAGGGATATAGTTACGATACTGTTGTCAAGTAATTAAAGATGGCATTTTTGAAATTTACATTGATTCACTCATAGGGTCTTTGCATCGGAAATAAACACATTCATTCTAAAACCAGTTGTTGGCATGCTACGGGTTTTGTTCTTCTCGTATATTATGATGGCATGATACTAAACCCTTCACGAGAGGGATTGTGATTGATTTTCGTATGATGAAGACATAATCTTTCAATCAGTTTAATTGACGTCTGGAGCTGGCATGTCAGTAACTGCCTCAAATCTGCATACGGAGTATATATTTCCCAGTTGGTACGATATTCCAGGGCATGTATTTCCTAAATTTTACGGACGCCATCACGAGTTGGTTGACCGTTATGGAATATTCGTTTCACAGATGACAACAGATATGATCCAATTGTCGTAACTACAATCCCGTCCCCCTTTTTCAACGAATGTGATCTACCGAATTAGACTTATCACCGGGTTTGTACAACATTGTAACATGAGCAACACGACGGGTGCCACATGTGGAACAGGATCTGCTTAACCTTCCGGAGCACTGTTGTTTGTCTGTTTGTCTTTTTCTTTTTTAGCCATGGCGTTGTCAGTTTATTTTCGACTTATGAGTTTGAATGTCCAATCGGTATCTTTCGCCTCTCCTTTGTCCTCCAAGCGACGCGTTGCGGGGGTCAAATAAATAACGTCCGTCTGTCCGTCCGATCTTGTTAGCGCTATCACATGTACAATTCTTGCCAAATCTATATGAAACGTATAGCATAATTTAACATCAGTTATGTCTTGGATAAGTTCAAAAATTAGTACCGATCAATTATTTGCAAAAGAGTTATGCCCCATGGAAATATTGATTATATGAACAATTGCATTGTATGCGCTCTCTCATGTTCAACTCTGGCCAACTTTTTATAAACTTATTTCATGGGTTTATATCAGCCATGTATTGGACAAGTTCGAAAATCAATTTTAAAAGAGGTATGCCCCTTGGTAATATTAATTATATGGAAAATTGGTCTGTAAGCGCTTTCACGTGTACAATTCTGTCCAGAATTCTATGAAACTTATAGCATAGGTTTTAATTAGCAATGTCTCAGACAAGTTCGAAAATCAGTGCCGATCAATTATTTTTAAAAGAGTTATGCCCCTTGGAAATATTATTAATATAGAAAACTGAATCGCAAATGCTCTCATGTGTACAATTCTAGCCAGAATGTTATAAAATTTATATCAAAGGTTAACATCAGCAATGTCTCGAATTTTTTTTTAAAGAATTATACCTCTTTGAAATATTTCATTTTAAGTGCTCTCATGTATACAATTCTTGCAAAATATATACTAACTGTATATCAAAGGTTTATATCAGCAATGTCTTTGACAATTTTGAAAATCAGTGCCCATCATTCACAAAAAAATCACAACCGTCCATCAGCCTTTGTTGCAATTCTGCCTGTTCAAAAACTCGTCACTCTCCAATACTCCACACTTCAGGAATGTTTGTAGCTGGCCGTAAACTGTTACATGATGAATTAGTCGTATTCAGTTGGTTTAAACGATCACTGGCCTTTTACCGACGCGACCTTTCAGTATACTGTTAAGGACATACTATACAGTTACATGGGAGGTAATGACGTCGCATGGCGATTGAGTTAACGTGATAGCCATGATTGAACATGGAATCGTATCACATTACAAAAGATTACTTTATTTATTGATTTTTTTCTCAGTGTTTTATCTTTGTAATGGATCATCAGCCTTCATTGGTAAAATGAATTTCAAACGTACGGTTCTTCAAAAAACAATTGGATCCTAGATTTGTTTTTTTTTTATATTTTTTTAATGATTAATTTATTTTCAATTCCTTATTTTCACTTGTCATTGGCAAAATGACGGTAGATACTAGTGAAAAAAAATCTCCTTACCATTGGGGAGGAACTGAAACAATTTTTTTGTGAAGTATTTTTGTAGACTGTTCTTGCTCTTTTCGTCGTTGTTTGTTTGTGTACGATATTGCCATAATTGATTTTAGATTAGGATTTGCATGGCCGGTGAGTTAACTTGATAGCAGTGATTGAACTTGAATTAGGATTCGCATGGCGTTTGAGTTAGCGTTATAGCAGTGATTGAACTTGAGTTAAGTTTCCATGGCGGTTGTGTTAACGTGATAGCAGTGATTGAACTTAAATAAGATTCGCATGTTGGTTGAGTTAACGGGATAACAGTGAGTGAACTTGAATTAAAATTCACATGGCGGTTGAGTGAACTTTAAAGCAAGGATTGAACTTGAATTTGGATTCGCATGGCGGTTGAGTTTACGTGATAGTTAAAGGCAACAGTAGTACACCGCTGTTCAATAGTCATGATTCGATTAAGCAAAAACAAATCCGAGCAACAAACTAAAAAGCGAGGGAAACACATCAACAATAAGAGGAAAACAACGGAACAACAGAAACACTGAACTACAACAAAAGCAAACGCCATCATACATAGAAACGGACTGTCTGATAACAACTGCCATATTCCTGACTTGGTACAGGACATTTTAAGAAAAAAAGGTTGGTTGAACCTGGTTTTATGGCTAGCCAAACCTCCCGAATATATGGCAATGTTAAAAATACCGCTAAAATGACAACACTACGTGACAGGAATACAATACAAACAACCGCAAGAACACTCAGCACAGAGAAATACATAAATAAATAATATAATAGTAAATTAAAACCACAGAATAACAACGGACACCTCCCATGAATTTAAGACAGCACACCAGGACACCACAAACGAAATATGAACTGCGCGTCTCATGAATGGATCAACGTCACAAAAAGTGACGTATTTTTTGTAACGTTTATATTATCACAGGTAAATTTCTAAAAATAAAATAGATTTGTTTTATTCATAGGGGGTCGTCAAGTTGGTTACTTATTCCTTATTCCTTATTCCTTATATATTCGTTACCTATTCGTTACTTATTCCTTATTCCTTATTCATAACCTATTCGTTACTTATTCCTTATTCCTTATTCGTTACCAATTCGTTACTTATTCCTTATTCCTTATTCGTTACTTATTTGTTTGTAGTATGTTTATTATACGTTGCACATTTTAAAAAAAAAAATTTACTTTTATTTTCTTGTCTCTGGTGTTAGGTATGGGTTCTTAGCGGTGAAATAACCCTATTTAGCGCGGAAGTACCAGTTTCAGCGCTCGACTGATACCCTATTACTTATTCGCTACTGATTCGTTCCTTATTCACTTTTTATACGTTGCATCTTTTTAATGCTTTCTTTTCTTTTATATTCTTGTCTCTGGTGTTAGCTGTTGGATTATAGATGGGAAATTACCCTGTTAGCGCGTATGTACCCGCTTCAGCGCTCGACTGATACCCTGTTACTTATTTTTTCCTTATTCGTTTGTAATACGTTAGTTATACGTTGCACCTTTTCAAAAAAATTCTTTTATTTTCTTGTCTTGTCTCTAGTGCTAGCTATGGGTTCTTAAAGGTGAAATAACCCTACTAGCGCGGATGTACCCGTTTCAGCGCTCGACTGATACCCTGTTACTTCTTCGCTACTTATTCGTTCCTTATTCACTTTTTATACGTTGCATCTTTTTAATGCTTTCTTTTCTATTATTTTCTTGTCTCTGGTGTTAGCTGTGGGTTTGTAGATGGGAAATTACCCTGTTAGCGCGTATGTATCCGTTTCAGCGCTCGACTGATACCCTGTTACTTATTCCTTTGTAATACGTTTGTTATACGTTGCACCTTTTCAAAAAAAATCTTTTATTTTATTTTCTTGTCTCTAGTGTTAGCTATGGGTTCTAAGATGTCCAATAACCCTATTAGCGCGGATGTACCCGTTTCAGCGCTAGACTGATATCCTGTTACTTATTCGCTACTTATTCGTTCCTCATTTACTTTTTATACGTTGCATCTTTTTAATGCTTTCTTTTCTTTTATTTTCTTGTCTCTGGTGTTAGCTGTGGGTTTGTAGATGGGAAATAACCCTGTTAGCGCGTATGTACCCGTTGCAGCGCTAGATTGATACCCTGTTACTTCATCGCTACTTATTCGTTCCTTATTCGCTTTTTATACGTTGCATCTTTTTAATGCTTTCTTTTCTTTTATTTTCTTGTCTCTGGTGTTAGCTGTGGGTTTGTAGATGGGAAATTACCCTGTTAGCGCGTATGTACCCGTTTCAGCGCTCGACTGATACCCTGTTACTTATTCCTTTGTAATACGTTTGTTATACGTTGCACCTTTTCAAAAAAAATCTTTTATTTTTTTTTGTTGTCTCTAGTGTTAGCTATGGGTTCTAAGATGTCCAATAACCCTATTAGCGCGGATGTACCCGTTTCAGCGCTAGACTGATACCCTGTTACTTATTCGCTACTTATTCGTTCCTCATTTACTTTTTATACGTTGCATCTTTTTAATGCTTTCTTTTCTTTTATTTTCTTGTCTCTGGTGTTAGCTATGGTTTCGTAGAGGTAAAAGTACCATTTTAAACTGGATTTAACCCTTTTTTATAAGTGGGGCACGTATGTCTGGGGCGATTTGGCAATGGTGCGAGTTGGTATGGATTCAAACTTACCTTAGTACTGTTCATTACTATCCCTTGCATTAATATTGTACTGAACTAATATACTTCCATTTCACGTAGAAGAACCACTATTAGCACCACGGATTTTGATATTTTTCTCAGTAAAATTATTGAAAATAGTCGTTTATGAGTTATTTTATATACAAGTAGTGATTGAAATACAGTAAAGGATTCATTTAGAAGAGGAATAAATAAAATTTCTTCACAAATGTAGGAATGTTCACCCATCTCATATATTTATAAGCAACTACAAAAAAATGATTAAGCACCACGGACTGCAGCTATCTTCCAATAGGTCTAAACTGCAAGCCACAGGGTTTAAACCACTTGTTTTAGGGTACTTATAAACACAACCCATTGGTCTACCAGACTTGGTGGTCCAGTCTGCAAGTTGAAGATGTCCAACCATCTTATATATTTATAAGCACCACGGACTGCAGCTATCTTACAAAAGGTCTAAAATGCAAGTCTCAGGTTCTAGACAACTTGTTTAGGGGTCTAATCTGATAAACACAACCCATTGGTCTACCGGACTAGGTGGTCCAGTCTGCAAGTTGAAGATGTCCACCAATGTCATATACTTATAAGTACAACCAACAAAAATAATTAAGCGCTCCGGACTGCAGCTTTCTTCCAAAAGGTCTAAAATGCAAGGCTCAAGGTCTAAACCACTTGGTTGGAATCTTATCTGATAAACACAACTGATTGGTTTACCAGACTTGGAGGTCCAGTCTTCAAGTTTGAGATGACCACCCATCTCATATATTTATAAGCACCACCACGGGCTGCAGCTATCTACCAATACGCCCAACAAGTAAGGTTCAGAATCTATATCTGTTGTGGTCTTATCTGGTTTCTTTGGCACATTCGTCCACCAGACTTAGTAGTCCGGTCTACAAGGCTAAGATCTCCAGTCCTATAATGGTGCCTATCATGAAGCATATTTATGAGCACCACCAAAAATGAACTAAGCACCACGTGCTGTAGCTATCATTCAGTAGGTCCAACAGTCAAGGTCCAGAGTCTAAATTACTCTATTGTGGTCTTATCTGGTTTCTATGGCCCATTTGTCTACCAGACTTAGTGGTTCGGTCTACAAGGCTAAGATGTTCAGTTCTATAATGGTGCCTATCATGAAGCATATTTATAAGCACCACCAAAAAATGAACTAAGCACCACGGGCTGCAGCTATCTTCCATAGCTGGAACAAGCAAGGTTCAGAGTCTAAATAACTCTGTTGTGGTCTTAAAAGCGTAAAAGAACAGTTACTTCAAAGCAATATTAGTACTTTGTACAAAACCATGTCGACTGAATTTATTTCAGCTTATTTTGGGCATGTCATATCATATGGCTTTTAAAATGGCAACTTGTGAAGAGCAAATAAAGAACAAAAAGGTATCAAATACGTAACAATGTATCAGTCAAGCGCGGAGACGGGGAAATACGTGCCAACGGGGTAATTTCAAAAAAAATTTAAAAAAGAAAGCATTGAAAAGATGCAACGTATAATAACGTTTATTGTAAATAAAAGATTTTTTTGCTGGAATTTCCGATAATATTTAGTTTCATAATGCCATGTGTGTAAGAAGGAATTTCTTTGTTTAAGTACATCAACATGAGGTCAAGGACTGCATGTTCAATGCATGATCATCTAAATATATTATCTGATTGGTCAGTTCTTGAGATTAGTAATTAATATCGTATTTCTACATGTGTTAATTTTGCTTTATTGTTACCTTCTTATATTGATGATACATGTAATGATTCAACATTGTTTGAAAATTTAAATATTACAATTTCGAATAGGAAACCTAAAAAAGAGCCTTTGTCCATTCACCAATGGACAAACGCTTTTGATATATTTATGTCAACATATCTTGAAAAGAATTTGAGGTCTGCTAAAGCATTGATCAAGTATGGTTTTAACGTACGGTCATTATGTAAGTCCTTGGGTTTCCAAGCAGCTAAATTATATGACGAAAAATTTAGAAAGATAAGGAAAATTTTAGGGTTGAGGTGGGATGAAATCAATGATGAACTTTGGAGATCTGCAGCTTTATTTGACAGACAAACTAAATTTTCAGGTCAAAATAAGAAGTCATTTGCAAAAACATCAAACTCAGGTCCAAATTCTTTTCAAAGGAAGGCCCAGCATCAGTATCAATTCCCAAACGGCTATTGCTGGGCCTTCTGTAAATCAGGGGAATGTACAGCAAAGTTTTGCAAACTTAAACACCAATATGTACACTGCAGCAAAAAACACTGTACCCTTACATGTCCAGAAGAAAAAGGAAAACAAGGAACCTTTGTCAAAACTTCCAACACCAAAAAACACTAAAAATTAGCAGGTTGTGAAACCCAGTTGAAAGATAAATTGATTCATGGTTTTTCTTTTGGATTTTCAATCAATTCTTGTTTTTCTACATCCCTAAATAAAGAGATTTTTCCACCAAATCATAAAAGTGCAAGGGAGAATTATCATGTTGTGCAATCAAAACTGAATAAAGAGATTGAAGCAGGTAGAGTTAAGGGTCCTTTTACAAAACCCCCTTTCCCTCTTTTTGTATGCTCCCCTTTGGGCTTAGTTCCAAAAAAGGGACCCAATTCTTATCGATTAATACTTGATTTGTCGTATCATAATGATGACTCTGTAAACTCTGGTATTTCCCCAGAATTTTCGGCTGTACAATACCAAAACATTGAGACAGTTATAGATTTAGTCCAATCTTATGGTTCAAAATGTCTTATGTCCAAAACAGATATTGAGCATGCTTTTCGCTTAATTCCAATTGCTAAAAAAGATCATCATCTATTTGGTTTTCATTGGGACAAACAATTTTTTATGATGCCTCCCTTCCAATGGGGGCTTCTTCCTCGTGTCAGCTGTTTGAGTCTTTTTCTACAGCCCTCCACTGGATTTTAAACGCTAAATTTCAAATTTATGGGGTATCACACTTGTTAGATGATTTTTTTCTTTGTCGGCAAAGCTGGCTCTAATGAATGCTATAGAGCATTACAAACTTTTTTTTGTCTTGCCGATAAATTGGGGGTACCCATCAAATCGTACAAAACACAACTTCCTACTACTTGCATTACTATCTACGGTATTGAAATCGATTCTACACAGATGGTTGCTCGTTTACCTATGGAAAAAATTGAAAATATTTTGCTATTAATAAGTAAATACAAATGTAAACGCAGTATCTCACTTAGAGAATTGCAATCCCTATTGAATCTTTTAAATTTTGCATCCGGAGTTATCATATCTGGAAGAGCCTTCTTACGCAGGCTTTTTGACCTAACTATAGGCCATACATCTCCTCATTATAGAATCAATCTTAATTCTGATGCAAGATTAGATCTGAAGTTATGGTACAATTTTATTGAAAATTACAATGGTAAATCTTGTTTTTTATTCAAAGAATGGGTTTTATCAGATTTTTTAAAACTTTTTTCTGATGCTGCAAGTACATATGGTGGTTTTGCTGCAGTTTTGGCAGCAAATGGTTTTCAGGTGAATGGCCACCGGAGTTAGTCGATTTACACATTACAGTGAACGAACTTTTCCCGATTGTTTTAGCTATTGATATATGGGGCCCTCTATTGGCACATCATAAAATACTGTTTTTAACAGATAATTCAGCTGTTGCTGAAATTATAAATAAAACATCATCTTGGGAAAAGAATATTATGAAATTGATTCGAAGATTAGTGCTAGCTGCATTAAAGTACAACATCTATTTTAGAGCCAAACATATTCCTGGGAAAACAAACGTTATTTGTGACTTGTTGTCTCGTTTTTCGTTTCAGGAAGCTCATCAGATTGCTCCTTGGTTAAGTCCAACTCCTGTGGCCATTCCATCTCAATTTTTGCATCTATGACTGATAAGCTTGTTAGTGCATCATTATCTGACGCTACTGTGTCATCATATAATAGAATGTTAAGTGTGTATTCAAATTTTTGTCAGAAATTTTTTCCAGGAGTTATTCTACTTCCATCTACTCACGTCATGGTTGCTCATTTTATTTCACATTTGTTTATTCAAAATTATCAACCATCTACAATTGCATCATATATATCAGCCATCAGTTTTATACATAAAATTAAGTTTTTACAGGATCCAACAGACACATTTTTTATTAAAAAGATGTTGAAAGGTACAAAACAGTTGAGACATTCTGTTGATACACGGTTGCCAATAACCTATGATATTCTTGTAAAATTAGTTAAGGCTTTACCAAAAGTAATAGTTGGCATTTATAATCAAGTTTTTTTAAAGGCTATGATGTCTATAGCTTGTTTTTCTTTCTTACGTATTGGAGAAATTGCAGTTAAAACTGAGTCTGAATTCTATAGAGTAATTCAAAGGGAAGATATAAAGTTTGAAAGAGTAAATGGTCATGTGAGCAATATGACAATTACTATGAAGTTTTACAAACATAGTAATCTGCAAAGCAAGACATTATTAATAGCTAGACGTTCTGAAAATTATCTCTGTCCTGTTAAAGCTATTGAGGAATATTTAAGTTTACATAATTGTCCACACGGTCCTTTATTTCGATTTAAATGTGGAAAACCTGTTTCAGGTTTTTATTTCAATTCTTCATTAAAAAGTTTGTTAAATTTCGTAGGTTTAGACACAAATTTTTATAAAGGTCACAGTTTCAGAATTGGAGCTGCAACATCTGCAGCTGCCAGAGGTGTGCCTTTAGCCTTGATCCAAAACATGGGTAGATGGAAGTCAAATGCTTTTCAACATTATATACGACTTGATAATTTTCACACTTAAATTGAATAATCACAGTAGTTTACTCAGTGCATTGGTAGAGGTCAACATGGCTTGCTTTACCTTATTGTGATTCATTTTTGTAATGATCAACAAGACTGTTTTATATATGTTACAATTAGTTTACTATTGTAGAGGTCAACATGGTTTTTTGGTTGGAATTTCCGATAATATTTAGTTTACTATTGTAGAGGTCAACATGGTTTTTTGGTTGGAATTTCCGATAATATTTAGTTTCATAATGCCATGAGTGTAAGAAGGAATTTCTTTGTTTAAGTATATCAACATGAGGTCAAGGACTGCATGTTCAATGCATGATCATCTAAATATATTATCTGATTGGTCAGTTCTTGAGATTAGTAATTAATATCATATTTCTACATGTTCTTGGACATGCGGTCATTCGCCTTTGTTCTGGGAGAGAGAAAAGATCGTTTATGAATTTTAACTGAAAACCCTCCCATTCCCCCCCTTTTTAGCATTATTATATATAGGGCATTTATTTTTCTTTAAACATCAATGTAATTTAACGACAATATTCATTGTATAGTGTTTATATACTTTGTATATTTTGGTGAGGTAATTTTTTCAACTCACTTTTATTTTTGTAATTTTTATGATGTTTATTATGTTGGGGTGTGGCACTTTTTCAACCCCACCTTTGCTTATTAAAGTCATTGTCATTTATGCAGTACTATTATAATTGTTAAGATGTAAGTTGCATTTTAAATTAATTTCTGAATAAATGACATTTTACTCAACTTGTGTTTTATTAACAGCAAACATAGCTCAGACTCTTTGATCTAGGTCATTTATACTTAGTTTTCTAGTGTTATCTGTGTCTAGGAACATTAGCTGACAAAAAAAAAGCCAATATGGAATGAATAAGTAACAGGGTATCTGTCGAGCGCAAAAACGGGTACGCACGCGCTAATAGGGTAATTTCACCTCTTCAAACCAAGAACTATCACCAGAGACAAGAAGAGAAAAGAAAACATTAAAAAGGTGAAACGCATAAAAAGGAGCGAATAAGTAACAGGGTATCAGTCCAGCGCAGAAACGGCTACATGCGCTCTTAAAGGGTAATTTCACCTCTACGAACCACAAACTAATACCAGAAACAAAAAAAGAAAAGAAAAGAAAGTATTAAAAAGATGCATCGTATAAAGCGAATAAGGAACGAATAAGTAACAGGGTATCAGTCGAGCGCAAAAACGGGTAAACACGCGCTAATAGAGTAATTTCACCTCTTCGAACCAAGAACTATTACCAGAGACGAGAAAAGAAAAGAAAAGAAAACATGAAAAAATTTCAACGTATATAAATCGAATAAGGAACGAATAAGGAACGAATAAGGAGCGAATAAGTAACAGGGTATGGGTCGAGCGCGAAAACGGGTACATACGCGCTAATAAGGTAATTTCACCTCTACAAACCAAGAACCAACACCAGAGACACGAAAATAAAGCAATGAGAATGTGCAACGTTTAAAGATTTAATAAGGAACAAATAAGTAGCGAATAAGTTATAGAGTATATGTTAAGCGCGGAAACGGGTACACATGCGCTTATATGGTAATTTCACCTCTATGAACCAAGAACTAACACCAGAGACACGAAAATAAAGCAGTAAAAATGTGCAACGTATAAAAAGCGAATAAGGAACGAATAAGTAACGAATAAGTAACAGGGTATCAGTTGAGCGCAAAAACGGGAACACACGCGCTTATAGGGTAATTTTACCTCTTCGAACCAAGAACTATCACCAGAGGCAAGAAAAGAAAAGAAAACATTAAAAAATTTCAACGTATAAAAATCGAATAAGGAACGAATAAGTACCGAATAAGTAACAGGGTATCAGGACAGCGCGCAAACGGGTACACATGCGCTAAAAGGGTCATTTCATCTCTACGAACCACAAACTTACACCAGAGCCAAAAAAATAAAAGAAAAAAAACATTTAAAAGATGCAACGTATAAAAAACAAACAAGGATCGAATAAGAAACAAGGTATTAGTCGAGCGCAGAAACGGGTACGCTTATAGTGTAATTTCACCTCTTGAATCTAACAACCAACACCAGAGACACGAAAATAAAGCAGTTAAAAGGTGCAAAATCGAATAAGCAACAAATAAGAAGCGAATGAGTTACAGGGTATCAGTACAGTGCGGAAACGGGTACACATGCGCTAGTAGGGTACTTTCACCTCTAAGAACCAAGAACCAACACCAGAAACACGAAAATAAAGCAATACAAAGGTGCAAATTATAAAAATCAAATAAGGAACAAATAAGTAGCGAATAAGTAACAAGGTATCAGACGAGCGCAAAAATGGGTACCTACGCGCTAAAATGGTTATTTCACCTCTACAAACCAATAACTAATACCAGAGATAAGAAAATAAAGCTTTAAAAGGGGAAACATATTAAACTCGAATATGTAACGAATAAGGAATAAAGAATAAGTAACGAATAGGTAACGAATAAGGAATAAGGAATAAGTAACGAATAGGTAACGAATAAGGAATAAGTAACCAACTTGACGACCCTTATTTATAGACACGTAGAAGAATATTAGATTTGGATTGAGTTTGTAATGGTGTTATTTTATGTATTTTTTAACCATGACAAGAATATCAAAATGGAATTGTGTTTGTAATGGTGTTATTTTTTGAATTTTCAACCATGTCGGTTTTTCTTGTAAATCAAAACTGTGTATTAACAAATAAATCCTGTGCATATAGTTGCTTTAAACTTAAAATCGTATAAATGAAGTAGCTGATTTTTTATCTTAACTTTTACATACATATAGAAAATAAAAATAAAATAATTGTTATATAAGGCAAGATCATGTAAGACCAAACACTAAACACACATGAAAACAAACTATATAAAACAAAAACCCTGTACACCAACCACGAGTAACTGGACTATACTGACAAATAAAACATATGTGAAATGTACCGAAAATACAGAATTCAAACCACAAACGAAGTAAACAGACAACAACTCAGCACAAAATGACCCACCGGACCCACACGTATAAGAAAGTAACAACAAAATGCCCGAAAGCGGGATATATAAATTCCGAACCACGTCGTCTCCAACAGCGAACATAAGACATAGCAAAATGTCCAAGAAATATCATAACTAAATACATGAATGTTGGATATATAAATACCGAGACACGTCGTATAGCAATGTGAATTCACACTCGGCAAAACAGTCATATTCGGGAATAGGCCACGTTCGGTACTTACCAGACCAGATGACGTGATAGTGTCCATAAAATTTACGGAGTGTCATTTTTAATCTTTCCTCCTCATAACTCTGTTGGAGCAGTTTCTGCGTAAGGAGCACACTCCTGTATATGAAGTCCATATAGTGTGAACATGCACGAGCATAACGTATCAATTGAGATATGTAAACACCATACGACGGGGCAGAGGGTATTTTACTGCTGAGAAATGGGAAATTGATAATTGGGAAGTTGAAACCATACCGTTTGTCATAGATTTTAGTCTGAAGTCATTCATCTGTGTCAATATTGAGGAAAAGATCAAGGTATGAAGCAGTCCTTCTAGTATCAGTCGTATCCTTAATTTTAAGTTCACGGGGATATATGAGATGCAAGTACTGACTGACATATTGGTTATTCAGTGATAGGACATCATCAATATATCTGAAAGTAAAGTTAAACAATTTCGCAAGGTGCTTTTTCTTCTTGTCTTTTAGAAGGTTCTGAATGAATTCTGCTTTATACGAGTACAAAAACAAATCGGACAGTAGGGGTGCACAATTAGTACCCATTGGAATACCGACTGTCTGTTGAAATATCAATCCTCCAAACTCAACAAATATATTGTCGATCAAAAAGTCCAGCATTTTGATTATATCATCTTCAGTGTATTTTCTGATAGAATCAGTGTGGTTCTTCACAAAATAAGAATTATTATAACCCAAAACAAGAAATTTATATCTACGATTCCCATTTTTATAGAAAAGCTCTGTTTAATGAGATGGTGAAGTCGATCTTTCAATTGAGCATGGGGAATAGTAGTGTAAAGCGTAGAAAAATCAAAGGTCTTAATATTGCTGCAACATTGCAGAGATTGTGATCCAATATTTAGCAGTAGATTTTTAGAATTTTTAAGAATCCACATCTGATTGACACCACTAGTTGAATATATCTCATCACTGTGTTTGAACTTGAATTTCGATTCGCATGGCAGTTGAAATAACGTGACAGAAGTGATTTGACTTGAATTAGGATTGGCATGGCCGTTGCGTTAACGTGATAGAAGTGATTTGACTTGAATTAGCAGTGATTGAACATCAATTAGCATTCGCATGGCTGTTGAGGTAACACGTGTTTGAACTTGAATATAGGAATCGTATGGCGGTTATGTTAACATGATAGAATTGATTGAACTTGAATTAGGGATGAGGTTTTTTGTATGCTTTAATCATAATAATAATAATAATATCTTTTTTTAGAGAGAGGAACTCATTTGGATTACGCCAATTTTCAATTAGGCTATCTTAATACAGTAATAATTACATTATAAATTAAACAATACAAACTCAATAATAATAATAAATAAATTTGCAATTCAATTTAAATTCGATTAACAATTATTCTATGGCTTTAAAGAACAAATATCATGGCAATGTTAAAAGTACATAGATTTGTAGTTATGTTTAAATTATAATACTGTGTTTGATTTTTTAATCGTACTAGGAAGAGCATTCCAAACTTTAGGTCCACTGTACGAGCAACTAGACCTATACAACTCTGTGTTTTGCTTTGGAATTATAAAATTATCAGATCATGAAGATTTCGTATCATCTTGCTCAGCATTCACAGACTCTATGTCCCTTTGGTATCTTTCGACTCAATTCATCTTACTCCAACAAAGTATGTCGATCAATATAAAATTTATTCAGATGTTACATTTTATCATCATTTTAAATAATTTTAGCAAAGATGCATGTAACAGATCTATGATCGATAATATCGAAAAATTTTATTGGTAAATTATTTGGTCGTTCTATGTTCAGTGGCAACTATTACACTACTTTATCATAGATCGCTTTATCTTCTTATCTTATTTACTTTTTTTTCAATCGTTGAAATTTTTATTTATTTTGCCTTATCATTTCTGTACCTGGTTTCAATTTTCAAGATGTGTAAAATTGTAAATGTCGCTGATATTTGTTTGTAATGAAGGGTGCTAATATATCAACAGTTTCTTATATAACCATGTACACATGCTGTTGAAAAAAGCTATACATGCGTAACAAAGAATTAATTATTCTTTTGCTTACTTTCTTACAACTTTTTTATGAACGTTTTGTTAATAAATGTTAATCTTAATGAGAACAATTGTATAGTGAAATAGACAATTGGATGATATACATTTACAGAGGATAATGTAATGATAAGAGATTTGTAAATATAGGAAAATGTACTGAAAGCAAACTTCTACATGAAATTGGGAAGTAGAAAAAAAATGTATGGTTGAATATCACAATAACATTCCATGAACGAGAATGGAAGCTGACTCTTTTTTTTCTATTTTAGAGAATTAAAGGTCTTCAAAGAACGTTTTTTTTTGTCAAGAAACGAAATAAATAATCAATGTCCTATATGAGATTAGATATCAGAAATAAAAACCCTTATTTTTGGTCTTTCCACTTTTCCGTGGAAAGACCTATTGATTTTGTTCTGATTATTAGGTCCTTCCACTTTTCTGTGGAAAGACCTATTGATTTTGTTCTGATTATTATTTTTTTTCTTCTTCTTCCGCCACTTTTATTTCTTGTGTGTAATTTTTGTTTCGCAAGATGTCGCTTAGATGTTTGGTATATGATATCGCACAGTTTATGCGCCTTTGAAATTGACCCTGTTTAACCGAATACTTTTCTTTGTTGGAGTTATCTCCCCAAACACTGTTTTTCTTGTTATTGTATCTCCTCCGTAACCAAAAAAGATAACGACAAAATTCTTTTTAATATTTGTTCGTTACATCCTCAGAAAGTTTTGGCTGATTTGGATCGAAGCGATGCAGTAAAATCTTATAGGAGTTATCTACCTTTTCCAAATAAATTTGTCGTTATGTTTTTGTAACTCATAAACCGTAGGCCGTATAAACCTAGATTCCTTTTATTTGAGGTCCTTGGGTCCTAACTTAGAAAATGAGGTCAAGGTCAAAGGTCAAAGTCATGTTCTCAATTTTATCTTTTGCTTGTTATTGCATTTTCTCTGATACTTTTAACGTTATATATAAAAGAACCAGTGCAAAATGTTTGTTTTTTGTGATGAAAAATATGATACATTTCGTCTGAAACAATCCAATGACATCTAATAGGAGTTATTTCCCCTGAAATGTTTAATTTTAAGGTAAATTCATTATTTCTTCACATTGGTACATGATAAAGCCATAAGGTCTTTGGAAAATGTGGGGGATATATGACCTTGATAAAGGTCAACCGGAAGTGACCTTGAGTGAACCGGAAGTAGTTATGTTTGCACTTATTTATTTCAAAGTACATAGAAACCATATATTTTTTAAATGGGCATATATAAACCTATCATTTGAGACCGGAAGTGAACTCTGATAAACCGGAAGTAGCTAATTATCTCCCTTATTACAGGCAAAAGTATATAGAAACCATATATTTTTGGAATATGCGTAAAAGCAGCTATCTTTTGAGACCGATAGTGATTTTCTAAACCGGAAGTTGACAATTATCATTCTTATTTCAGGCAAAAATAACCAAATATTTTTGGATTCAGTGTGAAAGAAGCTATCATATGAGACCTAAAGTGACATTAACTTAACCGGAAGTAGCAAATTAACTCCCTTATTTATGTCGAAAGTATATAGAAACCATTTATTTTTCGAATCAGTATGAAGAAACCTATGATTAGACGACAATAATTACTTCTTTTGAAAACTGGAAGTAGCTGCTTATCAATTATTCAATTATTTAGAAAATTGATGTGGAAAGACCTTCAATTGTTCTCTGAACAATTGGTTTTTAATATTGTTATTACAATTCTTCTCGGAAAACATGGACCAAATTCTTGTGTGCGCTACTTCACTAAAACTACATGTCCAATTGACCCCAAACTTTGCAGCCACCAGGGTATACATGTATTCCATCTAACTATGACAACGTTGTGCAGCTGCCTCCCAGGAATTTTCGTAGAGAAAACAAATTTTAATGCCGTAAAAATCGCTTTCGAGTTCCGCAAATATCAGTAAAATCCTACAATAAAATGTCTGCTTCTAGATTAAGATACAAATCTGCGTTACAAACTGCTGCTGAAAAATGTACATTGTATGAAAATAATCGATAAACGTGTTTAAAAAGTACACAGGATCAATTAAATTAAAAGCATGCACTGCTCGTGACCTCCGATCAACACATCAATTACCTACAGTGACAAAAGAAATACGTTATATGTTATTCCTTCGATATACACTGTCGAACACCTCCACCTAAAAAGATAGAAATATGCTAAGTTTTCGCTAATATGAACTAGCCTCGTGACGTCACAATCTGGCGCGAGAGACGCGAATGAAAATAAACCGGAAGTTGACAATTATCTCCTTATTTTAGGCAAAATATATAGAATCCATATATTTTGGATTCAGTGTGAAAGAAGCTATCATAGAAAGAAGCTATCATATGAGACCTAAAGTGACATTAACTTAACCGGAAGTAGCAAATTAACTCCCTTATTTAAGTCAAAAGTATATAGAAACCATTTATTTTTCGAATTAGTATGAAGAAACATATGATTGGACGACAACAATTACTTTTGAAAACCGGAAGTAGCTGCTTATCAATTATTCAATTATTTAGAAAATTGATGTGGAAAGACCTTCAATTGTTCTCTGAACAATTGGTTTTTAATATTGTTATTACAATTCTTCTCGGAAAACATGGACCAAATTCTTGTGTGCGCTACTTCACTAAAACTACGTGTCCAATTGACCCCAAACATTGCAGCCACCAGGGTATACATGTATTCCATCTAACTATGATAACGTTGTGCAGCTACGTTCAATGCCGTTAAAATCGCTTTCGAGTTCCGTAAATATCAGTAAAATCCTACAATAAGATGTCTGCTTCTAGATCAAAATACAAATCTGTGTTAATAACAGCTGCTGAAAAAATGTACATTGTATGAAAATAATCGATAAACGTGTTTAAAAAGTACACAGGATCAATTAAATTAAAAGCATGCACTGCTCGTGACCTCTGATCAACACATCAATTACCTACAGTGACAAAAGAAATACGTTATATGTTATTCCGTCGATGTACATGTTGTCTGTTCAACACCTCCACCTAAAAAGATAGAAATATGCTAAGTTTTCGCTAATATGAACTAGCCTCGTGACGTCACAATCTGGCGCGAGAGACGCGCGCGGGACCTGAAATAGAATAAAAACTTTCCCATCTAAATATAGAAACTTAACCAAATCAAGAATGTGGACCCTTGTATGAAAATGTGAACTTGGGTCATTTTATTTAGGGGGTGGGGTGTCATTAACCTGTTTCTTTCTTTTACTCGTTTTTTTTTTTCTTTTTCTCTCTCCTTGTAATGTGAACAATTGACTGGTTGACGTTAAGACATTCATTGAACAAATAAAAGAAACAAACAAACAAACAAACAAACATAGCCATCAATCATGTTTTAAAGGGGATAGACTGTTTACATTATATTTTTCTTTATATGCGTTTGATTTATCAAAATAAAATCGAGCCTCTTTCGACTGTCAAAGGATCAACAAAGCTGTTGCTAAACAATGGTAGGCTTCTCCGAGAGCACATTCATTATCTTCAAGATGTGTTCTAAAACGGATAACCGAATGTCTTCAAGTGCGTGCATACATTGAAAATCTTCCTGTAACCGATATAATCAGAGAAACCTTAGAAAATGAATGTATACTCTCGAAGGTATGTAAGCTAGTGTTGTAGCCTTTACATCTAATTCCTGAGGAATAACTCCAGAATTATAGTAAAAAGTTCTCATTTACGACATGATGCTCATATAGATGTCTCCTTTTCCATATCTTTTGTCGTATTCCTTCTTTCTCAATCGTAGAAATATTACTGGAAGTTAAGGTCACAAGCCTAAAGAGGCCGACGATCGAAACAATCTAATATCGTATACGTCCACTTTCAAACCACAATTCCTGTCCATATGGAGAAGAAAGCAAATTCACTAGTGCATCATAATGACAGCTGTTCCTTATAATTGAGTATACAGTCTTCAGTATCCAGTATCCATCACAAAATTATTCAGAATAAGAAACGAATCTTCTGTTCTTTCATCACTCACATTCACCAATCTTAATAGACACATTACGTCTATATCACTCCTCATTTCTAAGCCTTATGCCCTGCTGCCACTAGAAATAAGTGAAAAGTGTTTCTTTTCTGTGAAATAATCTACTGTCGCATAGAATTGCCGTCTTGCTTTTACAACTTCCTCTAGTTTAAACATATCTTATTTGCTAAATATCAGCAAAATGGACGAGACACAAGTAAATCATACTTATGAAGTCCTCTCCATATTACAATACAAGTATATATACAATAATAACATTATGAGCATGCATGTAAGGCGAACAAATTCATTTAATATTATACGAACTATAAATAAAAAGAAGAAAAGAACAAGAAGAATGGAAAAGGAAGAAAAGAAAAAAGCAAATCATATTTTCTGTGATGATGACTTAGGTTTGATGGTGATGATCATCCGTGCCGGTAGCAATAATATTTTATGAAGGTACTAGAAATCTGTTAGATCTTTTAATAAAATCTTGAACATGTTTGAAAATTAGGAGATTTTGGTCATTCGAAAGTTCAAGGTCTCCGCAAGTTAATAGTTTAATAAAGTTTTCAGTAAGCCAATTAAGATTGTTAAGTAACATTTCTCTATATGTAGTGTATTTTGGGCAAACTAAAAGAAAATGATGAACATCCTCAATATCAGACCCACACTGACACGAAGGATCCAGTATAATGTTAGCTTTGAAGAGGTCAGAGTTTAAAATGAAGCGGAACATCGCAATTGAGTTAAAATAATATTCAGTTTCCTCGGACCGTACATATAATATGGCGCAACTCTACTCTGAACACTTTCATTTTTCAATTCTCTCTTAAATTTAGATATAGAGTCGGTGTTTCGAATTTTTAAGTCAAGCTTATTCCATTCTCGTATAGTGGATGGAATAACGGATTCAGTGGTAAGGGAAAGTCTACAAAATGGAACAATGATATGTTGCCCGTTTCGCAACAGATAGTTGATTGTACTTTGTGCACACAGGGGACAAAATTACACATGTACTCAGATGCATGTTTTTGATTTATATTATGAAATATCTGTAATTTTCTTCTTCTTCGTCTTTCATATAAAGATTCCCAGCCAACCTCAGAGTACAGAGTATCAGTTTTAGTGAAGATTGGTAGACCTGTTACAATTCTTGCGGCTTCCAATTGCAAGTTTTCTAATTTATTTGAATAACATATCCCACAATTATCCCACACTTCCGTGGCATATTCAAAAATGGGTCTAATAAAAACTAGATAAAGTTTTTCTAAATTATTACGAGACAGTCGATATTTAAGTTTACGCAGAACATTAAAGTGTTTCTTTACACTTGTAATTATACTTTCAATATGATTGTTCCATTTTGCGTCACAACTAAAGGTAACTCCCAGGTGCTTATGCGATGTATTTATAGGGATAGTTTTATCATTTAGGGAAAAGTTGAGATCTGGTATCTCAATATTTGAAAATATCATAATTTTTGTTTTATCAGGATTAAATGACATAAGCCATTTAGTTGACAAAACATCCAGCTCTTTCAGGTCGCGGTCGATCACAGATTTAACCTGTTCACCATCGCTACCGGAATAACTGAATGAAGTGTCATCTGCAAATAGCCTACACAGCGATGTAAGCTTATCAGCAATATCATTAATATATAAAACAAAGAGAAGAGGGCCCAAAACAGATCCCTGGGGTACACCTGCTGACACATTACAAAAGGAAGAGGACGAATTATGCAGTACTACTCTTTGTTTTCTGTCATGCAGATAATCTTCAAACCACTGTAATAAGGTTCCATCAATACCATAGGCTTTCAGTTTGTGAATAAGACCTCTATGCCAAACTTTGTCAAACGCTTTAGAGAAATCACAGAATACAAAGCAGTTTATTTCTTTTTTTTTTCCAAAGAGTTTAAGATGCAGTTGTATATTTCTAAAAGTTGATGGACAGTTGAATTTTTGGGAAGAAATCCGGATTGATATTCATAAATTAATTTGTTAGAGTGCAGATGGTTATACAAGTGCTTAAAAACAACTCTTTCCATTACTTTTCCAACACAACTAATAAG
Organism: Mytilus coruscus; assembly: GCA_017311375.1. Classification (NCBI taxonomy): domain Eukaryota; kingdom Metazoa; phylum Mollusca; class Bivalvia; order Mytilida; family Mytilidae; genus Mytilus; species Mytilus coruscus. The sequence goes on from CM029607.1 coordinate 64,006,125, forward strand.
AGAAATTGGTCTGTAATTTGAAGGCAAGGATGAATCCCCCTTTTTGAAAATAGGTATTAAATTAGCTATCTTCCAACTGGTTGGATATTTGCCTTCTCGTAAAGATTTATTGAATATAATGTTGAGCGGAACTGCAACCTTTTCCGGACACAACTTAAGCATTTTATGGCTGATCACATCAGGGCCTGATGCCTTGTTTTGATCTAATATCTGGATAATATCTACGATTTCTTGTGTATTTATTTTGATTTCCGAAAATTTACTATCAGTTTTGTTTTAAATTCGGTAAATTTACATGTTCTTCATCAAGTTTTAATCATACTAAAATATTTGTTTAATAAGCTGCATTTTTCCTCATCTTCATATACGACATCATTTAGTCCATTATCATTTATAATATTTTGGAGGGGGTATGTTTTCCGAATTTTTATTTGATTTAATCAACATTTTCATAAGTTTCCAATACGTTTTTGAGTTCGGGAGTTTTCTAGTATAATACTGTCCAAATTTGTTTTAAACTTTTCTTTGGCTATTTTTTCATATTATTTATTTTATTTCTCTGTTGCTTGTACCTCAAAATATCATTTTCAATCTTGGATTTAACTGCCTTTTTCTTAATTGGTCTCGAATTGAATTTCTCGTCTTATGTCTTCCTCTGATCCTATTGTCTCACACAAACAATGGTAAAGTCTTCTGCAAATGTTTTTGTCAGTTTCCATCTGTAAAAATAAGTGAAGTTATTAATAATATGTGAACCACTGTAGTTAAACTCTTTTAACCATTGATTATTTTCCATAATGCCAAATTATCATTACAATATGAATCAAAGGATAATGAAAGTTATATAGTGATTTACACGGGTTTTATATAAAAATCAGAGTATTTGGTATGAGTCGGATCTATGGAACAAACAATTGTATTGGATGAAGTGGGATTAAACAGTTTTGATCATCTCATCTGGAATTCTTTAGTAATCTCTGTATCACTTTTTACATTCCTTACCCGAAACGTAAGCAGAAATACATGTAGTGTGCACTAACTTTGTACATGCATTGCAATGAATAAAGGTTTTAAGTAACAAGATAAAACACTGCTCACTTTGATCACACTCCAATGGTTTATATTTGGCTAGATAACAATTTTGGTGATCTGCCTTTTTAAACAGTTTCAAGTTAGAATCCAGCTAACAATACGCAAGTCTTTTTATAGTAGCACAAATGTATTTTCTTTAAAACTTTATAAATATTTTCCCCTTCCGTCCTAATGTCTTGAGAGTAAACCACTTAAAACAATGACTGTAAAAGAGAAAATTCCTTTGTGTTTATTAGAATGTGAAATCCCTTAGTTTGACATATTGAAAGCAATCAGCTACTACCTAACTATTATATCTTTAAAGATAATACCTTTGTAGGCACACACATGACAACTATTCAAAAATCCTCATTTAGAAGACATAACTCCTGAAAGAAGTCATAATTTTTGTGAGGTAGGTGGATCTTGATTAATGCATTGTACCCGAATGTTACATTTTTAGCCATGATGGCCTTATGTGTCGACTGACCAGACCGTAAGAATCATTCCCCGTAGTTTGATTGACATTGGTTCAGTGTTTTCATAGGAGATATTTGAAAAAGTTTACGACGGACGCCACGAGATGGCAAAAGATCACATGACCTTTAACACCAGATGACTGAACAAGAACGTAGTTGTCAAAGTCAAATAATTTTCAAATGTTTTGAAAATTGTAGTAATTAGGGAAAATCTGACAATGGGCAAACAAAATTAAATTTGATTTGATTTAATTTTGGTGTTTTAACGCCACTTTTAAGCACCGCTTTTGGGCTATTTCGTGGCGGCCAGTTTTATTGGTGGAGGAAGCCGGAGTACCCGGAGAAAACCACCGACCTTCGATAGGAAAACTGACAATCCTAGTCAATTAAGATTGATTCGAGTGCACCCACACGAGCGGGTTTCGAACTCACAACCTCAGTGTTGACTGGCTAGTGATTACAGTAGTAACTACTTAGACCACTCGGCCACCGAGGCCCTCCAAACAAAAGTAAAAGTCATGAAACTATTTTGAAACCATTTTAGTCGGTACTGACATCTTATCTGTAACAATAATGTTTCTTCTTGTTAAAATTTATGATATTTCTTGAACTAAATCGCTGAAAAATGATAAATCTAAAAACGAGAAACTTCTAAAACATTTCATCAGCAAGTTTTTCAGGGGTGATAGACTAACTAATTCTGAAATAAAAAATGTTTTGTATGATGGTCTGACGATTTAAAGTATATACTGGCACACATACTGCCGATTTCATTTTTCATTTAATGAGTATATTACAAAATCAAAACAAACGGCAGTTTCAACAGGTCACAAAAATAAGTACAACAGTTTACTACCCACAAAATGTATCTGCTTTTCTTTCACTAATGACTTAATTTGAAAGGTCTCTTATGGTTAAAATAATGTTTTAATTATAAATACGAAAGTTTGTACATTATTTCACAAACTATACTTTTGTTAGTGAATTGTTCAAATGTACACATCGATAAACTCAGACTTTGTGTCTAGTTATAAATTGACATAAAAGAATAAAATATCTGATAAATATAGGTAAAAAGAAAGGAAGTTCAAAATATGTTTACAATAGAGTTAGCTGAAGGGTGAATTCTTATGTTTATTTCAATTTCCTTTCGTATGCATTGTGAACCAAGTGTTTCGCACTGTTAGTCAGACACTTTCTATTCTTTAATAAAAGGGAAACATCTTTTAGATACGAGTTGGAAATTGTTTTATAACATGACGTTTTCTCTATACTTTGCGATGGTACTCGAAGAACTATTTAATAATCTTTATAAAAATAACAACTGTTGTGAATTCTGGGATTTTTTTATAAACACTTAATGCGCAAGATGATGAGAATGTTTTACATTGTGATATGAGTGACATTTGTTAAACAAAAGAATAGTGATTGTATTTGTGCTGACGTTTAGGAAAATACATTCCTCTGTAGCATGAATTATCGTAATTGTTTAATTGATAAGTTTCCAAAACATATAATGTTTCTCATTGATTTGTACAACTTGAATGATTTTTGTGGTATTCATATCTGGCGTCATAGAAGATCGTTGCTTTAACAAACAAAACTTTCAGGATTCCATTTATTGTTACAATTTTATATCAAACGGTAGCTTAATCATTTATTTGCTATTTTGTTTATTATTCATATATCTGACATTACTAGGGTTCCAATCTTTGTTTTCATTTGTTAAATAACATATGCATACACCTTTATTTAATGTTTCGCACCAAACACTGATATATATTTAGCAACAAAGGATGACGATATATTCACTTTCTTAAGATATCTAAAACCATCTGTAAATGTAACTTGACTTATAACTGTGTAAAATTTTTAAAATGTAAATAAAATAAATATTGACAGCCGATCACTGTTCGTCTTGTTTTTATATCAACAGATAGGACTGTGTAGCCATCCTCAATAAAAGACAGGCACAGTTTATATTTGCAATAAAAATCAGACAGAATTTATATTTGCTAAAAAAAATCTTCAAGTAATATATTATAATGCATACTTGATGAGAGAATATGTGTCTTGCGCAGTGCATTTTATATTACAGGATTATAGATTGTGACATTTTGTATGAATTCGCATGGCGGGTGCTGCATGCTATTAGGAGACACTTACCCTGTCGAGGTACCCGGTCTTATAAGGGAGAATATAAATAAATAGAAAAAAAAACGAAGAAAATCCTATAAATAAGTGGAAAGTGCTAAATCTAGAATATTTTGTGAAAAGGCCATTGATACAGAACTTTGTGTTCTATTTTTAATGTTATAATCGCATTTGAAAATTATGGTTGAATACATAACAGCTTTCATATATGGCTGCCTATTAATAAAGGCAACAGTAGTATACCGGTGTTCAAATTAATATCAACTGAAAATAAGCCCCCCAAAAAAATACAAATAAAGTTGAAGTCGATTGAATTGATCATCTAGAAATTTCACCCGGTTATTGCTCAATGAAATATATACACTTCGGTTCAAGAGGTATAAGCAATATCCCTTACATTTGTTTCACTTGATGGGGACCAATTCTGAAAATTGTTTTGAAACCAAGTTGAATCTTAATATAAAAGAGACTGACTGATAGGCTTTAAGGTTTTACAAAAAAACTTTTACATACATCTATCAAACTGAAATTTTATTGGGCACTTTCCTTTTTGTTTACAGTTTAGAAACAAGGAACGAAAAACAAATATGATATACAGCAACAAACGAAACCGTTGAATTACAAGATCCTTACTTGGGGCAGACATATGCAAAATTTCCTTTTTCATTGAAATGTTGTTTGAGGTGTAGCTTTATTTTCTTGTATTCATAATTTGCTTACTATTGCTTCATATCTGTGGTACTATTGTCGCACGATTATGTCATCGAAGATTGTATTCGCATATCGATCGTTTTCTTTTATAAAAATGGATAAATTATAGGGATTGTTGATATGTGCATTCTGTAAAACATTTTAAAAATGATAGTAGACAACCGACTAACACCAATTTTGCTTGTCATCAATATTTGAAATTGTCATCTAGTGCAAATATGTATGTAAATTATTGTACTTTCTAATTTATTTCATTTGGAATAAAAATCCAGATTTCATAAAATACAAATATATTTTTTCACATTGATTTCACAGTGCAAACCTCATTTGAAATTTAATTATTGAATTCACTTCTTGAGGGGACCTCGGTGGCCGACTTGTGTAAATCGTTCATCTACAGTGATATCTAGCCTTTCAACTCTTAAGGTTGTGAGCTCAAATCCGTTCTTGGAGAGTTCGACTCCTATCTTAACTGAAAATGAAAGCCACTTTTTCTGCCGATGGTCTACGGACAACGTCTTCCTCCACAAATAAAAACTGGCCACCATTATAAAGCCAAAGATGCTGAAAATGGTGTTAACAACTAAGCAAGAAACAAACACTACATGACAATTTAAAGAACTGGCTGTATGTAACACACCATCAATCAGCAATTCTTTAATGTAAGACTCATTATGGTGGATATTCGTGATTTTTCATTTGATCAGAAGGTTTGTTTAAGATATGTCATGATAAGGAATTTCACATTTTAATAAACACAACGGGAATTTATTTTATACAGATATTCATAAAAAATAAACTCGCCAAAGATACCAAGCATTTATTTTGATCGGCAGACGCGCGTTTCGTTTTAAAAAGATTCATCAGTGACGCTTGAATAAAAAATAATAAATGGGCAAATAAAGTATGAACTTGAAGAGCTTTGAGGACATAAAATTCAACTGGTTACCTGTCAAGAAAAACGACGGAAAAGGAAAAGATTTGTAAAGTATAATTGCGACTATAAAATGATTTTTGTGTTGTTTTCTGGATATTTATTCTGACTTGCTCATGATTTTATCGGTAAATCATCAAAAATTGTTATATATCCAACTTTAAGGCATTGGAGTGTAATCAAGGTGAGCAATATTATGTTCTACAAAAATTTCTATGCATCGCAATGAATGTATCAATTTATTTAGTGCGCACTGCATGTATTTCTGCTTTAAGTTTCAGGTACACCTGAAATATAATATATAGCATGGGTTAACAAAAAGGTTTGTTAAAAGTAATATAATGATTATTAAAGGATTTGAGATTGGGTGATCAAAATTGTTTACCACTACTCATCCAATAAAATTGTTCATGGACCGAACTTCATTTCGTGTTAATCACTTCATAACTATCATTATCATTTAATGTATATTGTAATGATTATAGGCATAATAAAAATAAGAAAGCTTTACAAGACTTCAACTGCAGTTGTTAACATATTATTAATATTTAACTTCAATTATTTCATACAGATGGATACTGACAAAGACGTTTGCAGAAGACTTTACCATTGTTTATGTGAGACAATAGGACCAGAGGTAGTCGTAAAAGTAAGACGACAATTCTACGCATCCGTAGATCACTTCGCAGAAAGGAAAGACTTTACACTTATCAGTAGTGGCAGCAGGGCAGAAGGTTTGGAAATGGGGAGTGATGTAGACGTAATGTGTCTATTGAAATTTGTGAATGTGAGTGAAGAAAGAACAGACGATTCGTTTCTAATTCCGAATAATTTTGTGATGGAAACTGACGACTGTAAACCCTGCTTTACCCAACTAAAAGGGAACAGCTGTCATTATAATTCGTTAGCATATTGGATTTCTACTCCACAAGAACAGGGATTGTCACTTGAAAGTGGACGTATACGATATTTGTTTCTTTCGATCATTAGACTCTTTAATCCAATGATCTTACATGGTCCTTGTGCATCAGACAATGACGTCGATGGATTGTGTGATATAACAATATGTCTGCGCTGTCCAGTTTGGATTAAACAAGCACAGTCATGGATAAAAAGGGTACGATACTGGCCTCCGCAGCGAGTTGTGTCATATATTTGCAGTAATGGTATTTTATTTGTACCAATAGGTTCTAAGGATTCGCCCAATGAACATTTGGAATGGAGAATTTCTATTTCCGTGGCAGAAAAGCATCTGATATTCTCGTTTACACATACTCAGCTTTTATGTTATGCTCTTTTGAAACTTATATTGAAGGAAGTTATTGATAACGAAGAGAAATTCGATGGATTACTATGTTCATATTTCATGAAAACCATAATTTTCTGGGTTTCTGAGGAATTCGATTCATCCCTATGGCAACCTGAAAATATGCTGCCTTGTTTCATGAAATGTTTTAAACGCCTTATTAATTGCATTACCTACAAATGTCTTCCTCATTATTTTATAATCGAAAACAATTTGTTTGAATGCAGATTTAACAGACAGCAACATCAGGACTTTTTAATTTTTCTAAATGACTTGTATTCGAAAGGAATAAATTGTTTTAGAAATTGTTATTTACTATCGAACTTCTTCAAAAACGTTCCTATTGTTTCAAAGAAGTCTGACGTTGAAATTGTTTGCTCTAAACTTAATGCCAGTTCTCTTCAAAATGCACGACTGTATCTCCGGATGTTGGGAATGATCATTATATTAGACACGCCACCTCGGCAATTAAAAGAGACAACTATTTATCAGGAGATTTTGTGATATTACACACAATGATTTCTTGCCGTTTGTAGTTTTTGTAGGATTCTGTCAGCTGGTAGGCAAAAGCATGGATATTCACGCCAATTATCCTAACAAATATAAATATAAACTATGGCAGCAATATTTGCCGTTCTTTTTCCTAGGACTAAATGGGATGCAGTTTCTTGTTGGATGTACTTAGCTACATACTACTATTGTATTGGCCAGTATACTACTTCTCTCCAGCTTATATTCCATGCTTTGAAACAATGCACCCCTGACAAAATATTTTTCCGTCGTAGAAATCTTTATACCCGGCCATTATCTACGATTGAGAAAGAAGGAATACGACGAAAGATATGGAAAAGCAGACATCTCTACAAGCATCATGTTATAAATGAAATATCTTTTTATTATAATTCTTGAGTTATTCCTCCAGAGTTGGATGTACAGACTACAACACTAGCTTACATACCTCCAATTGTCTATATTCATTTTCTACGATTCCTGTGCTTTTATAGGTTACAGGAAGATTCCTTGTGTATGCAGGCTATTCGTGACTTACGGACATCTGTCACTAGAAGAGATTTTAACCATGATATATTTTCAGTCGGAGAAGCCTACCATTGTTTAGCAGTAGCCTTGTTGATCTTTGGACAAAAGAAGGAGGCTCGATATTATTTTGCTAAATCGAATGTCAATAAAGAGAAATGCAAGGACATTTACTTTTAAACTCATATAGATTTATAAATATTTCAATCGATAAATAAAATCGGAATGTTTACTTATATTTATCTTCCTTTGATGACTTATTGTTTTTGTAAACAATGAAAACATAGAAAATATTTCACAACAACCCCACAAAAAGACAGATGTGTAAAACATGGAATTCATACATAATTGAAACATCCTAGAAATATACTACCATTGAATATATTATTCTTTATTCTTGTCACTACTTTTTATATACATTGTGGCATGGTTTATGTGTTTGCCAATAAAAATATCTGTTCTACAAATCGTTAAGGGGAGGAGCCAGTCTGTACTATAACTTTTATTCAGTGACGTCATATCGTACAATAACTTCCATTTTTGGAAGATACAGTACGGGAAATTATAAGTTCACAAAATGTGCTTCTCGTTGAAATAAAAGACGAAGAAATATGCCACATGTACAAATTCTTTTAGATTTTACCTCTAACGGGAGGGATTGTGGTTGATTTTTATATGTTGAAGACATAATCTTTCAATCAGTTTAATTATAGTCTGGAGCTGGCATGTCAGTAACTGCTAGTATTCCTTTGTTGTCCCCAAAGGATAAAACAGATACAGTTAAGTCTGCCTCATATTTGCATATGGAGTATACAGGTATATACCTCCCAGTTGGTACGATATTCCAGGGCTTGTATTTCCTATCATGATTTCCATGATAGAGGGTTGCTGCTCACAAGGAAGCTATTAAACCAAGAGTTCCAAGTGGTGAAGTTGAAATTATACTTTCGTAAATTTTACGGACGCCATCACGAGTTGGTTGACCGTTATGGAATACTCGTTTCACAGATGACAATGGATATGATCCAATTGTCATAACTACAATCCCGTTCCCCTTTTTTTCCCGAATGTGATCTACCGAATTAGACTTGATATCACCGGGTTTGTACTACATTGTAACACGAGCAAAACGACGAATGTCACATGTGGAGCAGGAGCACCTGAGATCACCCCCAGTTTTTAGTGGGGTTCGTGTTGCTCAGCCTTTAGTTTTCTATGTTGTGTTTTGTGTTTTGTGTACTGCTGTTTGTCTGTTTGTCTATTTCTTTGTCATTTTATTTTCGACTTATGAGTTTGAATGTCCCTTCGGTATCGGTCCGTCTGTCCGTCCGATCTTGTTAGTGCTCTCGCATGTACAATTCTTGCCAAATCTATATGAAATGTATAGCATAGGTTAATATCAGCTATGTCTTGGACAAGTTCGAAAATCAGTACTGATCAAGTACTTTCAAAAGAGTTATGCCCTTAGAAATATTGATTATATGGACAATTGCATTGTATGCGCTCTCACATGTTCAACTGCAACAGCAGAAAATTCCTTTTCAGAATTACCACAGACTTAATTTAATTCTTTATTTATTTAAAGAGGATTGCCAACAACCAAAGGCTACGTGTGGGTCTCCTCAACATAGATATATACAGATTCACAATTAACAAAGATTTTTTAGTTTACAAACATGTTTATGAATCTGATGTTCAGTAGTTGTCGTTTGTTGATGTGGTTCATAAGTGTTTCTCGTTTCTCGTTTTATATAGATTAGACCGTTGGTTTTCCCGTTTGAATGGTTTTACACTAGTAATTTTGGGGCCCTTTATAGCTTACTGTTCGGTGTGAGCCTAGGCTCCGTGTTGAAGACCGTACTTTGACCTATAATGGTTTACATTTATAAATTTTGACTTGGATGGAGAGTTGTCTCATTGGCACTCATACCACATCTTCTTATATCTATTAACACAAGACAAGACAATATGTACAGGACAAGACATACGAATAACATTTGACTACACACCTATCCAATCACTCGCTCATTCTTACTCACATACACACGACTTTACAAACATGTTGGATTCAGTAATATAATATAGAATAATAATTATGGAAAGACGATTTTGAGTACAAGCAGGTCAAATGAAAAAAGAAAATAAATAAAATAAAATAATATAAGTGTGTGTATGTGTTTCACAACTAATATGTTTTATTACAAGGAAATTTTGATAGTATACAAATAAGTTATTGAGCTATCGAGAAAATCTATTTCAAGATTTAATGTATCGAAAACACACTCAAACAGATCTAAATTAGTATCATCAGACAAATCGTCACTACCTTCTATTAAAATTTTACTAAGATAGTTCGGACATAGGTCCCGCAACATTGCTATATTTATATCTGGACAAATCAGATTCTTAATACCAAGTAGAAGAGTAATCCGATAGTTCGTGTAACGGGCGCAATGAATTAAATAGTGCTCAGTGCTTTCAATACGGTTACCTGGGCAGAAATCGCAAAACCTATTTAATGTAAGATTATATTTGTACAAGTGGTCATTAAGGGCACTAAGCCCTAAGCGTAATCTAGTATGAATCTTTTTCTCATAACCATGCCCTCGTGAATATATTTTTTTACTACACAAATTGAGATTCTTCTTTAACAACCTTTGAAGCTCGCCAAAGATGTTGCTGACATTAGTTTAGCTGACAAGCTATTCCAGTCTCTAATCGTAGCTAGAAGAAAAGAATTATAGTATGCTACTGTTCTTGACCTGATAGGTATCAAGTTGGCATGTCGTCTTAAGTTATAGTTTTCAGTGTTATGATGGAATAATGTAGATAATCTGGGACAAGATGATTTTAATTTTGTACAGGTATGTAAGTCTATGAACTTTACGGCGTGTTTTAAGAAGCTCAAGGCCAACCTCTTTCAATAAAGTGACATGTTTTGTGACCCTGATTGCCCCAGTAGATATAATGCAGGCACGTCTCTGTACATGTTCAATGTTTGCAGAATCAGCGCTAGAGCAGTTATCGTAGATGACATCTGCATAGTCTAGCAATGAACGAACAAATGCTTTATATAACTTTTCAATGCATAATCTAGGTAATAAATGTCGCATCCTCAAGATAGTGTTCAGTTTACTATGACATTTCTTACAAATATCAGCAATATGATCGGTCCAAGAAAGTTTATCATTCAAAATAAGACCTAAATGTTTATGGTGTGTAACTCTCTTTATGTTTGTATTATTTAAGATCAATGGAGGGTAATGGGGTATATTCTTCTGCTTAGAAATAATGAGATACTCCGTTTTTGTGCATTACACACCATTGATGGGACCATGTGTTCAACGTGTCGAGGTCTCTGTTCAGAGTTTGAAAACAATCAGAGATGACATCAATTTGTTTGACAAGGAAGTATCATCAGCAAACAGTTTAATATTGCTGATAATTCCATCTTTAATATCGTTAACATAGATCAGAAAAGCAGAAGACCGAGTATAGAGCCCTGGGGTACACCAGCATAGGTGTTTTGACTCGATGATGTCTGACCATTAATAACGACTCTTTGAGTACGACCTGAAAGGTAATTCTCTATAAGAGACAAAAGTGAACCACATATGCCAAATTGTTTAAGTTTGAAAATCAGGCCTTTGTACCAAACTTTATCAAAGGCCTTTGACACATCTAAAAGATTGTACGTACATCTTTACCGTTATCTAATGACTTGTAAATTTCATGAGTAATAGTAATTAGTTGATTCACTGTTGAATCGTTTTTCTTAAAACCTGAATTTTCAGTGATAAGTAAATCATGAAATTCACAGAACTCATAGATAGCCTTGTAGATGATTTTTTCAAGGATCTTGGACACAGATGATAGTAGAGCAATTGGTCGATAATTAGACATGATATTTTTATCGCCTTTATTTTTGTACACTGGGCACACATTAGATACTTTCCAGAGAGATGGATATACTCCAACACGTAGTGAGAAATTAAACAGTCTAGTGAGTGGTTTATACAGATATTGAGCACAGTACTTTAGAATATGGTTTGATATACCATCTGGGCCACATGACTTACGTGGGTTAGTTTAAGAACATCTGATTCAACAGCCACTATGTCCTGAAGACGCTCTACGGTAAGGAAAGATATTGTAGGTAGAGCGGGTAAATCGTTTTCATGTTGACCTAAGTGCATCTGAGCAGAAAAATAACAATTTAAGAGTTCTGCCTTTTCAAGATCATCAGATATCAGATTCATGTTATCTTTTAAAGGGGGGATAGCTCTATCTGAATTGTAACCTAAAACAGATTTACTAAGGGACCAAAATTTCCTAGGATTAAGGTTTTCTCTAGAAAATGAGCGAATGATATTAATTTCATATCTTTGCTTAGCGTCTCTTTTTAAGCGATTGACCTCTCTCCTAGCAACTATGTGATATAACTTGTCTTCGTCTCTCCGGGTCCGTTGATATTTTTTGAAGCAACGATCACGCTTACGAATCGCTCGCCTAACCTCGTTACTCATCCATGGTTTATCCTTATGACGAATAGTCACTTTTATTCGGTATAAATTCAGAACAAGCGGAGGTGATAAGGTCAATCGTATAACTAGCAATGTCGTTTACCACAGACTTATGGTCCAGGGGTTGGGTCTTTAAAGGGTTAGCGTTTAGCTAAGAAGAATTCGCGTCCACTTTTAAGTGTGTGACGTCACTAATAGTGTCCACCTTGGAGGGTAAACTGGTCCAATACTAGGGTATACCGTCCCGATTTAAGGCTCAAATATGTCGTCGGCGTCCCGATTTCAGGGTCACATGGTCCAACCCTAAAGTATATATGGTGTTCGCGTCCCGATTTAAGGGTCAAATATGGCGTCGGCGTCCGCGTCCAGGGTTTAGGCCCAAATATGGCGTCGGCGTCCTCGTCCGAGTTTTAAGGGTCGTACTGTTCGGCCTATACTACTTTCCCCTTTTCCGTTTTTTGATGCCTATAATGCCTTTGTCTAGTGTCCTGATATATACATATCTAATCTTGTAGTGTTCTGTAGATGTACAGTTTGCGTCTTGAAATAAACTGATCAGTTCTATATTTGAATTAAATGTGAATCTTTGTGTGTAACATTTATACCTGTAATATTTATGTTTTGTGCTGTCAACTGTAATTTGTGAGTTGACAATATATGAGGTTCAGTAATCATTTTCTTCTTATCTTATACTACATTTGTTTCATTTATGAGGACCAATTCTGAAAATTGTTTTGAAACCAAGTTGAGTTTTAATATAAAAGAGCCTAACTGATAGGTTTTATGGTTTTAAAAAATTTTACAAACATCTATCAAACTTCGATTTTATTAGGCACTTTACTTTTTGTTGACGGTTTTGCCACAATCTTGAACTTTACATGTTATTGTTTAATTTTGCATCGAAGGATCTGAATAAACACAACGAAATAGTTTGTATCTGAAAGAGAACGCAAACTCTAACTTCTTAAAGAATTTTTTTTTTTTTTTTGTTATGAATGATCATCTTTAGGAGGATTACACAATTTGTTTTCCAAAATGTTTCAAACTTGCAGTGGCGCGCCATCTTTAAGCATACAATAAGTGGTAATTACATGTCAAGAAATAGGACAGACTCAAAGTACCGTACCGATATCAAGCTGTCAATTTTAGGGCAGATTTAAAAACTTTAAACTTTTGAAAATTATGTAAGTTTAAAATAACTTCAAGGGAAATAAACTTTGAGTGGCTTTCTTATCGCTCCCCTAAAGTTTTACGACATAACTAATGAAGGAAGCCTACCGTTTATGTTGTACTGTTACACAACTGTCCAAGGTGAGGAGGCGGGTTAGGAGCTCACAAACATGTTAAACCCGTCACATTCTTTATGTGCTGTCCTAAGTCAGGAGTCTGTTATTCATAGGTTGTCGTTGGTTGCTGTCTGTCATATTTGGGTTTTTTTGTGTAATGTTTTGTCACAAATCAGGTCGTTGGTTTTCTCATTTGAGATGATTCACATGTTCGGGATCTTTATAGCTTATGCTAAACACGCGTGCACACGCTGAAATGTCTCGCCTGCTTTTTTTTTTTTTTTATCAAAATGGAAGTATAATAATGAGGTTAAGGTCAAATGAACCATGCCAGACAGACACGTTTACCTTACAATCATTCCAGACACCAAATATAGTTGACCTATAATTGCTTAATTCATGTATATCTGATTAACTGACAAACCAATGAAAAATTAACATCAACTAATAAACCATGCACATGAGGTCAAGGTCAGATGAACCCTGCCAGACAGACATGTTCACCTTACAATCATTCCATACACCAAATATAGTTGACCTATTGCTTAATGTATCTCATAAACTGACAAACCAATGAAAAACTAACATTAAGCAAGGAACTATAAAAATGAGATCAATATTAGATGAAACCTGCCAGCCAGACATGTAAACCTTACAATCATTCCATACACCAAGTATGGTTTATGCTTAAAGTATCCGATAAACTGACAAAACCATGAAAACTTATCATAGATCAATGAACCATGAAATAAAGGTCAAAGTCATATAAAACCTGCCAGTCGGACATGTACACCTTATAATCATTCCATACATCAAATATAGTGGCCCTATTGCTTATAGTATCTTAGAAATAAACCAAACCACAAAAACTAAACATTGTTCAATGAACGTTGAAATAAAGGTCAAGGTCAGATGAAACCTGCCCGTCGGACATGTATACCTTACAATCATTCCATTCACCAAATATAGTTGACATATTGCTTATAGGACCTGAAATACGGAATTGACCACGAAACTTTGACCTTGATCACTAATCCAAGAAAAAAGGTCGAGGTCAGGTGAACCCTGTCTGACGGGCATGAAGACCTTGCAAGGATCCCATATCCCAAATATAGTTATTCTATTACTCATAATGAGTGAGTCTTTCACTTGACAAAAAAAATAAAGTATTTTTTCAAGCAGTCACCGAACCATGAAAATGGGGTGAAGGACAATGAACATATGACAAACAGAAACTTCGTAACATAAGGTATCCGTATACTAAGTATGAAGCATTCAGGTATTCTACCTTCTGAAATATAAAGCTTTATACAAACAGTTTACGCTGCCGCCAGATTGTCACTGAATCCCTGTCTCGCATTCTTTCGTCCCTTTTATAGCTGACTATGCGGTATGGGTTTTACTCATTGTCGAAGGCCGTATGGTGACCAATAGTTATTAATTTCTGTGTCATTTGGTCTCTTGTGGAGAGTTGTCTCATTGGCAATCATACCACATCTTCTTATTTTTATATCTTAAACAGTATAATTCAAATTCTTTTATTAAACTAAAAAGGTCACAAAAACAGGCACATAAATCATAACAAAGACAGACATAAAATATAACTACTTTCATTCAACCATTCACACATTGCCAATTAGGAAATGATTCATCAGAAAACTAACATAACCTTACGAGTCAGTGTTCTGTATAAAGAGAGATAACTCTAATATTTCTTTACATTTTAGTAGTATAACGAAATCCGAGTTCTATATTTTAATTAGATTGAACTACTAAAAGTCGGGAATCTTTACAAACAAAGGGTAATCCATTCTAAAACTGAGAACAAATTGTCTACTAAAAGTCGGGAATCTTTACAAACAAAGGGTATCCAATTCTACAACTGAGAACAAATTGTCAAACGAATGTAACTGTTATAACTATTTAAACATTGTTAAAGTCGGGAATCTTTACAAACGAAGTTATAAACACAAGGTACCGATGTCAGTGGCGTCACCTTTGTTCTGATATTTGCGAATTTCTGATTTTTAACCAAATTATAAACTCCAGAAAATTTGCCAGAGAACTGTCAAAAAGGCATAGCTGTTTAAGAAACATTATTTCATGAACAAAATGTGTATTTTTAGTTCTTTCAATCAAAAATATTTCAATTTTTTTTTATCTTTTTGTCTCACTTATAAATTTGTGTTGATTTGTTTTGTTATTTGTTTGTTTTTCTTTCGATTTCCTCCCTTGACCCTAAGGGCAATATCATTTTCTTCTCTAAAACAACTTTTGCAATTTAAATCAAACTGCGCAGGAACGATGTTTTCAAATTTCTTTTTACAAACAATTTTCACTTGGTTTTTAAAGCTCTCCTTCTCTGAAAATGCAATGTGAAATTTATTGAAATATAAGAATAAGCGATTCCATTTTAATTTTGATCTAGTGGCAAACATGGCGTACGCATCCCCCCCCCCTTTCCAATCCTTATCTTTATAGCCATGTAGTTTCAGGAGAGAAGCTTTTTAATTTCGGTCGATCATAGCCCAAGATTGTACCCGGCATTAATGCTTTATGTTCGATCAGATCCAAATGAGGATCCGTGTAACATTCAATACTAGTACATCATTCAGGCTACGTTTGGCCTAATCTAGCTAACTGGTTTTACATCATTCAGGCTACTTTTGGCCTAATCAAGCTAATTGGTATTAGGAAAGAAGATAGAATTTATGAGTGTCCATTGTTTTAAAAGGAAACTTCGTGCCACCAATGCCGCCATGTTTGCCACTAATATTAATAATTATAACGCATACATAAATAAAAAATAAATAGTCTTGACCGGTCGAATGTGATATATCAGAAAAACCAGGTACAATTATCAAATCATAGAAATTTCTGTGGTCAGACCTATAGTGAGACAGTCCTAAAATTTAACAATCCACTAATCCGATGTTCCTACAGAGACAAGAGTTTTGTGCTTTTTGCTTGACTTACGCTCAAAATTGAGTGACATCTTCAGATACTTTGGTGTCCGCATGAATTGCGCTATATATGCTATCGATGCGTCGGGTCATATGTAGATATAACTGCGATTAGAATATGGGCTTGAGAAGTTTTGAACTTTCACGGCCCATGTATTCCTATAGTTATTATATGTTCGATTCCAATTTCTTTTGCAGAAAATTACTCGACATACAACTACTATAGTATGTATAGTATATAACATCATGATCCAGCCCGTGCTTAATATAAATGAATGCCATTAAACCACCAAAGACTCTAACATGCAATTTCAAAGCGATGATTAGTTATGTTTTAGAAGCGTCATTTAGTGTTTTGCCAACTCCCCTCCTAACCACTCCAAAACAGAGGTCTCGTAGATTTTCATCCTTAATCCGTATTAGACTCTTATATAAGTCCCTGATGTATATAATACAGTGAAATACAGTATTACAGTATAACATTAGGGTGTATATCGGACCGTCGGACTACTGAACTGTCGGAAATTCGGGTTGTCGGATTATAGCTACGCTTTCGTAGGTTCTAGTAAACTATTTGATTACCAAGAGTTAGACCTTTGAAAATCCTTTCTAATGAATAAAATTTTAGAATTCATGCACAGAATAATCTACTGAGGAAAGTTCAAATCAACAGAACAGTGGCGGATCCAGAACTTTTATAAGGGGGCCTCTGACTGACCTAAAGGGGGCTCCTGTCACGCTTCAGTGATTCCCTATATAATCAACCAAATTTTTCCCACAAAGGGGCCGGGCCCCACCCCTGGATCCGCCTATGACAGAAGTAACTGTATCGTCTTATAAAGAAAAAAAGTGAATATATACTATAAGCACACAGGCCTACATATATATATATATAAAACCTTTAAGTTTTTCAGCAAGAACTGCACCCAGGAATAAAATATTTTACAAGCCTTACTTTTCGAAATATTAAAGCGCCGTCCCAAATAACCAAATATCAAACTAAGTGTTAATCTCATCAGTACGATCGAGCAACAGCTGATCTGCAATATCGTAGTTGAAAATTAAATTTGTGTAGTAATTCCACTAAAGTTAAGAAAACTTAGTTACATAAGTATACAATAAGGCGCCACTGTCATTCATAATATTTCTTAAACGGATGACGAGGTTCCCCCCCCGTCTGTCCATTTTGCAGCATAAAGATACTATATATAGAAGTCGTCATGAATGAAAAAAGTTTGTCTCTTCACACTGGGTTGATTTGCTTGCAATTATAACTACATGTAGCCTCGGGGTTGGTTATTAGCTTCATTTATGGTTAATTCAGACATTTTACCGCTTCCACTACAAAAGTTTGGGGCACGCCCTCCCCTTTTTCAAAATCCTGGATCAGCATCTGATGTCGCGGTGGATCTTCTATACAAAAGAGACAGATGCACTGTAGTCATCGGATTAATTTTTATAGATTAATTCAAGTTTTTAACAGTCGTTTTACAACGTGTAAACATTCGTCGGCCAGTGTTATTTTACTTTCATAAGTTATATTTAAAAAAAAACACGGATTGTGTGCAGTGGCGCATCATCCAAAAAAAAATGTCCGGACCATACAAAAACCTGTTTATGCACAGTTTTTTTATGTTTATACGGCTTTGATCCACTCAGGTTTGTTGGCTCGTCTGAAGGCATCACATAGGACGTATATGGAATCAAATGAGGGCAGTCATTGTGCAACTTGTTGTGTAATTCGCATATTGATTTTTTCCACACCTGAAGTTTTTACGATTATTTGTACAACTATTAACTGCACAAGAAATGCTTCCATGTTTTTTATAACTTTAGGCAGCATCCATAGTAAAATAAATCAGAAAATGAAAGAAATACAAATGTAAACAGAAAATCGATAATGTTTTGATCAATACACGTGCGTTATTTTTCATGGTTGTAATGGCGGATCGGTCACGTGAGAGCCTAATGGATGCGCCCATGTTTTCTAGGTCAATTACAGATAAACCCGTCTATATTGTGACTATAACATGTACAATTCTATATATTATATTGTGACTATAACATGTACAATTCTATATATTATATTGTGACTATAACATGTACAATACTATGTATTATATTGTGACTATAACATGTACAATTTAAACAATATCAGCATTAAATATAATGTACCTTTTATTTTACTGTATTACAAAAATACTATTGACATTTCCTGTAAACTTTTGTAATATTCCTTAAAAGAAATCATTTACTAAAATCAAGAGGGTAATAGTTCAATTAAATCAGTTTCGTGGACAGGGTTTTAGTTTGTTTAAACCAGTTTTTAAGAAGTCATGTGATTTATAATAAATGCAAATTCCAATGAACCTTTTGAAAAATCAAGATAATCCTTTGTAAAATTGGCAAGTTTTTGTACCACATAAAATCTGGGACTATTATACTATTATTAAGAAATATTATGAATGACAGTGACGCCTTATTGTTAGTATAATAGTCCCAGATAAAATGTAGATTTGTATGGAAGTCAATTCCTATTTTTCAACAAATATGAGTTGTCTCCTATTAGCATAAGACTAATGATGAAATACTAAAACATTTTAGTTTCATAAACCTTAATCAAAAGCACCTACAAATATGGGAGATAACTCATGTTAGCACAGAAATTGGTATAATAACTGTATATTATTGGCATTTCATCAATAATCCTGTGACGTTAATCAATCAAAAATCAACCAATGACGTCACCAATCAATCAGTACTCCCAATAAGAAACTTTCACCTTTCCTTTTAAGTCCCTGGACTAAGGTGGCAAAGCCTCAGATATTGCATGCAATTATGATGCATAGATGCTGCTGTATTTATATACCAAATATTAATAATGTATTTATAACTACTTATTAAGGGGTGAATCAGAAACTTACAATAAGGGTGATGACCAAGCACTGTCATGACATGCATTATTCTGTAGTCAGTATATTTCGGAGCTAGGACACAAAATTAGGAATGGGGCAAATAATAGCAGATGCATTTTTGTAGATGATGACTTGTAACTAAAATCTGAAATCCCCATGTCAGACCAAACCACTTAATGCATTATCTAGACCTCTGTTTACAAGCTTTTTTATTACAGAGCTCTAAATAATACTTTTCATCTTACATTATATACATCTGATATAACATATCCAACAAAAAATACATAATAAAAGAACTAATATATTCTAAATTATTGCCCTTCCATGCAGTGACGGAACTAACCAGTATGAAGAGATAAGCAGGGGTATTCCCTCCCCTTACCCTAAATCTCAGCCTGCTAGTCTCTCCATTCATCATAACTAAAAGTTAGTCACGAAGGCCACTAATGGCAATTATGTGAAAAAATAACAAAACATTTTATACACAAAAAAAATATCAGATGCATTTTAAAAAATACCATGTAAATACACCTAAAATAGTAACCCACATTTCGTACCTCCCAGTTATTAGCTAGAACTCTGTTTACAATTTTTCTTTTCTTTTTTAAAAATTTTTTTTTTTCTTTTTCTTTTTTTTATACAGAGCTCTAATTAACAACTCTCTTAATAAAATGTATACATCTGATATGAACAATATTTGTTTAACACCTTTACCAAGGGAACTAACCAGTATGAAAAGATAAGCAGGGGTATTCCCTCCCCTTACACCTTAATCTCTGCCTGCCAGTCTTCCCATTCATCACAACTGGTGTTCCTGTTAAAAAGTTTACAAAACACTATAAAAAAGTGTTGTACATCTAAATGTGACATGTTTGTGATGATAACTATAATGATTATTCTACACTTGCAGTACTGGCTGAACAGTTTGAATTTTGTACTATGACGAATACTAATAGTTAATCTTCAACTTATCAATCAAGAAATGTAAATAAATACAATATGAAGTTCATAGATTAGCAACTTTGCCTGTCTTTCCCTGTTTGTCCATCATTCACAGAAAAAGGTTTTATTATTTTAATAAAATTATGCAAAACTCTAATAAATGTTTATACATTATCCTTCTTCATTCTAATGATTATACTTCTTTTTGGGAACATAATAACTTGTATTTAACAATAAACATAAATGTATTCAAGATTGCATAATGAAATTGTACAAAATTCCAAAGAATTTTTTACATTTTTTTCTTCATTCAACTCAGATTTATTCTAATTTAACCAACTATGCTCAAATTATTTAAATGATATCTAATACATGTCTTTTTTCCAACGGTAACTCAGACAACATAACTAAAAGAAAAAGAGAATTTAACCAATTGCAGTTACCTAATTGTTCTCATAGGTCGCATCAAAGTTTCATTTAACTACTTTAACCACTAAATGTATTTACTATGAACATTTAAGGGAGAACTGTAGGCCGCTGAAATTCTAATGTAATCAACACGTCTGGTTAAAAAAAAGAATAAATCTTTACAACTGACTCTCTCCTATCCTCCTTCTCTCTCTATTGATTTTAACAAGAATACTAATACACTAATTTGTTTGTCAATAAATGTTTCCAAGTTCATCCGAATAGCAAATCCCTTCTACTGCATCAGTTGATTTGTAAATTCCTAAGCACAGTTAATCTACAAAGAGAAAACAAAATGTCACTTAAAACATGAAATTTAAATTCACAAAATACAATATGTAATTTTCAATATGTCAGAAATTATTCATACCCTATCCATACAGAATTGATTGTTTGCTCAACGTCCAGTGGCAATTATTTCATGCACATTCCAGACAAGAACCCATTCACAATTAATACAATAGGTAGGTTTTGCAAGGTGGGGCAATATATGTATCCATAAAGGAGGGTTACCATGAGACATTTTTATTTTTGTATCAGATTTATATATATTTAACAAAAAACTGGATGTTTGCAGTTATAAGAGGTTTCACATTACTATTGCAAAGTTTTTAACCAAAAAAATTTAATACGAATATTACTAACCTGAATGTCTCGATCATACTGTATAGGCTGAAAAATAAATAAAAATTAAATCAGAGACCTTCAAAAATAATTAGATAAAATGTCATTTTTTATGAAACATACAACCTCAAGCATATTTGGTTTTTTGTGTTGTTGGGATGCTGTCTTGTCGATATATACCCCACACCTTTTTTGAATTACTAACGAAATAAATTTGTATTGTTGTTACTATAACATGTGGTATGATTGGTAAAAATATCCATTAAAAAACCAAATGACGAAGATGTGAACAATTGTAAAGCTATGTTCAAATTAAGAGTCCTCACCTCGTGTTTTTCTATTTTACTTCGTGAAATTTATCCAACATAATCCTACTATTATAGGTCTTTCTTAGCAGTATTTGGCAAAACTTTTTTGGAATTTTGGGTCCTTCAATGTGCTTCAACTTCGTACTTTATTTCGCCTTTTTTTTTTTAAACAATTTTGATTTGAGCGTCACTGATGATTTGAGCATCACTGATGAGTCTTTTGTAGATGAAATTCGTGTCTGGTGTACAAAATTTTAATGCTGGTATCTACGATGAGTTTATATTCAAGGGGTATAACTCAAAAATAAGAAGTTAAAACTTGCTAGTATCAATGTTTCTTATCAAATTTCAAACTTTCAAATAATTTTGTCAAGACAGAAACCAAAGCAGTATGATGGATAGTCAATATAAACACACAAGATATCAATTGAATAATTCCCTGCGAAATGATGATGAATTGTTCATGAATGATTCATGAACACAATTCATGAATTGTTCTTAAAAGATTCATGAACAGTTAATGAACAAGACATGAACTACAAATGGACAAGCATGTTCATGAACCAGTGAATAATGAACTATTCATGAACAGAAAGTGTTCATGAACTCTTTGGTTCATAAAAGTTCATGAACAAAGTAGTTCTTGAAATTTTATCATTCATGAATTATTCATGATTTCATAGTTCATGAACTCTTACTATTCATGAATTATTCATGATCTAATAGTTCATGAACATGCTTGTCCATTTGTAGTTCATGTCTTGTTCATTTACAGTTCATGAATTTTTATGAATGTTTCATGAATTTTGTTCATGAACAATACCAGTCCATGAATCATTCATGAACACATGAACTACTGCGTTCATGAACTGTTCATCAGTAGATTAATTCATGAATATTGTTTGTCCACTTGTAGTTCATGAACTGTTCATTTAAAGTTCATGAAATTATTATGAGTATTTCTTGAATTATTCATGAACCAACTCTGTTCATGAATAATTCATGAGCAGATTAATATCATGAATGTAGTCAGTATTTTAAGACACAATAAAATTAAATAGACAACTGTTAACTGTCAATAGGATTAAAACATTTAATACTATGAAGATAAAATATGTATGAATATTCTGAATTACTCTTCAATATAATTATATATAACAGTAATATCAACTGAGCAATCATGCATTACCCTGCCAGATGGAATTCATGAATTGATGAACCATCATGAACTGTTCATGAATTTCCATGAACAATGCATGATTGTTCATAAAAGTTCATTAAGTTAGTCCATGAATTTAGTTCATGAATAGTTCATAAAACGCAGTTCATGAATATTTTCTGAACTTTAATGAACTGTTAGTCAGTTCATAATGTTCATAAATTGTTCATAACACATGTTCATGAACATTTTATGAACTTTTAATGAATCAATTAATTCATAAAGTTCATAATTCAATTCATAACACAGTTTCATGAACATTTTAAGAACTTTTATGAAACAATAAATTTATCAACTTTGAAAACTTCAATTTTCAATTATGACTTACAAAATTCCACTCAGATTTCTTTTACGTTTCAGGCCTAGGTGGCATATCTCAGGGTTCTCTCAAACTTGTATGCAAATTTGTCTGTCATACAAGTTCCGTAAATTGACATCCATATCATGACATCATGATTTAATAAAATTGAGGTCATGTACAGTTAAAAGTGATCATTTTGAGACAAAATGCAGTTAGATAGCAAAAGTGTAAATACATGTATGTTCATTAAAATAGCAATAAAAATAAATATGCTCACTGTTGCCGTTCTGGGACTCCCCATGACCAAACATTATCACCTTCATAAATACTTCCTGAGAACCCTGATGTCTCTTTAGTGTCTTATTGTAGTTTTATAAATACATTTTTTATAATTTATTTCAGTTGACTTGGTGTGGGGTTTGACAAAAAAATAGCAGCTACATATGTTCATACAATGTACACAGAGTTTGCGAAAATCGTCGGTCCTGACCGCCAAAATGAGGCTCGGACCTGTATTTTGATCGCTAGAGGTGGTCCCGATGACCGATGCAAAAACGGCCGTTGCAGTGCCTATGTCGGCACGATTTTTACATCGGTCATCAGTCCCATGACTGACAGGTCAAAAAAAGTTTTCGCGAACTCTGTGTACATTTACCTCCAGTCCCCCAACCTTCTCTCTATAATAGTGAACATCTTATCAAGAAAATTGATATCTTTTTAAAGGGAAATTCAACATCAAGTGAAAATTGTTTAAAAAGACCACTTGAATACATGTGACATGTGTAAGTAATAAAGCAAAATTATGTCAATAAAATATATCCTCTTCACATTTGACAACAGAAATTAGCTCAGCAGTTTTCTTTCTTCACACTACGGCAGCAGAAGTATTATATATTTTGAGAGTCATACAAAATTTTGGGACTAACTTTAAGTTCTGTAACTTACTCTGAGATGTTTCTCATGATTCGTTTTACAAAAGTAAACTGCCAAATTATCATTTCTTTCTTCCAAAGATGTAATTTCTGGCTGTCTCTCAAGTTCAAACATGTGCCTTTCTTAATCATAATACGGCACATGGAAGAAATTGAAAAAAATCACAGATTAATGGCAATTCCAAGACATTGCAGACCGGTGTCAATAATTATCGTCATCAGTTTACACAGTGTAAAACGCTTAAATGACTTTGACAAATGTTTACAAAGCATTTAAATGACTTGGATCAGAAATGCATTTCATATTGAATAGAAAAACGTGAATGACTGGGAATAGAAAACGTCATAAATTACGTCCAGCAAAATTGTGATTTGCGCTTAAAATACAAATGAAGATGCAGTGAATTAATCTACAGTAGCTGTCACATAAAGCAGATTTGTTATCAGATAAGTATATTAGAAATATTTTTGAAATTTTCTTTGCAAGATAACTTTTTGTTGAAGCATTATGAAATGGCTTTCATTTGAGCATATCAACACCAGAATTTAGAAAGTGGCTTTAATTTGATAGCATTGCCATTGGTTAAATTTCAAATCAGGAATCAGGATTAACTGATAGATTAGTACAAAGTGTTAAAAGGTGAAAGATATTTTATTTCCAGGTAAAAATAATTAATAATGCTTCTGAGATTCTTGGGAAATTTAAAAATTGAAGATTGAAGAAATTAAGAGGGGGTTAAATTATTTCAAATGTCCTGAAATAATATACATGGTAATCTTAATCTATTGAAAATTTTAAATTTTTATAAAAACAACATTTATTAAATTAAATTAAAAGTAATTATACTTGTTAGAATCTGTTTAGTGTTTATTTTAACAAAATATCAAGGACTATTGATTCTTTGTGGAGTGATTTTTGATTTTGCAGGGGGAAACTGGTGCATTTATTAATTAAAAGATCTGTTCATATAACTGTGAAGAATTTCAAGCAGACTGAGAACAAGATGTTATTCAGCATTTCTAGTTGGAAGTCCTGATACAGCAATTTTAATTACAGAAAGGAAGAGAAGTTTACTTATGATCTATACATCCTTATCTAACACAAAGTTTAAAGTATTCAGTTTATGGGATATGTTCGCTGTCAGAGACATGTTTTACCCTGCATATCCCTAGTTCAAAAGTTGTATTGAGCTATCCATCAACATTTTATGGTTAAATTTTAAGGGCAACAATTGCTTCACCCATGAGAGGCTGTGATCAATCTAATGTGTTCTTGTAGTAATTTGGACTTTATGCTTTTGCAAAGTTGATATTACTTTTATATATATATGAAGAATATATTGAAGAATAATTCATACATCTTTTATCATCGTGGTATTAAATGTTTAAATCCTATTGACAGTTAACAGTTGTCTATTTAATCTTTATTGTGTCTTAAAATACTGACTACATTCATGATATTAATCTGCTCATGAATTATTCATGAACAGAGTTGGTTCATGAAAATTCAAGAAATACCCTTAATAATTTCATGAACTTTTAATGAACAGTTCATGAACTACAAGTAGACAAACAATGTTCTTGAATTAAATTGCTGATGAACAGTTCATGAACATAGTAGTTCGTGTGTTCATGAATGATTCATGGACTGGTATTGTTCATGAACAAATTCATGAAACATTCATAAAAATTCATGAACTGTAAATGAACAAGACATGAACTACAAATGGACAAGCATGTACATGAGCTATTGGATAATGAATAATTCATGAATAAAAAGAGTTCATGAACTATGTAATCATGAATAATTCATGAATAATAGAAGTTCAAGAACTATTTTGTCCATGAACTTTATGAACCAAAGAGTTCATGAACATTTTCTGTTCATGAATAGTTCATTATTCACTAGTTCATGAACATGCTTGTCCATTTGTAGTTCATGTCTTGTTCATTAACTGTTCATGAATCTTTATGAACAATTCATGAATTGTGTTCATGAATCATTCATGAATCATTCATGAACATTCGTGAACTATTCATCATCATTTCGCAGGGAAAGTCCAAATAACTACAAAACACATTAGAATGATCGCCTCTCATGTGTAAAGCAATTGTTGACTTAAATATTTAACATGTTTAAGATGATGGATAGCTCCAATACAACTTTTGAACTGTGAATATTCAGGGTAAAACATGTCTCTGACAGTGAACCTATACCATAAACTTTGTGATAGATAAGGATGTAAAGATCATGACATAAGTAAACTTCTCTTCCTTTCTGTAATTAAAATTGCTGTATCAGGATGCTGGATTTCCAACTAGAAATGCTGAACATGCTGAATAACATCTTTTCCTGCTTGAAATTCATCACAGTTATCTGGGTAGATCTTTTAATCAATAAATGCACCAGTTTCCCCTGCAAAATCAAAAATCACTCCACAAAGAATCAATAGTCCCTGATATTTTGTTAAAATAAAGATTCTAACAAGTATAATTACTTTAATTTAATTTAATAAATGTTGTTTTTATTAAAATTAAAATGTTCAATAGATTAACATTTCTCATTAAAATGTATATAATTTCAGGACATTTAAAATAATTCAATCCCCTTAATTTCCCCATACACAATAAGAATGGCTGAAGCATTATTAATTATTTTACCTGAAATAAAATATCTTTCACCTGTTCACACTTTGTACAAATCTATCAGTTAATCCTGATTTGAAATTAAAACAATGCTGTCAAATTATATGGTTTTGATATGCTCAAATGATTCTGTATTCAAATGAAAGATCATGAAAGCCATTTCCTAATGCTTCAACAAAATTTTATCTAGGCAAAGAAAATTTCAAAATATTTCTAATATACTTATCTGATAACAAATCTGCTTCATGTGACAGCTAGATTAATTCACAGCTCATCAAAATCATCTTCATTTGTATTTTAAGCGTCAAATCACATTTGCTGACGAAATTAATGACGTTTTTCTATTCCCAGTCATTCACGCGTTTTTCTGTTCCTATGAAATGCTTTTCTAATCCAAGTCATTTAAATGCTTTGTAAACATTTGTCAAAGTCTTTCAAGCGTTTTAAACTAAGAAAACATTAATTCACTGATGATGATAATTATTGACACCGGTCTGTAATGTCATTTGGGAGGGATGAATTGTCATTAATCTGTGATTTTTCAAGTTCTTCCATATGCCATATGATGATTAAGAAAGGCATATGTTTGAACTTGGAGAGACAGTCAGAAATTACATCTTTGGAAGAAAGAAATGATAATTAGGCAGTTTACCATTGTAAAACGAATCATGAGAAACATCTCAAAGTAAGTTGCAGAACTTAAAATTAGTCCCAAATTGTATATGACTCTCAAAATGTACTTCTGCTGCCGTAGTGTGAAGAAAGAAAACTGCTGAGCTAAATTGTGTTGTCAAATGTAAAGAGAACATATTTTTATTGACATAATTTTGCTTTATTACTTACACATGTATTCAAATATGAATACACTGGTCTTTTAAACAATTTTCACCTGATGATGAATTTCCCCATCAAAAGAAGATGTTAACTTTTAAAAGAGAAGGTTGGGGAGGTAAATGTACATGTATGAACATATGTAGCTGGTATTTTTTGTCATACCCACACCAAGTCAACTGAAATAATTTATAAAAATGTATTTATAAAACTATAATTTAATGAGTATAATAAGACACTAAAGAGACATCAGGGTTCTCCGAAGTATTTTTGAAGGTGATAATGTTTGGTCATGGGAGTCCAAGCAAGGCAACAGTCAGTGATTAGCATATGTATTTTTATTGCTATTTTAATAAACATACACAAGTATGCCAAATCTCGTGCTGCTGATAACATTATCTTAATAAATATTGTTTGTACTACATGTACGTGTATTTACACTTTTGCTATTTAGCTGAATTCTGTCTCAAAAACCTTAAGATCTGTCTCTGAATAACCTTTTGAGGTCATGCAACAATCACTTAATTGAGACCTCAAATTTTTAAATCGTCATGTCATGGTTGTCAAATTTTACGGGAACTTGTGTCACAGACAAATTTGCATACAAGTGAGAACCCTGAGATATGCCCTCAGGCCTGAAACAAAAATAAATCTGAGTTGAATTTTGTAAGTCATAATTGAAAATAAGTTTTCAATGTTGATTAATGTATTGTTTCATAAAAGTTGTGAAAATATTCATGAAACTGTGTTATGAATTAATTTATGAACTCTATGAATTCATTTATCCATTTAAAGTTCATTAAATGTTCATGAACATGCGTTATAAACAATTTATGAACATAATAAACTGACTAACAGTTCATTAAAGTTCAGAAAATATTCATGAACTGCATTTTATGAACTATTCATGAACTAACTTAATGAACTTCTTATGAACAATCATGCATTGTTCATGGACATTCATGAACAGTTCATAATGGTTCATCAATTCATGAATTTCATCTGGCAGGGGATGACAGGGCAATAAACTAGATCTCTTCATTAATTTGACTGCTAGCATACCTTCAAGTTGGCTATATAATACTTCCAGGTCCTACTGTCCTCAGATCTTGAATAGATCACATACAATTCTTAAAAATTTCCTGGATATCTAAAAAAAAATATTGAATCATAAATGGCCATTATATTATTCTTAAAAAAATGACTATATACAAATTTTCTCCCTTTTTTCTACACTAAAACAGAGCAGACTTTTGGCTGTGTATTCATCTTGAAGCAACAACAAATGCCTATTTAAAGTGAATACACATCAGCAACAATGCGTTTTTGTGTATTTAACCTACAATATGTAATTTGTGTATTATTACTTCTACTACAGGTTGCACTTTGTAAATACAGCTGTTTCACAAGCCATGCCTTTTTTGGGGAGATATATAATATTCATAGATATGTTAATTTGTTAAAGTACTGGTTCATCTCATAGAGACATAACTTGAGAATGTTACCAGTATAGAAAAAAATGGTAGCGCCTAAAATTTAATTCTTAGGTCCAAAAGTGGAGGTAGGGGTAGTATAGAATTTTAGTATAAGTTTAAACTCTTAGAAGTTCAGGGCATATAAATGTTGAAAATATGCCGCACAGCCCTATATTTTGACCTTTGAATAAAATAGTAGTGCATATCAACTTTCCGTTCTGGGATATAATTTTTCACGAAACTTCCTAGTAAAAGTGGCACAGTTTTAGCCGCAAAGGGAGTTCCTATGGGAAATTGCATTGTCTAGTTTACAGATGTGCAACCTACATGTATTTTGTGTTAAATTACCTCGTATTTTGCATGTAACAGCTAGAGACCTGGTTGTGATGTGCCGATCTGTGAGATTCATCAGTATATATTCCACTAGCACTGTCTATCCACATGAATACTGGTCACATCATTGTCAATCATTCACTTGCTGGTTCCAAGGCTGGTCAATTCTGGATTTAGTGTATTCACTCCAGTCAGTTCTATCATTTAAATATTTCATTGTCCACTATTCTGACTGGTCAGATGTATCCTCATACAATAAGTCCATTAAGTCAATATATTTAAAACTGGTTATTATTATTAGAATTCCATTTTCACTTAATTTTTTATCTAGTTTGATTCAATGCATCTTCTCGAAATTTACTATCGCCGTGCCATTACAGGCAGGTTTTTTTTTTAAATTGCCAAATAAATTCAAGTGGTTATTTAATATTTTGTTTTTTAGAAAATTTTGAATTTGAGATTTTTTGCAAGCTTTATTCTACTTGTTCATTAAAAAATATAAATTTAAAATAAAATTTTATTTAAAGAAAGGATAATTTTATTCATAAATTGATGAATATTTAAACTATTAGTTCTAGAGGAGCTTGCAAAGTATATGTGAAATTCACCTGAAAGAAAGATAACTCTTTCAGCATTGTGGTTCGATCTCTGGTGGACAGTTTCATTGGCATTCATACCACATCTCATCTTTACATTCATCATCAAAATGTAAGTGTTTCGATGATCACTTGACCAGTTATTTTATAAATTTAGAGGATATACCTTTAACAGATTTTTAAGTTTTAAATATTCTGTAACTAAATAAACATTCAAAATTTATTTTGAGAAAAATTGATTACCGATGCCCACAAAATACACAAACTAGGTTTATTTTTATTTTTATAGATTCAAAAGAATGAATTGATATATTCAGGTTAATAAAATGAAAAATCAATCAATAAAAATTTTTTTTTTTAAATTACTTTCATGAAAATCTTTCCCAAAATAATATCAGAGTACCCATTTTGAAGATATTGATCCGAGTTTTGTAAACAATTTATTTCAATATATGTTTATCTCCCCCTGAATTGAACAATTTTGATAAAATGTATCTTCTGTTTGTTTCTTTAATTCATTAACAATTCTTCAATTCTGGTCTATTCTTCAAAACATGACAGATCTTGTTTTAGACAATATTTTTATATTCAAGATAAAAAAAATAAAAAATCTAAAAATTTAAAATACTTGTGAAATAAATTCACTTATCAATTATGGCTGTTGTCAGGGTAGATGCTCCTTTAATGTTATAAAATTACCAAAATGCTTTCAGTGAGAAAAAAAAAAATACAAATTATGCCTTAGTGTGAGAAACAAAATTTTACATTTGATAATCATTTCTGACTAAATAATTGATTTTTTTCAAACAAAATCATCATTATGCTACATGTACTAATTTTGAAATTTAAGACTTTTTTTATCTGAATCTTTATTTTAGAAAAATCTTTAAATGTTTTCATTTATTATTTTAACACGAGGGTTAAGAAAATGTGTACCAAAAATTTTGAAATGTTAGAAATGATTTCTTTTACAATTTTTATTTTATATTGTTAAAACTGAGAATTGCATATAATTAATTGTTTTTACCTTTTTATAATTTGACAGAAGAGGTAATTTATCCTTATCACAAATTTTTAAACTGTTTCTTAAGTTTTAACCTAAATCAATTTTTAGAAACCCTTATTATTAGTGTTGTCAAATCGTACAGTTTTGACTAACCGGTTACTCGGGTTTTCGTTCGACCGATTAACCGGTTAACCGGTAGTTTAAGTTGATGTTTGAAGGCATTATGTAAATATATAATATATATATAGTACCCTACAAATGTACGTTTTTATAATAAGATGAATTGAAGTTGGCTTTATAAGGCTTGTCTGTGAGGATTGCTGGCGAAGTTTGACTTTTAATAATCCAATACACCGTATCAACTATGGCGTTTGTACTATCTTCAGATTGAAAAATAAAAAACCTTCTTGATCTCGTCGAATTAAAAATGTCCGAAACCGATGATTCTTTCATTTTTTCTTGATGTATAAGAAAATAATGTGGGGTGTTTCAATTTGAAATAATTAAGCCTGTTACGCATAGCATCAAGTATATATTAATTAAATTCGCGTTGATTTGCATTTCACAATTTTTGAGTTGGCATTTTGTTTAAAGTATGCACGATAGAGGTTGCACATTCAGATGTAGGTCTATGCAATATCAAATCAAAAATAAAATAATGGAGTAAATCGTAAAAAATTAATCGGATTACTGATTTAAAGTAACTGCTTAAAAACATGTATACTAATTATGTTTCCTTAAGATCTTGCCCCGAGCTGATAGACAACTTTTCTAAATTCTAATTAATATGATGTTTTTAGGATTAACAATATCAATCAATATACTGGACAATTAATCTGTCAAATTAATTACGACGACGATAATTTGTTAAATAGAAAAAAATTATTTAATGATCAATACTCATTTATATCAAATCTATTAAAATTGAAAAACGCCTGGTTAACCGGTTAGCGTTTTTGGTATTCGGTATTCGGTCCTTCCGACGGTTAACCGTTGACAACACTACTTATTATAGCAGCAGGGTAGTTCACTATCTATATACAGGATATTTAATCACTTTAATTAAATGTTAAAATTTTGTATGTCAATATAGGATATTATTAAGTTACACTGGTTTTCTTCAATTTTGACATCATGAATGTAATTTTAATTTTTGTTTTATCTGAATGTTTTGCCTGTCGTAAACTTCGATGGCAGACCAATTCAATACATTTTTTCTTTTAAATATATTTAATAAATTTTGTAACTAAGCACTAAACATATTGTATAGACACCTATCTATTGGTGAAGACTATGTTGACCTTAAGACGCATTGTTTTTATATTGTCAGATACCCCTCATTGATGTATACCAAATATATTCTTTTATTCATTAGAATGCTTTGAAATTAAGATACAGAAATTTGATTTATTTATTTTTTTTAATTTAAAAGAGAGGTAAGGTTAAAATGAACAAATGAGGCATTTTTGGAATGTAATTTTAAGACTAAAGGTCAGAGACTGGTTAACTTAATTAACTAAACTTTCCTCATTTTGATATCTAACAAAATAAGGAAGGAACAGGGTTCATTTTTATCAAAACTGAAGAAGTGTTCTAATGTATTAACTTTTTATTACTGCTCTCATGTAATTCTAGAACATAAGTAGTAATTTTATCATTTTAATCAGTAGTGGACGAAACGTTAACTTCCTTTATTGAAACCCTGAAATTTAGGGAGGGAACATTTGTTCATTTTCTTTCTAAAGAGTGGTGACAATTTTAATGTTTTATCTGGGTCAAAGGAAATATTTTGATTTTTCATCAGAATTTCTAAAGTGAGTTGGAATGTTGCACTGTTATACTGATTTTTTCACTGGACATGATGTAGACATTGAAAGATTAATTTGATTGTTTAAAACATTGATTGTTGTTTGCTTAACATCCAGTGGCAAATATTTCATGCATGTTCAGGACAAGAACATATTAACAATAAATACAACAGGTGGATTCTGCAAGTCAGGGTTTGACCAGAAGGTTTGGGAAATTTGGACTGCCCCTGGAAAATGAGGGTACTTGGATAGGGACCCCAATTTTGCCTAGCAACTTGCCACCTATAGATCCCTCAGTTGTTTCAAGTTTTTCTTATGTGCAGAGGGTGTGGCACACACTCTTCCTCAGATATTGGATGTAATGTTTAAATTTTAACAGGATGTAGCTGTGTATAAACTAAACGGAAGCTAATCTTTGGCAAGGATTTTACTACAGGTCAGAAGAATATTAAGACCAAGGGATGACCATATTTCTATACCCCAGTAAACCCTTGGGGTTTTAGACCTGGAGAAGGGAGCTATTTTTGTTCTCATTTGTGAAACTTGGATTACATATCTAAAGCTGTTTAGCAGATATATAGGGTTAAACTGACCATAGGCCTCTAACGTGCTTGTCGCATTAAAGCAACCATCCATCAATCAATCGTATCTGTGATCCTGCAAATAGGTATAATCATTCTGTAGAGGTTAACATTGACCTTGACCTAACACTGCATATCTTTGACCTTACAAATAACCATTCTTACTAATAGTTTGATCTTAACTTTGAGTAGACCTCTGCCCTAAAAAGCAGGTATGACTGTTCTATTCTTGTCAATGTTGACAAGACCTTTTAACCTCTGACCTATGAAGAATATGATGACTACTTATGACCAAACTATATAAGAAAATGTTGATTTGAAATGAGTGGACATCTGATTGACCTTGACCTGGCTGATTATAATGATCCATTTTGACAGTTGTTCAGCCTGAAAGTTTAACATGTGTTGGTTAAAAGGAACAGTGGTTACAAAAAGACTGACACACACTCTTTATAAACTTCCATGTTAATCAAATCAAACATTCAAACTTTTATATCAAATTACAAAAATATTTTCATACAACTTCAATGAAATAGCAAAAATTATTAAAACACTCATTTTTAAGTTTTGAAGAAATTTTGTTGAAGCAAAGAATGAAAATCTTTCAAAAATAAACTGAATGACCATAAATCAAAACAAAATTAAAAATTAAAGATTCAAATTTACTTCTTTTAATACTTCCCATGATTTTCAAATATCTTTTTCCTTTTTAAACTAAAGAAATAAAAAATAAAATAGATATATATATATATAAACCAACAATAAAATAAATCAATCAATCAATGAAATTAATATATCAAAATAAATAAAATAAATATATATACCAAAAATAAAATAAATAAATATGTATAACAAAAATAAAATAAATAAATATATACCAGTGAAGCAAAAATAAAATAAATAAATAAAAATACTAAAAATAGAAAATCAAAAAGCTGACAAAAGACGGTCTTACAGGAGCAGCTGGTACCTCACCTTAAAACTTCAATGAAAAATTGAAAAAACATAAAAAAAATATTTAAAGTTTTGAATAAATTTTGTTAAACCATAGGATGAATATCTTTAAAAATTAAACTGAATGAACATAAATCACAACAACAAAAAATACTTTTCAAGATTCAAATTAAATTCTTTCAATACTTTTCAAGACTCAAATTTACTTCTTTCAATACTTGCCATGATTTTCAAATAATTTCAATTCTTTTAAACTAAAAAATAAATAAATATATTTACCAAAAAAAAAAATAAATAAATAAGTAAATATACCAAAAATAAATCAAACAGCTGACACAATTTGGAATGAAGTTACAAGGGAGCCTACCACTTTAGCTACCTGTCTCCACCCACCAAACCTCCAAGCTACCTCAGGGACTGGGGCAACCTCAACCACTGGAGCAGGGACCAGTCCTCCCAATCGAAAGGAACACCTACATCATTACCTATAATAACATACGGTGTTACAGGAGCGGCTGGTACCTCATCCTCTACCTGCTCTTCAGGACCATACCAGACAGTCTCTTCAGCGTGGTCGGTTGTTGCAGCCTCGTCCACCTTTTCTACCTCCTCGAACGCAACTGTCTCCTCCTCTGTTGGCAGGAAAGACACAGTCTCCTCCAGGAACCAGTCGGCTGGGTCCTCTACCGTTGTGTCCATGCCACACAGCACAGTGGCCTCCACAGCACCCTCCAATACCTCTTCCTCCTCAAGAGTTGACTCCAGAACCGAGAGCTCCTCGCCAGCTGGCTCCACCTCGACCATATCATCCTCATCAATGATAACTTCATCAGCAATTTGAATAGCTGGTTAAGGAACCATAACAGAGAATAATCGGGCACAAGGTACCACTGCTTCAAAATGATCAGGCTGGTCATTTCTTGGCAGCTCAGGGGAGGCAACTGGTACAAGTACAGGTTCTGGCTCCAACCCTAAAAGATTCAAGTTGATGAAGACCAGCATTTTTTTTAAAGTGTTGACATTTACAAACCAAACATGCAAAATAAATAAGTTGACAAATCGTCCTGGTTTCCACCACATTTAGGACAATTGGAAACAGAGCCCAGGGTTCAACATACTAAATATCAAAGTCAGAAAGGTCATTTGATATCTTATGTTTAAAGTTCACTTTTGTCAACACATGCACTATATTGTCTCCTATCTAATTGACAAGTTTTCATTGAAGTTCATGTAAAGTCTGAATTTGTTTTATTTGTGATGTTATAAAATAACACTAATAAATATATTTTCAACAAATTGACATATTTCATATATCTAGTCATTGTTTTAGCTATATATATATTTCATTGTGATAATAGATTGTAATTAATTTTGTTTTTTAACATTTAGTAGGACAGAATACTCATGTTCATCCTGTTTCTGGGCAAAGTTATGCATTTTCAGTTTTGACCAGAAAATCGTCCTGCCCACATCCACCCCTCAAAAAAAAACATCTTGGAAGACTTTAATCCAGTGATGTTCATTGTTTGTAATTTATTGTTTTAGTCTTAATCAGGCTATTCAACAGAATATTTGAATGTTTTCATATTTTGTCATCTTTGAGGCCTTTCAGGGCTTACAATTCAGCATGGAATTTTTCTGGTTGTTAATAAAGTGACTGATAAATAGTCCTATCTTTATTCTTTGGTGTTAATAATTGTATTAATGGCAATCATACCACATCTACTTATTTTTGAATAATATAAAGAATGGCTGAAAAACATTCAGGACCCTTTATGTTGAATTTTTTAAATTTCCAAGTTCGATCATATGTTTGTAATGACGCAAACATTTTTAAGGGCAACCACAATAAAACTCAAAGACAGCAAGCCTTCAATATATTTGATTCACACAATTACTCATCAGAGGCACTCGAATTAAATCATATGGAGGACGAAACAAGGAAGTTTTACTGCTCACTTTAAAATACTAATATATACAAAATATCAGCTTATAATAGACAGACAATGAAGGGGAAATAATACTGTTCATGAAATTTTGCAAGTTTGATTGATTGATTGATTGATTGATTGGTGTTTTAACGCCACTTTCAACACTATTGTGCTATTTCGTGGCGGTCAGTTTTTGTTGGTGGAGGAAGCCGGAGTGCACGGAGAGAACCACCGACCTTTGGTAGGAAAACTGACAATCCTAGTCAATTAAGATTGGAGTCGAGTGCACCTACCCCGTGCGGGATTCGAACTCACAACCTCAGTGTTGACTGGCTAGTGATACAGTAGTTGGACTACTTAGACCACTCGACCACCGAGGTCCCTGCAAGTTTGATGGTAATTAGTTGACCATCTAAAACTTGAAATTTATAGATTAAACTATCAAAAAATTAAGTGTCATTAAGTGTATTTAAAATTTTCAGAAAAAATCCTTTTAAAATCAAGGGCAGATAATTATATTGAATTTGATAGGACAATATGTGATTTTAAATTTTTCATGAAATTAAGGCCTGTGACCTACTATTTTTATTTGATATTTTTTTGAAGTATTTATGAAAAGAAATTCTCTCATAGAATTTTAACCAATTCTATTGTTTAATGTTTCCTCAATAAGAAAAAAATTAAGTTTCCCCTATAAAACCCAAATAGAATAACTTTTTTTTTAATTTCAATGTCAAGGTATGTGACCCCAAGTTTTTTATTGAAATATGAAAGTACATTGACCCAGAAGTCTTTCAGAGATTTTAGAGAAAAAAGTAACGCAAAACATTTAGACACCCAGCTTACCTAAACTATCATATTTCATTTTCATTGCATCTTGGGCAGAATACCATAGTGTCAAATGTTTCACTCTCGTTTTGTTTTTTGTAAAGTTGACCATGTTGGACAATAGACTGCTTCATTAGACAAAACCTAAAAACAAGACAACCAGGAATGATGAAGGCCAAGTTTTATTTTCAATTGTTCCATGCTGCTGTTTCAGAGAGGATACTTTATTTAATTAACAAACAATGACAAACAAATGGCAATAGCTCCCACAAATCTTATGTAAAAGAACCATACAGTTTTAGATTGTACTAAAAATCCTTAAACTATATAATTGTTATTTATAATACTATTCTTAATACATAATATTCCCAATGACTGTAATCAACTGTCACCTTTTCTCAAAAAAAATTGTGTGTCCAATGAAAGGACATCATGCCTCACTGGCTATGCACTATCACATTTCTAGGGACGTTTCTAGGATATTTGAAAGAGGAGGTGTAGAATCAATTCTTTTGCCGAGCAAAGCGAGGCAAACATTTTTTTAGACCTTTTTTTTGCTAAAAAACATAAAATGATTGTGAAATGCACTAATGTAACGGTTCCTGACTTGGAGCATGTATATTTTATAGTTTTTTTTGGTTTTTTTTTTAAAAGGGGGGCGTACGCCCATTACACCCTCACCTGGACCCACCCTGCATTTCTATGTTCAGCTAACTACAAAATTTGGGTCAAAAACCTAATTTGGTATATATTTTTATAAGTTCAATCCATTTAAATGATCATGTTTAACAAAGTTTCAAGCTGAAGTGACCTGAATTTCATTTTAAATTACTGCAATTCAAAACTTAAACCTAATTCTGGAAGGACCTATGGGCAAACTAACAGAAAAATAGATCAAAACAAAAACCCGCTTACTATTGTAGGCAGGGCATCAAAATTGTGATTTGTCAGTGAAATAGAAAGTATATTAATGAAGCTCTCCTCAAAAGCCTTGAGGAACAGATCAGTCTTTGTCATACATTTAACAAAAGAACAGAGTTCCAATGGCCCCCTGCATTGCACATATTTTATCTATCCAAGGTAAATGGGCAATAACTAAAAAAAAAACAAATTTTTTTTGTTCTTTAAAACTTTTATAGAGAAATGAAGGCTTCAGAGCAAATGCAATGCGATTTCTGTTATAATTAATATTTCCAAGGGCATAACTCATTAAAAATATTTGACCAGCACTTTTTTTTCGAAAGTGTCAAAGACATTGCTGATATAAACCTATGATATAAGTTTAATAAAATTCTGGCAAGAATTGTACACATATAATTAATGTTACCAAGGGGCATAACTCTTATAAATAATTGATAGGTACTGATTTTCGAAATCATCCAAGACATTGCTAATATAAACCTATGATATAAGTTTCATAAAAATCTGGCAAGAATTGTACAAGTGAGAGCGCTAACAAGACTGGACGGACAGACGCCCGGTATTTCTATGTCCCCAACAACGCTGAATACTGTGGATATAGTATATCAAGTGATGCAGAAAAATTACAAAATCCTGGATCTAATATAAAGACTCTACACCTGTTTAATTAGGATATATATATCAGGGGAAATTAAACAGAATACTGTGGATATAGAAAAAATCTAATGAAATAGTGAAAAATGTAAGAAAATATTCCATAAAGGAAAATATTTTAAAATTACTTCATATAGTGAAACTGGAATACTGGATTGGATATTAAATATCAGTGTCAATAAATAAATAAATAAAACAGTTTATTCATAACTATTATTTTGATATTATTTATTCTGGTACGTGTTTATTAATCCTAGAATTATGAAAAATTATAGAATAAAAT
Source organism: Mytilus coruscus (assembly GCA_017311375.1). Lineage (NCBI taxonomy): Eukaryota > Metazoa > Mollusca > Bivalvia > Mytilida > Mytilidae > Mytilus > Mytilus coruscus. Next base: position 64,045,143 of record CM029607.1, read on the forward strand.
AATTATTTCGACAAGAGAAAAAAAAATATTTTGAGTTATCTCCCATTAGAAAAAGCCAAATAGATAAAATAGGTCTTTCAATAATATAAAAGAAATCCAAGCAATCATAGTATTTGGCCATAAAAACATTAAGAAGAATAGTAGTGCATTATATGATATGCAATTAAATACCCTGCAAGAAAAAAACATATACATTCTTGTTCTGGTTTGCTCTCCTAAAATTTGAAATGACAGTAAAATAAAAATCTATCTTTTTCCTTCTAAATGTGTTTCTTTGGCAATTGTTAGTTTGGAAATTTTATGGCCAAGTACTTTAAGGAATACATTCATTTCAATGAAAAAGACAGTAATTACAATGAGTACAAGGGGAAAGGCTGTGGATTTTCTATAAAAGTTACCACATGTTTAGCATTGAAACAACAAAACGGTACATAATCTTTAAAACCTTGCAAAATATATGATTCTCAGAATTATTTTTTTTTTTACACAATTTTGTCTAGAGGTAACAATTTGGAATGCATATTATGCCTATATTATATATCAACCTTTGATGACATCTTACCACAAGAAGATGTTTTTCAAAATATGTGATTTTTTAACAAAAAGTAAGTTTTTACCTTTTTTTTTTTTTTTTAAGATTAGTCAATCATTTTGAGATAACTTAATACACCTATATATCAGTTTTTGTTAAAGTCCCATTATAAGACATTTCTCAAACTTTGCAATTATTTTTTACAAAAATGAAGTTTTTTCCTAATTTAATGAGCTAAATTTCACCAAAACATAATTAACCAGAATAATTCAGTCCCTCCTAGTGGTTGATTCTTCCACTCATGAGGGGCCTGAACTCTTTTATTTGACAAAAATGTGTAGGTGTCAAGGATTTTGATTGGTGCTCTCTGGGTAAGAGAGCCAATCAGCTGAGAACTGAATGTTATCAAGATTGGTAAATTCAAAGCTAATTCCAAATGATTTATGATTTTAAATTGCCTAAGCCTTCAGGCATTAATGTAGCCATCACAGAGCAGTAGAATATAATGACTGAATTATTCTGCTTAAAATATAATATGTACATCTACATATTATGCACAACTGTGCAAAATTTCCTGGCAGACTCTTTTTATTCTTTTAAAAGTTTTGCATCCACAAAAGATATTTCTCTAAATTTGTGATTTTAAAAAACAAAGTTTTTCCAAAATTAATGTAATGAATTTCCCCCAAAAAAGATATACACATCTGCATATTATGCACAACTGTGAAAAATTTCATTTGCTTCCTACCTATACTTTTAGAGATTTGGGGTTTAAAAAAGAAAATTCTCAAAATTTGTGATTTTTTTTAAAACAAAAACAAAGTTTTTTTCCAAAATTGCAAAGAAAAGCAAAATAAATATGAAAATAAGGAGATGTGGTATGAATGCTATGAGACAACTGTCCACCAGTGTTCAAATGGTATGGAAGTAAGAATTTCCACTTAATGTCCACTTATTGGTAACATATGGAAAAATGAAAAAATATATATTTTTTTTAAATTTGAATTCTAACATCATCTCTTAATCATAAAAAGGCTTCTGCTAAAGAAGTCCACATTTCATAATATCCCATAAAGGTTTCACAAAGTTGTCTTGAAAAATCACAGACTGAAACTAAATGTTGACAACACCTACGCCAGAATCTAGGATTGCTTTGTCTCACTTTTGCGACATGAATGTGAAAGGCTCAACAAAAATGAGCAGTGCTGATTTTCAAACTTATCCAAGAAATTGCGATTATAAATTTCACAACAATCCTTAAAAAATGTAGGTGTGAGATACTTACCATGCAATTTTGTATATAATTTATATTTCTAAAGGCACAACTCTGTTAAAAATGGTTTTTCAGCACTATTTTTCAACTCATTGGAGATAAACCCTTTGATATAAATTTCGTTAATATCTGGAAAGAATTGTACACTTAAGGCACTTACAATGCAATTTTCTATAGAATTTACATTTCCAAGGGACATAACTCCTGTACAAGTAATTGATCAGCCCAGAGATTGCTAAATTTATACTTTGAAATAATTTACATAATAATCCTACAAGAAATGTAGGCTTGAGTATGCTTACAATGTAATTTTCCATATATCTATATTTCCAGGTGGAATAACTCCTTTCAAAATAGTTGTTAGGGAGTGATTTTTAAACTTAAGAAGGGGAACAAAAATATTTTATAACCACAGACTGAACATGAAAATTGACGCCTACAAGAACAGAATGTATGATCAATATATCACTTACACAGCTTTCTTCCATGTCCTCAACAAAAAAACAGGCAGAACAGAATGTAGGATCAATATATCACTAACACAGCTTTCTTCCATGTCCTCAACAAAAAAACAGGCAGAACAGAATGTAGGATCAATATATCACTAACACAGCTTTCTTCCATGTCCTCAACAAAAAAACAGGCAGAACAGAATGTGGGATCAATATATCACTAACACAGCATTCTTCCATGTCATCAACAAAAAACAGGCAGAACAGAATGCAGGATCAATATATCACTAACACAGCATTCTTCCATGTCATCAACAAAAAACAGGCAGAACAGAATGTAGGATCAATATATCACTAACACAGCTTTCTTCCATGTCCTCAACAAAAAAACAGGCAGAACAGAATGTAGGATCAATATATCACTTACACAGCTTTCTTCCATGTCCTCAACAAAAAACAGGCAGAACAGAATGTAGGATCAATATATCACTAACACAGCTTTCTTCCATGTCCTCAACAAAAAAACAGGCAGAACAGAATATTGGATCAATATATCACTAACACAGCTTTCTTCCATGTCCTCAACAAAAACAGGCAGAACAGAATGTAGGATCAATATATCACTAACACAGCTTTCTTCCATGTCCTCAACAAAAAACAGGCAGAACAGAATGTAGGATCAATATATCACTTACACAGCTTTCTTCCATGTCCTCAACAAACAAACAGGTAGAACAGAATGTAGGATCAATATATCACTAACACAGCTTTCTTCCATGTCCTCAACAAAAAAAAACAGGCAGAACAGAATGTAGGATCAATATATCACTAACACAGCTTTCTTCCATGTCCTCAACAAAAAAACAGGCAGAACAGAATGTAGGATCAATATATCACTAACACAGCTTTCTTCCATGTCCTCAACAAACAAACAGGCAGAACAGAATGTAGGATCAATATATCACTAACACAGCTTTCTTCCATGTCCTCAACAAACAAACAGGCAGAACAGAATGTAGGATCAATATATCACTAACACAGCTTTCTTCCATGTCCTCAACAAAAAAACAGGCAGAACAGAATGTAGGATCAATATATCACTAACACAGCTTTCTTCCATGTCCTCAACAAAAAAACAGGCAGAACAGAATGTAGGATCAATATATCACTAACACAGCTTTCTTCCATGTCCTCAACAAAAAAACAGGCAGAACAGAATGTAGGATCAATATATCACTAACACAGCTTTCTTCCATGTCTTCAACAAAAAAACCAGGCAGAACAGAATGTAGGATCAATATATCACTAACACAGCTTTCTTCCATGTCCTCAACAAAAAAACAGGCAGAACAGAATGTAGGATCAATATATCACTAACACAGCTTTCTTCCATGTCCTCAACAAAAAAACTGGCGGAACAGAATGTAGGATCAATATATCACTAACACAGCTTTCTTCCATGTCCTCAACAAAAAAACCAAACAGAACAGAATGTAGGATCAATATATCACTTACGCAGCTTTCTTCCATGTCCTCAACAAAAAGAAAAACAGGCGGAACAGAATGTAGGATCAATATATCACTAACACAGCTTTCTTCCATGTCCTCAACAAAAAAAAAAAACAGGCGGAACAGAATGTAGGATCAATATATCACTAACACAGCTTTCTTCCATGTCCTCAACAAAAAAACAGGCGGAACAGAATGTAGGATCAATATATCACTAACACAGTTTTCTTCCATGTCCTCAACAAAAAACAGGCAGAACAGAATGTAGGATCAATATATCACTTACACAGCTTTCTTCCATGTCCTCAACAAAAAACAGGCTGAACAGAATGTAGGATCAATATATCACTTACACAGCTTTCTTCCATGTCCTCAACAAAAAACAGGCTGAACAGAATGTAGGATTAATATATCACTAACACAGCTTTCTTCCATGTCCTCAACAAAAAAAACAGGCAGAACAGAATGTAGGATCAATAACACAGCTTTCTTCCATGTCCTCAACAAAAAAACAGGCAGAACAGAATGTAGGATCAATATACCACTAACACAGCTTTCTTCCATGTCCTCAACAAAAAACAGGCAGAACAGAATGTAGGATCAATATATCACTAACACAGCTTTCTTCCATGTCCTCAACAAAAAAAACAGGCAGAACAGAATGTAGGATCAATATATCACTTACACAGCTTTCTTCCATGTCCTCAACAAAAAACAGGCAGAACAGAATGTAGGATCAATATATCACTAACACAGCTTTCTTCCATGTCCTCAACAAAAAAACCAGGCAGAACAGATGTAGGATCAATATATCACTTACACAGCTTTCTTCCATGTCCTCAACAAAAAATCAAACAGGCGGAACAGAATGTAGGATCAATATATCACTAACACAGCTTTCTTCCATGTCCTCAACAAAAAAAAAAAACAGGCGGAACAGAATGTAGGATCAATATATCACTAACACAGCTTTCTTCCATGTCCTCAACAAAAAAACAGGCGGAACAGAATGTAGGATCAATATATCACTAACACAGCTTTCTTCCATGTCCTCAACAAAAAACAGGCAGAACAGAATGTAGGATCAATATATCACTTACACAGCTTTCTTCCATGTCCTCAACAAAAAACAGGCTGAACAGAATGTAGGATCAATATATCACTAACACAGCTTTCTTCCATGTCCTCAACAAAAAAACAGGCGGAACAGAATGTAGGATCAATATATCACTAACACAGCTTTCTTCCATATCCTCAACAAACAAACAGGTAGAACAGAATGTAGGATCAATATATCACTAACACAGCTTTCTTCCATGTCCTCAACAAAAAACAGGCAGAACAGAATGTAGGATCAATATATCACTAACACCGCTTTCTTCCATGTCCTCAACAAAAAAACAGGCAGAACAGAATATTGGATCAATATATCACTAACACAGCTTTCTTCCATGTCCTCAACAAAAACAGGCAGAACAGAATGTAGGATCAATATATCACTAACACAGCTTTCTTCCATGTCCTCAACAAAAAAACAGGCAGAACAGAATGTGGGATCAATATATCACTAACACAGCTTTCTTCCATGTCCTCAACAAAAAAAACAGGCAGAACAGAATGTAGGATCAATATATCACTAACACAGCTTTTTTCCATGTCCTCAACAGAAAAAACAGGCAGAACAGAATGTAGGATCAATATATCACTAACACAGCTTTCTTCCATGTCCTCAACAAAAAAACAGGCAGAACAGAATGTAGGATCAATATATCACTAACACAGCTTTCTTCCATGTCCTCAACAAAAAAAAACAGGCAGAACAGAATGTAGGATCAATATATCACTAACACAGCTTTCTTCCATGTCCTCAACAAAAAACAGGCAGAACAGAATGTAGGATCAATATATCACTAACACAGCTTTCTTCCATGTCCTCAACAAAAAAACAGGCAGAACAGAATGTAGGATCAATATATCACTAACACAGCTTTCTTCCATGTCCTCAACAAAAAAAACAGGCAGAACAGAATGTAGGATCAATATATCACTAACACAGCTTTCTTCCATGTCCTCAACAAAAAACAGGTAGAACAGAATGTAGGATGAATATATCACTAACACAGCTTTCTTCCATGTCCTCAACAAAACTAGAGGCTCCAAGGACCCTGTGTCGCTCACCTGATATTTTTATTTACAATTGACGCATGATAAATGCAACTGTTGTACTGTCGTTTAGTTTCAGAGATATAAGACTAATAAAATGCTCCATGAGCGCAGCTTGATACGACCGCAGAGGTCGAATCCTGAGTAGTTAGGGCAAGTATGGACACAACATTCAAGCTTGATACAGCTCTGAATTTGGATTGTGATTAAATATTTGACACAGCATAGGTTTCTGACACAGTATGAATGTGGTCTAAGAACTTAAAATTTTAAATTGGACATTCACCTATTATGGTCCAATATCCAAAATCTAAATACATGGTTAGATTCAGCATATCAAAGAACCCCAAGAGTTCAATTTTGATGAAATCAAACAAAGTTTAATTTTGGACCCTTTTGACCTCAATGTGGACAAAGTTGATAACGGGGCCCAAAATCAAAAATCTAAATACATGGTTAGATTCAGCATATCAAAGAACCCCATGTATTCAATTTTGTTGAAATCAAACAAAGTTTAATTTTGGACCCGATTTGGACCAACTTGAAAACTGGGCCCATAATCAAAAATCTAAAGACATGTTGAGATTCAGCATATCAAAGAACCCTAAGTAAATTCAATTTTGTTAAAATCAAACTAAAGTTTAATTTTGGACCCTTTGGACCTTAATGTAGACCAATTTGAAAACAGGACCAAAAATTAAGAATCTAAATACATGGTTAGATTCGGCATATCAAAGAACCTCAATTATTCAATTTTTCATGAAATCAAACAAAGTTTAATTTTGGACCCTTTTGACCTCAACGTGGAGAAAGTTGATAACGGGCCCAAAAATCAAAAATCTATATACATGGTTAGATTCAGCATATCAAAGAACCCCATATATTCAATTTTGTTGAAATCAAACAAAGTTTTAATTTTGGACCCGATTTGGACGAACTTGAAAACTGGGCCCATAATCAAAAATCTAAATACATGTTGAGATTCAGCATATCAAAGAACCCTAAGAATTCAATTTTGTTAAAATCAAACTAAGTTTAATTTTGGACCCTTTGGACCTTAATGTAGACCAATTTGAAAACGGGACCAAAAACTGAGAATCTAAATACACAGTTAGATTCGGCATATCAAAGAACCCCAATAATTCAATTTTTGATGAAATCAAACAAAGTTTAATTTTGGACCCTTTGTATCTCAATGTGGACCAATTTAAAAATGGGGCCCAAAATCCAAAAACTTAATACACGGTTAGATTCAGCATATTAAAGAACCCCAAGAGTTCAAGAAAAACCCCATTGAAATTGGTCAAGAAATAAGCAATTTATACAAAGTATCTTCTTTTGCACAATACTGTGCAATTGAATATTTCTTGCAATTGTGCAATACTGTGCTATTGAATATTTCTTGCTATTGCGCAATACTGTACAATTGACAATTTCTTGCTATTGCAATATTGTGCTATTGGATATTTCTTGCTATTGCGCAATACTGTGCAATTGAAGATTTCTTGCTATTGTGCAATACTGTGCAATTGAAAATTTCTTGCTATTGCACAATACTTATTATATAATAATTTACACATCCTGTTTGGTGTGTATCTCCTGCCATATCATTATTATTTGCTTTTAAATATAAATCACAAATAACAACTTAAACATGTTAAAATGGAAAATTTTAAAGAAAAAAAGGAAAAAAGGAAAAAAAAAAATTCCCCGCCCCAATTTTTGAACCCCTTATGATTCATCACCCCAAACTCAATCCCAGCCTTCCTTTGAGGTATGGTACCTTGCAGTACAATTTCAGAGAGATCCATACACTTGAACACAAGTTATTGTCTGAAACTAGAAAAATGCTTATTTTGGCCCTTTTGGCCCCTAATTCCTAAACGTTTCAGGCAATTACCCCAAAACTCAATTCCAGCTTTCCTTTGTGATATGGAACCTTGTAGTACAATTTCAGAAAGATCCATACACTTACACACAAGTTATTGTCATGAAACTAGAAAAATGCTTGTTTTTGCCCTTTTGGCCCCTAATTCCTAAAATTTTGAGGCAATTACCCCAAAAATCAATCCCAGCATTCCCTTTGTGATATGGAACCTTGTGGTACAAAGTCAGAGAGATCCATACACTAACACACAAGTTATGTCTGGAAGTTACAAAATGCTTATTTTGGCCCTTTTGGCCCCTAATTCCTTAACTGTTGGTACCATAACCCCAAAATCAATCCCAACCTTCCTTTTGTGATATTGAACCTTATGGAAAAATTTCATAGAGATCCATTCACTTAAACTAAAGTTAGAGTGCGAAAACCAATGCGTCTTGGACTGACGACGGCGACGACGCCAAGGTCATACCAATATCGACTGCAAAATTTTTGCGGTCGTATAAAAATGCGTTGAAACCTATGTTTTATTTCAGCAATGTGTGCCATGTTGGCAGGCAGGGTCATCATACACAGTGGTCCCTGGATATCCTAGTGGTGATTTAAACCAAGTTTGGTTTAATTTGACAGTAGTTTCAGGGAGAATTTTGTAAAATTTATCTAACGAAAATGCAAGTGATGAGAAAGTTTGTTGTGAAGTTTTGTTGTTGCGCAACTACCCCAAAAAAAAAACAAAAACAAAAGGTAATAAAAATTATCATTTAAGGGCAATCTTTCTATTAATGATTTCTGCAAAATTCAGTTGATTGTGCAAGGGTTGTATAGCCAGCTGAGGTCGTTAAAACTCTCATTTGTTGTTGCAAAATTCAAGTGGTTTTGAATTGCTTTGTTGATCTTTTTGTATTCAACTTTTAAACAACAAAGTACAACAAATATGATGACTGATACTCATGACACTGAAAATATGATCTTCATTCTTGTGAAGAAAATGGTAAGGTTTTAAATATTTCTTAAATATTAATTCAATACCAATACTTTAATTTGTATTGGATTTATCCCAGGAAATGAGAACAAGGGACACAATTAAATTCAATTTTTTCCCTAAACTTCTGATAAAATATAAAATGAAGAACTATATTTTTTAATGAGAATTTTTTTTAATAGTTAATTAATAATTTGAACAATATTAATTAAGTTTTAGATCTTGCATGGTTGATTAATTTTCTCTCAAAATTTCTGATATTCTATTAAAGTTTTAAATATAATATGAGGCAGGCATTACCTGTGAAAGGGGATGAAGTCTGTATAAATTAGTGTAGGAATTCAAGCATCATGTGCACTTCGGAATCTGTAGAAAATGAAGCCAAAGTACTGAAACATATCTGACATTCGACCTATTGTTCGGGATTATAGTTGTGACATCATTTTCAATGTAAAGAAAGAAACACCATCATCAGGTATTAATGTGTTTTTTCATGTTATAGAATTATCAATTATTTTTATTGCCAGTTCATTAGTAGATTGTTTTCTATATTGATTTTCTACTGCAGTTTCAGAAAAGAAGATTACAAAGGAAAACATTTTGTAAAACTTACCAAAATTTACCAAATTAATGAAAATTGTTAAAATTGACTATAAAGGGCAATAACTCCTTAAGGGTCAACTGACCATTTTGGTCATGTTGACTTATTTGAAGATCTTACTTTGCTGAACATTATTGCTGTTTACAGTTTATCTCTATCTGTAATAATTTTCAAGATAATAACCAAAACAGCAAAATTTCCTTAAAATTACCAATTCAGGGCAGCAACCCAACAACCAGTTGTCCAATTCATCTGAAAATTTGAGGGCAGATAGATATTTACTTGATAAACAAGTTAATCCCTGTAAGATTTGCTTTTAATGCTTTGGTTTTAGAGTTACAAGCCAAAATCTACATTTTACCCTATGTTCTATTTTTAGCCATGGCAGCCATCTTGGTTGGTTGGCTGGGTCACCACACATTTTTAAAACTAAGTACCCTAATAATGATTGTGGCTAAGTTTGGTTGAATTTGGTCCAGTAGTTTCAGAGGAGAAGATTTTTGTAAAGATTACAAAATTTACAAAAACTGGTAAAAATTATTTTAAAGGGCAATAACTCCTTAAGGGGTCAACTGACCATTTTGATCATGCTGACTTATTTGAAGATCTTACTTTGCTGAACATTATTGCTGTTTACAGTTTATCTCTATCTGTAATAATTTTCAAGATAATAACCAAAACGGCAAAATTTCCTTAAAATTACCAATTCAGGGCAGCAACCCAACAACCTGTTGTCCAATTCATCTGAAAATTTGAGGGCAGATAGATATTTACTTGATAAACAAGTTAATTCCTGTAAGATTTGCTTTAAATGCTTTGGTTTCAGAGTTACAAGCCAAAATCTACATTTTACCCCTATGTTCTATTTTTAGCCATGGCAGCCATCTTGGTTGGTTGGCTGGGTCACCACACATTTTTAAACTAAATACCCTAATAATGATTGTGGCTAAGTTTGGTTGAATTTGGTCCAGTAGTTTCAGAGGAGAAGATTACAAAATTTACAAAAATTGGTAAAAATTACTTTAAAGGGCAATAACTCCTTAAGGGGTCAACTGACCATTTGATCATGTTGACTTATTTGTAGATCTTACTTTGCTGAACATTATTGCTGTTTACAGTTTATCTCTATCTATAATAATTTTCAAGATAATAACCGAAAACGGAAAAAATCCTTAAAATTACTAATTCAGGGCAGCAACCCAACAACCCATTGTCCGATTCATCTGAAAATTTCAGGGCAGATAGATCTTGACTTGATCAACAATATTACCCCATGTCAGATTTGCTCTAAATGCTTTGGTTTCAGAGTTATAAGCCAAAATATACATTTTACCCGTATGTTCTATTTTTAGCCATGGCGGCCATCTTGGTTGGTTTGGCAGGTCACGGACACAATTTTTAAACTAGATACCCTAATGATGATTGTGGCCAAGTTTGGTTAAATTTGGCCCGTAGTTTCAGAGAAGAAGATTTTTGTACGACGACGGACGACGGACGCCAAGTGATGAGAAAAGCTCACTTGGCCCTTCGTTATATTCCACTGCTCTCGATGGCTGGGAGAGTCGATCACGGGAGGGACTGAATTATTCAGGTTAAGGATGATTTTAAAATTTTCAAAGCGGATGTTGAATGGAGGTGCGCGTGCTAGCGTCGCATCAAAAGAAAATTTTCGAACTCAACTTAAAATACCGCGAAAATTTAAAACTACTCAATTATTATACTGAATACATTGTACATCGATGATATTTTAAGATCGTTTATATATGTTAAATATTAATTAACCCGAATAATTCAGTCGTTATATTCCGCTGTTCTCTGAAGGCTACATTTCGTGTAGGAGAAAGTCGGACACGGAAAGGGCTTGAATTATTCGAGTTAAATATTAATCGGTAAAATAATTAAAATAAATATATCAAAAATTTGTCTTATATATTTAAATGAAAGAAAGCAACATAAAAATCGAATTGATTTAAAATATAAATAACAAAATATATCATATTCATATAGATATACATATGATTAAAATAGCATGGACAGGTTTTGAGATCTCCCAAAAATAGAGAATCATCAAACACAAATAAATGAATAATGGTTTTGAATTGGTTTATTTAAAGATACTTAAAAATAAACACAACTTGAAAAAAATTAAATGGAAAAAGCTGTGTTATTATAGAACAGAATGTAGGATCAATATATCACTAACACAGCTTTCTTCCATGTCCTCAACAAAAAAAACAGGCAGAACAGAATGTAGGATCAATATATCACTTACACAGCTTTCTTCCATGTCCTCAACAAAAAACAGGCAGAACAGAATGTAGGATCAATATATCACTAACACAGCTTTCTTCCATGTCCTCAACAAAAAACAGGCAGAACAGAATGTAGGATCAATATATCACTTACACAGCTTTCTTCCATGTCCTCAACAAAAAACAGGCAGAACAGAATGTAGGATCAATATATCACTAACACAGCTTTCTTCCATGTCCTCAACAAAAAACAGGCAGAACAGAATGTAGGATCAATATATCACTAACACAGCTTTCTTCCATGTCCTCAACAAAAAAACAGGCAGAACAGAATGTAGGATCAATATATCACTTACACAGCTTTCTTCCATGTCCTCAACAAAAAAACAGGCAGAACAGAATGTAGGATCAATATATCACTAACACAGCTTTCTTCCATGTCCTCAACAAAAAACAGGCAGAACAGAATGTAGGATCAATATATCACTTACACAGCTTTCTTCCATGTCCTCAACAAAAAAAACAGGCAGAACAGAATGTAGGATCAATATATCACTTACACAGCTTTCTTCCATGTCCTCAACAAAAAAAAACAGGCAGAACAGAATGTAGGATCAATATATCACTAACACAGCTTTCTTCCATGTCCTCAACAAAAAAAACAGGCAGAACAGAATGTAGGATCAATATATCACTAACACAGCTTTCTTCCATGTCCTCAACAAAAAACAGGCAGAACAGAATGTAGGATCAATATATCACTAACACAGCTTTCTTCCATGTCCTCAACAAAAAACAGGCAGAACAGAATGTAGGATCAATATATCACTTACACAGCTTTCTTCCATGTCCTCAACAAAAAAACAGGCAGAACAGAATGTAGGATCAATATATCACTAACACAGCTTTCTTCCATGTCCTCAACAAAAAACAGGCAGAACAGAATGTAGGATCAATATATCACTTACACAGCTTTCTTCCATGTCCTCAACAAAAAACAGGCAGAACAGAATGTAGGATCAATATATCACTAACACAGCTTTCTTCCATGTCCTCAACAAAAAAAAACAGGCAGAACAGAATGTAGGATCAATATATCACTAACACAGCTTTCTTCCATGTCCTCAACAACAAAAAACAGGCAGAACAGAATGTAGGATCAATATATCACTAACACAGCTTTCTTCCATGTCCTCAACAAAAAAAACAGGCAGAACAGAATGTAGGATCAATATATCACTAACACAGCTTTCTTCCATGTCCTCAACAAAAAAAAAAACAGGCAGAACAGAATGTAGGATCAATATATCACTAACACAGCTTTCTTCCATGTCCTCAACAAAAAAAAACAGGCAGAACAGAATGTAGGATCAATATATCACTAACACAGCTTTCTTCCATGTCCTCAACAAAAAAAACAGGCAGAACAGAATGTAGGATCAATATATCACTTACACAGCTTTCTTCCATGTCCTCAACAAAAAACAGGCAGAACAGAATGTAGGATCAATATATCACTAACACAGCTTTCTTCCATGTCCTCAACAAAAAAAACAGGCAGAACAGAATGTAGGATCAATATATCACTAACACAGCTTTCTTCCATGTCCTCAACAAAAAAAAACAGGCAGAACAGAATGTAGGATCAATAACACAGCTTTCTTCCATGTCCTCAACAAAAAAACAGGCAGAACAGAAATGTTGACAGGGCTAATGCTAAGGACAAGTACAAAATGTGAAACTGTCGAGATTCCCTTCGACTTAATCATTATTATGAAATTGACAAAATCATATTCAGTTAGAGGGCTCATACAAAGCACGGTATTTATATCACATTAGCATGTTCTTGTCCCGTTATGTATATAGTATCTTTACCACTGGAGATGAATTAATATAACATCTCATTTGAACTCTGGTGGTTAGTTGTCGTAATGGCAATCAAACCAAATCTCCTTATCATCCCAAAGTAAATCACAAAAATCATTCAGATAAAGTAAGGAAAGAGTAGGTGCAAAGGTACATCATGGGAATATGATTCCCACAATTCTGTCTAGGCTGAATGAACAGACAAACAGACTTCTCCTCACTTTAAAATTAATGTACTGGGTACATCACCATTTTATCTGTAACCTATAAAAATTTGTATGGGTTCCGCCACCCTATGTCTTGATCGACTGCTATTGCTGCTGTCAGTGTTAAAGTGTAATGTTGACTTAAAAAGTGAGTCCATTTATCAGTAAAATACAGAATTAAATCAAAGAGCTGATAGCTCTGAGGTGGAAGAAGATACATGAACGGATAACTTGAATTACAATGAAAGCTGACCACACCAACCTAGCCTGCTATGTGCCATTGTTGCTTTCGACATATTTTTTTCTTCCAAAAATAATATATACTTTACTCAGGTCTCCACCAAAACAGACTAAACGAAACATAAAAATTTCCTAATATTGTTGATTCAAATTAAATTTTCTATAATTCCATACATTACTTCTCATCATATTCAACTTGAGTGAAGCGAATATACCAGGAATTAATGAATATAAGTTCACTTGAAAAATTTTCTGTCAAATTTGGTTATTCACTTTAGGTATTCCGGCTTAGTTTGTCAATAAAAACTGGCCACTATGATTTTAGTAAAGTGTGCTGAAAGTGGAGTTTAACCTCAAAATCAATTAATCAATCATGAACTGGTCTAGTAGTTCAGTTACGGTACTTGTTTTTTGTTTCATTATAAACATATTTTGAAAAGTGCTAAATATATCCAATGTAGGTTTGGAAAGTTGGCAGGTATTAACACTCAAGTCTTCTAAGAAACTTAAATTTGAGCAACACTAACCCAACAATCAATCATGAATTGTTATAGTTGCTATCATATTTGACAGGTTTCAAAATCCTTCATTTATTGATTTTTTGTTTGTTCTTATGTTGTGCTGTTACACATGCAACCTGTAATAATTTTATCAAAATAAATGGAGAAGGTGTCCATTGTACACAGATGATGCCCCGCTTGCATATAACATTATAAAGAGGCATAAATTGAGAACGGTAGAAGTAACACCACCCAAATTCTAACTTGATCAGATTTTTGTGGTAATAAGCATAATTGTGTATAAGTTTCATAACATTTGGTTGAGGCAAACTAAATTTAGGGAACAGAAAGGAAAAATTCTGAAAATTTTTCCATATATATATAATGGGCATAATCTAGAACGGTAGAAGTGACGCCACCCAAATACGAACTTGATCTGTGTTTTGTGGTAATAAGCATTGTGTATCAGTTTCATAACATTTGGTTGAGGCAAATTAAAGTAAGAGAATGTAACCAATTTTAGGGACGTACAGACAGACAATTGGACTGACATTGTAACAACATATGTTAGACATTTCAAATTTTTATCGTCTAATGATCTAGACTGAGTATGTCCCACATCGTACTTTTGCGAGAGCCAAAAAGACAGACACTGAAACTAATTATTTTAAGAGGGGATTTATTTCAAGGACCTTCGTTACTTGTTTTGTTATAAATTAGGCCTTTAGTTTTCTCAATTGAATTGTTTCATATTTTTCATGTCAGGGCCTTTTATAACCGACTATACGGTATGGGTTTTTCTCATTGTTGAAGGCAGTACGGTTACCTATACTTGCTTACATCCACTTTATTTGAACTTTGGTGGAATATAAATTGTCTCATTAGCAATCATACCTCATCTCCTTATTTTTATACTAAGACTCTTAAAGACCAAACAGCTTATTGTTTATGTGCATTAGCCAACACAGCTGGATTGTGACATGAAAGCTCTAATATGATTGGTTTTCAGCTCTGCAAAAAGCAGAAAATTGTAACATTCCATTTCGTGCATTTTAAAGATCACATGAAGATTCCAATATGATGTAAGTGTCAAACTATGTTTGGTCAAGAAATCTGGGATTGAGCACTGCAAATAGCTAGTAAAAATTAAACAAAACTGAACACAAAAGAGTAAAAAAAAGAGTTATACCCAAGACGGTATTTCATAATAGGATGAATACATCTAACATTTTTTAAAAGAAATTCTTACTTCTATCTATTATTTTCAAGTTCATTAGTTTTTAAATATTAGGAATTTATAATGAATCAACAAATTTGATGGAAAAGTTTTTATACGCCCGCCTTAAATGGGACGTATAATGATACACCTTATTTTGTCCGTGCGACTGTCCGTCAGTCAACACTTTAATGGCGAAGGAGTAAACTGAAAATCAATGGGGCAAACTTCTAAAAGTGACGAGCAGAAAAAAAAAACATACACACACATCTATAGTCTTATAGAATAACTTTATTTATACTACGTGTATAAGTTAGTCAGTGTCTCCTTTATCTTTTTTTGTAGTTTCAAAAATATTACCAGAGTGACAGGGGGCAAAACAAACTTTCTTTTTTAAACCAGAGTAGCCAGTAATTTCGATCCATATATTCCAACGGACGGTGTTTCCAAAAGCTTATTTCATACGGCAGCAGAATGAGATATGACAAATACTGATACATACAAATGTTATCTCTTGTATTATAGGATTATAAAGTAGGTGTATGTAACCTTTGTTGTCATTGAAGATTTGAATGTTGGTTTCAAACTTCCAATTTGCGATATTTGTGAAAATTACAGGAAACTTGTACTATGACGTACTATGACGTACTATGACGTACTATGACGTCAGATTCAGTGTTCAGAACAAGGACAATTCTTTTCTTAATATTAAATGAGAAAAAAAAACACGAAAATTACGTATAACTTTTTTAAAAGCTCAGTGATATATATACTTTTTGAGGCTATATATGAAAGAGTACACAAAGCACTTACCTTCTAGAAAAGTTTATGGAGAATTCATTGCTAGATATATTTTTATACTAGAACATTTTTCGTTTTACATATTATTTTTTGGCAGGAATGATGAAATAAATCATACTTTTCAAAATCGAAACCCCAAGAGTCTTAAACTCTTAAATTCATATCTTAACTGTTTAATGCAAGAAAAGAATTACAGTTGTTCAGGTTCAATATTAATGGATAATTTGAAGTTTTATATACAATCAAATAGTGTTCAAATTAGGAAAAAAACACGAAACTGAGGTCGTCAAAATGAAGTCAGTGACCCCTATTTTTCCCCCATCATTATTTGACCCAGAGTTTCAAGTCCTTTGTCTCCAATTGTTACCAAAGATTTTTTTACCTAAACACAAAGAAAGTTAAGCAGTGAAGGAGTATTCATTATTTCTTCACCTCAGACAAGATCGGAAATACAGTACCAGTTACAATTAACATCGCACCATATCAGTTTGAAACATCATCGAAGGAAAATTCACCTCAGATTTCACCAGCATCAAGTAGTAGTCATTCAAAATGTACTTATATCTTGTCTCTGAAATGTTTTTTTTTTTTTTTTTAACCTAAATAAGTATATAAGTAAAAACAATTTCAGAGACACGTAAATAAGTAAAATAAAAATTCAAGCAACAATTTAGTGCCTGTGGCTTAATCCGTTAAGGGAATTGTTGGTTCCCTATATGACTGATGGAATTCCACTTCTATTAATAAAATGCATAATTGCTATGTACTAGAAAGTATAGAAAGTAAAGTCAGCACCCCTTTTCCACATGAGAATTCATGAAAAAAAAATTTTGTTACTGGTTGAAAACGTCTAATAAAATTCTTGTAATTTCAAATCGTGTGTGATCGTTTGCAGTACTTTCGGTAAAACACTCTCGTTTTCCATCATCAAGTAGAAGATGAAAATGCTAGTAAATGATTTTAGAACACATCAGGAGTGTTAAAGTACATCAGAATCACAAAAGAAAACTAGATGTGTCGGCCCCATCTCAAAAGTTGGAAAATCTGCAATTTTAGCAACACATGTGGACACAAACATGCATGGATAGTATCCAGCTCTCAAGACCAATACTAGTTTGATGAAAAATTTCCTTGATCAATGAGTAGTTAAATTTCAAACTATCAGCAAACAGCAAGTAGATGTACTGCAGATCTAACAAGATGTGTTGAAACAACATGAAAATCAGCATAGCGGAAAGAAACATAAACTTGATCTGTAACTCATCATGGTAGACTTACATATAAAAAATCAGCGCAAAATCTGAAGGCGTATAAAAAAAAAGACTGTATAACTGTGCTTTCAACAATTTTCAAGTTCAAAACCCCTAATTTCGGCAAAAATCAGCAGAGCGGAACAAAATTTAAAAAGCAATCTGTAACTCATCATGGTTAACTCACATACCAAAAATCAGCCCAATATCTGAAGGCGTTTAGAAAAATAGTCCGGATAACTTTGATTTTCAACAATTTATCAAAGTCTAAAATCCGTAATTTCGCAAAAATTAGCAGAGCGGAACAAAACTTAAACTTGATCTGTAACTCATCATGGTTAACTCACATACCAAAAATCAGCCCAATATCTGAAGGCCTTTATACAAAAGTCTGTAAAACTGTGATTTACAACAATTTATCAAAGTCCAAAGCACGTAATTTCGGCAAAAATTAGAAGAGCGGAACAAAACTTAAACTTGATCTGTAACTCAACATGGTTAACTCACATACCAAAAATCAGCCCAATATCTGAAGGCGTTTAGTAAAAAATTGCGTATAATGATTTGTTGCGGAATGACGGACAAGGGTAAAACTATATGGCCCGACAAAAGTTGTCGGGCCATAAAATTTATAAGGGTTCCGCCAAACCCTGTGTCTCGCTTGCAATTGCTTCTGTCAGTGTAAAAGTGTAATGTTGACTTAAAGGTGAGTCCATTCATCAGTAAAATACAGAATTTGAAAAAAAATCAAACTTTTTTCTTTAGATGCTATTTCTTGGTCTTAAATATTAGCTTCTGTCCTTTTAGTTTAATAACAATCCATGAAGATTTACAAATTTATCATGTTAAAAACATTTAATCCAAGGTTAACTGTAAAAAACAAAGTACTAGTCCATCTACCAGAAAAATATTATAAACTGTTAAAAACAGAGATATGTCTCACCTATTTGTTATTTTGATAATGCAAATGTTGAAATTAAAATAGCAATACTTTAACGTGTAAGTTATGCAAATATTCAAAGTCAAAGAACCATGACTGAAGGTACAGGGCTAAACAATCTCCATGGAAATGAGATGTGCCAATGCTAATACAACTGCAAACCAAATACCATTGACTTTTCATAAGTCGTTCCTTTAAACAAACCTATAAGGAGAGTTGTCTCATTGGCACTCATACCACATCTTCTTATATCTATAAACACAAACATTAACTTGTAAACTATGTAAAAGTTTCAAAGTCAATGAACCATAATTAGGGGTGGGGTTATATAATCTCCATGGAAATGAAACTTTAAATGCCAATACATTTGCATACCGAATATCATTGACTTAACATTAGTGGTTCATCTTAAACTGACCTAATCACAAACTAATACATGTAAACTAAGCAAAAGTTTCAAAGTCAATAGACCATGACTGAGGGTAAGGACCAAATATTCTCCATGGAATTGAGATGTGCTAATGCTTATACAACTGCATACCAATTATCATTGACCTTCCACTAACAGTCCCCTTAATCTGACCTAATCACAAACTAATACATGAAAACTAAAAAAATTCAAAGTCAATAGACCATGAATGAGGGCGGGCCAAATAATCTCCATGGAAATGAGATATACCAATGCTTATACAACTGCATACCAAATATCATTGACCTACCACTAGTGGTTCCCCATAAACTGACCTAATCACAAACTAATACATGTAAACTAAGCAAAGTTTCAAAGTCAATAGACCTTGACTGAGGGGGCAGGGCCAAATAATCTCCATGGTAATGAGATGTGCCAATGCTAATACAACTGCATACCAAATATCATTGACCTACCACTAGTGGTTCCCTATAAACGGACCTAATCACAAACTAATACATGAAAACTAAGCAAAGTTTCAAAGTCAATAGACCTTGACTGAGGGGGCAGGGTCAAATAATCTCCATGGTAATGAGATGTGCCAATGCTAATACAACTGCATACCAAATATCATTGACCTACCACTAGTGGTTCACCATGAACTAGACCTAATCACAAACTAATACATTGTTGACGCCGCCGGAAACAGCATACCTATGTCTGTCTTTTTGACTACGTCAAGGCGAGACAAAAAATAAAAAAGTATTTTTCAAAGATTTGCATTATCTTAATAATCATTAAAAAGCTCCCAAAGTCTAATAAAACTCTACGAAGGTTTGACAAAGTAATTGATGTGTAACAAACTTTTAAACCCTGACTGCATCTACTTGTTAAATGTAAAAAATCAAAGTCCATTTATCAGTAAAATACGGAAAAATTAAAATATTTTCCTCTGGATACTGTCTTTTGGTTGTAAATAAGTTTCTCATAAAATTTCATGAAGGTTTGACAAAGTTATAGATGTCTTTAAAAAATTAACCACAGTCTAAACCTAAATGTTGACCCTGCCTACGCCGACGAAGGAATCTAGGATGTTATTTGCTTTCACGACTCAACAAAAATGATTGTTTTGTTGGTGGAATCAGTCAGAGTGGTCAGTTTTCCTTAACTTTTGTAGCTGACATCTTTTCAATAAGGGAACATTGGATTTTGAGCACGTTTAAACTAAGAGTCAGGCCTGTGGCATCAAAATGCAAAAATTTATGGTGAAGTGCAATGATATCCAACTGAGGTAAAGCAATAAGTCACATGCATGTAGATGTAATTGAGGCAAATTATTGTCTTTCAAGTCAATTAAAAGTATCAGTATAATTTTGGGACTTCCTTTTTTTAACAACTGACTGTTTATCACTTAGACTTTTTTCGACGTCTTTGAAATGCCTCAGTGGTCCTGTGGTAGCATGTTTGCCTCCAGTGCGGGAGGTCATAGGTTCGAACCCCAGCTGGGTCAAACCAAAGACATTAAAATTGGTATATGCTGCTTCTCCACTAAGCACAGGGCATTAAGGAGTAAGAGCAAAGACTGGTCGGCTCGGGTCAGAATAATGTGTCCGGGTAAGGTGACATGTCTTCCTTTGGACTGTTACCTTGTGAACTAGCATGTTAAAAATCCAGCTCAGCGTGTCGGTCTAGTGCAAAGCAGGGTTAATATTCATATTACATTAACATATGTTCGTCCTGAATATGCATATTAATTTGACGCTGGACGTTAGGCATCCATCCATCATCATCCAACGTCTTTGTATACGCTTTAATAATTCAATATTGGTAACATTTTGATTCAGGTCAAATATTTTCTGTTCAACATAATTGACAAAGTAAAAAAAATAAATAAATAAATAAAGGGAGACAACCCTTGAAACTATTTTTTAGTCAGTCTTAGTTCTTATAATTAATGTTTGTGGGTTCCCTTTTTTATATTTTGAAAATCATATTTGGATGAAGCCATTAAAAAAATGTATTTATCAATAATCTTTTTTTCCAGGAACAAAACTGAAGCAAAATTATGTTTGGCCTATTCAGACATCAAGGAATACAATGGCCATCTTTTCCTCCAAAGCTACTACAAAGCTCTGATTATTTGTTTTAGTTCACCTGAGAATGACTATTGGATGCAAATTACCAGTGAATATTTTGTTTTTTCCTCTTGGAGAATTTGTTTTCCACCTTTGAAAAATACCACATACCATACATGGCACTCATTTCAGCTTTTTCACAATAAATGTATAATTAGGGGAGCACCTGTTGGTCAGTGCACACATTTTTCTTGGTTTTCTATAAAGTATTTGTTGGCAGACACAGAGTATTGGCAACACCATTGTTAATTTGTACAATGAACAAGATGAGATTGTAAAATGATATAACCTACCGTGGAGCAACCTGAGGTAGACCGTTTCCATCAACTACTACTACTACTTCTACTGCGTGGTTTGCCATGTCGTTTTGATAATCGCTGTGTTTTCTCAATGAATTCACTATATGAGCTGAAACAAAAATCGAAACCAATGGTGAAAATTTGGTCACGAAAAAATACAAATAAACAAATATGAAACAACCCTTAAACTACAATGTACTGTTAAATTATAACTTTTTTACTTTTTTTTAACAAATTTATTGACTGTTTATCCTGTTGCAAAAAAAAAAAACGGTTATAAGAAAATGTTTCATCCCAACCAAAAAAAACTTTAATAAAAAACTAATCTTTCCAATAAGAAAAAAGATACATAACTATAATCTTTCAACCAAAAAACCCCACTTTGATAAAAAAAAAAGGTAATGAACTGTAATGAAGCAAAACTGAAAAAGACAAAAATGTTTTAAATCCAAAGTTGACAATTTAAGGATTCCTTCAAAATACTCAACCACCTGACCACTGCAATTTACCACCAATCTGACAATCCATCCATTTTTCGTTCATCACCAAAAATCAGTGACTGAAGGAAGGACGAGAGGAATTCTGTTTACACAAAACAAATGTAATTTTCTCAGAAAACGAATAACAAGAAAAAAATATAAATCTTACAATAATTCTACTGACCAAATTGAATGACCTTTTACTCATA
The DNA here is from genome assembly GCA_017311375.1 of Mytilus coruscus. Taxonomy (NCBI): domain Eukaryota; kingdom Metazoa; phylum Mollusca; class Bivalvia; order Mytilida; family Mytilidae; genus Mytilus; species Mytilus coruscus. The sequence continues at coordinate 64,067,339 of CM029607.1, forward strand.
GTTACTGAAAAGATTGTGGAATAAATTTTCAATATAATTTTTCATGCAGTCAATGCACAAACATAAAAAAGGATTAAATGTTTTTGTAGACATGTGCAGATTGTTTAAAATATTAAAATGATGCATAAATTACAAAATAAAAAAAAAAAAAACATTCTTTTAGAAGATTGAATTTTTACTATTTCTGTTTTCATTTTCAAGCAAATTTAGTATAGAAAAGAATTAAAATTATAAAAGAAATTTATGAATAAGATATTCCTCCTTCTAAAACTGTATCATTATTTCTTTGACAAATATGTAGTCCCTGGAGGACAGACTTCTCAAAACCGCAGTGCATCAACTACCATTCATATAGCTTGTTAGTGGTCTCCAAACTTTCTACAACAGCTTGAAACATCTCCAGACACTGGTAGTTGTTATCTAAGCTCTTTCAGTTGTTCATCTGCATATATATTTAATACTAATATTTTGCTTGTATGTATATTTTATTTAACCGTGTGTTTTTTGTGGGATTACTTTTGCACAGTTTTAAGTTTGTTAATGTAATGCTTTGACGTTTCCAGGAATTTGCCATTATTTTGTCTGTCTCTCTTCAACTTCTGGAGTTCGTTTTGGGGAATTGTTGCCATTATTTAGTCCATCTTTCTTCAACTTCTGAAGTTTTGATTCTCCCTTTATCGTCATTTTTCTTACAATGACAGTTATCTCCACTTTTGTATTATCTTCACCAAGAATAAATAAATACCATCCTAATTATTTCATACTTTCCATACTATGGCATGGTATTGGTTGCAAAATTTGATATTTTCATTCAAATGCAATATTTTCATTTAATTGGTATATTTTTTCATTTATATGCAATATTTTTTCATTTATATGCAATATTTTTTCATTTGTATGGTATATTTTTTCATTTATATGCAATATTTTTTCATTTATATGCAATATTTTTTCATTTATATGCAATATTTTTCATTTGTATGGTATATTTTTTCATTTAAATGGTATAATTTTTCATTTATATGCAATATTTTTTATTTTAATGGTATAATTTTTCATTCAAATGGTATAATTTGTCATTCAAATGCAATATTTTTTATTCAATTTGTATAACTTGTCATTGTAATGCAATATTTTTCATTCAATTGGTATAATTGTCGTTTTTTTATTTATATGCAATAATTTTTATTTATATGCAATAATTGCATTATGGGAAATTGTTTGACGTCACAAGGTCAAATTTGCAACAACGTTTGTGATTGGTCGATATAGTCGGGCAGCCCCTGCTTGACTCACATGTTGAAGTTGGCACGTTCTCTATGAACTCCCCTGGTTTGATTAGCTGTTGATATCTATATATGAGAAGGTAACGTTTTGTATAACTGTTTGCATTCCCCCTTTCTTTCTCAACACGAATGCATGACCAAGAATTAAAAAAACGCGTCGCCCCACTAACTAAATCTTGCGTTCATGCGAGTCCGGCATTGCAGGCTGATACTGTTAGTGTTACTGTTAGGATTATGTACCCTTGTGTTGATTCAATACTAAACATATGGAAAGTTTATAGAAAATCCATAGTCCAAATAATTATGACGTCTGGCAAGGCTATTTTGATTTTTTTTCTTGGACGCCTTCCTGCGACCAAAATAGCCTTGCCAGACGTCATAATTATTTAGACTAGAACATGGATCCACAGCCTTTTCTTTTAATCTTGTTCCCTCAAATAAGGCAATTTAATAACTGATAGATATCGGAGTATTGCTCGAAATTTCCTCAAAACAAGTTTATTACTGTAGTTATAATAATGGTTAAAACAAATAAAAAATGAGCTCAAATTAAGTACACCTTTTAGGGTGCACTTGACTGGCTCAGCACCACTCAGATGTTTGGGAATTTATAGGTTGCTTATATTTTTTGTAAACAATTAATAAACACAAGGATTTATATAGTAGTCCTACTATATAAATCCTTGATAAACACAAGCACATTTTAGAAAAGCAAGTGAGTAATCTATGTTTGAAATTTTGTGGATTTTCTATAGAAATCTTGGTTTATTTGCCACAAAGTGCTCGCTTTGTTTATAAAAAATCCGCAAACCAGAACTGGAAGTTGACAGCAGGTTCATCAGATGGAAACACTTGTTGGAAACAGTTGGGGTACATCTAATAACCAATGTAAAAAGTGCGAAATATGCACCACAATGGCCGTTTATGGAAAAATTGGAATGTGTTCTAGTTCCCATCTCTGAATCCCAAGTAGATTTTTTCAACGCCCACTGTGGTTAATAATTACTATATGTCTTTGCATATTTCAAAACATATTTTTCTTCAGGAATTGTTAGCTCTCTAGAACTTTTATTTGTCAGCATATTTTGTTCATATTTATACACGAGCTATATATTATTCATAGCCTCTCATAGGACAATTTTGAATTTCAGCCAGATTCACTTTTATTTCAAGGAGAAATTGCCCTTTATATGATTGAAAATTTGTCGTTTCCAACTTGTTAGCACTGATTAGGATTATACCCCGCTTTAAAAAAGGGGGGGGGGGGGTATACTGTTTTAACTCTGTCTGTCCATCCATCAGTCCGTCCCATGAATATTTTTGCATTTTTACTCAGGAACTACAATACAATGATTTCTGAAATTCTGTTTCAGGGTTTATGTAATACAGCTATACCGTTTGATGTGTTTTCAGATTCATCACTCAACAACTTCCTGTTTACCGAATACTTGTATGATTTTACACATGTCTTTGATAGCCAAGTTGAAAATTTTCATCACATTTTTTCAGGAACTACAATACAATGATTTCTGAAATTTGGTTTCAGGGTTTATATAAGTCAGCTATACTGTGTGATGTGTTTTCAGATTCATCACTCAACAACTTCCTGTTTACCGAACACTTGCATATTTTTACACTATTAATATTATCCACTTGCGGCGGGGGTATCATCAGTGAGCAGTAGCTTGTAGTTTCACTTGTTTTATATTTTGAATGGATTAAATTTATATTTACATTAGGAAAATGGGGAAGGGAAGGGGGGAATTAGTCCTTTAATATACAAGTAAATATTCCAAATTGTATGTTGAATGTGTCACCATCTTGTTGGTGTTTTGTTCTCCATCCATTGATTTTCTCTCTTATGGCACCTCGGTATGGATACTTTTGCTTAAAATGCATAAGCCCAAGAACAGGATTTATGGCTCTTTGTTTGACAGAAAAGTGTCATTTTAACGCCTGTCTAATACTGGACATTTTATTGTATACCATTGTCTGTAACTTTCAATTGGTGAATTGTTTATAACACATTCTGTTTCAACTTGTCAATATTCTGATTTTGTCAAATAGGAGAGTATGCAAGAATCTGCTTAATAACACCTCCTTAAAATTTAGATAACTGAGGTTTCTCCCATATCTTAGAAGAATTTGACTCCTGTTGATGCAAATCGTTGTCTTTAAGTATTTTCAGCTATTTTGTGAGAAGTACACGATTGCAAATGTACATATACTATTTTTTAGTCTGAGGATTTCAGTCCCTTTTTAATATATAAGGCACAATGGGTACTTGCTTCCATTTGTGTAATCTGAAGCTGGATATACTATTTTTTTTAAATAGGACCATGCAGTAACATATATGCAAGAAGCCAGAGAAAACAGTACAACAATATTTTATTTAGCATGTTCAAAAACAAAATAAATGAGAATTTACGTTTTATTCAAACTGTTAAATTGTGACTAATTTTGATGAAAATCTATTTGTCCCAGTTATCTGTATACCAAAGTCATGACTGAATTCAGTCATCTTGCACTACAACTTTCATCTTAATTTATTAATTGAATATTCAATTGATAATACATTAAAATTGAGATTGCCATCGGGTCACCCCTACCCCATCATGTTTGAACATATTTTAAATGGTTGAGATCCCCACCCCTAAACCATTTATTCTTGTATGTGACAATAAAACAAATAAAACGAAATATTACATGTAGGGGATGTCTATGGGGAGCACCCCCATCCCCTTATGTTTGTTAAATTGTAAATGGTCAAGATCCCCACCCTTAACCATATTCTTGCATGGGATAACAATGCAATTCAAATGAAATATAGGTAAAGTCTGTGAGGGTCACCCCGCCCCTCATGTTTGATAAATTGTAAACGATCAAGATCTTTGTACCTAGACCATATATATGTTCTTGTATGGGACAATAAAACAAATCAAATGAATATGTGACCATAGGAATTGCAAATTAAGGAGCTTTGTTTGGGAGACTTCGTAAGTTCGTAACAGCATCTTGTTACAATTACTTCTTGTTATAAATGCCATTATGGGTTTCTTGGGCACTCAGATACATTGTAACACAGGCCCGTGGTTGCTAATTTTTATAAAAATGGACTATTCTTACTTCCCTGTATATCTGGCTGGGAACCCAAGTGCCTGTGAAATATAAATAGAGAGGAGAGGATAGGGATATACATGTATTAGAAAAAATATTCAAAATCAATGCCAATGGAAACCAGTATTATATGCACAAGTGAGTTAAAATAGTCCAGTTGTGTTCCCAAATTTCAAATATTTGGTGGCAATTGTCATGATATTTTAGGTGAACGATTCAGGCTCTGATCAATAATTGGTTTCCATATTTCTGTTTTTAGGTTTATATGATGTCAGGTCATATAAAGGTTTCACATAGTGAACTTTGTTATGATGCTGAGGTCTTATTGCCACTTAAAGAAGATGTTTTGGAGAGGGAGACACTCAAATCACAGTTTCCTTCAGCAGTGGGTTTGAGGTACCATGTAGGAGGGGTGTTGAAAGCTGTTGCAGCTGATACAAGAGGGTTTTCTTCTCCAGATGGAGGTTGGGGAACAAGAAGATATATTGTTGTAACAACAGCAGAATGTGCTGGTATGTACATTCATGGTTGGTAGAAAATCAATTATTTTTTGTACAACAGAACTACAGGATGTACAGGTGCTGAGCTCTTTGTATTGATGAAACTCAACAAAAACCTAATAGCTTGGCAAAGATCAGTTGCCCACTTTTGTTGCAGATTGATGAAAAAAGTTCAATGAATTATGTCTCGAACAGGCTCTTTTAAACCTATATATTTTGAGCAAATTCTCATGAATTTTTTGCAATACTATCGAAGGATTTAAAAGTATTAGTTGATTGTTCTTTAGGAACTTTGAAAATAAGATATCTGAGTACTATACGACGACTGTGAGTGATTTTGAGCTTTCTACTGTTTTGGAAAATAAGGGTTGAAACAGATGATAAAAGGGTGAAAGGATTTTGATACCTAATTTAAACTTCAGTACTTTTAGTTGAGTACATGACGGCCAAAAAATGTGTTGAAAAATTATGGTATGATACCGTCTTCATCTGTGTCTTTAAGTTGGGATACATGTACCTGAAGTAATATCTTTCCAAATAATTGTTTAGTTTAAAATTTTGTCATGATAATCGCCAACTGCTTTAATTTTATCTTTTTAATTTTACTATGATAATATTTACTTAATATAGGACAAGCAAGAGATATCATTGGCAACAGGCCAAGTACAAGTGGATTGGCTCAGCAGATTACTTCTGTGTTTAAGTCGTCAAAAGCCACTTCACACCCAAGGACACATTTCTCACCAATACAGGGAGCTGCCTCCAGAAAAGACATTAGACAACAAATGAAAAAGAAGAAGAAGTTATTTGAAAAGTCATATAAAGTTGTTTTTATTGGAAATATAAAATTGCCAGGCATTCTGTGTGCAGATATTATCCTAGAAGAAGGATTAATTAACATAAGTTCGGAGGATACAGAGGACACTATTAAAAACAAACTACTTGACATATTTGACAGCACTGACAAAGATCCCACCAAGATCATTTTTTTATCGTGCTCACACAAAAAATTATCCAAACCAAATGTACCATCAACATTCAAATTTGATGGAATAGGGCTGAAGGCTCTGATTGGTCAAGGGAAGCTTTATGTTCTCGTCGAGGGCCCTGAGGTTTGTACATTGTATTTTATCATTCATTGTACAATATTTCCAAAAAATGGAATTAGAAAATTCTGGTAGATTCAACACAAGAAATGAATATTGATATACAAAAAATAGTGTCCTGTGAAAATATGGAACAAGTGAAAAACTACAGACTTTGATTAAGAATATTACATGCAACTTTAATTCAGAATTACTGGAAAATAACATGAACAGTTTAAAGGAAAATAACAAACTCTTTCTTTTATACAAAAATATTAAAGTCAAACAAGACCAAAAATTTTATCTTCATCCAAATTTTTGAAACAAACTAGACATTTATTTACAAAAAGTTAGAATTAGTTACCATAATTTGATCATTGAAGGGCAGATAATCTAAACATACCTCAAAACAATAGAACGTTACGTCGTGTCCAACTTGTAAAACCTTAGATGAAAATCACTTTCTCCTCCACTGTCAAATCAATAATGCTTTACATATAAAACCTTTTAATGCCATGGCAATAGATAATGCTATGTTTCCAAATCTATCTGATACTGAAAAACTAGTAGTCCTACTAAATCCGTCAAATATAAACCAAGTGTCAGAAAAAACAGGTTCCTTTATTATGTTTTTAACAACAGTCTTTTAAGAACTGAGGACAGGGAACTCTTAGTTAGTTTTACTTGTGTATATTTAGATATGTGTGTGTTCCACTCAGTTATTTTATTGTTGTTGTTATTTTTGTTTATGTTAAAAGTATAATGTTACTTATATGACAAATACAGTTTAATATTGTATAACTATACATGAAGGACAACTACACATAAGCATTGATCACAAAGTTAACTGTTACCTGAGAAAGTAAACAGTAAAACACCTACTTATAGTTGTATGACAAAATATGGGCATAAAATATTTATTAAAGAATTAATAACATCAAAGAGGGGGGCAAGAGGGGTCCAATAAAAGTTAACAAAAATACATTCTCACAATAACAGATAACAAAAAGTAAAAGTCCTATAACAGCAACAGAAATAGTCAATAACAGATAACAGCATTTTTTTCTTCAGAATAACAGATAACAAAGATTCAAATTGGCCCATAACAGCATAACAGTTATACCCCTTGCCCCCCCTCATCAAAATGTATTATGAGTCTTGAGGGAGTTGCAATATCCATTTAAAGGAAAGAAATATAATTTAATGTAATGTTCTTATTTTAGGTGCAGATTTTTACAATGTTCGTTAACACACATAAAAGTTTTCTAATTAGTGACATAGTATATTACTGCAAAAATATTGATAGCTAGTTGTTTTACAAGTATGAATTCATTTTAGTTTGAAAATGATAAGGACATGATGGATCAAAACAAATTAGATGACACAGACATGACAGACGAGGAACTTCCAGTATTCGCAAGACACACTCTTTACAGGTAATTATGCAGCATCATAACATTTTAGAGCTCAAAACCATAGAACACAGGATATAACACATGTAGTTTTAATCGACAATAAATCAAACGTTTCTTAGTGGTGGTCGCACTATAGTAATCAGTCTACAGCTGCCACTCAAAACAAAATCATGTCTAGCATGTACCTAAAATTTGTGACTTAGGCTTTTATTATTTTGCATGTGGATAGATCACATGAAGGTGATAAAATCTGCTCTTGCTACATGTAGGATGATGGTCTTTACCTTCAAGTTAGATTAATGATTTTTGGCTGGATTTTGCGAGTTGAAAAATCAGCTGAATTATAATATGTGAATGTTGGTCGAGGAAATACTGTATTTTTAATATTTATCTCAGGAACTAAAAATCGCAGGCTCTTCATATTTGGTATGCAGCTTCTGTATGGGCTCTCACATCAATGAGATGTGATTTCAGAGTGAGGTTTGTAGCTCTTCTTCTTGTTTTAACAAAACTGGCCCTTTCTGTCTTTGACCCATTTCAATTTTACATGATTCATGCTTTCCTATATGATGTGTTCACTGTTCATATGGAATCATTTTTTTTAAGAATGTCTTTCTGTAATTCTGTTTTGTATGAAAAAATAATTTGTACATTTTATAAATACAGGATAAAAACAATATTTGTACAGTGGCAGAAAATTGTATTCGTACTCGACACACAACAGGTATGAAATGCTTGGTAATCCTATCATACTCACTCTATGTACCTATAGATTAATATTCTTATCCAAGTGCACTTCATGTATATACTGATACATATAATATATTTTTATGTCGCCTGTTTTTTATATAGGGGTCACTTTGACAAAATCCATCTTTCCAAAACCTTTGCCGCATGCACCGCAATGTTGTCACACACATTTTCATTGCAGTTTTCTTAACTACATGCAGCAGACTTTTAATATTTTGGAGAATGCTTTATCTGAAGTACTATGACGCGTAAAGCATTTTCATGGCTTTGCTTAATTCCTATTTAATACCAAAACTTTGATATTTAAGGCATGCTGGTCAAATATGTATGCAAAATTTCATTGCAGTTTTCTTTACAACTACATGCAGTACAGACATTTGATATTTTGCATCTCTATGCTTTATCCTTTAGAATTGTTTTTCATTGCACTGTCACTCAACTACATCCTGTTTATCAAAAACTTTGAAATTACACATGGTGGACTGCGGACATAAATAATGTGTGCAATGCTATCAATAAAATGCAGGCGACATACAGGTTCCCTTGAAGACAGTACAGTCTAGTTTGTAATTAACAATTGTGCATGTAACACTAAATAGCAATCTTGTGACACATTCAGATAAATGGACCATCATGATGATGTTAACGTTAAGCTTTTCATGAAATAAATTTTATATCTTTTGCCCCTACAACAATTTTTTTTTATATAGATCGATTGACTCGCTGACGTTCATTCTTTTATAAAACATATTTTCATGACCACACTTTGTTAGCTAAATTCATGCATTTTTAAAAATGATTTTTTAGTTTGTTTATGGTTGTGACATTTACCATATTAACACTTTTCAGAAGAAAAATGACACCTTTGCATTAAAATTATGAGGGTGGATGTCTAGGAAAGGGAAAGAAAAAATATTGAGTATCCAAATTGTCTGAAAATGAGCAAACAACATAGGGCCATGTGAGCTATTGTTGTCACTGAGCGTCCGTCCTTGTCATAAATTTAAATAAAATCTTCTCCCACTCTGATAATAACTGAACAGATTGGGACCAAACTTGGCAAAAACATTATCAGGGTTTCTATTTAAAATTGTAAGGAAAATTTTGATTCGTCAAAACATGACTGCCATGGCTAAAATAGACCATGGCATCCAACACCTGGGTTTTGCATGTATTTACTTAAAAACTGTTACAGATATCAAAATTCTAGTATAAGATTAAATTGATAAGTACATAATAAGATCTACCCATACAGACATTTTAAAGTCAATCTGATATTAACCAGTCCAGGTGGTATGGCCTTTTATTTAATTTTTCTCTTTGTGCACTTGAAAACTGCAAAATGAAAATTGCAAATTGTTCAGCTCATTAAGATCTACAAAAAAGTTAGCAGGGGCAAAATTGTCAGTTTTATTGTACATGTACATGATGTACATGATGTATCTCACTTTAAATACTTCAAGTTTTGTATTCTTCGCATATTTTTGCTTATGACTCTGGAAAACGGTACATTAGCTAGATCCAAAAAATTGCAAATTGTTCAGTTGATTTAGGGCTACAATGAAATCATCAGGGGCAAAACTGTCAGAATTTCACATGTTTTTGCTTGTATCTTGAAAACCATTACACAGTTTTATAAGCACTAAATTAATGTTGAGCTCATCTACTAGAGCTTTAAAAGTCCTCACAACAAAAATGAAAAATAACAAACAATAGGTCTTAGCAGTGGGGTACAGAACAAAATAAAGGGGTCAATATGCATTTATTTGCTTATTTTGCATGTAAACTATTGTATCAAAGTCAAAAGCATATGAAAGCTATTTTAATGGTAAACATGATATTTCGAGTTGAATTGCAATTAAATGTACACTTCTTTTTTCATGTGTTAATATGCAGATACCCCAAGCAGACAGAAATGCAAGTATGAACAGTGACCAGGAAAATACAGGCTCATCCGCAGTTAGTATTTATGATTTAAGTTTTATACTTTTTGTTGTTGTTTTTTTGTGATGAAATGAATAAACACTCATGGAAATATACAATATGGTTATTGTTGGGCTCCACAACATATGCTTTATTTAAAAAAAAAATGGCATTTGCTTCAATGACAGTGTTTATGTTTAATGTAAATCCAATTGCAAACAGCATTCCATGATGTGCTATAAGTTTTAAGTGTACAGTATGAAACTACTTCCGAACAGCTCTTTGTACATGTTGTATGCAATAAATTGAATTAGTGTTCAGAGAGAGTCATATCTCTTGCACGTAAAAGACACCCTTGTAGATTTCGAAAAAGAGCAGGGTAATGCCGCTACAAGCAGCACTAGCACCTGCAAGTGGAAAGGATTAATATAAGATGAAAACTTGTTTCCCAATCCAGTATAATTAAATATGTTTAAACTAATAAATTATTATATGCAGTATTCTATGAATTTAGTGCTAAATATTACTTCAATATTTTGAAGTGTATGTTTCTGGTGTGTATTTTTGACACACTCCTGTAGGATAATAATCCTGAAGGAATTTATTGAACTAGGATAATATAGTTTTATGAATATTGTAGAAACCACAAACAGACATCACCAAAACTGTGCAAAGTCAAGATATAGTGGAAGGTGATCCGAAGATACAGGCACACCGACAGTTAGTATTTACATGTAACTTAGCTATTCCATTAGAATGGATGTGAAAAGGTTTTATTATGAAATGTGTGTCATGCATCTTTTTAACAAACTCATTACATTATAAGTCTTTATCATGACCTCAAATGTTATTGCTTTTTTAAGATCCTAGATTGATTGTCATATGCAAACAGAACTTCAAAATTTTCAGTTTGTTTCATCCTTGTGAGCACTGTCGATTTAATATATTTCAATGGACTTTGATTAAACTAGTTACAGAGTATTCTACATGTTCTAGGAGGCACTATTACAAAATTTGCATTTACATACAACAAGTACTGAAAATTTGTTATTGCATTAAAAGAAAGGCCCCAAATTTATTTCAATCTCTTGTTCTAAATAGCTCTTTACGCCACAGGTGATCAATTTTGATTTAAATCTACCAGTATCAGTTCTGAACTGAGTTTCTGTAATCTTTAGTAATGGACAATTCAGATATTTCAATGCCTGCCGAAACTATTATTAAAGAAATGTCAAAAGAAAACAAAAGTGGCTAGGAGATTTCATTTCAGAAAATGGCAGTATTAACTGAATCTGTAAATAGTGAGCAGTAGGTCTTAGAAAGTGAAACCTGATTTAGATGACAAGCAGTATACATTTGTTAAAAAATCAAAATGAATTAAAATAACATGCATGTATGATACGTTGAAATGCTATATGTGCTGACCAAGAATACTCTGCAATTGTTTTACAATTTGAAATTGGTTAATTTTAAGACGGATTACCCTGTTTTATAGATAACATTTCATCCATCGTGCTTAGAACGTAGAGGCGTAGATCTCGATTAAGCTTGCGGTCATCTACTGGTAATGATGCTCTGGCATGTCCTTCAACTTACAGGTATTTTATTTGTAGATAATCTGGACACAATTTCTTGATATAATGAATCACTGTTACCTATATTTTTTACTTGACCAGTCAGGGCTACTTCTTAAACAAGTGATTTCAGGATCACCTTTAAAAGTGATTTCGCTATTGAAAATGAAAATGTTTACAAAATTAGAAACAGACTTTTAAAATCACTGAAATAAGTGATTTGAGATGTAAACATTAAATCACTTATGAAAGTGATTATAACATTTTCTTGATAATTTATCCACAAGCTAGATCTACATTGGGTTTAAAAAACAACTATTCTATTGAAAAAACAACTGAATACATACAAAAATGCTCTTTTGCTAAATTAGTATGTCAGTTTTAACAATTTATTTGGATTATGCTTAAACTGGAATAATCTGTAGATAAGGTCAAAACCTTGAAGTAAATCATTCTAATTATAAAGAAAACAAATCAGGTTACATAAATGTGTTGACTTTTATGTTATTGATAGAGTAGTTAATGAAAATTTGATTACAGAAAAATTCCCAAGGGTTCTTTTAAAAGCTTCAGCACACTAACTTACTGCCCCAGCGCACTGATGAAATTGATATATCAAGATTAAGATATTTGATCTATGTAGACAAATTACAGAAAAATTGCCATTTTATGGAAAATTAGTGAAATCAGCATTTGAAGATCAAAGAAAACACCAAAATCACTTAAATAAGTGATTACTGAAATTTGAAAATCACTGAAATAAGCGATAATGAAATCACTTGTTTGAGTCATACCCTGACTGTTGACTGACTTACATTTAAGTTTACTTCAAAGTTCACATCTTTCTTAGTAATACCAATTCACATACAGAATTTTTTCTTATAAATGCTCACAAATCTACAAATTTTTGTCATTCACAGCAAGCATTGAATTTAACTCTTAAAACAACTCTTATACATTCTGTTGATCCCTGATTTGACATGTCAAATAATTTTCAACAAATGGCTGATTGTTTTAGATAACTTCATTCGTAAATAGCTCGCCATCCAGTCTTAGTCATTTGTAAAGCATTGTTAACTTAATGTAACAACACAAACACTATTCTTAAAGAATGGTGAAAAGTCTTTTGTGTGTAATTGAATACGATTGCTTTATGAATCAATTACAAATGATTGAGTATAGTTTATAATTGGTTGGCCACAAGTTTAGGAATAAATTTAAATACTTTCTTGATGTATATGAATATACATTTCGATTGTTTTGGGATATATTCGAGTACTTTGCAAATGTATTTGATATTGATTTAAGATTTAGGTTTGATTGATTGGTTAAGGTTTAATGCCCTATCAGCAGCTTGTGAAAGTTTTATGAATCTGGTAAAGTTTTGAGATTCGTAAGCAATCGTAAGAAAAATTTGTGTATGTGAAGTGTTATAACTATACATGGTAGATTCATCTAACCTTGTATTTGCATGCATCCTAGATAGTAGATTATCATCTAGGCAAAGTCATGTGTTTCGCAGTTGAACACTCAGACAATATTAAGAACAAGACAAACTAAGTGATAGTTGATTATTTATATTTTTGTCAAAGATTTGATACAAAATCCAGCATACTTTATATGTATTTTTTCAATTGAATATCCGTATTGGTGACAAGTACCTAACCTGGAGGTTTCAACGTAAGTTGTGTCATAAATGTCTAACTTCATATAAACAGTACAGACATAAAAAATAGCATTGAGTAAAAAGGAAAACAGAATGAATAATAGGTTAATCAAACCAAGATTTATTTATTACTTAGGTCATATGTCCAGCTGTTTGAAACTGAAATAGTAACAGTTGATGACTCCGATGATGAAGGTGACAAAACCATACCAATGGATGGTACGTATTTGAAGATTTCATGTTTATTTATGTATACTTAAATTGCACTAAAATTGGGATTGATTTTGGGAGTTTTGGTCCCAACAGTTTAGGAATTGGGGGCTAAAAAGGGCCCAAATAAGCATATTTTTTTATTTTCGCACTATAATTTAAGTTTAAGTAAATAGAAATCTATGAAATTTTGATACAAGGTTTATGACCACAAAAGAAAGGTTGGGATGAGTTTGGGAGTTTTGGTCCCAACAGTTTAGGAATTAGGGGCCAAAAAGGGGCCCAAATAAGCATTTATCTTGGTTTTCGCACAATAACTTTAGTATAAGTAAATAGAAATCTATGAAATTTAAACACAAGGTTTATGACCACAAAAGGAAGGTTGGGATTGACTTTGGGAGTTTTGGTCCCAACAGTTTAGGAATAAAGGGCCCAAAGGGTCCAAAATTAAACTTTGTTTGATTTCATCAAAATTAAATAATTGGTGTTCTTTGATATGCCTAATCTAACTGTGTATGTAGATTCTTAATTTTTGGTCCTGTTTTCAAATTGGTCTACATTAAGGTCCAACGGGTCCAAAATTAAACTAAGTTTGATTTTAACAAAAAATGAATCCTTGGGGTTATTTGATATATGCTGAATCTAAAAATGTACTTAGATTTTCTATTATGGGCCCAGTTTTCAAGTTGGTTCAAATTGTGGTCCAAAATTTAACTTTGTTTGATATCAACAAAAATTGAATCCCTGGGGTTCTTTGATATGCTGAACCTAAACATGTATTAAATTTTGATTTTAGGCCAAATTTTCAAGTTGGTCCAAATTGGGGTCCAAAATTAATCTTTGTTTGATTTCAACAAAACTGTATATATGGGGTTCTTTGATATATGCTTAATCTAACCATGTATTTAGATTTTTGATGTTTGGGCCGGTTATCAAACTGGTCCACATTGAGGTCTAAAGGGTCCAAAATTGAACTTTATTTGATTTCGTGAAAATTGAATTCTTGGGGTCCTTTGATATGCTGAATCTAACCATGTATTTTGATTTTGGATATTGGACCATAATAGGTAATGTCCAATTTAAAGTTTTAAGTTTAAGTTCTTAGACCACATTCATTATGTGTCAGAAACCTCTGTTGTGTCAACTATTTAATCAGAATCCAAATTCAGAGCTGTATCAAGCTTGAATGTTGTGTCCATACTTGCCCCAATGTTCAGGGTTCGAACTGTGCAGTCGTATAAAGCTGCGCCCTGCGGAGCATCTGGTTATCCCTTTCATTGGTGATACTTTTTTGTTCATTTTAGTGATATCAGTTTGCCAGAGTTATTAATAAAGTTACAGTCACAGGTTGACCTGGAGAAGATAACGAAATTCAATATCAACAGAAACCTTGTTTTAGATGGTGCTCGGAGAGCCATCAAAAGGAAATCCTTCTGTGCTAAAAGCAAGATAAGTGTGAAGTTTACGGACGATGTAGGAATCGCAGAAGGTGCCGTAGATGAAGGTGGACCAAAAAGAGAGTTCTTGAGAATGCTGATGAAAAAGATCCAATACCTGCACATTTTTGAAGGTCCTGAAAACAGAAGAATTTTGGCCTATAGTACATCAGGTGAATTTATATTGTCTCATCTTGGTGAAAGATTAAAAAAGGAATTTCATGTATTCTCTATACAGTTACATTTTTATGTCTCCCACTTTATAGGGATGGAGAGGTATTTTGTCATGTTTAATTATCAGTCATCTGGGTGAAGGTTTGCAATTGTTTCTCCATAGGCCGTAATGGTAACGTTTTCTTCTGTTGCTCAGTCCATATCGTTAACTTGGATATATATGATGGCTCGTTTTGAAGCTGAGAATTTCTTATTTGTGGTTAAATTTTCAGGGTACAGTGAGATTACTTTTTCTGTAAATTAGCAAACCCAGAGTATTCTTTTGTGATGCGGCTCCTTGTGGTCAAAAATCCCTGTTTTAACACAATAAGTTCTTTGAACTTTTAATAGCTCCATAGTTTTTACACATTTATTCTATGTCCCTCTACTTTCCTTATCACCACAAATGGTTAAGCTCAATCATTTGTAAAAAATAGAAACATGTCCAATATCAATACACAGAGATTTCTTGTACACATTACTTGGGGTTCCTCATCTAGAGCTGGTGCATTAGGGATCTTGACCCATCTCTCACAATAACCCTCACACCATTTACAATAGGGGACACTTTGGGGATCTAGACACTTGTTACGGTTTTAAAGGGAAGGACCATTTTTATGCCTCATTTATGGGCATTATGTTTTCTGGTCTGTTCGTTCATTTGTTCTTCCGTCTGTCTGTCCGGCTTCAGGTTAAAGTTTTTGGTTGAGTTAGTTTTTGATGAAGTTGAGGAAACTTAGTATACTTGTACCTTATGATATTATCTTTCAAATGTTAATGCCAAATAAGAGTTTTTACCCCATTTTCACGGTCCACTAGACAGAAAATTATAATGCAGATGGTGCATCCATGTATTAGGGACACATTCTTGTTTCCCTCATTTTGGTTCTGATTTCTGGAAGGTCTGTGAAACACAAAACAAACATGATATATATTATATCACTGAATCAGGGATTGATAATATATAGTTATGAATAGTAAAATTTATTCTTTGACATCTATCATGTCTATTAAGGCCTCTAAATGTTAAATTTAATATATCTTAAATCTTTTATCACATTTTAGCAAAATATTTAGTTTTGTTTTATTGTAGCCCTAGAAGACAATCTGTACAGAGATGTTGGATTATTCTTTTCCTATCCATTGTACACGGAGGACCATCACCAAAATTCCTTTCTCCAGTTATGTACAATGCGTTGGTAGGACAAGCTGGAGAAAGGAATATTGAAGATATAGCAGATGGTGACTTGAGAGGAGAAGTTCAAAAGGTAGTATTTAGAAAGTATTGGATTGATAATAAGAATTGTTATAGAAAATAGGGTAGAATGCAGTTTTGGCTTATAACTCAAAAACCAAAGCATTTAGAGCAAATCTGACGAGATTAAATTGTTAATTAGGTTAAGATCTATCTCCCTGAAATTTTCAGATGGATCGGACAACCGGTTGTTGGGTTGCTGCCCCTGAATTGGTCATTTAAGGAAATTTTGCCGTTTTTTGTTATAATCTTGAATATTATTATAGATAGAGATAAACTGTAAACAGCAATAATGTACAGCTAAGTAAGACCTCGAAGGCTAGAAATAAGGCAACATTTGACCAACATGGTCAATTGACCCCATAAGGACTTACTGTCCTTTATAGTCAATTTTTAACAATTTTCATAAAATTTGTAAATTTTTAATAACATTTTCCACTGAAACTACTTGGGCCAAGTTCATTATAGATAGAGATAATTGTAAGCAGCAAGAATGTTCAGTAAAGTAAGATGTACAAACACATCACCATCACCAAAATGCAATTTTGCCATGAATTCATCTGCTTCCTTTGTTTAATATTCACATAGACCAAGGTGAGCGACACAGGCTCATTAGAGCCTCTAGTTTTGTTAATTAGCTTGAAGATATTGATTTGATTATTGGTTACAGATCAAGATCAAATGTTGTTCTGGTTTGATGAGATGTTGAGCACAGTTATGGTCGTTGGATAGTTTAAACTTTTTTATTCTTCAAGCTTGAAGAATTTGACTTGATGCTTGTTATATACTTTACACTGTTACAAGTTATAGATCATGATCGCATATTGTTCCAATAAAATGAATTTTTAACTGACTGTATAATGTCATGCAATACTCACAGAATGCCTGTTTTAACCCAATTTAAACAAATTAGCAGATAATTCTATTTTCTAAATATATATATATGTAGTTCTTGCTGGCTATATACCTATGTGCTAAATGTCACCTGACACTTAGATTGTTGATAGAGTTTTAATAACCTGTTTTCTTTTTAGTTAAAAGATGCATCAAGTTTGCAAGACTTGAACAAACAAATGAATGCAATGTCAACCCTGTTGATAACAGCGGATGTTTCAGGCCTATATTGAACATGCAACAAAAAGATAAATTAATCATGGATATTGTCAGATTTTTGGTCCTGGAAAGAACCAGTACTCCTCTTCACCAGTGAGTAATATTTTATTTTTGATTGGAAAACTGGGGCCCTTTATAGGTTATTGTTCCGTGTTGAAGGGTGTACATTGACCTCTAACGGTTTACTTTTTTAAATTGTTATTTGGATGAAGAGTTATCAGTTGGTTATGTCATTGGCACTCATACATCATCTTCCTAAGTATTGTATGGTATTAGAGAGACAGGACTGACACTTCCATTCAACAGAAAATGAAATACTCTGGACTGAGTGGGTAAATTATAGATTAATATCTCCTTAAAGGAAAATGTCATCAATACATGCAATGACATGAAAAGTGGAGGGTATTAAGTATAAACTCTTTTTAAAAGTCATCAATGAGAAGTTTTCACATGCAATCATTTCTGTTGAACTTGAATGTATTACAAAGCATCCTTAACCTGATAACCTGTTTCATCTAAAAGACCCTGCTGAAAATGGAAATGGTGACCTGAAGATGTTTGTAAACTATATAGCTATTATGAAACTTTTAACTTAGGTTTTTTCAACAACATTAAAGTCTTGTTGCAGGATATAATGTGTAATTCTTTTGTGAACAGTTAATATAGATGTCTCTCTTTCAAAGAATGAAGACATATTATTTAAGTGTGAATTCCTCATACAAAATTTTATCCATGTCATGACTTTTTATGCCCCATGTTTTCTGGTCTGTGCATTTGTTCATTCGTTCGTTTGTGCATCCGTCCGTTTGTCCCACTTCAGGTTAAAGTTTTGGTTAAAGTTTTTGGTCGAGGTAGTTTTGATGAAGTTGAAGTCCTTATGATATGATCTTTCTAATTTTAATGCAAAATTAGCAATTATCCCCCATTTTAACGGTACACTGAACATAGAAAATGATAGTGCGGATGGGGCATCCGTGTACTGGGGACACATTCTTGTTTCTCTTTTGAAGTAGATATCTATAATTTGGTACATGGGTGCATCATGTCGAGGACATGTGTTGCTAACTAGAGTCAGTAACGAATCACAGTAACCTTTGACCTCAAGTCAAATACATTCAAAAATTTGTCTAGGCTATAGGCTTTTGGTATTTTGTATGTGAGTATATATCACCTAATTTAAAAATTAGTGACCTTGACCTTGACTTTAAGGTCAAATAATTAAATGAAGTCTATTTATGTCCCCAACATCTTCAAGTGCAACACAAAAGGGATATATGCATTTTCTTCCACCAAACAAATAGTGAGATGAGGTGAATTGTCTGTCGTGTCTTTCACTTATCATTCTCAAGATTGCCATTTAAAGATTATCACAAATATTATTCTTCTAATAGGTTCTATTTTGTTTAATTCAGCTGAATACAATGCATATCTTAAATATGTTTACATGGTTGATATGTTGGTGTTTAATAAACTGGTATACAATTACAGGTTGCGTGATGGGTTACAGACACTTGATGTATTAACGTACATTCAAGAGCATTATAAAGCATTTAAGGATTTGTTTGTCTGTCAAGGAAATGAAAATTGACCGCTGAAATGATGGAGGTGGTGTTTATGGATATCAAAATGTCAGTTCCAGGCAGCAACAGAAGACGGACGAGGAGAACATTGTTGGATATTGGAGAGATTTTTTAATTGACTTGCAAGGTACTTGTAAAATATATGCCTCACATCTTCTTTTTATTATATAAACATAAAATTTGATTCAACACCACCACTTCTGGAAGCACATATTCTGATCTGGAATTTTAATTTTTCTATATGAAGGCTTAATTTAAAACATAAGAATGCTCTTGATCTTTAATACATGTATATTTTAATTCTTAACCAAAATTAGAGTTTCCTGCATTGCAATATTGTAAGGGACAGTCATTAGAAAGAAACTTATGAAACCAAGCATTATCAGAAACAGAAGAAAGTAAATATTGTTTGTTTGGATATATAGGGTAAAACTACCCAAAAGGACTGAATAGCATTCTTATATTTTCTATACATGTATGCCCTTTTACAAGACTTATGGTATAACGTTTACCGTCCGTCTTCAACATTTCCGACATTATCTCAAATACGCTTTAACCACTATGCATAAAACTGTATTGAATTGTTATATCTTTTGATTTGAGCTCCCTTTGTTTTTTACAAATTTCAAATTTACGTTTTCCAAGTATTGGGAGTTTTACTAAAGGGGTGATTTTCCAGTTTTTGGACAAGAACTTGAAAAAAAAATCACCAACTTACTAGAAACTGTTTAATTCTATTCACATGTGCTCCCTTTTGATTTTTATACGACTGCAAAAATTTGCGTTCGATATTGCTATCACGTCTTCGTCGTCGTTGTCGTCGTCCGTAGACAGATTGGTTTCGGACAATAACTTCAGTTTAAGTGAATGGATCTCTGTGAAACTTAACCAAAAGGTTCAATACCACAAAAGGAAGGTTGGGATTGTTTTGGGGTAATGATCCTAATTGTTCAATTTCATCTTAGGGGTCGTTAAAATAGCCCCAAAACACGATTTTGTTCAAATCAACTCCCACGAAAATATAAATAGATTAACACGGTCTCACTAATTAGAGACAAGAAGCGTCAACAAGCGACTAGGAAGGGCAAATAAGCAACAATGAAATGAAATTGGCGACAAGAAAATGGAAATAAGTTACAAGATTGCAAACATATTTTCAACTCGATTGACCCTTGATTTGATTTCTTGTTGCTTATTTTCCCCTTTGGTATCGCTAATTTAATTTCCTTGTCGCCATTTTTTTAATTTCAAAAATCGCCTTTTTAGTCGCTTGTTGACGCTTTTTGTTTCTAATTAGTGAGACCGCTTTCATCATAGATCTGTGAATCACCGATTTGCCGAGATTTTGAAATGAATCCTCTGTTTGCACGTCGGAAATATATCAAACCCTGATTTTGGTGGACGAATTTCAAGTTGCAGGATGTCCCTTGCGTCTCATTTGATTGGAATTCGTGGTGAAATTACGACTTTTGAGGAAAACGATTTCGTCAATTATGAGGGTCTTGATGGGGGTGGTCTGTTATTCTGTAAACATTTAATTTTTACCCTTTTTTTCTCTAATCTTCAAAAAATTAGTCTATTCTTCAAAAGTGATTTTTTTACGCATTATTCTCTAATTTTTTCCCCAGTTTTCTTTGATAGAAGTATCGGAAACCAGTTCACATTGACTGAATCCTATAGTCTGTTATCACGAAACCAAAAAAGTTTACAGAGTTTGTTTTCACTTTTATATTTTACAAATTTCTTTAAATTTTAAGAAGGAAAATTCTGTAAACACTTAACTTTAGCGTTTTCTTTTATTAATTATTCAATATTCATTATATTTTAGACCACACATTTCTCTAATCTTCATTTTTGCCCGTTATTCTCTAATCTTCATTTTTAAGGGCATTATTCTATAATCATTTAACCCCATCCAAACCCTCAATTATGCCTTTGCAAAACTTAGCCGACAACGGAATGTGAAATGTAGTTGACACAGACAGTTGGAGCTTAATGTGTTTTTTCTATGCATAAAAGAACATTGCAATTTCTTCACGAGAAAGGAGAAGTTGCGATCGGGCACGTTCAAAACTCTGTCACAGTAACTTTGACGCACGGTCCAAGTCGTGCGTGGACGTAAACAATTAGCTAAACATAGGCGGATCCAGGAGGGACCCTGGGGTCCGGCCCCTTCGTGGGAAACATTTGGTTGATTATATAGGGAATCACTGAAGCATGACTGGAGCTCCCCCCTTTATGAAAAATTCTGGATCCGCCACTGCTAAAACAAGGAAACTGTCAATAAGATGTTTAAAAAAATGTTAACTACTACTAGTATACAGCAATTGCTTTTACAGCCTTTAAGGCTTTGATTTCATATTGGGACCTCATTGAGATGTGAAGCATAAAAAATATTGTTCATGTAGTAATATGAAAGTTTATTGAGTGAGGTTGTTTAGCTTTTATAGCCAACTAAAGTTCAACTTTGTTACATAACATTTAATGAATCAGTTATCCTCTTTGATTTTTGTATAATTATGACTATATGGACATTCCCTGTGATCAATCTACTACCAGCTTGGCTGTTGGTTTTGGTCGATCAATTACTTACCTGGTTTGTATAAACATGAGTAAACCTCAACTGAAGTCAACATTTTGTATAAAGTTTTAATATTTGTCTTATTTCAGAAGATGAGGATGGTGAAATTACCTTAGGTGATGTTTTATCATTTGCAACTGGAGCAGACTGTGTACCTCCATTAGGATTTGATCCATCACCATCTATTACTTTTCTTCATGACTCAGGATTGTTTCCAAAAGCAAACACATGCTCAATGGAGTTGAAGCTTCCAGTTTCAGAAGATTTTAATACATTCAAAAAACATGACTTTTGGAATTGCAAACTCACCAGGCTTTGGACTGGCATAAACCATTCATGGGAGTCTTTAATTTTAATACTCTTCCATACTTCATCTTCATTTTTTGTCTTGCCTGGTACAAAGGTTGTTACAAATACAAATTTGAATATTTCTGTATAAATATATTGATTATATAAATTCTTATACAAATGGTATCATGTTGTCGTTGTCCATAGACATTTGGTTTTCACACAATAACTTAAGTATAAGTAAATAAAAGTCTATGAAATTTAAACACATGTTTTTTTTACCACAAAAGGAAGGTTGGGATTGATATTTGGAGTTTGGTCCTAACAGTTTAGGAGGAAGAGGCCAAAAGGGTAAAATGTTAACTCTTTTTTTTTTTTATTGATTTCATCAAAATTGAATTATTTGGGTTCTTTGATATGTCTATTCTAATCGTGTATTTGGATTCTTAATTTTGGTCCTGTTTTCAAATTGGTCTACATTAAGATCCAAAGGGTCCAAAATTAAACTTAGTTGATTTTAACAAAAATAATTCTTGGGGTTGTTTGATATGCTGAATCTGAAAATGTATGAATTTTATTATGGGCCCAGTTTTCAAGTTGGTCCAAATAGGGTTCAAATTAAACTTTTGTTTGATTTCAACCAAAATTGAATATAAGGGTTCGTTCTTTGACATGCTCAATCTAACCATGTATTTAGATTTTGATATTTGGTCCCCATTATCAAATTGGTCCACATTATGGTCTAAAGGGTCCAAAATTGGAACTTTATTTGATTTCATCAAAATTGAGTTCTTGTGGTTCTTTGATACGCTGAATCTAACCATGTATTTAAATTTTGGAAAATGGACCATAAAAGTGAATGTCCAATTTAAAACTTTTCAGCTTTTAGACCCCATTCATTCTGTGTCAGAAACCTATGCAGTGTCAACTTTTTAATCACAATCCAAATTCAGAGCTGTATGAAACTCGAATGTTGTGTCCATATTTGCTCCCCATTTTCAGGGTTCCACTTCTGCGGTCGTGTCAAGCTGTGCCCTGCCAAACATTTTATTATGTTATAGTTTTGAACAAGTTCCAAAAAGAAACTTGGGTGCTTTATATGTTAAATTGTTGTTTGACTCAAACTGCACAGACATCTGAGTTTGATTATTTTGTAAAACATGTATAACAGTTAGGAAACTGATGAGTTGTTGAAAATAAAATATTTAGATCTAATGTTATCATAATACTATGAACTTTTGTTTTGCAATTTATGGAGAACATAACTGTCAGGTTTATTTTCATTAAAATGTTTTATTAAAGTATGTGTTATGTGTATATATAGGTCCAAGTGCAAAAACCCACATTCTTACATGTATGTTTTTGGAAATTTATAATAAATTTTGAAGATTTTCATAAACACTTTTTAGCTCACCTAAGTAAAAGTCCAATTGCCATCAAGTTATGACCATCATTTGTCATAAAGTTTTCACATTTTCATTCTCTGAAACCTCTTGACAGATTTTAAGTAAAAATCGCATGAATGGTCAGTGCAAGGTCCTTAACAAATGACCCTACTTTGTTCTAGTCCAATGAAAAACATGTCCGCTAGAGCAAATCTTAGATTCTGTTTGGCCAATTTTCAAAGATTGTCTCTGAAACTACTAGACAAAATGGTTTGAAACTTTACATAAATCCTTATTTTGTTCTGGTCTGACGCAAAATGGCCACAGCCAGGGTTCAAAGTTTACATAGAAACCCTACGGGAAATCATATTTTTCCAATTTCTCAAGTACAAAGTAGCTGATATATGAACAAATTAAACCATACATATATTTGAATATTATAAAGCTCTTAAGATAGACCAAAAAAGGATTGCCAAAAGGGCTACACATGCAGGGTCATTGTGAGCCTCCGATTTTCAAAAATCTTGAAACTTAAGAGTCATGATCTATGACATGTCCTGAACAAATGGTCTTCGTTTTCTCTGGTACGGAAGTACTGTAAAGGTGAAAATGTACAACTGGCAAGTGTCATCTGTCCTTTTTTTTTTTTTTTTTTTTGTTTTTTCGCCTTTTTAAGCACCCTTTTGGACTATTTCGTGGCGGTCAGTTTTATTGGTAGAGGAAGCCGGAGTGCCTGGAGAAACCACCGACCTTCGATAGGAAAACTGACAATCTGATCTTGACCTTATTTTCATGGTTCAGTTGTTATTTTTTGTTGTCTTTTTCTTTTACTATATGGAATGATTGTAAGGTGTCATCTGACTTTTACCTCATTTTCATGGCTCAGAGATAAAAAATTATTATTTTTAGTTTTAGTCTTTTGTAATATTTAATTGTATATGCAATAGGTCAACTATATTTGATGCATAGAAATATTTTATGATCTATGTGTCGGTCTCACAGGTTTTATTTGACCTTTACCTCATTTTCACTGTTCATTGCAAGGTGTTTTGGTGTAAAACTATAAGCAATAGGTCAAATATGTCTGTTGTATGGAAGTATAGTAGGCTGTAATTGTCTGCCAAGTATCGTTCATGTGACCTTGACCTCATTTTCATCGTTCATTGTTTAGTTTCCATAGTTCAGTCTGTTTCTTTGAAGCTATTTATAAGCAATAGGTCAACTTACTATATTTAGTGTATAGAATGATTGTAACATGTACACGACATAACAAGAGGCTCTCAAGAGCCTGAATCGCTCACCTTAAATTATTTGCTTAAATCTTTCATCAATGATTATTTTGGCTTTTCAATTTATATAAATATTCTTGAATCTGGTCATATCTTCTTCAAAAGCAAAAAAATGCATTTTACCCCTATGTTCTATTTTAGCCATACAGGCTTTCTTGACGTACAAGGAAATAAAATATAAAATTTATACTTGATACTCTGAAACTCATTCAGCCTAAGTTTGGTGAAATTGATTCAGCAGTTTCAAAGGAGAAGATTTTTTAAAGTAAGCTAACAAGTAAAACAAATTAAGTAAAATGTCTTTAAAGGGCAATAAGTCCTTTAAAGGTCAATTGACAATTTTGGTCATATTGACTTATTTGTAGATCTTACTTTGCTTAACAGTTTTGCTGTTTACAGTTTCTCTTTATCTATAATAATATTCAAGATAATGAGCAAAAACTGCAAAATTTCCTTAAAATTACCTATTAAGTGGCATCAACCCAACAATAGGTTGTTTGATTCCTCTGAACATTTCAGGGCTGATAGATCTTGACCTAATGAACAAATTCACCCAATGTCAGATTTGCTCTTTATGCTTTAGTTTTTGAGATATAAGCCAAAAACTGCATTTTACCCTATGTTCTATTTTTAGCCATGACGGCCATCTTTTTTGAGGAAACAGAAAATAAAACACAAACTTTATTCTAGACACCCTAATGATCATTTACCTTAAGTTTGGTTGAAATTGGTTCAGTAGTTTCAGAGGAGAAGATTTTTTAAAGTTAGCAAATATGATGAACAAATTGTGTAAAATTTTCTTTAAAGGACAATAACTCCTTAAGGGGTCAATTGACAATTTTGGTCAAATTGACTTATTTGTAGATCTTACTTTGCTGAACAATTTTTACTGTTTACAGTTTCTCTTTATCTATAATAATATTCAAGATAATGACCAAAAACTGCAAAATTTCCTTAAAATTACCAATTAAGTGGCAGCAACCCAACAATGGGTTTTTTGATTCCTCTGAAAATTTCAGGGCTGATAAATCTTGACCTGATGAACAATTTTACCCCATGTCAGATTTGCTCTAAATGCTTTAGTTTTTGAGATATAAGCCAAAAACTGCATTTTACCCCTATGTTCTATTTTTAGCCATAGCGGCCATGTTTTTTGAAGAAATGGAAAATAAAACACAAATTTTATTCTAGATACCCTAAGGATCGGTTGGAATTGGTTCAGTAGTTTCAGAGAAGAAGATCTTTGAGATAGTTTACGACGACGACGGACAACGGACAACGGACGACGACGGACAACGACGACGGACGCCAAGTATGGCAAAGCTCACATTTCCTTTCAGGAAAGGTGAGCTAAAATGAGAATGGAAATGGGAATGTGTCAAAGAGACAACAACCCGACCATAGAAAAACAACAGCAGGTCACCAACAGGTCTTCAATGTAGAGAGAAATTCCACAGCCGGAGACATCCTTCAGCTGTATTTCTTGATTGGTTTATATGACCTCATTTTCTTGGATCATGTGTGATAGTTATAGTTAAGCTTTATATTTAGGACTTTCAACATAATATCAGTGAAAAGTAAAGCAGGTGAGACGTTTCAGTGTGTACTCTCTTGTTGTACATTTTATGTTTTGTATTTATCTTTTTATTTCACATTTTGTAAAGGTTTGTTGTCTCATACAATGTATTCAAATGTACATGTATGTTATACATTTAAAGTAATTTTGACTTCACAAATATAATTTAACATGAATAACATCATCTTAACATGGGCAAGTACAGGGTCAGTGTACAATAATCTACATGTACCAGTGAAAATAAAAAAACAGAGTTTTATTTTTATCTAATTCTACACATCATCATGTCGTACAATCTCTCTTGCAGCAAGATAAACATCAACTCCATGTTCATTACTTGGAATAAGAGGGTCAACCTGACTCAACAAGTTATCCACATCTACAATTACATGATCTGGTTGCATATTCAGCATGTCCAATGAGCCAATATCTTCACCATGTGTTTGAACATCATTAACTTGAGGGTCTATTCCATACTGCTCAATTCCATCAATTAAAATATTTTCACTATTCAGTTCAGCTGAATGAATGTTTTTTTGAATCATGCTGTTCACCCAGATCTTTTGTGGTGACCAACAACGTTCTGTTCTTAACCCATGACTATTATATGCCACTACGAATTGAGAGAGTGCTTCGTTGATACGAGGTATAAACACATAATGTAAACACAGCAGATCCTTTTGATTATCAACATCTAGCAGATCATTTCCTTCTAGATAGTAAAACAATGAATAGAATGTTTGAATTACAGCATAATAAACATCTCTCCAAAGCCTTTCAATTCTGCTATTGTGCACAGATTTTCCTGCTATAAAACTACCACGATCAGAGCCTCGCCTTTCTTCCATATATCTAGCAACTAAAACATTTTCACTTCCTTGATCACCTCTGACTCGAGATGGTAATGAGTACGATTCAACTGCTTTCAAAACGAGTTCAAAACAGTGACCGCCAAGTTGTTGTTCGAGCATTTTAAGAACACTATTAATCGCGAAAAACCATCAATACCTCCATGTGTTACTAATTTCCAGCGGATCAGCGCATGGTGTCCATCAATATGCCATAGGTCATTAGGCCCTGCAACTGAGTATTTCCTGCGAACTGCAGTTAAGCCCCATCGTATCAAGGTGCTTCCTGGATCAATATCACGCAGAGTTCTCCTTACACGTGACTGTTGCACACTTATACCTTTTGCTTTTAAGTGGCCAATCATCATACTCACACCAGTATGTGGTTGACTGTTAACGATTTCTCGCATCACTGACATCAATTCTGAATCATTTATCATAGTATGTCTAACCAGATTCTTCTCCTCATATTTAAGTCGTCTCCATAGTGTTGTTCTGTGCACTAAGAACATTCTGGCTATTTCACCTATCTTAAAACCAATTTTAAACAAATATTCCACTTGGTCGGTGCATATAAAAGCAGGAGGCCTTCCCAGCCTATCAGTCGCTGAAATACATCCTGCTCCATCAACAATGCTCAAGAAACTAGATGGCATAGAAAAATCTATCGTGCTCCAATGTTCTCTCAGGGCTGAAGACAAGATAATAGGGTTTGAATTTTCTCAATTAAGCTCTGATCAGCTCTATTTATAACTAAATTAAATTCTAAACAATTTAAGCCATCCACTGCACTTTTCAATCTGTTGCGAAAGTATTCTATGTCACAATTTGGAGGGTTATCTGGGATATTTTCACAATATGATAACGTTTCGTCCAAGTCTTGGAAAAAATTTCAAAATAGACTCTTCTTGCTCTTCATCATGTTCATGATCTGGGTATGTTGCCATCTTCTGCAAAAAAAGAAGAATGTCATTAAGCCATCAAACCTATCACATGAGCCAATATTTCACAGCTAATATCCATGGTGTTGCATTTGTAGCTACAGCATGTATAGTATTCTGCAATTTATCAGATTTCTATGTATAAATCAGTGATATTTTACACTCTGAACAGTCAAGGGTATAACTTAAATATTTTCATTTCAGAGAAATAAACATGCATGTGTGAATCTGGATCTAAGCTAGGATTTTGAGGGCTTTAGTCACTTTTGAGCGCTATATGAAAACCCACCAATGTGTAATAGCAAGGGACCAAGGATGTAATTTTTGTAACTTACTAAGCTTCATCTTTGACTTTGTCAGATTTTAAAAACTTTAGGCAGGATTGGCAGTCAGTATTGTATTTAATTTTGACTGTATTAACCTTTAGGTAGCAGTCTTGTATTACAACTCCAGTTTCGGTGCATGTCAAAACATGGAGGGAACAAAATAGTGCATTTTTTCTGAATTTTTCTGAACTCAATTTTTCTGTTTGATTATACATGTAGGTTTATGCTGAATTGAAACATATATATAGACTTGCATCTTTTGGGGATATCAATCCATGAAAGTGGAAGGATATCATGTTTACTGGAAGTGGTGCGGCCTAGTAAAATAGCAAACAGAAAGTAGGAAAAAATGTTTTGACTTCAGGATTGCGTCACTTTTTATTCTTCGTGGCAAGAACCCCTTTTTTCGATTAAATCACAATTTCACATTAGTACATACATGATATGAACATGAATTTTTTTATATATAGCAAAATTAGGCTAGCATTTTTATTTTTTATTTTTTGTTTTCAAAGATCAGCTGTTTTGCATGTTAGCCTATGGAGCAGTCAATTTCAAGACTGCAACCTTTATTATGAAAGATTCTGACATGGGATGTGGAAACTTAGTTAATTTCTCACACAGTGTGATTACACATGCTTTCATGAGTTGTCTCCTCTCTTTTATTCCTAATAGTTTAGTAACACATGTTTGTTATTTGTTGACCAAATATTTAATATTTTACTTTTATATTAATTAGGCACTTGAGAATTTTTGAAACTTTGCGCAGAAACTGAATACATGGACTGAATAACTCATTTTCTAATTAAAGTAAATCATTTTGATGAACCATACTAAATCAATAGGAAAAGGCTTTAGTTAGCTTTAAAAGGCATATAATTTAGATACATGTTCTTACAGATTATCATTGATCATCTCAACAAGATTGATTTTCTCGCCTGAGATGATATGGCTAAAATGAGAAAAGCAATCCAGTTGAGATGACCAATTGCAATGATAATTTGTTGATCGCTATTTGTAACTATGACGACATTGTCAGTTTCATTAGGATCCATGTGCCTCATTTAATTTAGTTTCTTGCCATCATTGTTCATATCACTTGTCTTGACTCCTGCTGAGAAAGGAAATCACCAGTCAGCAAGATCAAAGGAAAATTTCCTAAAATAGCGATAATGCTTTTACATGGGACACTTTGGAATTACTTGCATGACTTGGAAGCTTGCATAGTACTTCATTTCATGCTCTGGTGATTATAAATCATAAAATGTATTCATTGATGCGCACAGTTTGTTTGTTTTGATTTGTTATGTGTTTATCTTATATATATTATGCATTTTCTAAGTTCATGGTAATAACTTAAAGAAAATGCTTATTTTGGCCCCCTTTGAGTCTGAATTCCAAAACCGTTGGGACCATCATCCAAAATTAATCCCAACCTTGTGGTATTGAACCTTCTAAAAAAAAATCATATCTAGATCCACACTTAAACTAAAGTTATCATGGTTATTGTCTAGAAACGTAATGTGTCTAAGGACAACGACGCAGACAACATGGACAACAATTACTTCATCATACCATTATTATGATCCTAAATATATTTTTGTGGTCGCATAATAAAACAAGATTGTGTCTGATGACATGGATCCTCCACTGGCAAAATGGATTGATTGTCATGCTTAAATAGGTGGTGAACAAGTGCAAATTGGAAAAGACATAACTCAGAAACAGTCAAAGTGACACCACCTGAATTTGAACTTAATCTTAGTTTTATGTTACTTAGCATTATTCTAGTCAGTGCTAACAAGTTGGAAACAACAAATTTCCATTCATATAATTAAAGGGCAATTTCTCCTTGAAATAAAAGTGAATCTGGCCGAAATTCGAAATTGTCCTATGACACCGTGTATCATCAGTACACTGGAAATAGGTACTAACCAAGCGGGCATGATCAATTTTGACCTTACAAGGTAACGGAAATCTTTGTTTTGCTTTTCATTATTCAATGTACATTTCTCAACATTTGAAATTCCTGCTCCCAAATAATTTTTGCATCGATTTTTCCTATTCATAAAAAACTTTGATATTCAAATAAGAACAAATAACATGCGCAAATAGTTGTGAAAGTCAACACCCACTTTCAATTTCGATACAGTTGTTGAGACATTTACATGTTTTATCTGAAAGAAACCTATTACAGGGTAACAGTAATGGTTACCAATCATAAAGCTACCTGTGATTACTCATTCTTTGAAACTGTTTGGGTAATAAACGAGTATGAAAATAAAGTTTTTGTGTACGGTGTACAACAACTTAACTATGCACCGTACATAAGGATGTATGTGGTCAGCCAAACACCATACACAAGGCTTCTTTAGGGATAAAATATCGAAAAGATTTCAGTGCCAATTATTGAAACAGCTATACTTATTATACACACACATTGACATTCTATCGGATGAGACGAGGGCCAACTTCTTTTACAAGTATTTGCACATGCTTTTAGTAATCCCTCTTGTTTTGGGAAAATAATGAGACATCTCTAATTAGTCAAGCTACGATCAAATCATTTCTTAAAACAGCAATTATGTTTAGATTGAAGTAGTCACATTGATATTATGTGAACAAAAGAAAGATTTGTCGTTACCGTGTAAGATCAAAATCGCTCACGCCTGCTTGGATAGTACCTATATTCGCTGTAAGATGATACAAGGTGTATGAGAGGCTATGAATATATATAGCTTGCATTATGTGTATAAATATGAACAAAATATGCTGACAAATAAAAGTTCTAGAGAGCTAACAATTCCTGAAGAAAATATGTTTTGAAATATGCAAAGACATATAGTAATTATTAACTACAGTGGGACGTTGAAAAAATCTAATTCGGGATTCAGAGATGGGAACTAGAACACATTCCAATTTTTCCATAAACGGCCATTGTGGTGCATATTTCGGCACTTTTTTACATTGGTTATTAGATGTACCCCAACTGTTTCCAACAAGTGTTTCCATCTGATGAACCTGCTGTCAACTTCCAGTTCTGGTTTACGGATTTTTTATAAACAAAGCGAGTACTTTGTGGCAAATAAACCAAGATTTTATAGAAAATCCACAGCCTTCAATACAGAGATTTTTGTTATAAAATTTCAAACATAGATTACTCACTTGCTTTTCGAAAATTTGCTTGTGTTTATTAATTGTTTACAAAAATATAAGCAACCTGTAAATTCCCAAACATCTGGAGTGGTGCTGAGCCAGTCAAGTGCACCCTAAAGGTGTACTTAATTTGAGCTCATTTTTATTTGTTTTAACCATTATTATAACTACAGTAATAAACTTGTTTTGAGGAAATTTCGAGCAATACTCCGATATCTATCAGTTATTAAATTGCCTTATTTGAGGAACAAGATTAAAAGAAAAGGCTGTGGATCCATGTTCTAGTCTAAATAATTATGACGTCTGGCAAGGCTATTTTGGTCGCAGGAAGGCGTCCAAGAAAAAATCAAAATAGCCTTGCCAGACGTCATAATTATTTGGACTATGGATTTTCTATAAACTTTCCATATGTTTAGTATTGAATCAACACAAGGGTACATAATCCTAACAGTAACACTAACAGTATCAGCCTGCAATGCCGGACTCGCATGAACGCAAGATTTAGTTAGTGGGGCGACGCGTTTTTTTAATTCTTGGTCATGCATTCGTGTTGAGAAAGAAAGGGGGAATGCAAACAGTTATACAAAACGTTACCTTCTCATATATAGATATCAACAGCTAATCAAACCAGGGGAGTTCATAGAGAACGTGCCAACTTCAACATGTGAGTCAAGCAGGGCTGCCCGACTATATCGACCAATCACAAACGTTGTTGCAAATTTGACCTTGTGACGTCAAACAATTTCCCATAATGCAATTATTGCATATAAATAAAATTATTGCATATAAATAAAAAACGACAATTATACCAATTGAATGAAAATATTGCATTACAATGACAAGTTATACAAATTGAATAAAAATATTGCATTTGAATGACAAATTATACCATTTGAATGAAAAATTATACCATTAAAATAAAAATATTGCATATAAATGAAAAATTATACCATTTAAATGAAAAATATACCATACAAATGAAAAATATTGCATATAAATGAAAAAATATTGCATATAAATGAAAAATATTGCATATAAATGAAAAATATACCATACAAATGAAAAATATTGCATATAAATGAAAAATATTGCATATAAATGAAAAATATACCAATTAAATGAAAAATATTGCATTTGAATGAAAAATATCAAATTTTGCAACCAATACCATGCCATACACTTCCCTATTTTGAGTTTCAAACTTTCCTGATTTTCTCATTAATATTTGCAGTTATGTTTAGTTGTATATTAGTGCTCATTATATATTTTTGTTTTAACTAACAAAAGATGAATTGGATCGGGGTTCTGTGTATTCATATTATTTGTACAACCCTCCTTTACTCTTGGGAAGCGTGTTCTTTACATCGAGGCCACAGTAGTTCAACCAATCGGGGAATGTTTATTTGGGGCGTGTGACCTATTTTAACTGCAGGTTTAGAATATTTTAATCGAAATTATAAAAAATGGAATGTTGTTAGTACATATAAAACAGAAAATGATGAATACTTTTAGCAAAAGATAAAT
The DNA here is from genome assembly GCA_017311375.1 of Mytilus coruscus. Lineage (NCBI taxonomy): Eukaryota > Metazoa > Mollusca > Bivalvia > Mytilida > Mytilidae > Mytilus > Mytilus coruscus. The sequence goes on from CM029607.1 coordinate 64,100,376, forward strand.
TGGATCGGGGTTCTGTGTATTGACATTATTTGTACAACTCTCCTTACTGATGCCATATTTTGGAATTTCTGTGACCTAAATGGTTCGCAAAATTAATATTTTTATATATAGTATAGTAAATATTTCAGTACACTTAGTTTGTTCAAATACAAGTGCAATCTATTTTTATACCACTTTCTTCATATATAATATTTGCCACTGGATGTTAACCAACAATCAATCAATATATATATATGTATGTCTCAACAATATAATATACATGTATGTACATATCAATCAATATATATATATGTATGTCTCAACAATATAATATACATGTATGTACATTTCATTTTTTTGTATAAATTTTCTTTAAACAAAAACTGTATATGCTCAATTTTTGAACTGTCTTAAAGAAAAACTTGTCAAATAATTTTTAATCATTGCTGAGGGTTGTGAAGGGATTACAGAAGAACAAAATTTACTTTTCAATAATAAAAGAAAAATATTTATGTCAAAATCACATTTTTCTACCTTTATGTTTATCATTTATTTTTAGTTTTCAGTGTTGGTTGTCTATTTAATATAAAAATAAGGAGATGTGGTATGATATTGTTTGTCGTTATGTGTCTAATGTGTCTGATCAACTTGCCGGAATATTCATCATGTCGAATGTGGGCAGTATTTGTAAGATAAAGATCTGTTCCCGGATTTGTCTTTTGTTCATTGATTGCCCTTCTTTATGACTATTCTCTTAGTGTTGAATTTCATTTGTAAATTAGTAATTTTTTTTTAAACTTCAGTTTTATTATATTTAAGCACTGTTTGTCTAATTTTAAATACTACTTTAAATTGTAAAAATATTTGAAATTAGCTCTCGCCTTTTGCTTCTGAGGCGGCGTTAAGCGAACACAAATCAATCAATCAATCTTTATGACAAACGCTTCAGTTGTCAAATTCCTTTGATAACTGTATATCATTGGCACTCATACCACATTTTCTTATTTATAATGGCAGATTACAGTGTTGATGATTTTTATAATAGTTTGTTGCAGCGTATGGCTAACATTGTCCATATTTACATAGCCAACAGCCCAAGCCTATTCAGGAGTAGATAAGCCAACGATTATCGGGGCTTGCGCAGGCCCCGATTATAATTTATTTCATCTCATATATATATATCTTGATTTATGTAAACCAAAGTACAATGGTATAGAGACATATACAAATAAATTAACATACATAGTATAAAATGTATGTACAAATGTAAAGTAGTGATTTAGTTCTAACGGTTTGAACGCAGCAAAGATGTCATTGGAAAATTGGTTACAGGCTGGTTTTTGGTTCTTCCTGTAACTTCTGTATGTTGTGAACGTTCATTCTCTGTTTTGTGTAGACTTAAGATTTGGGAAAGATCTACGATGACGGGTGAACGGTTATGTGGTTTGGCAATGTTACATGTCCACCGATGTCCAGATATTGTTCGAGAAAATGAGAAGATACGATGCTACCAGACATAGAAAAATTGGTCGTTGATTCATGGAATATTAAACTTTATATTAAAGAATACAAAACTGGCTCTCTTTTCTGTAAATAAAACTGCCGAAAAAGTTGACATGGGTTAAATTAAAGTGAGACAACCAATCTTCCGGAATCAAATCGTTTAAAAGAAAAATAATGTATTGCCATATGACCTTTTACATTGAAGGGCTAAAATTGCATTAAGCCGTGTTCAGGCCCTTGTATAAAAGATAAAGGGATATGGAGTAAATGTGCAAGGAACAAAATCGCATACAATACACAGAAAAAATACAAATTATCAATGAACAGGGCTTTTATTCCTGTTCTTCATCTTGACAGTCGCTGGAGGGTCTTCAACAATAAACGAATCATTCATACTCTACAACAAGGTCAAGACGGCACCTAGCGTCGACTTTAGCGGTACTTAAAGTATTGTACTGTGAATAAATTTCAAAGTCACAAAATATTACACCAAAGTCTAAACACAATACAAGACCAGAACAGACAGTTCCGACATTAATCAGCAGGTATAATATTAAAACAGCACAAAATGTAGCAAAAGTAAAACAACAAAATACCGAACTCCAAGGAAAATCCAAAATGGAAAGTCCCCTACCAAATGGCAAAATCAAAACCTCAAACACATCAAACGAATGGAAAACAACTGTCATATTCCCGACCCGGCACAATGAGGTCTAAGAATAGTTTTCCTGAATCTACTCTGAGTGTACCCTTTTATCCCAGTGAGGAACTACATCAAGTTGTAATTGAAATGTGTTATAAAAACTGAATTGACATAGTTATATCAATGATAATCAGCCCCCTCTTAAATTAATTTGAAAAAAAAAACATAATTGACAGGTATAATACGCTTTTTTGCAAGCCGAAACACAATAACAAAAAACGATTTTTGCTTTATCCTACATATCGGTCTTTTGATGTTGTCCCTTAAAACTAAAGGTCTTACACTGAATCTATATATTTTGCTTTGAGACCAGAATATTGTCGAACAAATAATTAAAACAAAACTTTCAGATTAAGAAAGGGCCCGGGAAACACTCAAAATGCACGATTTTGCGTCAATTTTTTCCAGAGCCTTGAGCGGCCCCAGACCCCTTGCCGAATATATTTTGCCTCACTTTTAAAAGAGGCTAGTTACGGCCCATTCGTCACAACTCGGCCGATTCCGTGCCTTCATCTAACCTCGGATAGAAGGAGAGTAGCGGATTCACCGAGGATTGCCGATTGATTACGGCCCTGTTTACAATACATGTACACATCAACCAAGGCACCATTCTTGTTAAAACTTTGCATCTACTTCAACAGCTTTCACGTAATCGCGGGCATTAAATCAACAAAAAAAACAAATAACACATCTTATCACTTCAAATTACCTTTTTAAATTGCAATGTTCACAAGGGGCGAGAACACTTTTATACCATGAGATCACATGACCAGAGAATGGAGATCCGAACCACCGTAAAGTGTATACTTCACTATATATAATAAAGAGTTTAAATTTCCCTAATATATTTCTAACAAATAATCATGATAAATATAATCAAAATGTTAATTTCCACCTTTTTGCGGATAATAAGCAAATGGGTTGCCTCAATCGCCAATGACCTTGAACTTTGTTGGATAACACAGAAACTACATGAGTACATGTACTCAGATTTTACAAGTTTCGACAGTCCCTGCTTAAAAAGGATCGGAGTAACCATTAGACTCAATCTTTTTTCTTACGTCTGATTTTCTTTAATGCTTGAAAGGTGCGAACAAAATTATCAATATTGTAAATAAGCTTAGTAGTTTTATGGAATTTCAAATTCTCAATAATAAAAAATTGTTTGACAAGAAAGATTACGAGGTAGATATGTCTATATCTTTCATTGTTCATGTTAGCGGTTTCATTTGTTACAATGGTCCACATTTTTGTTTTGTATTGATATTTTTGTGTGTGTGTTTTTTTTTTTTTTTTTTTGTTTTTTGTTTTTTTTTTTTTTTGGGGGTCTTGTTGTTAAGTTGCTGTCCGGCTAGTATGTCAGGCGTTTTGCTCGTGAAAGGACCCATCTTGCAACAAGTATTGTTGATGGGCATCCAATACAACTTACAAGAGAGGCTAAGATACCAAAGGATATTCAGACTCAAAGTTTCGAAAATAAAATGACATAGCCATCGCAAAGAAGAGAAACGCCCAAAAGACAAACAGCCTACAAAACGAAAGACTGAGCAACATGACCCCCCACACACACACACACAAACGAGGTGATTTCAGGTGCTCCTTAAATTTGATTTTGATTAAAAATTTTACCTTGACCTTAGCCCTATGTTATCTGATCGGTTCTTGTGTCCTTATTATAAAGCCTTATCATTACGTTATATTAAAATAGCTAGAACATGTTAGGTCATAGTATTTTTATTTTATTGTTTTAAAATGGACTTTCTCAGGCGCACAAAGTGACACACAACACTCTCAAGGGATTACTCTTGCGTGTCGTCAAACGAGTCCACTTGTGTTACATCATCATACAAATAGAAATTAAGCAATTAAGATCAGAATCATGTTTGATCCTTTGAAACGTCTTATCTATTCTTAGCTATAACTGCTGGATTTCCCAATAATTTTGATAGTCATGTATTCAAATAGATCGAAGTGGTACTGATTGTCTCAGTATAATAATATACAGCTTTGGCCAAAGTTGTTTGTTTTAGTCTAATCCGTCATAGCGAAGGAATTTCAGGCGATTTTGGTCCAATTTTTTTTCTGATGCTCTGTAATACCTAATCGTTTTTAAGCTTTTGCATATCTTTAGCAATCCGGGAATGCGCGCATAAAGTGTAAAAGTTTTAAATAGAACTTCGGATTTTTCAAACAAAATATAAGCTTAACTTCACAGAAAAAAAAGTACTAATTCCGAAATCATGTCAAATATCTTTAAGCAATTATTTATACTTATTCCGAAATCATTTCAAATATCTTTAAGATAGAATAAGTTATTATCGTGCATGTCTGTTGAAGGTTATTGTGCATGTCTGTTAAAGGTTACTGTGCATGTCTGTTGGAGGTTATTGTGCATGTCTGTTGAAGGTTATAGTGCATGTCTGTTGAATGTTACTGTGCATGTCTGTTGAAGGTTATAGTGCGTCTGTAGAATTTTACTGTGCATGTCTATTGGTGGTTAAATTATTGTGCATGCCTGTTAAAGGTAGGGGCCTCGGGTGGCCGAGTAGTCTAAGTAGTCAAACTACTGTATCACTAGCCTGTTGTGAGTTCGAATTCCGTACGTGGCAGGTGCGCTCGACTCCAATATTCAGTGGCGGATCCAGGGGGCGTAGAGGGCGTACGACCCCCTTTTGATCGCCGAAGAAAGTTATTTTATCATTTTTTCACGATTTATATGATTTTTAGCATAAAGTCTTCCAAAATATTTTCTTCGCTCAGCGGTATATAAATCTGTTTAAGGAATTACGCCCACTTTCAAAAATCCTTCATCCGCCCCTAATGTCTGTTGAAGGTTATTCCAGACACAAGTCGTTATCACGAACATCCATATCCGACCATTTCATCTTTTGGTCGAATAGACCCTTCTCCGCCAGACACAGCCTTGGAATAGAAGATCACTCTATTCGGAAAATAACCAGCAATTGAATTTTACAGGTTAATCAAGTTTTTTTTTCGTTTAAACTTCTGTGATTATGGCATCCAGCAATATCATATAAATCTTAATCTGATAAAATTAATGACATAAGTGATACTTGTTTTCATCATAAAAATAAAGAGGGGGCTGCAAATTTTGAAAGTGTCTAATATAAAACCAAACGTTTCCTATAGTCTTGTAGTCTAGGAGTATGTCAATTAGTTTATCTTATGAATGGGGGACAGAACTATGTTTAATTTAGAAATGATACCCAAGTGTACAATTTTCGCCGTTGCAATAAACCGAATATTTGAGTTAAAAATCATCTAAGGAGGTTCTATTTTTGTTTATATTGACAAACTTAAAGCCATAAGATTCAGAAATTTAACAAAAAGTATTTCGTATTAATTGTGTAAGTAGATACAGTTACTACATATATAAACTGCATGTGTGTCTAGTTCAAGTTGACCAACTTTTGGCCTCACTACATCTTCATATATAGTGCACTAAATCTGTGAATTGTAACTTTCTTCCTGATATTGACAGCAATCACGCAAAATTGGTTTCATCCCACTAGTATTAAGCGAGGTAGGAGGATTTCTGCAAGTTTAGACAAGCTGGTTATCCTCACCCTGGATTACAGTAGGAAAAAAAATACCAAAGTGTTATCTATCCCAAAAAATCGAAAAAAAAGTCAGAAATTACTGACTCAGGTTGAAAAGGACGCAAGAAAAAACAACACTCCACAATTTTAATACATTACATAGAAACCAACAATGAAGCGATACGAATTCCTGAAAAACGGGACTACACTCAAGTGCATTGTGTTAGTAATTGAGTTACACATTGATTTTTTTTCACAATTTCAATCTGCAGTCATGCTAATTATACTAAAACGACTGCTGTATTATGTGTTTTAAGAGATAAAGTGAACTTGAGGTAGAGTTTACTTTTGATTTTGAGGATCCTGGAGTATCGAACATACGATAAGAAAATAGTAGTAATTCAAAATAAAAGAAATTCAACTTCTTAACCACATGACAGACAGTGTTGGATCGAAACGGTACGATTTTCACATAGGTTAGACTAGCTAGGCTCGTCTCTTACTTCAATTACAAGTTGGGGAATGTAATTTTTGGATTGAAAATATCTAACTTTTTCAAATACCAGCTATAAGATCTGATAACAAAAACATTCTCTACATGTACGTTGAACAAATAAAAAAATATCAAATACACGACAACGTTCTCTTTGAGGTCTTTGTTTATTGTCTTTATCAGTACTAAGTAGATATAGGAAGATGTGGTATGAGTGCCAATGAGACAACTCTCCATCCAAGTAACAATTTATAAAAGTAAACCATTATAGGTCAAGGTACGGCCTTCAAGACGGAGCATTGGCTCACACCGAACAGGTTGGTTTTATTTGTAATAGTTTTATACAAATCTATATATGCATTGTATTCAGTCCTGCACAGCGCAAGGTAATTGCTTTTCTTAGATGTCTTTACAAATTGTATGCGTTGGATGTGTACGAATTGGCATTTTTGTCTGGAAAAATATGGTTAATCTATTAGTTCAACTGGAAATTTGGCTCTGAACTACTTTTCAGTTACTAAGTACTCTGAGTAGATCGAAGCTTTGTGTCTTGCATTTTTGTGATCTGATTTTATGCTTAGCAAGCCATTTCAAACTGATATTTACAGTGTTGTACCTGGGAACAGTATGTTCCTGGTTGTACGTATGTTGCTACAACATTGTCCAAACAGGTTGGGGAGGGGGTGGGTAGAGTGCCTGTACTAAGTCAGCAGCCCGCAACTAATCCAGTGGTCGTCTTTGGTGGCTGTCTGTGGGGAGGGGAGGGGGTAGAGTGCTCACAAACATGTTCAACACCGCCACATTTTTAATGTGCCTGTACTAAGTCAACAGCCAGCGACTAGTGCAGTGGTCGTCTTTGGTGACTGTCCTGGCGGGGGGGTAGAGTGCTCACCAACATGTTGACCACCGCCACATTCTTAATGTACCTGTACTAAGTCAGCAGCCTGCAACTAATCCAATGGTCGTCTTTGGTGACTGTCTGGGGGGGGGGGGGGTAGAGTGCTCACCAACATGCTCAACACCGCCACATTCTTAATGTGCCTGTACTAAGTCAGCAGCCCGCAACTAATCCAGTGGTTGTCTTTGGTGGCTGTCTGGGGGGGGGGGGGGATAGAGTGCTCACAAACATGTTGAACACCGCCACATTCTTAATGTGCCTGTACTAAGTCAGCAGCCTGCAACTAATCCAATGGTCGTCTTTGGTGGCTGTCTGACATATTTGTTTGGTGTACATTGTTGTAGTATAATCAGGCAGGTGGTTTAAACTTGAACAATTTACATTTCGTCATACCGGAACCTTTTATAGATTGTGGTGGTTTGCTTATTGTTGAAGGATAAAGAGCGACCTGTAATTTCTCACATCTTTCTTCCAAGTTTGGCCTTTATGGATAGTTGTTTCATTGGTAATCACGCCACATCTCCTTGTTTATTTGTACTTATCACGTAAAATTTAATATTTACTAGTGGATCAAGGTCAGGTGAACCCTGTCAGACGGACAAGTACACCATGAGATTACAATAACGTTTTAGTAAGTATAGACGACCATTCATTTAAATTTTATGAGAAACTGACCTTATAAAAAAATTTAAAATATTAACTGAAGGCAAGGATTTGTATATAAATACAAATCCTTGACTGAAGGCAAGGTCAGATGAACCCAGACAATACAAGGGAATGTACACCAGGTAAGATGAGTCCTCTTTGGTAGACAGGTATCAGACAAGAATGTACTCACAGAAAAAATGGAATTAGCTTAACCCAAACTATAATTACTATAAAATATTCAGTATTAATTTGAATATAGATTTGATTAAGTAGAATTCTGTTCAAAAGTAGAAAAAGATGTTCACCTGGTGGAAAATGCAAGTCTGCTAATGAGACCATTATTTTACATACTACTTATTTTTTGCAGTTTACACTTTTAGCCTAGCTTCTTCTGTTTAGGAGCTACCATTTGATTTTATGGGGGCTAGGATGAAATTTGAAAAAAATAGGCAGGACAGGAGTTTTGAGTAAAAAAAAAGGCAGGATGAGACACTTGCAAAAAAAAAGTCAGGATGACAATTTAGGTAAAAAAAGTCAGGATAAACTTTAAAAAAAATGCAGGACCGAATAGAGTGCAAAATAAAACGCAGGACAGAGATTACAACTAAAAAAAAAATGCAGGACAAAATTTTTCATCCTAGCCCCCATAAAAATCAAATGGTAGCTCCCTTAAGTAGATAACTACCCAAAACAGTAAAAGAGTGCACACGATGAAATGTTTCACTTGCTTTACTTTGAAAGTCTTATGGATAAAGGTGAAATCAAAGGTATTACTACAAGTATCCATAAACTTAACATTATCAATGATCCATGACAAGGTTATAAACCCTGCCAGACAGACATGCACACCTTATAATCAATCCATACACCAACTATAGTTAACCTATTGCTTGTAATATCAAAGAGAGAGACCCAACAACGAAAACTTAACATTGACCAATGAACTATGAAAATGAGGTCAATGACATTTGATTCCTGCCAGTCAGATATGCACACTTTACATCCCAACTCCTTTGTTGTAACAGGGGTGATCTGAGTCGGATCATCCCTACCATATCACCCTACCTTGAGTTTCTTTTTTCTGCATGCTTTCTTTTGTTCTGTAACATTTTGGTGGGAACATACATACAATTGTCGAACATACAATAAAACTTACAAATATTTATGCGGAATGAAGACTGACTTTCAAAATTTATGTAGAAAAAATCCACTAAATTTTTCAGTGTCTATGCGGGGAATCGAACTCAAGACCTCAAGCATATGAAGCCACGATACATACCCGTACACCAGGACGACTGGACACACTGTTGATTTAACATATTTAAAAATTGTATCCGGGGGCTCATAAAGGATATATACTATTAAGTAATATATAAAGTATATTATAATTATTGTATGGCATTCTGAACTAGATGTTTTTAAGCGTAAATGTTTTTTCATATAGTCTAGAAGAGCTGGGATGTAAAATAGTTATCCCACTCATACTTGGTGTGTCAGTGTAAGATCACCCTCTGGCTCCTGACACACCATGTCCTCATGGGATAAATATTACATACAATCATTACATTCACCAGATATAGTTGACCTATTGCTTATAATATTTTTAAAAAATTGACCAAATCACAAAAACTTAACGTTGACCAATGAACTATGAAAATGAGGTCAAGGTCAGATAAAACCTGCTGGACTGACATGTAAACCTTACTATCATTCCATATACCAAATAGAGTTGACCTACTGCTTACAATATCTGCCATACACCAAATATAGTTGACTTACTGCTTACAGTATCCGAGAAACATTCTTAATCATGTAACTTTAACCTTGATTACTGATCCATAAAATAAGGTAAACATCAAGGTCAGACAAAAAATAAAAATATCAAGCTTTACATTTCAGAGGCAATTACTCTATATATAATGTATTCAAATTTTATTGAAATGTTTCAGGTAGATAAAGCTTGCCATGGTGATCATTTTGCAATTTATCATTTAACATAGCTCATTCTTCTTGAAACAAAAGCCAGGAACTGCCAAGAAAGATAAAAAAATCCAAATTTCAAGGGCAATACCTCTTAAAACAGGTCAACAGATTTTTCTATTATTTCCAGGTTGAAAAACCTTATGTTACAACCATTTGTACCTTGATAGTTTCTTATTGCTATAGGTTGAGATATTTGCCTAAAACTGCTGTTTGATCGCTATGTTCTATTTTTAGCTTCAGTGGCCATGTTGGTTGATGAGTCTAGACAAAAATCACAAACTTCATAGTAGATATTCTATATATAAAGACTTACTTTACTTTCATAGAGCAGTTCCAGAGAAGATTTTAAAAAAACTTCAAAGACAACAGACAGATGGAAAAAGAAGCAAAGTGATTGCTAAGGATAACATTGCCCTTTGTCCAGGTGATGTAACAATCATGTCTGATTTATACCTTGCAATGATTCTATATGCCAAATATAGTTGACCTATAATCTTTGGTATTTTTAAGCATTCATAGTTCTATGAAAATGATGTAAAGCACAACTAACTGCCAGATGAAATCTCCAGATCATAAAGCATCTGTATGTCTTGCATTCTGCCAAATTTGTTGCAGGTGATACATAAACTTGTGAAGGATAAAACGTCCACTTTGTATGTGATGAAATAGAGATGATGGGCGTATATGTCTATGAAACGGCAAACACGAAACAAAAAACTATAAATGTTTGTATCTATTTATTTTGAATGAGATAACTGTACAAACAATCGATTCATGGATTTCAACAATATCAATAACAATAAAATCTCATCGACAAATCACATGTCAATGATTATAAAAATACTGAAATTATCTTAAAAATATTTTTGTTTAAAAAACAACAATTTCTATCTCGAGAATAAAATATAATTATTTTTATATCGCTCAAATTCTGATTTGTTACATCTGTTAAAATTTCTTGTCACTTGTTCAATGTAATTACTATGGACAGATATCTTTTCAGTAAAAATAGGATTTTGCAACACCACTGAATTGTAATTCATACCAAACAATTATGAACTAAATATTTAGGTTAATATGAATTTTAGTCTTGATCCAAACTACTTTAAATAGTTCCTGTAATATTTGGAAACATGAATACAAGAAAATGACCATACAGATCCTTGCCCAAACTATATAATAATACTAGACAGATACAGACCTACAATGTATCAATCAGTAAAACATAGATCATTCCTCGTTATGATATGATATAGATGATATGTACAAATGTATATATATATATAATTTGTAAAAAATCTTGTTTGATATGTTTAACAACTATAAAATTGTACAAAGGAAATTATATACATATAAAAGGTCATAAATTAAAGGAATGTCATGAAAGTGTGAACATCTTTAGATCAAACTCATGCAGACATAATTATTAAGTACTCATAACCTTGTTGTGTAAATTCTTTTTTTTTCGTTGTAAAAATATATACCTTTTGATAATTTACTCAAAAGAAAAAAAATTTAAACCCAAGAGACCTGTTTATATAAATCCAAATTTAACTTATTATAATAAATCAAAAAAAAATGTTTGTTTGTTGCGTTCAAAATTTAAATCTAGAACTTTTGTATACCTGTACGAACCAGTCCTACAGGAATGTACAAGGAATCTAGTAGGAATTTGTTAAGAATTCCTACCAGGAAAGTGTGCATATTCCTGCTTGATTGTAGCAGGAATCCGCCAGGAAAAACAGCCGAAAAATTTAAATTAGCAGGATTTTCTTAGTAGGAATAATGCGATTCCTACCAGGAATATTCAAATTAGCAGGAATAATTTGGTAGGAAAGTAAAATTCCTACCTGGATATTTGTCAAATTTTCCTGCTAATTTGAATATTCCTGGTAGATTTTTTCATAAATTCCTACTAGGAAAATTGATTTTCTAGCAGGAATCTAAAATATACATTACAAACTTAGGTGTATACACATATACACATCTGGGTCATTCATTAAATTTGAATCTCAGCCACAAAGAACAAAGAAAACACATGTAAAACTTCTTGTTGCAAAATTTGACTCTTAAATTCATGAAGTAGCTACCACATATGAAAGTTGTGTTATAAACCTAGTTTGTAATCTGTTTTTGAATTTAATTATGATTGAAATAGATGTAACAGTTTTTTTGTTCACTCTCAAAAACATTTTTTTAGAAGTATTGGTCTATTATTATGTATACAACAAAAATGTAGATCAGATGAACTTATAATATATATAAGACAAAATATGATTGAAGACTGAGATTTCCATTTTTAATTAGTTGAATTAATTTGACTATCATGCAAATTAAAAAAAAAATAAAATCTCCCTCTAAAACATTTTAAAAAGTGTAGCTTAATTAAATTCAAATACCTTCATAAGCAATCCTGCCTTACATTCAAATATTTCCCTGAACATTATTCAATCTCTGCAGCATTGTTTATACACAATCTGAATCTTTTACCCTCCAACTTTTGAATTTGTTAACTGGAACCTGGTTTCTTATAACACAGCAACATAAATGTTATTAGCAAACCGGAATCCAGTTAAAGATAATTGAATACAAACCAATAGCAGTCAAGATAATATTCCTGCTTAGATAAGAAAAAATTCCTGGTAGAAAGATTTTCTGGCAGGAAAAACTATTCCTGTTACCTATACCAGGAATGTTGTTGTAGGAAAATGAAAAATCCTCCCAGAAAAACTGAAGTTTTTCCTAGTACGTCTAAAAAGTAACAGGAATTTAAAATTTCCTGCTAATTCCATGTGAATTCCTGCTATAGTCTGGTAGGAATCCTGCTAGATATTTCAATGACGGGTATCATAAATTTCTCGATTAAAGTCAATCTTGACTGTAACTTATATGTGCAACTAAAGTATATGATATAAAAATTTAACATTGAAAACACGGTTCATTCAAACAAAGACAAAATTTTAATTTCAATTAACATTTCAAAGATATCAATTAATTCTTATAAATAACACAAATGAGGTATCTTTTGTATGCAACATTTGAATGCATCTTTGTATGCAACATTTGAAATGCATCTTTTGTATGTGACATTTGAATGCATCTTTTGTATGCGACATTTGAATGCATCTTTTGTATGCGACATTTGAATGCATCTTTTGTATGCGACATTTGAAATGCATCTTTGTATGCAACATTTGAAATACTAGCAAAATTGTAATTTTACTTTATAATGGAATCTGCTTTCAGAAGATATGTCTTTTGATATTTAATTTTATATCACTTCTGACTTATCATTTCTTATTTCATCATGTATGTTCATCTTAAACCAAAACAAATTAAAATCATAAAAATATCAATTCATCACTTTTAAAAATGAAGGTTTTAAGATAAAATTAATGTCATATAGAATAAAAGAAATGTAATTTTTGAACTTATAATATAAATTCACTTGTAAAACATTCTATAAATCTTGTATTTAAAAAGTAAAAATGTAAAAATATGTACATTCAGCACTAAAATTATGTTGGAATTGATTTAAAATACTGAAAAAAGTTGGAGAAGTAGATTAGACATATTTACAATATATTTGTGATGGGTTTCATTCACAAAATTCTCCACTGAGTAAAAGTTAAAAATAGCTCTGCATTTCTTTGTTATACAAGTACCCTGAAACTAAGACTGATAAATTCATTTTGAAATATACTTCAAAGAAGAACAATTACTTATATATGATATCTTTGTGATTAAATCTAATGTTGCTATAGTTTTGTTTATAATCGTGAAGCAGGGTTGTCATAAGCGTAGGCTGCTTTTCCAATGTCTGTTAACTGTGAGTCAGCATTGATTAATTTTGTCTTGGTATTGGGTCCCCAATCAGCAGATGGTGTAGTTAATGTTTTAAGTCTCTGTAAATATAAAATGTGGTCAAGTTGACATTTGGTGTACTAAGAACAATGTAAACTATAGTGATTATTAGTGAGAAAGTTGACATTTGGTGTACTAAGAACAATGTAAACTATAGTGATTATCAGTGAGAAAGTTGACATTTGGTGTACTAAGAACAATGTAAACTATAGTGATTATCAGTGAGAAAGTTGACATTTGGTGTACTAAGAACAATGTAAAAAACAATGATTATCAGAAATTTAGACAACCTGTGGATTCATTTTATTTGTGTAGTACTAATTTTCGAGGTTTTTGTATAGATAGTTGAACAAAAAATTCATGTGTTCAACGAAGTACTAATTCCCTACATATGCCTTCGTGTAAACCTGGTCAAAACCGCAAATTACTGTTATGTATCCAAGAAGCACAATCTTTCCTAAATCCATGAAAATTGGTACCCACTAAATTTAATGAATCTACAGTATAAGAATTTGAGTGCCATGTGGATTTTTGGATATTCTGTCTACTCGGATAATATTTTCATTTTTGTATAGGTGTACAATTATATTGTAAACAAATACAAAGATATAGTACATAGCACTATGGCAGTCACTATCCCGCCAATTATATTGTTTGCATCAAGTACATTTTGTTATTAAAATGGTTTACCCTATCATTTCATTAAAAAGTGTGAATTTTCCATTGATTGTTGGTTGCTTAACATCCACTGGCAAATCCAGTGGCATGTTCAGGATGAGTGAATTTTCCAACAAAAAATACTATGTAATCAAAGACCTTATTTTGGCACCTGTCATTACCATTTTCAGGAGACGATTTTTGTAAAATTCAATTGTAACTTCAAGCATTTGTACCCAATGTTTTGTTGGAATAATAATATGGCTTTGTAAAGTGCGCAATATTAGAATTAAAAAAACAACAATGTAATATAATTGACTGTTTCCTGTATACTCACATCGGTGACTTTGCCGGGAGTTATGATGAATTTATAAACAAAATACAAAGGTATAGGACACAACACTATGGCAGTCACTATCCATCCAATAATCTGAGCAAATTCTGGGAAAAATACTCCATCTTTTACTTTAGGTGGTACATACTCAATTAGACGGTAACAAAACAGACCCTGTAATATATAAAGTCAACATGATACATAAACTATGGTTAAAATATTACTTTATTTTAGGTACATTGTCAATCTTATAGTATACAAACAGACCATGTAACTGTTATAACGTAAATTGTCAAAATATCTGTATATATCGAATTCAATTTTATTCAGTTTGAGTAGTATAAAAAGCTGAGCATGAAATATAGAATGATGTGTGAAAAGATTATTTTACATTACTGTAAACTCAGAAATTATTGAGGGATTTTATTAATGCGAATAATGCGACTTCGTGATAACGCAATAATAAGAAGTAGCAATCTGATATCTAATACATATATCTGTATGCACATTTTCCTGATATTACAAAATATAATCTTGCATTTTTGTCCATTCTTTAAAAATCACAATAATTTTTGGGAGTCAGGGTTTATTGGTTGACGTGGTATTTTGTGGTGGACAGTTATTTTGGTGATTCCTTTTGATGTGGTATTTTGTGCTGGACAGTTATTTCGGTGATTCCTTTTGATGTGGTATTTTGTGCTGGACAGTTATTTCGGTGATTCCTTTTGATGTGGTATTTTGTGCTGGACAGTTATTTCAGTGATTCCTTTTGATGTGGTATTTTGTGCGGACAGTTATTTCGGTGATTCCTTTTGATGTGGTATTTTGTGCTGGACAGTGATTTCGGTGATTCCTTTTGATGTGGTATTATAATTGTGCTGGACAGTTATTTCGGTGATTCCTTTGATGTGGTATTTTGTGCTGGACAGTTGTTTCGGTGATTCCTTTTGATGTGGTATTTTGTGCTGGACAGTTATTTCAGTGATTCCTTTTGATGTGGTATTTTGTGCTGGACAGTTATTTCAGTGATTCCTTTTGATGTGGTATTTTGTGCCGGACAGTTATTTCGGTGATTCCTTTTGATGTGGTATTTTGTGCTGGACAGTTATTTCGGTGATTCCTTTTGATGTGGTATTATAATTGTGCTGGACAGTTATTTCGGTGATTCCTTTTGATGTGGTATTTTGTGCTGGACAGTTGTTTCGGTGATTCCTTTTGATGTGGTATTTTGTGCTGGACAGTTATTTCAGTGATTCCTTTTGATGTGGTATTTTGTGCTGGACAGTTATTTCAGTGATTCCTTTTGATGTGGTATTTTGTGCTGGACAGTTATTTCGGTGATTCCTTTTGATGTGGTATTTTGTGCTGGACAGTTATTTCAGTGATTCCTTTTGATGTGGTATTTTGTGCTGGACAGTTATTTCGGTGATTCCTTTTGATGTGGTATTTTGTGCTGGACAGTTATTTCAGTGATTCCTTTTGATGTGGTATTATGTGCTGGACAGTTATTTCGGTGATTCCTTTTGATGTGGTATTTTGTGCTGGACAGTTATTTCGGTGATTCCTTTTGATGTGGTATTTTGTGCTGGACAGTTATTTCGGTGATTCCTTTTGATGTGGTATTTTGTGCTGGACAGTTATTTCGGTGATTCCTTTTGATGTGGTATATTGTGCTGGACAGTTATTTCGGTGATTCCTTTTGATGTGGTATATTGTGCTGGACAGTTATTTCGGTGATTCCTTTTGATGTGGTATATTGTGCTGGACAGTTATTTTGGTGATTCCTTTTGATGTGGTATTTTGTGCTGGACAGTTATTTCGGTGATTCCTTTTGATGTGGTATTTTGTGCTGGACAGTTATTTCAGTGATTCCTTTTGATGTGGTATTTTGTGCTGGACAGTTATTTCAGTGATTCCTTTCGATGTGGTATTTTGTGCTGGACAGTTATTTCAGTGATTCCTTTTGATGTGGTATTATGTGCTGGACAGTTATCTTGGTGATTCCTTTTAGTAATGTAGTTTTTTGTGCTTGACAGTACGTTTGGTAATTTTTTTTTATGTGCTATTTTGTACTGGACAGTACTTTGGGTGATTCATTCACCTACAAGTGAGAATTTTGGATTAGTTTTGTTTACAATATGGGCCTTAGGAGGTACAGCTAAATCTCCATTGTTCAGTGTTTCCTTTTCTCAGTTTTCTACAATGCATTTTAAAAATGGACAATTTAATGTTGTGAAGAGTATATTTTATAGAAAATGCAGACTTCAGACAGCAAAATTTATACACATGCACAAATTTCCTGATACTGTGCATTCATTTATTTTCGTGGGTACCAATTTTCGTGGATTGAGAAAAACTGGCATTTCCGTGGATATTTGATTTCGTGGTTTTGCCAATGTCTGCATACAACCTTATAGGAAATGTATAATTCGTTGAACATTTAAATTTGTGGTTTATCTGTACCGATGAAATACATGAAAATTGGTATCCCACGAATAATAATGAATCCACAGTATATAGTGTCTATTAAGATCTAGTTGTTCATATACTGATTTAAAAATAACTTGTGAAGTATTATCTTACCCCAATAAGTAGTGGTGAAGCTAACACCCAACAAAACAACCAATATGTTGTTGGTCTTGGTGTTTTACCCAACATAAATTCAATATCATGTATAAATCTTGTCACTCCTGTAAAAAAAGATAAAACAGATTTTAAATTATTATAGATAAAATATAATTGGTATGGATAATAATGACAAGAATCTAATGAAAAGTTGGTATATTAGAATAAAGGGCAGGTAACTCTGACTGAAATTTAAAACCAGGGGCTATATAAGGTAGGGAAGAATTTTAAGAGTCACATCAGGATAACTTTGGACACACCAAGTGTGTTGTCCCACTACTTCATGTAATTAGTATTGAATTCTCCAGACTGGACCATGGACTAATCATTCCTATTTCGACCAGATATCACAAAACCTGTGTTAAAGTAGTTTCATTAAAAATAAATCTCAACATTGTAAAAAAGTTCAAATTATGTCAAATTTAATTGGCCATTAATATTTTTATCCATTTAAATGTTCTTTCATATGCGTTTCATAAAAAAAGAAGACAATCATTTAAACCCTTTCTACTCTCTTGTTTAAAGAATATAAGATTAACTTACCATAAACCCATAGTACAGCTACACATTCACAAGTAGCTACACATAATACAGAGAAATCAGCGCCATAACTGTCCATCAATCCTACTATATAATCTCCTGTCTGTAAAAAAGTAAAACATTATATACAAACAAGTTCAGTGTGTGCAAAATTAATTCATAATTCATATGAAAATTAGTCAAAATAAACTAGTTTCATTAGAGATTTCTTCAAGCCAATTTGGTCTGGATTTTTCACATTCCTAAACTAAACAATATCTAATCTAGCTAAAAACACTCTGCACAAATAATGCAATACATTTTTAAATTTATGAAAGTATCTGAATATCATTTTATATTTTTTCTAAATTGTGTACCTTATTGAACAATTTCTTATGCTATGCACTTTATACTTTTTGTGTTCATATAAAAATAAAATAGTCACATTGGTGTTCTCTGCATCTTTTTAAATTTAACCAAAAAACATTTTGTACTCGATGCTTCGGGAAAAACCCTTGACATCTGATATTTCCTTCTTAACTATTTCATAGGTTCACAACTTATTCAAATCTTCATTACAAATCTTTTATTCATAATTAAATAGTTTATTTAAAAAATAAAACTTTTGTATATTATTAAAGTTTTAAAAAAGTACTGGAGTTATTTCCCTTACATCAAGACTATTGTTTTTTGTTATATATCTTGTCAGAGATATATCTAGTATCAGTTTCAATGAAATCAAGAATTAGTAAACATGAGACTTTGATATTTACTTGTGTAACAAATGGCAAAGCCAAGAACAAAAACACCACCAAAACAATACATATGTGACTTGATATTTACTTATGGTACACAAGGCAAAGCCAAGAAAAAACATAGCACCAAAACAATACATATGTGACTTGATATTTACTTATGGTACACAAGGCAAAGCCAAGAAAAAACATAGCACCAAAACAATACATATGTGACTTGATATTTACTTATGGTACACATTAGGGCAAAGCCAAGAAAAAACACAGCACCAAAACAATACACATGTTACTTTTATACTTACTGGTGTAACACATGGTAAAGCCATAAAGAAACATATCACTCCCAAACCAATACACATGTGACTTTTATACTTACTGGTGTAACACAGGGTAAAGCCATAAAGAAACATATCACTCCCAAACCAATACACATGTGACTTTTATATTTTCTAAGTTTAGGGAACTCATCCTGTATACATGTCAAAACTGTCTCCAATAAAGCAAACTGCAAAATAAAAATAGACATTACCATGTATATCCAATTACTAAATACAAAGCATAAATAGTTGATTCTGTTTCATACTAATCTATAACTAGATTTTTACAATACCATATCTCACACACTGGATTGTTGTTATTCCTTGGGGTACCAGTGTTCAACAAAATACGAGTTTGCTATAGGTTGCCATAGAAATAATCCACAACAATATAATTATTCATCAATCCATAAAGATAAATGAATCCACGGAATTATAATCATTGCACACATTTGAAAATAGTGTTATTTATACTATCCAAATTCTTTTTTTAATTTCAATCCAGCAATAAGTAGTGTACTTAAGGTAGAAGAAATTATTTTAGAGTGTAAAGATACAAAATTATCATCCATTATATAATCCAGAAGTTATTTCTAGTTAAAAATACTATTAAGCTTTGCTCATGGCAAAATTTAAAAAATCAAATTTCAAAGAAAAAGAAGCTTAAACACCATGACATCAGAAGAGCTATTTTTCTGAAAATATGCTACAGATTCAGTGTTCCATTTCCGTGGTAACAGAAATGATTAAAATTAATCTATGGCAAGTGGAGTTTATTTAGTTGTGTTTCTAATTTTGGATCAGAAAGACTGTAGGACAACAAAATCTTTTAGACAATAAGTACACCAATTTCCTGTATAATCTCAAAAAAATATAATTCAATATTCATAATGCAAAAAATAACTTTCTAAACAAAATTGGTGTAAAATAATACTATTGTATAGTTTTGACAATTTCCTGAAAGGACTTTCTATACCGGGTAATTCACATTTGTCATCATGAAACTAGGACAATATGAACATTTTTTTATATATTCTGCAAGAAAAGATAAATTGTTTTTAATGATTTTTCATGGTCACTTTTAATGTCCATTTTAAATTTTAGAAATATTTGAACTCAAAATGGACACTTGATACTCCTGTGACCAGTTTCACAAAAAATCTTACGAATAAAATTGATCGCAAGTCATTAACAACTCAGTATACTTACGATCAAATTTAGTCATAAGATTTTTTGTGAAACCAATCACTGGTCCTTTGCAAGAACTATCAGTTAAGAGCTGCTATAGTATAGATTACCACTAACCAAGTAATTGGTTTGAAAGGGAGATAATCCTATTTCTATTACCAAATGTACAACAAACTATCTTACCTCACTGTCAAGTCCAAGTGTAAACAACATGAAGAAAAACAAAACAGACCATAACTGAGGTAGAGGTAGGTTAGACAACGCCTCAGGGTAGGCTACAAAGGCTAATCCATAACCTGTAACAGAAAAATATATTTTATGAATTGTATTTTGGAATAAAGGATTTTTGTTTGCAAGTTACAATTCTGTTCCGATTCTGACAAGTGGGGCATTTATTCATTGTGGTAATAGTCTCTTGGTTATAAAATTCAAAAGACTTAAATCATCTTTAATAATAATTCAAGTTTTTTATTATTATAGTATTATTATTATTATAATAAAAAATCTTATAAATCAAAGGAAAATATCAATTTAAATTTTGAAATTTTGAAATAGCTTCACAAATAGAGACCATGCAGATTTTGCTAAAAAAAAAAAAAATCGAAGTAATTTATAACAATCACTTTCTTTATCTTAATCCATTCCAATAGCTCAATGTTTTGAAAAGTACTCTCCTTAAAAGATTAAAAAAGTAAATATCTTTGCTTACCTCCCCTGGCAACTTCTGAGACTTGAAGTCCTGTTTTCTTAGCTAATCCTCCAAATGTTGTAAAGATGACAAAACCTGCTATTATACTGGTAACTAGATCCATCACAGCAATTAACAAGGCATCACTATAAATACAAACCAGTGTTTAAAGGAACAGCGATTTAAAACAAAACAAACCTGACATAGTGAGTGTTTAAAGGTACTGCAGATAAAATTAGCAACAAATGTGAACAGAGCAGACAAACGCATTATCTTCAACCTTACTCTAGCCATTTATATAATTGCAAAATGTGATTGAATCAAGTTTAGGAAAACAAATCTAAAATATCATATATGAAAAAACAAGTGAATCTGTGAGCTACTGCTCACTAATGATACCCCATGCCCACTAAAAGTATAAGGTAAACAGGAAGTTGTTGAGTGATGAATCTGAAAACGCATCACACGGTATAGCTGACTCATATAAACCCTGAAACTAAATTTCAGAAATCCTTGTAATGTAGTTCCTGAGAAAAATGTGACGACAAATATCCATGGGACAGACAGACAGACTGACGGATGGATGGACAGACAGAGGTAAAACAGTATACCCACACTTTTTTAAAGCAGGGGTATAATAAAACAGTATACCCCCACTTTTTTAAAGCGGGGATATTATTAATAATAGATGCACAATGCCATTAGCAACTTGAGATTTTCTGAAATGTTCATTAAAATCAGATGCATAAAAATAATACAGCAATAAAACTTAAAAACCATAAATCAGATTTCACATTTTTTCAGTGGTTAAGGATTCGCAATAATAAATGCATGCATTAATTTCTCCATCTACAGTAAATTAACACGCTGTAATGATTACTGTCAAGGAAAACAAATCTTACCCATATACATTGTTACTAAATTTGTTGTAACTTCCGAACATTATAATTCCACCAAACGATACACTGAGAGAGAAAAACATCTGTCCTGCTGCAGCAACCCATACCTATAATAAGTAAACCATAGATGTCTTAAAACATAATTTTGAGGGAAAAAAACATGCATTTCAAATTAAAGTAAAATTTTTCACATTCTCATTTTTCAATGATTTTAAAGGTCCTAAAAACATGTTTTAATTTGTACTAGACTGACATGTCAACCTCCTTGCAGTTACCCCTCCAAGCTGAAATACAAACTGCCCCCAGCATAGAAGTGAATTTCAATTAAAAAGGATTTACAAATGAATTTTGAACGAGTTAGAGAT
Organism: Mytilus coruscus; assembly: GCA_017311375.1. NCBI lineage: Eukaryota > Metazoa > Mollusca > Bivalvia > Mytilida > Mytilidae > Mytilus > Mytilus coruscus. The sequence continues at coordinate 64,122,354 of CM029607.1, forward strand.
TAAATATAGGATTTCTCACATTTTAGGTACCCATGCTACCACGAGACCACTATAATTAATTGACAACTAAAGGGAAATGAATTAAAACAAAATTCAGTACATTTGTCAATGAGACGATGACCGCTATTTCTGTATGTTTATCTCACAATCAGGACTATATATACCTTGAGATCTGCTAGTTTGGACCATTCTGGTATCAAAAAATATTTTACTCCATCAATAGCTCCATCTAGTGTGGCTCCTCTTATCAACAAAATCAACAATATAACGTACGGGAAAGTGGCTGTGAAATATACTACCTGAAAGGATAAAAGTACCAGCCCAGCTAAAAATAAGATTTATGGGTTGAAAGCCTACAAATAATTTGATATTTTGTTGAAAATGCAAAGTTATATCAAAAGGTACCTATAATTTCTTCTTTAACTCTTGTTTATCAGAAATATAAATTCCCCTATATGGAATGCATTATGAAAATCCTATAAATGAAAATAACATTTATAAGTTTCATGCATCCGAAGAAGACAAAGGAAGATAACTCAATTATCTGCAGGCATTATTCCTGTGATTCACTTTTTTTTAGTATTGAATATTTGTTAAATGGACCGATACCTAAATATTTGAAACTAAAAAACACAAATGGTGTCATGCTTTACTCTATACTTTGAAAATGTGGGGTTAGAACATCCAGGTTAAGTGCTTCTTACAGAAACCCAATAAGTTTTATCTCCAAATGTTACTTCAATGGCAATATTGACAGTATTCATGATCATAATGGAAAAATTACTTAATTGGTGTTGGTAAAGTAAAACCTTAGAAAGTTTGTCTGGCAAAGAAAAAGTTAAAGAATTAATAAAACAAAACAAATCTTGTTAGCTTAGGAATGAGCAAATGTTTCTTCTGATCAACGTATCCATTCATTTCAAAATGTATAATGTATAAATTTGTAAGGCTAACGATGGTTAAACAAATAAATATAAATGAGATCACACACCCCTCCATCTCCAAGGTGCACTATCAAATTGGATGTATTGTCTTATACACATAATATTTCATACATTATAGACTATTAAACTTACTTTTCCTGATGACTTAATTCCCCTTACTAAACACAGAACAACAACAATCCATGATAATAGCAGACAGAGTGCAAGCTTCCATTGTGGATTTCCTGTATCTGGGTAGAAATCATCAGCCTTGTTTATTACTGTTTTACTGAAAAAGAAATTGTTCAAAATAAATCTATCCATATCTTTTTTTATTGGGGGTAATTAATCTTCGATAACTTACTGCTTTATATCAAAACGATTCGAATTGTTGTAGTGGTACAATTTAAGACAACTGTTATACAATTACAATAAAATGATTTGCAGAGTGCAGCTTTGAAATCGGGTCCAAAATCAAAAATCTAAATACATGTTCAGATTCAGCATATCAAAGAACCCCAAGAATTCAATTTTTGTTGAAAGTTTAATTTTGGACCCTTTGGATTTTAATTTGAACCAATTTTAAAGGGGCCCAAAATTAAAAATCTGCACTGTAAGATTCAGCATATTAAGAACCCCAATAATTCAATTTTTGATGAAATCAAAGTTTAATTTTGGACCATAAGGACCTCATTGTGGACCAATTTAAAAAGAGGCCCAAAATCCAAAATCTAAATACACAGTTAGATTCAGCTTATTAAAGTACCTTAAGAATTTAAGACTTTGAATTAAACCTCATTGAAATTGGTCAAGAAATAAGAAATTTATACAGAGTATTAGAAAAGTATTGTTTTGGCCCCTTTTTCCCCAAACGGTTAGGGCCATTACCCCTAAAATCAATCCCAACCTGTGTTTTTGGTATGAAACCTTGTGGTACAACTTCATAGAGATCCATAGACTTATACTCCAGTTATTGACTGGAAAAAATGTTTTTTTTGCCCCTAATTCCTAAACAGTTTGAACCATAACCCCCAAAATCAATCCCAACCTTCCTTTTGAGGTCTGGAACCTTGTGGTACAATTTCATAGAGATCCATACACTTATAAAAGGTTATTGTCCTGAAACAAGAAAAATGCTTGTTTTATGCCCCTTATTCTTAACAGTTAGGACAATAATCCCCAAAATCAATCCCAACCTTCCTTTTGTGGTATGGAACCTTGTGGTACAATTTCTAGAGATCCATACACTTATACTCAAGTTATTGTCTGGAAACCAAATGTCTTCGGACTATGACAACGACGTCATAACATTATATGACCACAATAATTTTGTAAACTTTTCAACCAGTGTTAGGTAAACTGTTGATTTCGTTTTTTTTTTAAACAGCCTATTCAGACTGCTTAATTACTGTTAAAATTATAAACTTGAAGGACTTTCTTCCATTATGACCTTGAATACTATGACCTACTCAAAATACAGCTGTGCTACAGGTACTGGAGTATCTCCTTGGTATGTGACATTGGAACAGTTAAATCCCTGGCTGGACAATAGAGTATCTGTCTCGTTCAAATAACATCTACAGGGCATGTTATCACTCAATAATTGTGTGATGTTCATAGAACAATAGTCTAATTTCTGTGTCGACTGCTCCACACATCCTAATGGTAACCATGCCTACAACACAAACATTGGTGGGTTTACTACATCTAGGTCTTGTCACAAAAATGGTTATATTAAAAGAATTGTGACGATGATGATGATGATGATGATAATTGATTAGTGTTTAACATCCAGTGGCAAATATTACATGAAATTCAGAAGGAGAATACACCAATGTCTATAAATAAATAGTTATAAACTCTGTGTTAGTTTTCTCGTTTCATTGCTTAATGTGTTACATCGCGGGGCCTTTTATAGCTGATAATACAGTATTTTTCTACTTTTTTAAGACCATAGGGTGATCTATAATTGCTTATATCCACATTATGTTCATTTATATGGTGGATAGTTATCTTATTGGCAATAATTCCACATCTACTTATTTTTATATGAGTACTTGACTGATGAAACACTGGTTCACAATCCCGGCAGTTCTAAGTCATCTTCAGGCATTGATAATTTGGTCTTGCGTTCGACATTGGTCATAATGTTGCAAGAGACTCAAAGTGCACATTTGAAGGCTGTCACTGTGAACATGGTGAATTTGAGAGAATATTTTATTACTTTACTTTAGGTGTGGGTGTTTAACCGGACTTTAAACACCCCCAACTATCTAGAAATATTAATTCAGTGGAAATTGATCCATCTTTTGTATAACAGTTCTCTCAAGAAATTTTTTAATATTCATTTTCAAATGGTTCAATGTCATAACTGTACTTACATCTTCACAAACAGTCCATGGTAAAGTTTTCTGCATGGAGGAGAAGAAATAGATCAGTGTATAGGCCATGATCACGTTATAGTAGATTGCGACTACTAAGGATATTAGAGCCATAGATATACCAATACCTGTAAAGTTAATACATTTGTGTGACATTTATGTTTAATATGAAAAATTATTTTATAACATGAAGAAATTGAAAACATTTTGTATTACGTAATAAATCATTGTACAAAACACCATTTACAAGACATTAAATCTGCATAAAATTCTTCACCAATAGTTTTCTTACATTTAGAAATAAAAAATTTCTAATGTATTTTATATGTAATAAAATATTACAAGCCTACTTTTCTAGCCACCAGGTGTGGATCAACAATATAAGTGTATATCATAAGGCAAGGATCAAGAAGAAAAAATTATTCCAGGTTGCCGAAACCCACAATGAAATGGTTTTGGTAGTTGGATTACAACCCTATTTTTATTTCCTACAAACATCACATACTGTAAACCAACTTATTTTTGCACATACTTATTTGTGAGTTTAGCACTTTATAGTCCATTTCGCAATTTTCAAATTTACTTGGTGTACATGTAGTAAAATAAGAAAAGATCCAAGTTTTACATATTCAGGATGATTTATGTTTGCGTTATTTTTCTACTTTCGAAAAATCTTGAAAATAAATTGCGCTAAAATTAGTTGGTATACAGTACTCCTGTAATCTGTACATCACTAGTTAAACCAGCTCATTCAGGGTATAATTAAATCTTTTGATTGTTGCCTAAAGTAAGATGATTTTTCTTAAAAATGTGTATATTTGGTCCAACTTAACTATGATCATTCTGTTAGGGTATATTTATTTGTGGGCTATCAGTGTTACAGGATTTCATGATCAATCAAAACATAATAAAGTCTATCAAATAAAATTAATATATTCCTTCATGTTATTAGCAAACTAAACACAATATGTTAAGACGGGAATGTGAGGAAACACTCCAAATAAATAACTTGTAAATAGTTGCTTTGTTTTTTCTAAATCTTTAGAATTTTGAAAATTTCATGTTGTTAGTGCTTGGGTTTCTGAAAAGTGTCTCCCCACACTCCACCTTAAACTTGAATGATTGAAACACTAACTATAAATTAAACAAATAATAAACCATGCATGAATGCTTTTCTTCAAACCCTGAAATATCAACTAACAAATACTACTACAAAAACACTCTATTCATTACCTTTAGCACTAGGGTTCATCCTCCAAACACCTGTTGGTCCTAAACCAGAATACTGACCCATAACTAACTCCATGAAGTACATGGGTTTTCCTATAAGGAACTGTAGGACCAAATAAGCAATCAGGAAGGCAGCTGAAATCAAGAAAAAAAATGTCAATCATAAAATTCTCAACTATTTGAATAATATGTTTGTTTGTTGGTTTATCGGACTGAAAAAAAATGAGATTTTGATTCAACATTATACGATTCCATGGCTATCAGTTTCATTAGTGGAGATGTTCCTGGGCTAAACTTGACCCTCAGCAAGTAACTAACATACTGACATCTAGCTAAAGAAAATGTTCTTGACTTCAACCCCCATAATTTGATGCTAGACAATAACTAGACCTACTTCAATCTACATTCAAGAAACCTATGATGTGACCTCAGTTGCAGACCAATTGTGCACATCATTATAAAACTAAGACGATGTGGTATGATTGCCAATGAGACAACTAACCACCAGAGACTAAATGAAGTTGAAGGTTAGCAACTATAAGGTCACTGTACAGCCTTCAACTATGAGCAAAACCTATATCGCATAGCAAATGTTGAAAGGCCCAAAATGACTAGTGTAAAAGAATTCAAACAAGAAAACTATTAGCCTAATTTATGTACAAAACAATAAACGAACAATAAATGATATACAGGAACAAACGACAACCACTGCATGATTACAGGATCCCCACTTTGGGCAGGCACATACAGAATGTGGCGGGGTTAAACATAAACATGTTTGCGGGCCCACCAATCCTTCCTTAACCTGGGATAGTGGTGCAACAGCACAGCTAACATAAGAACAAACTAAAAAAAATATCAGTTGAAAAGGGCTTTACTCATCAGATCGATACATAGCACAAAAACACAAAAGGCACATGTTCAGATATTGAAACTCTGATAACCAGCATGAACACTTATAAATTTTGTTGATGGATTCAGCCCTAGGCAAAAAAAAAATTACTCCTATAAAGGTAAAACAATTTACAATATAATTTTATCTATGATATAAAATCCAAAACTATAACTAGCTAAAATAGTGCACATGCTTTGTCTATTTATATTTATGTCACATTCTCCCCAGCAATCATTGGGTGTCATGTGACTTGTGTTGATGGGTAATTAGACATTGTGTCAATGGCATACAATCCCACAATATACATGAAATGTTGATACTTTATAATGATTCCATGTATTGTTTCCTATAGAACTGAACCTAAATAGATAATAAAGTTTACAGTCTGAGTCAATTTGGTTAGCATGAATGTGGCAGCTATAATTACAATTTTATGATCAAGTTAGATTCCTTCCAGTTATTCTTCTCTTCCATTTATTTTGGCTTTGAGAAAAGCAAAAAAAAGAGTATATGAACAAAGTTGATTTGCAATAAAAAAAATCAGAATGATGACAATTTTCCTGTCAGACAGAATAAATTTATTCTTAACGAAAGTCTGACCTATTACAAGCTAGAAAACAATAAAAACTACAGTGTAGGTGTTAAGATATAATTTACATATACATGTATCTAGTCTACATGTTCTTACTGTTTTCTTGTTAAATACATTTAATATCATGCTAAATTTCAGACTTAAATTAATCTTTACATTGGTACATGATATAATTTCAATACATGTTTGAATTTCAATCAGTTTTCACATTGGTAACACATGTACTTGAAAAACATGACATTAAGATGTCTACATTTAATTTACAAAACATTTCCAAAGAGTTCTTTCATACATGGTTTGTTGAGTGAGTCATAACTATTCAATGTTCAAATATATATACACCTAGTTAAGATGCAAAAGGATTAAGATTTTTTCAAAAACATTTTGATGGAATATGATTTTGTCTTTTGGAATAAAAAAATACCAATGAACTTAATTGTTTATAGTTTAGTCAAATGAAACATGTAATACCAGTACAATTATTCTTTAAAATATTTCCTAAAATGAGATTATATTTTTGATGGCACAATGCCTATAATATTACCTTACAGTAAGAGTAATTTGAGATCATTTACTGATTGACCTTGAGTCAAATGGCATAATTGATTCATAATTTATTCCTCAAAATGTATTTACAATTGGTCTATTGGGACATATCTTACCATCTAGAGATTATCAGCTTATATTCATTTGTAAAAAATATTTGATCAGATATATTTCCCTTAACTATATTATCTATGTAAATTTAAATCACCCATGAATAGTTCTATTTATCATTTAACCAAAGTAAGCATCAACAGCTATTAACATGATTGACAGTAATACCTCCTCCATTTTCATAGGCCAGGTAAGGGAAACGCCATACATTTCCTAGTCCTACAGAAAGTCCAATACATGACAGAATAAATTCCCATTTGGAGCCCCATTGTCCTCTATCTTCAGTATCTTCGTCAACATTTACATCAACATCTCCATTCTGTTCTTTTAATCCATTTATGTTGTAGCTATCTTTTGTGTCTATCTGCAATTGAAAAAGTAGAAAATGGCATTAATAAAAAGATCAGATTTTCCCAAGTCTTGAAAAACATTTAACAGCTAGATCAATACCAAGATGTTAACATAAATGAATACAGCATCCATTCAGGTTAACATAAATGAATATACCATCCATTCAGGTTAACATAAATGAATATACCATCCATTCAGGTTAACATAAATGAATATACCATCCATTCAGGTTAACATAAATAAATATACCATCCATTCAGGTTAACATAAATGAATATACCATCCATTCAGAATGCTTAGTGCTTTCTCCTACACATGCATCAAGTTAAGCATTATCAAGTCTTAGAAAATAAACATTTTGGATTTCTAGTCAAAAACCTGACAAGACCAAAACAAAGTTACGTTATCTACCACTATATGCCTACCCTAAATTTCGTGCCTACACAACAGATTTTATGGAAATCAAAAGCACGTGTTTTTGTTTGTCTAATGGGTAGCAAATCTTTTTTTTTTCACTGATCCGAACCTTTTTTTCTAAGAGAAATATAGTGTTTAAATAAATCAATATAAAGATATTGAACTTTCCAATGTATTTCTGTTGAAGATAATTTAATATAAAAATGCAGATAATGTTTCATCATTGAAAGTAATTCAAGTTTTTTTTTAAATTGGATAACAATGAAAGGTCGAAAACAGAGGGAATTTTTGACTGGCAATAAAACACAATTAATTTACAAAGGTAATTGGTTTATTCGATTAATAGTAACTTCACTTTTTTCCTTAAAACAGACAATTCCAACAAACAATAGTCTCATAAGAGCCTGAATCGCACACCTTGCAAAAAAAAACCCCATAAATCAAAGACAAACCAACAACGCCATCACAAAAAACCTAAAGCTACAAAAATCAAAACAAAGTTCACAAAGGACTACATAATAAACTGCCAAATCACATAATCCAAAAAGGGATTAATCAACTAACTTGTGATGGTATCTTATCCCTACAAAAATCACAACAAAAATAAACACACCGTAACTTTTTCACGCTACTTGAATTATGGATATATAAATCTTCAGGTTTCTAAAGACCAGTATACTAGTATAAGTCATAAATGTATATTTTGTACATTATTTTATTCAACCGTTGTATATGAAAGATATATTTTTTCAAGGGAAGAGTAATGATCTTCATTGAAGCTGTGGGAAGGAAAAAACTTTCTGGTGGTTATCATTCACAACCGAGAGCATTTATTTGGTGTCATTTGAGCTAAGGCATAACAAATATATAGTTGTGTTCCTCCTGCCTTCCTACCTACCTTAGCCCATTTTCATGTACCTTTTTCCGTTAAGCAATGTGAAAGTCCAGACATTTTTGGTTAAGCCCTGTTAAAGTTCATAACATTTCCCTACATACTAGTAGTATGTAAAAATATAAAACCATTTTACCCATTTTTTATCCAAGAAAGAAGTATGTAATACTATATATTTTGGCCTTACTGAAATTACAATTAGTTTTTAAAATCTTATTTGAATACTGAAAAAATTTTGTTGCACACGAGTTCTACACGAATCGACGCCATGATCAGACTATCGGTCAACTATGGTCAACCAGGAACATATATATATTGTTAGATATACTGTTCCCAGGGTCAACTAAGCTAATAAAAGTAGTGGAAAATTCTTTAGGCATATTATGTGTGGCAAGTAAGAAACCCGAAACAATTTTACAAAAGGTATACTTCTCATTTAAAAGCGTCTAATTTCCGTAGTGTCATAGGTCAGAAAAGCAGGTCATAATCTTAAAGGAGTTTACTCAATGCGATGAGCTACATTGCATTTTTATAATAATAAACTCTTGGTGTGGATAAAATTGTAAAGATAAATTGAATCTGCTCCCGGCTTAAATTCTACATGTTGTTCGAACTTCATAAAACGGTCATCAAATACCAATATAATCCTCTGTTAAAAGGAAGCCTATAATTTACAGTTAAGGACGGTGTATAAATGGACTGAAATACATACATACAATGAAACAGTATTAAAATTGTTTTCACTTGTTTAAACTAAAATATAGAAAGCACACATACTTCAATACTCTCAGACAATGCAAAGCCATTCAGTAAGTATACATGTATAGGGAATTCGAAGTCATTAAAAATGTTTGAATTGAGAATAAAATTCTGGGACTGACCAATATTTTTGAGTCCAACAATATTACAAAGTTGTGTGTTTTAAATTAGTTCGAAGTATTTTTTTTTTTTTTTTTTTTTTTTAATTTGATAAAGAGGGGATAGTTGTTTTAGTTAGTCGGATATGTATGAGCAAATTTCAGGTGGACAATGTGAATCTGGTATCAGACTTTAATCTGTACATTTGTATTAGGCAGCTTGGGGACAATTTACGCAAAGGAGCCTTAAATCAATCAAGTAATAACGTTATAGTTATACAGTGTTACTGTTGAATAATTACGCATGCTATTTTGGGGGATGAACATAATTTGTGGTTTTATTATTTATTATACCGGAATTTAGAGGTAATTAGTTACCTGAATTTTGTTGTACGATTATGAACTTTTCGTTTTTAAAATCGTTAAGGACCGGCCTGGTTTAAGGTAGGGTTGATATCTCAAACAACGTGTTTCTGTGTTGAAAGGTTATAATGTAGATAATCGTTAAGGACCGGCCTGGTTTAAGGTATGGTTGATATCTCAAACAACGTGTTCCTGTGTTGAAAGGTTATAATTTACTTAACTATTTCACAGATTAGAATGGTCGAATATTTTTTTATCCTAATTTCAACATATCCAAAGTGAAGGCAAATTCACAAAGAAACCCGACACGACCTTCTGAATTTTGACCTGGTAGTAAAATTTCTTTATGTTAGCATTTGACTTCGTATTCAAATAAAAATGTTTGCATAATACAATAGTTCATTTGATTTGAGTTAAATATACCCAAATATTGTTCAACATGTCAGTTCAATCAATTAAATTTGACAAACTTCACATAATGAACAAAATATTTCCTTAGAAACAGTTCAGTGCCTGACTTCACATAATGAACAAAATATTTCCTTAGAAACAGTTCAGTGCCTGACTTCACATAATGAACAAAATATTTCCTAGAAACGGTTCAGTGCCTGACTTTACATAATGAACAAAATATTTCCTTAGAAACAGTTCAGTGCCTGACTTCACATAATGAACAAAATATTTCCTAGAAACAGTTCAGTGCCTGACTTCACATAATGAACAAAATATTTCCTAGAAACAGTTCAGTGCCTGACTTCACATAATGAACAAAATATTTCCTAGAAACAGTTCAGTGCCTGACTTCAGTGCCTGACTACATAATGAACAAAATATTTCCTAGAAACAGTTCAGTGCCTGACTTCACATAATGAACAAAATATTTCCTAGAAACAGTTCAGTGCCTGACTTCACATAATGAACAAAATATTTCCTAGAAACAGTTCAGTGCCTGACTTCACATAATGAACAAAATATTTCCTAGAAACAGTTCAGTGCCTGACTTCACATAATGAACAAAATATTTCCTAGAAACAGTTCAGTGCCTGACTTCACATAATGAACAAAATATTTCCTTAGAAACAGTTCAGTGCCTGACTTCACATAATGAACAAAATATTTCCTAGAAACAGTTCAGTGCCTGACTTCACATAATGAACAAAATATTTCCTAGAAACAGTTCAGTGCCTGACTTCACATAATGAACAAAATATTTCCTAGAAACAGTTCAGTGCCTGACTTCACATAATGAACAAAATATTTCCTAGAAACAGTTCAGTGCCTGACTTCACATAATGAACAAAATATTTCCTTAGAAACAGTTCAGTGCCTGACTTCACATAATGAACAAAATATTTCCTTAGAAACAGTTCAGTGCCTGACTTCACATAATGAACAAAATATTTCCTAGAAACAGTTCAGTGCCTGACTTCACATAATGAACAAAATATTTCCTTTCAGTGCCTGACTTCACATAATGAACAAAATATTTCCTTAGAAACAGTTCAGTGCCTGACTTCACATAATGAACAAAATATTTCCTAGAAACAGTTCAGTGCCTGACTTCACATAATGAACAAAATATTTCCTAGAAACAGTTCAGTGCCTGACTTCACATAATGAACAAAATATTTCCTAGAAACAGTTCAGTGCCTGACTTTACATAATGAACAAAATATTTCCTTAGAAACAGTTCAGTGCCTGACTTTACATAATGAACAAAATATTTCCCTAGAAACAGTTCAGTGCCTGACTTTACATAATGAACAAAATATTTCCTTAGAAACAGTTCAGTGCCTGACTTCACATAATGAACAAAATATTTCCTTAGAAACAGTTCAGTGCCTGACTTCACATAATGAACAAAATATTTCCTTAGAAACAGTTCAGTGCCTGACTTCACATAATGAACAAAATATTTCCTAGAAACAGTTCAGTGCCTGACTTCACATAATGAACAAAATATTTCCTTAGAAACAGTTCAGTGCCTGACTTCACATAATGAACAAAATATTTCCTTAGAAACAGTTCAGTGCCTGACTTTACATAATGAACAAAATATTTCCTTAGAAACAGTTCAGTGCCTGACTTTACATAATGAACAAAATATTTCCCTAGAAACGGTTCAGTGCCTGACTTTACATAATGAACAAAATATTTCCTTAGAAACAGTTCAGTGCCTGACTTTACATAATGAACAAAATATTTCCTTAGAAACAGTTCAGTGCCTGACTTTACATAATGAACAAAATATTTCCTTAGAAACGGTTCAGTGCCTGACTTCACATAATGAACAAAATATTTCCTAGAAACAGTTCAGTGCCTGACTTCACATAATGAACAAAATATTTCCTTAGAAACGGTTCAGTGCCTGACTTCACATAATGAACAAAATATTTCCTTAGAAACGGTTCAGTGCCTGACTTTACATAATGAACAAAATATTTCCTTAGAAATTGTTCAGTGCCTGACTTTACATAATGAACAAAATATTTCCTTAGAAACAGTTCAGTGCCTGACTTTACATAATGAACAAAATATTTCCCTAGAAACAGTTCAGTGCCTGACTTCACATAATGAACAAAATATTTCCTTAGAAACAGTTCAGTGCCTGACTTTACATAATGAACAAAATATTTCCTAGAAACAGTTCAGTGCCTGACTTCACATAATGAACAAAATATTTCCTAGAAACAGTTCAGTGCCTGACTTTACATAATGAACAAAATATTTCCTAGAAACAGTTCAGTGCCTGACTTCACATAATGAACAAAATATTTCCTAGAAATTGTTCAGTGCCTGACTTTACATAATGAACAAAATATTTCCTTAGAAACAGTTCAGTGCCTGACTTCACATAATGAACAAAATATTTCCTTAGAAACGGTTCAGTGCCTGACTTCACATAATGAACAAAATATTTCCTTAGAAACAGTTCAGTGCCTGACTTCACATAATGAACAAAATATTTCCCTAGAAATTGTTCAGTGTCTGACTTTACATAATGAACAAAATATTTCCTTAGAAACTGTTCAGTGCCTGACTTCACATAATGAACAAAATATTTCCCTAGAAATTGTTCAGTGTCTGCACACTTTTGACAGTCGATTGAATAAATTTATTTCAGGCGCTAAACGTTTAACAAATCTACTGTTCTGTCATAATCAGCAAAATTATTTTGGATTGATTGTTTGTTGTCCTGTTATAGCTTTCCGTCCAGTGGCAAATAGTTCGTGCATATTCAGGAGGGGATCTTTTTTGGCTATGCATCCGACCGTTATAAAGCCATGAACAAATTAATAATAAATCCAATAGGTAGCCAGCTTTTGCAAATGTCGGGATGAACGGTGAGAATTTTGTCTGTCAACTGGAAAATTAGGACATGTTGAAAATAGGCATGAATTTTGCCTTACAGCAGGCGATCTACGAATTAAACGAACCTTTCCAAAATAGAAGTTGCAAAAGTTCACGTGCCGAGTGTCCTACATGCACGAGGATCCGATATATCTATCCCATTCCGACTGAGAGTGGCTGTATTTATATATCAGACATTATGTCATAGTCAAACGGACGCCGTTCTTTAGCATGGGTTTCACTGTCGGTAGGGAGAAGTCCAGAAAACATGTTCTGCATTTTAATACCCTTCAATCCTTGGGGTTTACAATTGGACGAGGAGGGTTACAATTTAGTTGCACTGATAAACTGGAATACGACCATTTGTGCACGCTTCGTTACATACTTTGCAGGTCTAATGTCCGCATCTAAACTTGAAGTTTTTTGTTAAGCCATTACGTCCTCTTTATACAGCTTTATTTAAAACAATTATCAGACATTTCAATCAAAGATCAAAATTATTTGTTATTGATTCTTTTACAGTCCATCCACTTTTCACGCATTCTGAACATATTTCTTCTTGGGTGAACTTTAATTTGAAAGTGAACTAAGATAAAATCTGTAGATTCAGTAAAACCTACATATATACGATATGAAATTAATTTCAACTAAATGTATCAATACTATCATCGTAAACAGGTAAATACAACAACAAAACACGTCATCGTTTATCTATTTACATATTTTATTTTACTCCTTAAAAGGTGTGTTACAACATTTATTTATTTAATTAACCTAAGTGGACATCCGGGAACAAAAAGCCACGGAAGTCATTGTAGCAATACTGTCTGTCCATCATCATAAGATCAGAGTACTTTTAGATTCTCAGGTACTTCCTACATCAACCAGTTCTTTAGGTTTAAGTACGTTTAAAAGAACCTATAAAAATAACCCAGTCTATAGGATTTTCCAGGACAATTATACCCTTGTAACTTGTAGTTATGTCTATATTTCCATCTTACTTGAGGACTTGCATATATTGATTGATAATTGGTTTTAACACCACTTTCTTCAGTACTATAGGCCATAATGTGGCGGTCAGTTTTTAGAGGTGGGGGAAGCCTGAATACCCGGCGAGAACCATCGACCTTCTGCAAGTAAACTGACAATTGTCAGTTAAGATGGGTGTTGAACGCACCTGCCACTTGCGGGGTTCGAACTCACAACCCCAGTGTTGACAAGCTATAGTGATACAGTAGATGAACTACTTGTACTACTCGTCCACTGAGGCCCCGATGACTTGTATAAGCTAAGCCTGTAGGGCGATACAGTTGGTTCTTAGGGATGTACTTAGGACATGTTTCAGAATTTATGTCATATGTTCGGATTCCTTGAATTTTTCCCTACGATACAGGGTAAAATATTTTGCCCCATATATAACACCCATTTTTCTTTTCATATAAAACTTTCATAGCTCATAAAAGGTCATTTACCAAAATTAAAGCTGATTCTAGATTTCTTTTCTTTCGATTTGAGACCCAAATAATACCATTGCAAAAGTAAGGTAAATGTCCGAGTCAGCCTTTTCCCACTTTTAAAAAAAACCAACAGTTTAGTTAATGAAGCTTTCTGACGATGACAGTCAGTTCTGATATAATGTCAGGGTTAAAAAAATTTGCTGTTTAAATGAGGGTAAATAACCTCAATTCAACATCTTTCAAATATGTGATGATACAAGAAAACACCGCACATAGATCAATCCTTATTTTATATATTATAGCACTTATGAATATAATTTTATGAGGTTTAACCATAAGCAACCAAAAATTTAAATGTGTATCTCAACAATGTTTACAATGAAAATATTTCCTTGTCATAACCAATAACCTTTCGTTAATAAATTTTATCAATAATTGTTTACCATAAATCCTACATACCAGGACCTAAACGGCAGTACGCTGTCTTATTCATTTTTTTTCCAAACATTCTACAGCGGTTAAGGTTCATGTGGACCCTTTGGCTAAAATGGCTGCATTTTCACCTCATGATTTACCGAGTACAGACAACCCTGTATCTGGAAAATTTTTAAGGCATAGCATGCCCTAGATAAATAAAATTCAAATATATTTTATGTTTTAGAAAATTAAAAACTTAACAGGATTTTGCAGTGCCCTTTTTTTTCATTCCTCCAGAAGGTCCTACAATAAACTAAGTTGTGAAAGAGGTTTGAGAACTTCCCCACAGGTAACAATTGAAGTGAACTGTATTGATTGAAACTGGACAATAGAAGGACAATAGATACCTGACAATAATTGGTGATTTAAACTGTGTACCTGAGTGGATGGACCATATCAAGTGAAACTCAACTGTTTAATTTTATCATCTTCTCCAGGAACGAAAAAAAGTTCACTGCAAAATCCAGTCAAGTTATAAATTTTCTAAAACATACAATGCATTTGATTTTATTTATCTAGGGCATGCTATTGTCACAGTGGAAAAAAGTCTCAAAATCGAATTGCCTTAAAACTTTTCCAGATACACAGGTTTATCTGTACTCAAGAGTAAATTTTTAGGTGAAAACGCAGCCATTTTAGCCAAAGGTTCATCATGAACCTTAACGTTTTTTGTAAAATCATGTAAAAATTATCTTATGTTCATACAAATAAGATTCTGTATAAAGAAAAGTTATGTTATGGTTATTTATGTCGTTGAGTTGCCGTTACATCGACATATTCCCCACAGGGACATTATCCAGGATTTTTGAAGGGTTTAATCATATTATTGTATCTCTATTTTTTTCATTCGAAACACTAGTAACATTTTTTTATCGTTTTTTTTTTTTTTTAGGGAGGATGTCTCATTGACATGTTCTTTGCCCTTCCCTTTAGTCACAGAAATAAAACCATCTTTAAGTATATTTCACAATATACAATTTCCGGTTGGTAACATAATTATTCATGTTTTTTCATGACAAATACAGTATGTCATAGATGGTAACAGATGTTAAAGATCCGTATCTGGTCTGTTACAAAAAATCAGAATTTCTTAATTACACGATTTCGTTATTAATTTCATACTCTATTCGATTCGATATCTGGATACTTGATGTCGACATCATCATGCTAATGGGAACTAATTGTGCATCATTGCTGTAATGTATACGCGATGTCAGAAGAAATTTCAAATAACTTAATTAATGCAGACAAATGGCCATTCATATCTTGAAAAACACACAATTATATACATTGAAAGATATAAAAAAGTATTTAAAGTTTCTGATTGTCTTAACATTCATCATTACAATTGACAAAATCTACTGTTTACACTTTGAAAATTACTCTGAGAACAGACCAAGCTGTGAAGCTGGAAAAAGTTTAAGGTCTAGTATTCACACGATAATAAAAGTTAAATGCATTTAGAGTTTCAGAAAGACAAAATCTTTAAGCAGGATGGGACACTTTATCAGAACGAGATATAGCTTAAAAAGTGCAAAAAAATATCTTTAATGACAGCCATAATAATGAAATACAAATTTAGCCTTTTTACCACTATAAACTAATGCCTGATTTGAGGTGTTATTCACATAATCTGGAACTAATACATAATACATTATGGAAATGAAAATTAGCTCTCAGCATTGACATATATGTATTATCAATATCAATTTGACTTCTTCGTCATTTGGTCTCTGGTGGAGAGTTGTTTCATTGGAAATCATACCACATCTTTTTATTTTACATTGACAAACCAATGTTTGTCCCCAAAACAGACATTTACAGGTAAACTTTGCGCGACAATGAAATAGAAAAAATAATCTAGAAAAAATAATCTAGTTGCATGTCCCTTTATCTATTAGCCCCACCCTAGATCGACTTGTCATTTAGATTTTATTACAAAAAAGGGGTAAATTACATTAACTTATGTAACATGAAATAACACAATTCTCAGGGTCATTGTGCCAGAGCGAATGAACTATCACATTAATTTGTTATCATGACAAAGATACAATTAACACTTCTGGTAACAAACAGCTAGGGTCTATTTAAATAGAACTACGGTCAGACTGTTGGAATACCTATTGTATAGCCTTAGAAAACGTATGCCAACTGTGAACTAAGAATAACTTTATAAATCCGAGTCATTTGAGCAAATTACTATTCAATAACCGTATAGAGTAATCAAAGTAGGTGATTTACAATAAAAATGGCCACATACAACAAAAGTTCTAAATATAAACAGTATTCGAATCTCCTTCCCGTCGGTAATGCTTGTCATAATGCTATGAAGAGAAAAGACGAAGTTCAATGCCATGCAACATTAAATTATATTTCAATAGGTATCATATGATTTAATGGCGTCCTATACACAATAGATTCGTACCATTTGAAAGAATATAAACCGAGGACATTCTGGCACTTTAAATAAATGTTGTTATTGTTGTTATTTCTTTAAGCAGACAGCATTTAAATAATACACCAGTAAAATAAGTCTAAAATGTACGAAACAATTTAGAAAAAAAAGACTCAAAAGCATAGTCAATATAATAATAGAGTGAATTGTCTTGTCCTGCCCTCGGGCACACATGTAAATCAGCAAAACGGTGTATATATCTGTAAATAGCAAAAGTTTTTTTTTTGTTACAATTAGCATAAAATACACTTAGAATGGAGAGTCTAAATACAAATTAACGAAATAACCTCTTATTAGCAAAATATAATCATATATGAATCTAGTAACAACATTATGATTACCGGAGATACATGGTATTATATGAGTATTATTTTAACTAATACGATATATATGATTACTGTCAACCATCACAGATTTTCAGCCTCTGTAGATATCCAGATAAAATTCGTCAACCATTCAAAATGATACTTCCAAAGTAAAGCTAGATATATATATCTATATATATATATATATAATTGGTATCTTTTGATTCATTTGTTTCCCTTGGACTAATTTAAAATCAATAAGTTGAAATGTTTAAAATTTCACCCTGACTACTGAACAATGTCTTGCACGAACAAAAGAAAAATTAAAAACTATATCAAATTGTTTCTTATAAGTTATTTTTCTTTTCTTTTTTGTAATAAGCTTTTAAAATGTGACTCACCGACATAATTAGACAGTGTTACGAAGTGTTCAATAGAATTTATCTCCAAAATCAATTATATGTGTGACTGCTTTCAGCAAGTTTCAGGTACAGAATGAAATAAATGAAATACAGGTATTCCTTAAATCATGACTAGCATGTGTAAATAATAGTGAATCAGTCGTCAAATCATTCAAGCAAGTAAAATAACAGGTAATTTCTATGGGGGAATTAAGATGAGTTACTTCTCACAGTGAAACAGAACAAAGGAACTAAATGACATTGTGTGTAATACTGGTTGTAAATTAAAAAACAAAGGTATATCTATTTTGAACAAATATTGATTTAAGAAATATTGTTCTTTTTTACTTTAAATGCAACTTTTATGCCCTCTGTCAATCATTGATTGTCTTTTCGCCTCGACCTTTCCTAAGAATAAAATTTCATTCATTGGTTTATTATGTTTGTATGTCATAACACATATACGTCATGCACAGTTTACCTAAAATATTCATATTTATTTGTTAATAAATAAAAATGCACTGTAGCAGTACGTTAAGCAACAGTTATTTACAAACACTCGTAGGCGGATCATGCATGTCTCATTGGCACTCATACCACATCTTCTTATATCTATGAAACTCTCTACCGGTATCTTAAATTTTTCAATTAATTAAAACAACTCACCATAGATACCAGGATTAAAATTGTGTACGCTAACGCGCGATTTGTCTTCAAAAGACTCATCAGTGACGCTCGAATCAAAAAAGTTAAAAATGCCAAATCAAATACAAAGTTGAGCATTGAGGATCCAAAATTCCGAAAGGTTTTGCCAAACACAGCTAAGTTAATCCATTCCTAAGTTAGAAAATCCTGAGTATTTTGAAAAATTCAAAGTTTTGTTAACAGCTAATTTATAATTATGACCATATCAATGATAATTCATGTCAACACAGAAGTTCTGACTACTGGGCTGGTGATACCATAGGAATGGAAACCTACACCAGCAGTGTCATCGACTCAGTCGTTGTAAAACTCATCATAGATACCAGGATTAAAACTGTGTACGCCAGACGCGCGTTTTGTCTTCAAAAGACTCACCAATGACCATAACTGAATCATACTGTTAAGAACATTAGTGGACCAATGCAGGCATATATACTAAAGTAATTATAAAATAAGAAGATGTGGTACGATTGCCAATGAGACAACTTTCCACCCGAGACCAAATGACATAGAAGTTAACAACTATAGGTCACGATTATCCTTCAACAATGAGCAAAACCCATACCGCATAGACAGCTATTAAAGACCCGAACGTGACAAATGTAAAACAATTCAAACGAGAAAACGAACGGCCTGATTTGTAAGTCCTCTATGCACGATTTATTTTTAAATTATTTCGAAACCACAACATTATAATCGACAAAAATATTTCAATCAGTGATAAACAAACAACACACAATTATGGAACACGTGAAACTAAGTGAGATGATAGACATGCAATATGCGTTTCTATTTTTTTTATTAAACTTTGTCATTACAGTTGTTAACTGATTTAAAGTATTTTTTTTTTTTTTTTTACTTCAGACTCAATTAACACTAACTTCCACGTTTGTTTACCTCTTCTTTTATCACTGGTTTTCGTTTGCACTTGCGCTGTGCGGTTGCCGAAGTACTAACGAGAGGTCTAGTGGTTAAGGTTACTGCATATGGAAAAGCTGTCAGCGAATTAGAGTTCTGGAAGACAATAATTCAATAGCATATATAAAAATAAGAAGATGTGGTATGATTGTCAATGAGACAACTCTCCACCAGAGACCAAATGACATAGAAGTTAACAGCATCGTACGGCCTTCAACGATGAACAAAACCCATACCGCATAGTCAGCTAAAAGGCACCGAAATGACAATGTAAAACAATTCAAACAAGAAAACCAACAGCCTGATTTATGTACAAAACAATGAACGAAAAACAAATTTGATATACAGCAATAAACGACAACCACTGAATTACAGGCTCCTGACTTGCGACAGGCACATATAGAATGTAGCGGGGTTAACTAGTTTGTGGGCACCAAACCCTTCCTTAACTTGGGCAGTGGTGTAACAGTACAACATAATAATAAACGATCTAAATCAGTTGCAAAGAACTTAACTCATCAGATCGAAACAAAACAGAAAAACATTTAACAAAAACACAGACCGGACGTGGCAAGGTATTTAAACATCCCCACAACAAAAAAAGACACTAAATAAAGATCTGAGAATACTCCCAGTTACTGACAGCTAGTTCAAAGCCAATAACGGCTAATAAAAATATCATGCATCTAAGACTAAAATAATAATCAGTATACATCAAACATCCAATGGATTTAGTGTAAATACGTCATTAACAGTCAGAGAAAAACATGACTTTGTACAATGCCAAGATAAGGTATCGACAGATTGTAGATCCACGAACGTGCATATGTATACAAAAATAATATTTAGTTTGATTTTAATTTACTGATAACAAAATCAATATTTATACCAATAAAAATATTTTTCAAAGATCTAATTACAGTGTTGAATTGGTAACCTTTTAGACTTAGTTTATTTAAAGGATCGACAAGTTTCCCCGGATCGTATCTAAATTTCCGGGCTCGGTAAACAACATCTCCGTAAATATTAGGATGTGCTATCCCGTTTGAAATAAGTTTTCTACAGGTACAGCCAGACTTCCAAACCAAATCTTTGTATCAATCAGTGGAAATGTTTAGTAAAGGTTTGAAGTAATTTGTGGTGTCGAAATACCTGACTTAATAATTTACCAGTTATACATAGATTACGTTCATTGAAATTCAAAACGTCACAACAGACACGGACATAGCGAACGGAATGTGATAGATAAACACCGTAAGGAACATAACCGTTAAAAAAAGGAAAATTAACAATAGGGAACTAATATGGTCACTTTTGTCGTAAATTTTTGTGTAGAGTTTCCCGTGTAAAACTAAAATATCTAAATCTAGGAAAGGACAGTTATTACCGCATATATTTGATTTATTTAAAATAAGTTTCTTTGGGTAAATTTCGGCAGTACATTTAGAAAGTTGTTGATTATTTAACGAAAAAATATCATCAAGAGAACGGTAAATGTTGTTGAATTTATCAATAAAATGCAATTTAGAGTGGTCTTTGCTATATTTGGTCATAAACTGTGATTCATAACAGTACAAGAACAAGTCTGCTATTAAAGGGGCACAGTGAGTGCCTATAGGAATACCTACAACCTGTCGATAAACTTTTTTTGCCGAAACGTACATAAATGTTATCAAGGAGAAAATTTACAGTTTCAATCATCCCATCACACTTCCAGTAACTATATCTAGCATATTTACCTTTCTCATTAGAGAAGGCTTTTAAACGAGTTGCAGCAAATATATTTGCAATCAAATTTATCAAACGACCATTACTTTTAATTGAATAGGAAAACTCGTGTTTCACAAGATTGTGTGGAAGTGTAGTGTAAAGATTTGAAAAAATCAAAACTGTCAACAGAATCAAAAGGACCATCAAAAGCACGTTATTTATCTAAAATATCCCCCCAAAAAATTTACACTCCAAAAATAGTTAATTCCACTATTTTCATGTTTTATTACAAAAGTGAATGATAAGTTCATTTCTAAAAATTTGGATAAGATAAAGGATTTTCTTTTAAAAGAAAGTCCACGTACACGTGTTTATAGTAAAACTTAGCCACTCAAGTAAATAAAACATATTTATTTTTTTTTATTTGAAGCATCATATGACCTTGCAGCAATTATACTTTTTTCGACGCAGTAATTTCATTCGCTTTGGCTAGCATGATTTTCGTTAGATTATTATGGGGTGAATCTGGTGGGTTTCTGTCAAAACCGGGACTTGTATGTACACGCCTACTTTGCACTTGTACTTTTCTTAGTACAATATGACACGGATAATCATGTTAGTCAGTATTGCAGTATGCTGCTCCATTCATTAAAAGTCATGGTCACTGAGGAGAGCGGACTAGACAACTGCATGATTAGTACATATGTAAATCATTCCTTGTACTTGTATTCTTATGATGGTTTAGCACCGTGTTGTTATTACACGTGTATTCTTATGATGGTTTAGCACCGTGTTGTTATTACACGTGTATTCTTATGATGGTTTAGCACCGTGTTGTTATTACACGTGTATTCTTATAATGGTTTAGCACCGTGTTGTTATTACACGTTTATAATTATGATGGTTTAGCACCGTGTTGTTATTACACTTGTATTCTTATGATGGTTTAGCACCGTGTTGTTATTACACTTGTATTCTTATGATGGTTTAGCACCGTTTTGTTATTACACTTGTATTCTTATGATGGTTTAGCACCGTGTTGTTATTACACTTGTATTCTTATGATGGTTTAGCACCGTGTTGTTATTACACAATATCTTGACAAATTTGCACCATAGGAAACGACGTGGAAATGGCATGCCATCCTGAAAAGTAAGTTTATTTCAGTCACCAGAAATTAAAAACAAAACAAAACAAAACCGATCACATTTAACTACACATTGCACTCGTTATCTGGATGTAACCATCAGCTCTTACCATAAATGAGTAGTAAACATAAAGTATATATGCAACAAAGCTAATAGCAACAAAGACCGAAACACCTCAAGCGTTGGTTACATGCATGTTCAAGTCAGGAGCCTCTGTCCTTTGTTAGTCTTGTATGTTTTTTCAATTTTAGTTCATTTATATGTTTTGGAGTTTAGTGTGACGTCCATTTTCACTGAACTAGTACACAATTTTATTTAGGGGCCAGCTGAGGACCAGCTCCGGGTGCGGGATTTTTTTCGCTGCGTTGGAGACCCATTGGTGGCCTTCGGCTGTTGTCTGCTTGTTGATAGACATGAGCTTCTTATCACGAATTCACATACCAAAAACTGTTGTGATACGAAGTAACATACCTATATAGGTTTATTACATGAGCGTAAAGTTGAGGTAAAGGCAATATGACATGTGCCAGAATTCCATCATACTTCTTAAAATAATTTACGCTAAAATATTATTTATAGCAGAGATTAAGACAAGTATGTGTCTGAGGAATCTAATTAAAAGTAATTCTCTGCTTTTTCCGAGTCCTCATTTTCGTTTGGTTGTTAAAATGAGGATCTGGATGGAGGGTCTTTCATTTCTGTATTCTTTAATTTTTTGGATCATTTTTCTTTATCTTTAAAAATAATGCTTATTCTGTAAAATTTTATTATTAGATGTATCTGTTATTACATGATTTTTTTTAATTCTCTAATTGGATCATTTTTGTAATCAGTATTGTATTTCTTAATTCTTTAAATGTTCACAGTTATTCTTTATTCTTTTGCACCCAATTATTCTCTCTTTTTTTTTTTTTTTTTTTTTTTTTTTATTTTGCTCAATATTCTCTTTTCTGTAAACCCCATCAAGACCCTCTTATATGTTGCACGTTGTAGCTCACGCACGACATTTAAACACCCGAACAAAGATGAGGAGGAGGCTCGGAGAACTGATTTTTTTTTAGATTGGGTTTCTGTGTATCTTTAAAGTACATGTACACGGCTACACGCTTCAGGCTTAACCTATGATAATCTGACCACTGTAGCGTTAAAATGACGTTAAATCCACACATGTAACGTAAGAAGAGAAAATACTCATACGACATCCAGTCTCTCATACATGCAGTATGTTGTTGAGCTGTCTTGCGTTGAAAGACCAAATCCAGAAAATAATAGCGTACAGTGTATATAAAGTGCGAATCCAGTTAGTTCATTTTCACTGTTGTATGCGAGTATGTCTATTGTAGAATAAAGGATGATGGGAAAAACTGCGCTTGTTTACTTTTTGAAAATACAAAATGATAAATTTGAATGTATGTTTTAACAGAATTTCATTAGAATATAACTTTTTAATGTATAATAACAGGATTAAAGTCCAAAAAAGTGTTATTTAAGCAGCAGAATCCATAATATTGATTACTGAATGCGATTCATTTTAACTATAGATGCGATGAATTATCACTGTAAGTGCAATCATTTCTGATGTGGAATTTTTGGAAGTGCGATGAATTTTCACTGTCGTTTTATATGATTATTCTACATACAATTACCGAAAATAAATTTTAAATGACTTTAAAATTGATGATATTTACAATTTGAAACCCGCGGCAAGCTAGTCGTAGATGCTTACTTGAATATACACGGGTATAACCACGTTCATATCATGAATATTCAAATATTGTCGAGGAGTTTGCTATTAGCTTGTCATGGATCCGAAAATTTACTGGAGCAGAACATCCATGAATACAACGTTTTTCTACGACGAATTTTCTTTGAAAAGTTTTATAACTCGCTTAAAAAGCTTTGGACATTTGTCACGCCGTGTCATACATATTTCTACCGTATTGATAGGCTTTTGCACAACGAACAGTACAAGAATGTACAACGAACGGTACTAAAGAAAGAAAACAAACTACAAAGAGAATGAATCGTACAGTGTCAAAATTCTGAGGTCAGTTTTTTCAAGTAAATGTCTTAAAATCAAAATTAAAACAACGGGTTTCTCATTCGTATTATGTATTTTAACAGCAACAAAGCACAAAATACACGGTCGCATTTAGTGAAAGAGCCTACCAACTATGCTCTATTTGTAGTTTAATCAAGTTTGAGTTACACATAGTGCTTGTTTCGCGATGTTTACAAGTAATTCACAGACCTGTCTATTTAAAATAGTCACATGGTGTTCATGTAATATAAATGATAAACAATGCTGCCAGGAGCAGTAAACTTTGATTAAACATAAACATTGATTACTTAACTGAACAGTTAGTCAATTAGTCTTTGGTGTAAATATAAGAACAGTATATCTACCAAAATGCTTCGCGATGTAGCGATTAACGTCCGGAATCAACTGTACGGCGGTTATACCCCGTGGTATAGAACTATTTAAACATGTAACAATAAACTGTTTTCAACATTTCTTTGAATTCTCACAATTGCGTATTGGCTTATTTGTAACACCGACTTATAAGAAATTCAAGCATATTTAAGGTGACTCGACTGTTGCTCGAACTTTCTTTACTGTATAAGATTTATACACAATGGCATGATAAATATACATCCAGTCATCCAAGCGTCACTTGTTTGTGCAAGATGAAAACGTTTCCACTCATTCAATCGTGAAATGAAGATCGTTTTGTGAATGCTCTTTTTATCTATCTCAAATGCATCCTTTAGAGCTATTTTCCTAACGCTTTTAGTTTAAAGGTTTGGTTGGCTTGCTTGCTTTGTTTGTATAAACGTTTGCTCAATCTTAATTACAATGCTTAGGCAACATTTACACAATCAAGGCCAACCATACCTTTTAACTACAAGCATTAGGAAATTAGCACTAATGACGTTTAATTTATTAGTATGCGATGTAGATTTAGACCGAAACAGAAACTTTGCTTTTCCGGTGACGTGGATTGGCTTAACTGTCCAAGATATATGTATTTCATGATGACGTGTCATAGGAAAGAATAAATTTTATCCTACATATAGATCAGGACAAATTATTTGAGAAAATAGAATTGACTATATTAGCATTAAATACCATGTTAAAGGAATTTATTGATATCTTACCTCAGACTTTCACTCACTAAGTATGCATATATAATCAATCCTTCTGACTTCATAAGTTTTGTTAGAGAGTCGGTTGAATTAAGATATTATATAATGTAAATTAATTAATTTCCTTCTGTGAAAATGCATCGCATATACAATAGAAATGAATCGCCCTACAGTGAAAATGAAAGTCTAGTATCATTATTCGACAGTAAACATGAATAACAAAACCTGTTTTAAGTTATTCAACATTAATAATTATGTTAAAAGGTACATTTTTCTACAAATGAAACTTAACTGCTACTTTTAAATCTCTTGCACGCTCTGTTCGTAAACTATACTTAATATTTATCTATTTGTTTATCAATTGTGCACCTGGATGGCTGTAGGCGCGATGAAAACCCGTCCGCATCTCATACCTATATCATGAATCTATAAAACAGTACGCATTATATATTATTTCTTATTTTATTCAAAAATCTTGAATTTGTCGTCTGTTTATTTATCATTCTACATCAGAAATTCATCACGGATACAGTAAAAATGACATTTTAGGATTCGCACATTACATACACTGGCGTAGCAACGACCGTCCTTGTTACACATGTAGGATACAATTTAGCTTATCCTGATTTAAGTACAGTAAAGGACACAATATGTTGAACACATTTATGAACTCATTTTTAATGACATATATATACTAAGTACTTAAACTTCACAGTTTATGCACTCTGAATTAATACATTTAAATATTTGAAAGAGAGTGAATGCGTGTCGATTTTTTTTTTTTTTCTTTTCAATAGCACCTACACTCTCTTTTGAATTTGTTTTTGCCATATTTATGGTCATGCATTGGATTATGACAAAGCATACACAAATCTTTATATTTCACATTGCTCAAAATACATCCCACTCTACACAATATTTTAAGAAATTGGTTAAATTTTAATGCCTAATTCACGGCAAAGAGATTTGACAAATGATTTCCGATAAGTTATTGTTATTATTTTATTTAAGCGAACACTCAAGAAAATATAATTATATTTCTATCGTGTGTTCTTGAATCCTCAATTATCCATTTAAAACTGATTAAAACGTTAAACACAGGGGCGGATCCAGCCATTTTAAAAAGGGGGGGTTCCCAACCCAGGATAAAAGGGGGGGTTCCAACTATATGTCCCCATTCAAATGCATTGATCGTCCAAAAAGGGGGTCCAACCCCGGAACCCCCTGGATCCGCCACTGAAACATTTCTTTTAAATATTATAATTATTGTAAAAATAACTATTTTAGGAATTTTAGCCAAAATGTTTTAGTGAAATTGATAAACCTTCATGACCTTTATGTACTGAATATACAATATGGTGTCGATAACAATACATTGATGTCATTGATATAAAATATTAAAAGATCGCACTGAAAAGAGACAAGATATGTGCAAGGCCAGAAACCTATGTTCTTGGTTCAAGGGTTCTGGTAAAAAGCAACCGGGTTGAATTTGTATGTTATTTGATACAGAGGTTTTTAAAAATGGTGTAAATGATGTAAACGAGATTTTTTGAGTGATAAACACAATACAAGGAATGTTGCAGTTCAAACATGGCGACATATTTTACTTAAATTTGGAGAGTCATTTTATTAATATTTAACGTCGATGGGAAAACGTAAATGCATACTAATGAGAAAACCAAACTCAATGAATTCTATTTTATTTGGTTGTAAAATCTGAAATTTAAACTGAATTAAATCCAGTTATTGAACATGATCATAAAACTTTATTAACATCAAAGCGAGTTATTTTAATGAGATATTCTCTGAAGCAAAAAATCGACATCGTCTTTCTATCTAACTTTAAATAAGTATAATGTATATTATATCGTCTCGGTTGATGCGCTGTCAATTTTCAGAAGCTGTTACAATCACTAAAACTTTCGTGTCTATGCCAGAGAAATAATTCCTATAGATGTATGAGGGTCTGGATGTGTCTATGCCAGAGACATCATACCTATAAACTGTACTATAGATGTATGAGGGTCTGGATGGGAGGTCCAAATTTTTGTATTCTTTTATTTTTTATGTCATTTTCTCTATTCTTTATACTTTTTGCCCATTATTCTCTATTCCTTATATTATAGCACCTCATTATTCTCTATTCTTTTTTTTCAGTCCATTTTTCTGTCGATGTTGATCCATTATTATCTATTTTGTAAGCCCAATCAACACCCTCCCGATGCTCATTATATCAATCACACAACATTTTGAATTCCTTGTTTGTTTGTTTACTATTGGTTAGACTTTTCTTTATTATAGCTTTCCTATAATTATGATTTGTTTAACTACTTTTCTAGCTGTCATTTACGCCTACAATTAGTGAAATTTAATAGAATCCACGTACTGAGAATACATGGACACAAAATTAACAAAATTGTAAATAAAACACACTTCGAGGACTATATAAGGACTCAGAAACTGGTTTTGCTTCTTTTTGTTGAATTAACATATTTATTCAAAGCTATTTCTTTTCCAAATGACCGGTGCGTGATATAAAATGGCCATTACTGAGGTATTAACATCTTGATTTGTAAACAGAGTAGACAATATTCAAACATTAAAGCTGATCTGGTTGACCAGGGGTCACAGAATCTAGAAGTTTATTGTTAACAAAATTCCTTTCTTTACTATAACCTATAATCAATAGTTGGTATTATTGACAATTTTAATTATTCCATTTAAATACGAGTTCTAATTCTATTTAAATACTTAATCAAGGTCACCAGACCAAGAAACGGGACAGTAAAAAACTTTTACATTTCACATACCTGAATCTTTATTGTTACAAATGAATTGTAAATAAAGATGTAAGGAAAGATTTAATGTAAACAATATGAAAGGAAATTTTAAATCTACATGTATGAAGTGTAAAACTGAAATGTCTCGCTTGCTTTAAAGCTGAGACTACTATAACACTATGTTTTCGTAGTCTCAGTTTAAAAGTCATAGGAAACGAGTTTCCAGTGAATTTTATGTTGAAGTTATTGAACCAGTTCATGCATATACACTAACTAGGTCCTATGTGCACGTTCTTTTTCTTGTTGTCATGATCTATTAGCAGTGTTTTCCATGGGGATATATTCAAGGGGTCTAAAAGTTTATTTATCCATGTCAGTGAGGAACAAAAAGACTCTTTTTCTGGTATTTTAAACCCCCCTTTTTCATACAACCCTATCATGACTTTTCTTTTAATCTTATCTGTTTTTTCTGACCACAAAAAACTAAGAAACTATTTGAATTTGTTTTATCTTATCCACAGGTCGGTTTGACAAAGTTATTGATGTCTAAAAACTTTAACCCCAAGCTGTATCTAAATGTGAACTGCAACAACAACTAAGTCCTTTTATCAGTAAAATATTGTAATACTAGAAAAAATATTATCAAAATTTTACTCTGGATAATGTCTTTTGATCATAAAAAACCTATGTCCAAGTTTCATAAATTTAAATAGATATAAGAAGATGTGGTATGAGTGCCAATGAGACAACTCTCCATCCAAGTCAAAATTTATAAAAGTAAACCATTATAGGTCAAAGTACGGTCTTCAACACGGAGCCTTGGCTCACACCGAACAGTAAGCTATAAAGGGCCCCAAAAATTACTAGTGTAAAACCATTCAAACGGGAAAACCAACGGTCTAATCTATATAAAAAACGAGAAACGAGAAACACTTATGAACCACATCAACAAACGACAACTACTGAACATCAGATTCCTGACTTAGGACAGATGCAAACAAATGCAGCGGGTTTAAACGTTTTAATGGTACCAAACCTTCACCCTTTTTCTGAAACAATAGTGTAACATCACAACATAGAAAGACACACTATAAAATATTAACTGAAATAGCTTAACTCAATCAAAGGACATATTAACACCATTGAACATACACTGAACAAATAAATTTGACCTATGGTACAGTGTAAATACAAAATAAATAAACTAAGGAAAGAATAATAAAAGTAACATGTTATATAGGTATGAAATGTTAAACAATTTAAGAAAAACAATATGCTCGAACAAAAATATCAGCCATTTGCAATAACTTTAAACACAGGTAAATGAAAATAATTTTGTTGTTAGGTATACGTGTACAGTTACAATAGAGAAAGGAAATATTTTTACAAAATAAATAATTTTGATGTTAATAGTACGAAGTGGAAATTTATATTAGTACCAAACACTTATCAAAGCTGGTATATAGACCAGATATAACCCTGAATAACATTAAATAACAAAAAAAGCATTACAATTAGTATCAACAGGTCAAATAAACAAGAAAGTATGATTTGAGAGTACTCGCAGTTACTGACAGCTAGTTAAAAGCCAAAACAATTAATAATAAAAAATCATGCATCAGAGACTAAAATCAACTAAAACACATCCCAGGGATTTAGTATTTTAACGTCATGGACAGTCAAAGAAGACATTACTTGTACAATGTCAAAAATAAATGTATCGACAGACAGTAGGATAGTTAGGAGTTTAACCTCTTTTTAGATCAAAATGAACGTGGGTGTGTCTTTAAACATCCCATTTGAAAAGAATATGTTTTAATTTGCTGATGACAAAATCGATATTAGTGCCAATGTAAACTATATTCAAAGATCTAATTACAACATTGGTAAGATAACCTGAACTAATAAGTTTATTTAAAGATTTGATGAGTTTACACAGATCACATAGTGATTTCCGCGCTTTAAGTACAATATTACCGTAAAATTTAGGATGTGAAATACCGTTTTAATCAGTTTTCTACAGGTACAGCCAAATTTACTAATCAAATCTTTGTATCTATGAAAGAACTTAGCAAAAGTTTTACGTAATTTACGGTAACGAAATCCCTGACTTAATAATTTACCAGTGATGCATTGATTACGTTCGTTAAAATCTATGACATCACTACATACACGGGCATAACGAACGAGTTGGGATATATACACACCGTATGATGGAGCCAAAGGAACATCGCCGTCTAAAAAAAGAAATTTAACAATAGGGAATGAAAAATTGTCTCTTTTGTCGTAAATTTTCGTATGGAGTTTTCCTTTAGAGATTGAAATGTCCAAATCCAGAAAAGGACAACTACTGCTGTTTATGTTAGATTTAGTTAAAGTAAGTTCTGTTGGGTAAATTTCGGTAGTATATTTAGAGAACTCTGGATTATTTAACGAAAAAACATCATCTAGATAACGGAAGGTATTGTTGAATGTATCAACCAAATGTAACAATGATGTGTCTTTACTGAGTTTGGTCATAAACTGAGATTCATAGCAATACAGGAATAAATCTGCTATTAAAGGGGCGCAGTTAGTGCCCATAGGAATACCTACTACTTGTCGATACACTTTATCGCCGAAACGTACATATATATTGTCCAGGAGAAAATTTAAAGCTTCAATCATATCTTCACATTTCCAGTAAGTGTATCTAGCATACTTTCCTTTTTCGTTACAGAAAAAGGCTTTAAACGAGTTACAGCAAATAAATTTGTAATGAGATTTTCAAAAGACCATTTAATTAAATATGAAAACTTTTTCTTGATAAGATTGTGTGGAAGTGTAGTACAGAGAGTAGAAAAATCATAACTGTCAACAGAATTAAAAGGACCATCAAAAGCATGTATTTTATCTAAAACCTCTAAAGAATTTTGAACACTCCAAAATAATTAATACCATTATTTTCATAAGCTTTATTACAAAAGTTAATAACAAGTTCTTTGATAGTAGTAAGGGCGGTAGTTAGAAGAACTGATAGATTGGTAGTAGAACACTTACTAGATGCGGAGATGAAACGGAATTTAAATGGTTTTTTGTGCAATTTAGGTAACCAGTACATAGTAGGGACTTTCAAATGTTCGGAAGAGGCTTCAAGCTGGGTAGTGACAGTGATATGCTTGTTTACAATTTGACTCTCTGTGGAGCGTACGGACCTGAATGTAGATGAATTTGTAATTTCGTTTTGGAGAACTTCCGTGTAGTATATGCGTCACACCACCACTACACTATTTGCTGCTTTGTCTGCCAGTACAAACACAAACCGCTTTGCGAGTACTTGGAGTTTATTTTTCATTCTGGAAATGGGAATATCATGGATCCTATTACTAATTTCAGAATTTTCAAAATGAGATATATGAATATTAACAGTATTCATAATTTTATTCAAATAACTGTCTAGAGATTTTTTATCAGATTTTTCACGTTTACACCAATTTTTACAGTAGACAGACAGAGCGTCTTTAATGACCTGACGACACTGTTTCCAATCTATTTTAGATGGAGGACGATATTTCGGTCCTTTCTTAAGAAAAGTTATGACCTCACGGTCTTCGACGATGTTGAGGTCTCCTGCAAGGACATGACCATAGGGAACATATCTAAAACTAGATGTTTCACAATCTCAAGTGGAAGGAACATTATTTACTATATTGACGTCTGATGTAACTGACGTATAATTAAAAATCAAACTTCTGCTGTTTTTTTTTAATAAGAATACGAAATAATAGGTGGTTCTATATTATCAAAATATGGAGGTATTTGGCTTTGGATGGTAGAGTCATTGAATATACTAGATAAGTTAATAAAATCAATACCTCTATTTATATATTTTAATTTAAGAAAATGCCGTTTATGATTTTCAGGTTTATCGATACTAGGAAATAGCCTGTGATGACAAAAGGCTGTAATAATACGGGTGTATTCATACATTGGGCTAAAAAAAGAAATTGTATCACACTCCAGAAAAATAGCATATAATTTACTTATTGGTATCTGACCCAGTTTCCATAATACTTGATGTCTGCCATTATTTTTTTTATTATAGATAACAGATCAGCAAGTGTATAATTTATACGATGTTTAATACGTTGATTACGGTTTTTGCGTTTGCCATGAGACCTTTCATTTCTAAGTCGTTTATCGACAATATTAATGACATCGATTGAAGTTTTAGTTATGTCCTAATATTTTGTCATTAAGACCGAGAGGATAAGCTGTTTGAAGTCTTTTTATCCAAAAAAAATTCGTGAATTTCACGTGATTTTTCAAATTGCTTGTGTGATTCTCCTGGTTGTTTCTGAACGGTTTCAAGTGGTTGGAATTTAATAAATTTCAGATTGTGATTATGCTTATCTAAATGTTGATATATCAAACTTTTGAATTTTTAGGTCTCTGAAAGCGTAAAGGTGTTCTTGATTTCTTTTGTAATACGCCGTCCCCGTCTGTCCCACATATTGAATACCACACTTAGGTTGGGTTCAAGTTACCACATATATAAGGTTTTGAGTTTTTCAGGTAATGTCACAGGAAAAGGAGAGCGAAAAAGCTCTCCGTTCACTGTTGACCGTACAGTATTATGTGAAATGAATGTTTGACAAAGTTATTGATGTCTGGAAAACTTTAACCTTTGACTTTATCTTAATAAAATGTAACCTCCAAAAAAAACCAGTAAAATAGTGAAAATGAAAAAAAAACTTTCAAAATGTTTGCTCTGTCTAAGTTTCATACAGTTCCATATAGGTTTGACAAAGTTATTGATGCTAAAAAAAAAAAAGACGAACCACAGACTGATCCTAAATGTTCACACCACCGCCAAGGGAATGTAGGAATGCTATGTCTTGGTTTCGTGACAAAATGTAACAGGCCTGACAAAAATGAGTGGATGGGATCTCACAATTTACTGCAACATGTAGCTTGAAATTTAGAATGCAGCTGTAAAATCCTACCAATTATCTCTGATCAGAAATGACAACTATTCAAAATGACCAAAACAAAAAATAGAAATATAAAAATACTGATAATATTTCAAGGTGATTGGAATGTGACAGGTTACACAGGAGAAAGGTGGTTCAATAACTCAACTATACTATACTTAGGCAACAATGGCAACAATTAAAGCAAATTCAACTCCTATGATAGGTAACCTTGTTTAAAATTGGACATCATCACTATATACAACAATTGCCAAAGGAACAAGCAAGAAATGCCACTGCTTGCCAGCAAAGACTTTAGCACAAGGGACAATACATACTTTCTGCTTGTGTTGTTTTATGGTAAAACAAATAAGAAATATAAAATATATTTTTTTGGTTTGTTTTGTTGTTTGACTGCTGTCTCAGCATGCATCTTTCATTAATACCAAATGAATTCATCATCTATATGGACATTTTGGGCACCAAAACAAAGGGAGATTGTTGCCCTTTTTTATAAATGCAACAATAAATTAAAAACAAACTAGAAATTCATTTCATTGGAAATCCACAAGGATTAACATTTTATTATTATCTAAACATAAAACATTTTATGAAGATCACATATAAATGATCACACAGCCTTTAGGACTCACTGATCACATGACCCATCATGGATCACCGGTCATGTGACCCACCATAGATCACATATCACATGACCTTCAGGCTCACTAACATAATTTTATAAAATCTATCAAACAAATTTATCAATGTAAAATTACACATAGGTGTTTCTGTTCAAAAAGTGCATTATAATCTTATACAAAACTGGCTTCCAACATCCACTCTTGGTGAGAAATACAAAACTTACTGATATATGTACAAAGAAGTATTCCAAAACTAACATGCATTTCCATGAAATAACTATCTGGATTATTGAAAATGTATCTTTAATCAATATCAAGGTTAACATTTTGTAAATATTCAAACAGAGAAAACAGTCATGTGCCATTTAATTTTTGGACTGATTGGTCACTTAAATAGTACCACTGATTTGTTATTTTTAACCAACATATTTTGGTGACATTTTCACGTCAGGGAATAAAAAATTAACCTGTAGATTTTTTTACACAGAAGTCAATTTACTGGTGTTATATTATGGAGGTTTATACTTTAACATAGATATCTTTTTCTGTACTTTAATTATTTTTTGATGAACAAAGACAGTGTAATACAATAAAAAAGAAAAAGTTTTGAACATCCTCTATGTGACAAAAACTATCTTTTGTAAAATGTAAGAATATGGTCACTGTGTACTGTAAAGTGATCAATTTTCATGAGAGGTTTTATTCCCGCTAGTTTTTTGCCGTTAAGATAAAAATGCGAAATTATCCCATTGCGAAAATTTGATCTTAAACGCAAATGAAAAATCAAAGACAAGAAAAATGCATATATAAAACTTGCTACTGGGTTTTGCCTTTGAAATAGCGAAATTAGAACTCTGTGAATATAAACTATATTACGGTATATTAGATTCATAACTGGAATCAATTTTGGAATGTGTGTTTCAAAGGATGGTCAAAGGTTATTATAATCATTATGGGATACTTTTAATGTCAACATATTTTATCTTTCCAAAGGGAAACATACAAGTGAACAGGATAATTGTGGTCAATTAAAGTTAAATTTAAAGGTATGGAACGATTTTCTGAACTTTTAAAGATTTGTTATGATATATTGTCTGATGATTTTTTTCTACTTAGGGAAATAAAAACATATCAA
The DNA here is from genome assembly GCA_017311375.1 of Mytilus coruscus. Taxonomy (NCBI): domain Eukaryota; kingdom Metazoa; phylum Mollusca; class Bivalvia; order Mytilida; family Mytilidae; genus Mytilus; species Mytilus coruscus. Next base: position 64,157,500 of record CM029607.1, read on the forward strand.
ATTAAATTAATAAATTTATTCATAAAATATTGCATCAAGTTCAACAGTCATATGTCCTAATGCCTTACGATTTGGATTATTACTTTGTATAATGGTGAACAGTTTCAAATTTTCACACAAGGCATTAATTTGGGAAGAGTTATAATTTTGGATTATTGGAAATATCCTTGATGTTTGAAAGTGAACTATTAATGGTTGATTTACTAATTCTACACCTTCCATCTTGTTGTGTACTGACCAGTTAAAGGTGAAGTAATACTAAACTGATACTTCCTCATTTTAAATATTCTGAGGTGGCATAGAATATGGACTATGTGTTAGTATTATATTGGGAGTGAATTTCATTTGATTTTTAAATGTACTAATATCAAAATATTGTTGATTTAAGGGAAAAGTTTCCACTACAACTACAATATATTGATTCCTTATAAAAAAAAATTGAAATTCTTTAATCAATATGTAATGTTCAACTGTATAAACCATTTTATGTATTTATAAAACAAGAATGTGTCCCCAGTACACGGATGCCCCATCCGCACTATCATTTTCTATGTTCAGTGGACCGTGAAAATGGGGGAAAATCTCTAATTTGGCATTAAAATTAGAAAGATCATATCATAGGGAACATGTATTCTAAGTTTCAAGTTGATTGGACTTCAACTTCATCAAAAACTACCTCGACCAAAAACTTTAACCTGAAGCGGGACGAACGGACGAAGAGAACGAACTAACGAATGAACGTTCAGACGGACGCACAGACCAGAAAACATAATGCCCATAAATAGGGCATAAAAATTGTCAATATGTTTTAAATGTAGAAATAGTATATATTTTATTGTTATTTCTACATGTATTTATGTTATTGTTATAGCATATTATTTCATCATGTTTATATAATGCTGTTAATTATGACCTCTCTCATGTTATACAATTATCAGTGTCTGAGTTTAAAAAAATCTTCAATCTTGAGGGAAAAAAATCTCAAAATATAATATAATAATAAAGTCTGAATGAACCTATATACAATTACTTCTGATACACAGCAACAAATGGTGAACTTTTTCTTATATAAAATTTGAGTTTAATATACTCTAAAAATCAACAAAACAAAATAACCAGAGAGATAGTACTATGTATATGTAGTATAAGTATAGCACTATATAGATAACTTTAACATAGAAAATTGCAAAACATTTAAACCAGAGAAAACCATCACAATTTGACTCCTTTCATAAATCAAAATAGATATCCAGTTTTTACCCTAAGACAACCAGATTACGACTTAAGGTGGATAAGACTAGGTTAAATATCATTGATGTTTTAATATTAAGTTCAATTGTGTATTAAGCTGTTCCATTAAAAACATGTGAGACCTAGGTAAGGCAGTTTGAAATTATCAATTGGTGGGTGACAAGTACATGTACAGTGAAATGAAAGAGTTTTAAATTTGCCTCTATTGGTGGTGACATGCAATGCATTTAAATAATTTTGTTGTGTATCAAATGTAACAGTCAAGTGAGCCTTATCAAAACTGCATTTTTATGTTCATCAATTAAAATTTTAATAAAATCGTCCTAAACAATTTTCAAGTTAATTTTTTTTCTGATCACCAATTAAATGTTAAGTTACCTTATTGGGTTAATGCCAAGCATAAACAAAAACATGAAGAAAGAAATAGCTTAATGTCAAAAGTTAAAAATGTTTTTATGACATAAGCAAAGCAAATTAGCAAACACATGACAGTATTGTTTTATTCACCTTACCAAACAATAGATTTAAAGGTAAACTGATGTGTGTATATTAATATATATAATTACAGGTAAACAGGAAGTAAAATTAGGAAAATATAAACTTATTAATAGATTTACTAAAAACTGTGGATTCTTTTAAAGACAAATATATACTTATTACATGAAATTCTAAAATTCATTTGCAAATTTTACCAGCTTACCTTGACAATAAAGAAGAATCTTCATTCTCAAAGCAAGACAGAAAAAGTTTCTGGTTCCAAAAATTAGAAAAAAATAATATTTGTGTATTACTTAAAAAAAATAAGATGTGGTATAACTGCCAATGACACAACTCTCCACCAGAGACCAAATGACATAGAAGTTAACAACTATAATCTACTTTCAAAACAAAAACATTGTATTATAATACAAGTATTATAGGGTGTACAAGTCATTCAAAAGATGCAGACCAAAGAAAGATAACCCTAAAAAAATAAGTAATTATAACTACAATATTTTCTTGTAAAACCTGAAATCTAATCAACTTACATTTCTGAATGCCTCAAGTATCATATTTAAATGTATGTAGATAGTGTGGGAAGACAGTCATTTATACAATAATAAGTATACACAAAAATACAGCTTAGTTCTCAGGCCGTTTCCTTTAAAGAAAGTTTACTTTTAATATCTACTTTTTTACAGGAAAGGTACAGCATTCATTTTGAAAAACTTCAATGCATTTAAATAAATGAAAATAAAAGGATTAATAAAGAAATAGCACTTCTAATTTGACAAAAAAAGATTATATATGCAAACGCTTGCATTTATACAATTTTCCACAAATTACTTTTTTAGGTAATACATGTAATGACAAAGATAGATTATTACTAATTCAGTAAGAAAACATGACCAAAACCAAAGTAAGTAGGTTCCCTGTCCGACTGATATGTATACAGACATCTTTCCAAATCAAACTAACAAAAGAATGTTTAGAAATCAGATTGTTAATTTCATTTTTCTAGTACCATATACACCTAGACTTCATTGTTACACATTAAATAGTCATAAATGTTTCAATAGCTGTTATTTCATCAATGACTGTATTGTATTTATAATATGAAATATGCTTATATATCTAGACTTCATTGTTACACTTTAAACAGTCATATATGTTTCAAGAGCTGTAATTTCATTCAATGACTATTTTGTATTTTGTATTTATAGAAAAAATGTAAGTGAACCAACACCTGAAGTGGTGATTGTGTGGTAGGGTAAAAACGAGTGGATACCGCTAGGTATTCACAGTCATCTTGAAAAAAATGAATACGTCGACAATAAAGACAACAACACTCAAGTTTTTACCGCAAAGTATCTGTTTATTTAGTCGCTTGTTGGCGAAACATGTCGACCAAATAAACAGATACTTTGCGGTGAAAACTTGAGTGTTGTTGTCTTTATTGTCGACATTTTGTATTTAGAATATGACATCTGTTTATATAACTAGACTTTAAGTGCTACAATTGTTTCAACTGACTTAGAATTGACATAAATATGAGTAAAAGAAGATGGGGTATACACCTGTGTGACAGCAACACAAACATCGACCCAAAGACATCTAGAGGTCAACATACTGTCCTTGACTATAGACAAGTCCCTATACAATATATAAAGCTCTTAATCAACTAGTGTCTAAAAACTGTCAATAAATAAAACAAAGATCAGCCATTAACAATTAAACACGTAAAATAGATTATTGTATGAAAGCTGTTATATTAAAACTGCACGGAAAAAAATATATTGGTTTGTTTTTATTTTGTTACATCTATCATTTGTAGATATGTGTAAGGTGGTAAACGGACAGAAAGTCACAGGACAAAAAGTCACAGGACAGAAAGTCACAAATTTGATAGGACAAAAAGTCACAGGACAAAAAGTCACAAATAATTTGTATACAATTGTTTGAATATTTAAGAGAAAGATCTTGAAATATTTACTTTTTATAACATATATTCATTTTACAGTTTAGGAAATAGCTCATTAGACTAGATAAATGAAGATTTATTAAATTTTAATCATGCAAAGGATATATTTCTTGGCACCATGAAGCCGTTTAAGTACCAAGCCACTTTGACATTTTGTTTTCTTAACAATTATTTGATCATTATTGATATTTTTTTTAAATTTTGTTGACAAAGTAGCTTTATATACAAAAGTTCAAGAAAAATACAAAATGTTTTATTAAAAATAAGTGTTTTCTTGTTGAAAGAAAAATAATCTCAAAACTGAATTGTGACTTTTTGTCCTGTGACTTTTTGGCCGTGACTTTTTGTCTGTGACTTTTTTGTCTGTGACTTTTTGTCCTGTGACTTTCTGTCCTACATTCATGTAAGGCATGTCAAATTTAATAATAATATTTAAAACTGTTCATATTAAAAATTAAACTTTATCATAAATCTGAGAAATAAATTAAATTTCTAGATTTTGGATTACTCAATATGCAACTTTTAATTCAAAATAAAGTCACATGTTTGAGTAAGAAGAGAAAGTTGGAATATGTTAAAACAACAACTCAGCATTCAACAGCCTTTAGAAACTTCTAAATAATTGTGCGGTTTTAGGGGAAGGGGTGGAATGTCAAGGGACTTAAATATTATTTCTCAGAGCCATTTATAGTATTTATTCTAAATCATGAAAAGTATGCCTTGACATTTTTTTAGTAGTAACAATAATTCAATCTAAATATTTTTTCCATACCCCTACTTTTTTGTACATGAAGATTAAAGTAAAGAGCCACTTTAGAATCTTTTCCAGCCAACTTTTCTATCACATTCTATAATTTCATTAAAAGACAAAAGAATATTAATTAGTAAGTTAACATGAAATTTACTGTTTTAGTTAGAACAAAACATGTCCAAGCCCATTCCAATGAAAAAAGGTCTTACACAACTTTCATTTGACCTGAGACTTGGAACAAATTTCATCCCATATATTTTTTAAATCCTTTATTAAGCTTGATCAATGTCTAAACACTATTCTTTCACAAATGTTACAACAATACATATTTGAAATGACCTTACAAATAGAAATGTTGACCTTCAGATGTTTGCTTCATTTACATGTCATTGGGTTGCTATAGCTTTGAGTTGTACCTCTAATCTGCTGTTACTCATTAAAAAGGAAAACAGAGTAAAAAGACAAAAAATGTATAATAGTTAATAAGCATATAATTTTTTATTTTCTTGCATCATATATTTTAAGATATGGTCAACATTGTAAGAGACAGAAAAATAAGCATATAATTTTTTATTTTCTTACATCATATATTTTAAGATATGGTCAACATTGTAAGAGACAGAAATGGAAATTATATGTGTAATTTTATGCATTTCTAAACATTAACAGTACTAAACTGGTGACTTATCTCAAATATTAAGAAAAACACTCGCATTTATTTTTCAACAAGTTTTTTTTACACAATTAAAACATGTATGTTTTAAACCTTCATACAAACAGTGATATATCGTGCTGCCTTCAAGCATTCATACAAGGTTATGGTTGCATTCATTCTGCCATTTATGTCAGGTATAGCCCACCATACATTAAGTCACATTCTGCCAATCTTGTCCCTGTCAAGCTATCATACAGATCTCTACTTCAGAGGTAGTGGTCCTCAGGCTTTATGATGATGACAAGACAAACTATTATCATGGTAATACTTTAAAATATCTTCAAACTGTTTTATGTAAGTGTAAGTTTCTACTAAGTACTGATCGCACATCGTGACAAAATCGTAAAGCATCTAACATCGGTAGTAAACATAGTAGTGATATGTCTGTTGGTTCACTGAACCATGACTTTATAGGAATAGCGTTATCTGGAAAGATAGTACAAAGGCAATGAATAAGCTGTTGGTTCACAGAACAATAATTTTATACGATAATGCTATTTGAAAAGATAGTAAAAATGCCATGAATAATCAATTGGTTCACTGAACCACGACTTTATAAGAATAACATTATCTGGAAAGATAGTATAAGTGCCATGAATAATCAGTTTGTTAACTCAACCATGACATAATAGATTAGTGTTATCTGGTTAGATAATAAAAATGCCATGAATAATCTGTTGGTTCACTGAACAATGTTCTCATAGGAAGTGTTATTAGAAAAGATATTAAACAAAGCCTTGATGAATTAGATAGTTCACTGAACCAGGAATCTTTAGGAAAAGCATTACTTGTAAAAAGACTGAAACAGAAACAATGAATCAAAAAGTAAAATCACAAAATACTGAACTCCGAGGAAAATTCAAAAGGAAATCCTCAATCAAATGGCAAAATCAAAAGTTCAAACACATCAAACGAATGGATAACAACTGTCATATTCCTGACTTGGTACAGGCATTTTCTTATGTAGAAAATGGTGGACTGAACCTGGTTTTATGGCTAGCCAAACCTCTCACTTGTATGACAGTCGATCAAATTCCATTATATTGACAACGATGCGTGAACAAAACAAACAGACACAATTGGTAAAATGTCAAAATAGGGTTACAGCAGTCAACATTATGTTATCATCTTAATCACTATAAAACAAACAAATGTTATGAAGAAGCAAAGAACTACAATATCTGATCATTTATAAACCATTTAACGGAGTTCATACATATCTTTTTATTTCTTTGTCTATCAGTTCATTACAACTTACTTATTTTCCATATTTTATTTCATACTTTAACTTTCACATCCTATTTTTAGTAATTTTAACCATAACTGTTCATGTGATGGCTTTAGATACCAAAATACATAAAAGGACTTTGGTAAACATCAGAATTCCCAAACATACTTCAGAAATGGCATTTTATTATATATATATATATATATATTTAAAACATATGCAGTTGACAGGTCAGTTTAAAGAATTTACCCTTACATGTATATATTAGAGAAGTTGCAAAGATGCGGAATGATTTACTGTCAGAATATTTTGTTAGTTTGTCCATTTTAATTGACTGGTCAAATCAAAACTTCCCAGGAGAATCACTGATCATGAAAGGAAAATGTTCAAATAATCTTATCTTATATTCAGTGCAGACAAATAAATAATTAATATAAAACATATAATTTTTTTTCCATTTCTGTAGATCGTATATTACTGATTTTGACCTTCTTACACTCTAAATCTCAATATTCACTGAAATTATGACAATTAATCAATATGGCAATAATACATTGTTAATCGTGTAACTTTGTAATAAAAAAACATGAAGTAATGTGAAAACTTGTTAATATCAATAATACCTGGATAATTTTTATAAGCCACCGGTGAATTATCTAATATAAATATACTAGAGAGATCTTTACATATTTCTGTTAACTGCTTAGTGTAACTTCCCTGCATTAACTGACAGTGCTGAAAAAAAAAATCATTAATTATAAAGACTATTATTTTTAAAATTCAATTATGTAGGTACTTCTTTGTTGTAATGTTCAAACACTCTCTACACAAATCATTGTAAACATAATTTCATTTATTTTCTGATTATACACAAATTATCTCCCTTTATCTAGATTTTCCTGGTTTTCTCTTAACTCAACTAGATAAAAGCCAATTTTTAACTTTATCTATTTTTCTGTTTTTTTTTTATTATTTCAGCTTTTATCCTGAAAGTGAATACTGGGACATTATTTTTCTTGATAAAAATAAATCAGTTGGTTTTATTGAGCCGACCAGTCTTCCCTCTTACTCCTAAATAATCCATGGTGAGGGAGAAGCATCAAATTATCATTTCGTAGTCTTTGGTTTGACCTAGCCAAGTATCAAACTAACAACCTCCTACACTAAACATAAACACACTGCCACAAGACAATAAAACCTGGTTTGAATAAAAGCTTTGGAGAAAACGTCAATGAGCTAGCAACCAATAAACAAAAAACAAATGACTTAAGGACATAGTGAAAACTAAAGATGTATTCTAAATATCTGCATGCACTTTGTTGAAAATATCTGTAAAATTGTGTGGAATCTAGATCCAGTATATTTTTTTGTTAAGCCATCACTACTTGCCTGCCTATAATATCTTCTTTTTAATATACCCCTATTATTGTCCAGTTTATCCGTCACTACTTGCCTGCCTATAATATCTTCTTTTTAATATACCCCTATTATTGTCCAGTTTATCCGTCACTACTTGCCTGCCTATAATATCTTCTTTTTAATATACCCCTATTATTGTCCAGTTTATCCGTCACTACTTGCCTGCCTATAATATCTTCTTTTAATATACCCTATTATTGTCCAGTTTATCCGTCACTACTTGCCTGCCTATAATATCTTCTTTTAATATACCCTATTATTGTCCAGTTTATCCGTCACTACTTGCCTGCCTATAATATCTTCTTTTAATATACCCTATTATTGTCCAGTTTATCCGTCACTACTTGCCTGCCTATAATATCTTCTTTTTAATATACCCCTATTATTGTCCAGTTTATCCGCAACAGCAGCTCCATATATTTCCATACTAGCTGTAAATACCACTAAATCATACCACTGGCTAACCTATAAAGCAGGAGTATATTATGTTATTCAATATAAATCTGCAATTCTTGAATAAAAGACAGGGAAAATATTCTAATAGTAAAAGCTATTGTGTCAACCTTATAGTGATAAGTGGAGCACTGCAAAATATGGTGATTGGCTGAATTTGAACACACTCTAAGTTAACACTTTTCACATAAAACCTAACATGCCTAACAGCAATGAACAGAATGGAGCAATAAAAGATCAAGATTTATTTTCCACTAAATCACTTCTTGTGTACTATTGCTAAATTACATGAAAATTTTAAGATGACAAACAGCATTTTTACAGTTGCAACCCTCTGCCCTACATTTATTGTCCAGGGCTCACACTACTTCAGAATCATAGGGAGAAGTGACTTCTCTTTTTGAAACTGATAGGGAGAAGTGGTGAGATTTGAAAGAGAAGTGCTGCGCTCGCTCGCGGCGCTACAATGTTTGGTTTTTATTATAATATAAAGGGCTTTTTTTTTATATTGTTCAATTCATACCTGAGTATACAATTAAAGTAACAGTGCAAATTCAAATTTGTTAAAGTTTATCATATCTAGTTGCACAATTATATTAGTCCTCTTGTCAGAAACTACCAAATAAATATCTAGCACTAATAAAAAATTGCTTCGCTGAGCGCAGCTGGATACGACGGCAGATGTCCAACCCTGAAAAGTTGTGGCCAAAATGGACACATTATTTGCGCTTGATACAGGTTTGAATTTGGATTGTAATTAAATATTTGACACATAATAGGTTTCTGACACAGAATAAGTGTAGTCACACTTAAAATTGGTTATATGATTTGAATTTATATTAAATTTTTTGCTTTTGTACAATACACTATGCTGTTGCGATTGCCCCCCCTCAAAAATTAATCTCAATTCAAATTTCTAATGGAGTTTGCAACCATAACTACTCATTTAAATACATCATAAAATATTAATATATAAAATGACATACAGTCATGGTTAAAATTAATTAATTAATATTAATTAATAGTAACTTCTAAAAAAAATTTACAGCTTATCATCTCAAGACAATCATCATTTCTTATACATAATTTACAAGCAGTGTAAGGAGGTAATCAAACATATATACAACAGTATTCTTTAAATGGATCGGATTACCTCCCTTACACTGCTTTTAAATTGTCTAAATTGTCCTTTAACCATAAAAACCCTTGTTTTTCCCCCTTTTTTGCCCCTAATTGCTAAATGGTTTGAGCCATAACCCCCCATAACCATCCCTTTGTTGTATGGAAACTTGTGGTATAATTTCAGAGAGATTCATACACTTAAACACGAATTATTGTGAGGAAACTGCAAAAATGCTTATTTGGGCCCCTTTTTTGTCCCCTAATTCCTAAACCTTTGGGACCATAACCCCATAATCAATCCCAACCTTCCTTTTGTGGTTATAAACCTTGTGTTAAAATTTTATTGATTTCTATTTACTTATACTAAAATTATTATCCGGAAACCATATGTGTTTCGGACAACGTGATACCAATATACACTCAAAAAATTTTTAATTTTTGCGGTTGTATTAAAATAACTTTTTTTTACATGTTTTATATCAAAAGGGAAAAGAAAGTTGTTATATCAATTAAAATTCAATTAAAAAACTACTCTGTTAGCATGTTTATGAAATTCAGTGTTTCTCATTGAAAAGATATATAAATTTAACAAAGCTGGGACATAATATAATGATAATAGTATAATAGTCCCAGAGTTGAGCAACTTTAATTAATAAATTGAAACAATGCATATACATTGAAATATATACATTAATCAAGTAGATCAAGTATGTAAATGCATGTGGAATGCGTAATTTTTCCTTTTGGGATCAATATTATTCTGTCAGCTGTGCCATTCATGCGTCCGTAGTCAGTCATTATTGTAAGAATCCAGATTTAGTTCATAGCTGGTCCGTTTCCGATGAATCCCGACTCTGATCCGTAATTCGTACAAATATTTCAATTCTATTATTCAATATTCTACTCTGTAACCAAAGGTGTGCCTTTGAAAAGCAGGATTTTCACACAAGACAAGACAAGACAATGGCGGATGAAGAAAACTTACAAAAATAAACGATGTTTGAGACACTATTTGGAAAGGAATATGACGTTTTTAATGCAATAAATGGATTACAAATTTACTTAAGGCAACTTTCATCACGTTCTAATGAAGTAACAAACAGGGATGGGGTAATCGTAATCGATTGTAATTGATTACATTTTTCCATTACATGTAATCGTAATTTAATCGATTACAGCAAAAATTATGATGTAATCATCGATCACTTTTCGATTACATTTTGATTACTTTAGTAAAAATGTTTAATGAAATAAAACCAATTTTAAATGAAAATATGTATGTATTAATTCATCACTTTATAGTACAGATAAAATAGAATGTATTAATATGACTTAAGAGTTTATCAACTGTCTTAATTCTATCTATTGTACATGTCTCAAGCTGCATTCTGATCAACCAGATCTCCTACCAAATTTTACTGTATATCTAGCTTTTGAAACAAATGACTTTACTTGCTTGTCAATAATTTAAGACCTTTTATATTAAGATAAGAAAATAGATTTGAAATAAGAAAATAAATCTAAAATAAGAAATTAGTCTTAATTTAAGTTCTGTACTACATTAAAGTAGTAAGCTTATTTGTATTAAAATTCCTAAAAGCATAATTTTCAATAAGAGTTGGACTATTAGCTTAGAATAGATAAACAGTTGATTCGTCGAAATAAGATGATCACAGGCACTTGTCTCAGAATTATTTTTTCTATATACCTTAATATAACGAGTTACATGTACCTTGTGTTATATTAAGGTATATATAAAAAAAAAATCTGAGACAAGTGCCTGTGGTTATGATATAAAAATTAAGAAAGTGCACAAAATTCTTTTGACAATCAACCAAAGGCTATGTATTGAAATTCTTTTTCAGAAATAGATAAATGTATCCCATTTTGAAACTTAAAATATATATTGTTTATAATTGGAATAGAGAATAAAAATTCTAAACAAATTTCTTGTCTTTACTAATCAGATAATTAAAGACTTCTAATCAATAAGATGCAGCCTTTGTTTTGATTTCAATTATGTCTAATTAAGAAGTAGATTTTCATTATTTTGCCCCCAGGTTATAAACTGTACTCCATTAGCAGTTTTATTACCTGTAATTAGGGAGGTTATCCAAACAAAAGGATTAATTCATGCCTGTAATTATAAATTTCCATCTTTAAAATTAGCAGAACTAATTAATTATTCAACTTTATATTTTTTTTTCAGAGGAAACTCTCTAACATTGTAATGAACTGTATTAAAATATACCTGTGTATAATGAGTAAAAACAAAAAACCTAAAATATAAAGAAGTGATTGATGGAATGCAATGTCACTGCAAGAACTTTATTACCACTCATTCATCATGTTAATGTTGAAAACCAAAATTTCAAGAATTTTGAACATTTCTGATCCTCAGTAAGAGCTTCCATCTTGAAAACAACTGTCAACATAAAATTTGCCAACAATGCTTGAAATACTGTTTTTGGTAAAGTTCTAAACTTCCCAATATATACTTTGAGCAACATAATCAGTCAGGGACTTATTGAAATAAGTGATTTTAAATCACTTATTTAAGTAGCAAATTCAAGTTTTGTCAGAAGTTGTGATTTTGAAGTTTTACAAAAATTTAAACACATAGGTTTAGATTATATCTTTTCATTAGTAAAATTGAAAAAATGAACTTTTGCTTCTTTTAAGCAGCAAGGTTTATGCCTTTGATGCAATCATTTAGCTGCAAATTCTATTTTAGTTGAAATAAATGTGGATTGTGTCCACATGTGTCCACAGATGATGCCCCGCTTGCATATCATATAGTTATAAAGGGACATAACTGAAGAACGGTAAAAGTGACACTACCCAAATTTGAACTTGATCTGAGTTTTGTGGTAATAAGCATTGTGTGTAAGTCTCATAACATTTGGTTGAGGCTAACTTAAGTAGAGAACAGAAACTAAAAATTCAGCAATTTTTCTATTTGAAAATATGCATAACTCTAGAACGGTTGTGTATAAGTTTTATAACATTTGGTTGAGACAAACTAAAGTTAGAGAACGGAAACGAAAAATTCAGCAATTTTTATGTTTATAAAGGGACATAACTCAAGAATGGTAAAAGTGTCGCCACCAAATTTCGTACTTAATCTGTATTATGTAGTAATAAGCATTGTGTATAAGTTTCATAACATTTGGTTGAGGCAAACTAAAGTTAGAAAACGGAAGCAAAAAATTAAACTGAGTTTTGTGGTAAAAAGCATTATATATACATTTCATTACATTAGGCCACACCAATTTGATTTATAGTTCTTTGGACAAAAGCTCCAAAAAATATGGGGTGAGCAAGCTGATTTGATTGTAAAAAATTCTTGAAAATGAGTTTTGTTGAGGCGGATGCTCTACAAGTGGAGCGAGCGGTATAATTTTTTTTTAAATTGTGCAATTTAGAAATTTATGTACATGTTAAAACTGGGTAACTTCAAAGAAAAAGGAGGAGAAACATGCTCTTATGCATATAAATTGATGTATTTGTGCCTGTAGTACAGTCTTTACCATACCCATCTTTCTGGTTCACTTTGTTTTAGTATAATTTTGATTATTTTCGTCAAATAAGCTTTAACTGCGTGAATTTTTATTTAAATTCACATATGTGTATATATTAAGGAGGCAAAGCGGACAAAGTTTAGTGAGAGGAATTATGTTAGTTAGGTAAATATATTGTATTGAATAAAATTAATTAAAATATGTGTATATATTCAAAAAAATATGCATTTGAAAATTAAATATCTTTGATACAGTTGTTTTCATATATAGTAGCGATTGTTTATTGAAAAATTAAATATCTTTGATACAGTTGTTTTCATATATAGTAGCGATTGTTTATTGGCTGCTTAGCATCTAGTTGGAACTATTTATCCATAATAGGATCAACATAATGAGTGAGGTGAATATTTCAACAACATCCTGAGTAAAATAGTTATATTGCTATGCATGTAGATCTCAGTGTAATGAAACGTTCCTTAAAATAGAACTTTATTACCACTCATTCATCATGTTAATGTTGAAAACCAAAATTTCAAGAATTTTTGAACATTTCTGATCCTCAGTAAGAGCTTCCATCTTGAAAACAACTGTCAACATAAAATTTGCCAACAATGCTTGAAATACTGTTTTTGGTAAAGTTCTAAACTTCCCCAATATATACTTTGAGCAACATAATCAGTCAGGGGACTTATTGAAATAAGTGATTTTTAAATCACTTATTTAAGTAGCAAATTCGAAGTTTTGTCACAAGTTGTGATTTTGAAGTTTTACAAAAATTTTAAACACATAGGTTTAGATTATATCTTTTCATTAGTAAAATTGAAAAAAATGAACTTTTTGCTTCTTTTAAGCAGCAAGGTTTATGCCTTTGATGCAATCATTTAGCTGCAAATTCTATTTTAGTTGAAATAAATGTGGATTGTGTCCACATGTGGACACAGATGATGCCCCCGCTTGCATATCATATAGTTATAAAGGGACATAACTGAAGAACGGTAAAAGTGACGCTACCCAAATTTGAACTTGATCTGAGTTTTGTGGTAATAAGCATTGTGTGTAAGTCTCATAACATTTGGTTGAGGCTAACTTAAGTAGAGAACAGAAACTAAAAATTCAGCAATTTTTCTATTTGAAAATATGCATAACTCTAGAACGGTTGTGTATAAGTTTTATAACATTTGGTTGAGACAAACTAAAGTTAGAGAACGGAAGCGAAAAATTCAGCAATTTTTATGTTTATAAAGGGACATAACTCAAGAATGGTAAAAGTGTCGCCACCAAATTTCGTACTTAATCTGTATTATGTAGTAATAAGCATTGTGTATAAGTTTCATAACATTTGGTTGAGGCAAACTAAAGTTAGAAAACGGAAGCAAAAAATTAAACTGAGTTTTGTGGTAAAAAGCATTATATATACATTTCATTACATTAGGCCACACCAATTTGATTTATAGTTCTTTGGACAAAAGCTCCAAAAATATGGGCGAGCAAGCTGACTTAAAATACATTAAGTCCTTAAACCACATTCACATGTATTATTCTTATTTGGCAAAATACTTTTCCTTTTGCCCTGAAACCTGAAGTGAAATGTATCTCAAACTGGAAGTGGTTGTACCAATAATACATGCCTTATTATTATTTGCAGGCCAACACCACTTTGGTCTCGAATATTGGAACTCTTAAAATTGTCCATTACAAAATAGTTCTGAGTGCATGTCAATAGACTAACAAGGGGATATGGTTTTTCTTCAAAATAAGATTAATATGTCATTTTTTTTAAAATCATTTATATTAATTTCATCCAAGACAGATAGCTCTATCTATGTCTATTGTAGTCCGAGATTACTCTGACGTCCAACAGTTGTTTTGCCTGACAAGCTGGGGTCGTTGGACAACAACACCATATCTTGTCTGGCTAAACAGCCGTTGTACGTCTGATTAATCTAGGACTATGTCTATTGAAACAATAATCGGGAATGACAATGGTTCTAACGAGAACTGTTGTGATCGTGGTCGTCTAACAAAAGATTTTTTATTTTGTCTTCTAGAACAGGCCTCAATATGTAAAACGAAATCCATTTCAAATAACTGTGTGTTTAACAACTACTTGTCCTATGGAATGATCTGACACAACTTCATGTTGGCATCCCGATTTTTGACCTTTTATTAACAAATCGATTTATCACACATGCGTTTGAATCGATTGAAGCAATATATGCACAAGAAAAACGTCTACGAGAAAAAAAAATGTTAAGTATAAACTAATTTTGGAGCGGCATGCGCCCTAAAATTTATGAAGCGGTAATTATTTTTTTTTATTGAAAAGTCAATTTCTCCAAAACAGGAGCGGGAAAATCCAAAGAACTATTAATCTAATTGGTGTGGCCTTAATTTAAAACAAACTCAAGTTAGAGAACAGAAACGAAAAATTCAGCAATTTTTTCATTTGTAAATGGGCATAACTCTAGAACAGTAATCAAAGTGCTTGTGAGCACTGAATGGTAAAGATTGCTTTAATTTATCAGTAGGAAGTAAAATTGAATATTGCATTGTATAAAGCATTGGTTGCAGTTGATTCAACTACCATTATGCACAATGAAAGATGACTCCAATTTTCAAAGAAGACTTTAAAATATTTTTAGAAACGAAGGATAAATATTGCTTTAATTTATCAGAGGAAGGTAAAATTAAACATTGCATTGTATAAAGCATTGATTGTAGTTGATTCAACTATAATCATGGACAAAGAATTTTAAAAATACTTGATATTTAGAAAAAAAATGAAAAATTCAGCAATTTTTTCATTTGTAAAGGGCATAACTCTAGAACAGTAAAAGTGACGGCACCAAAATTCTAACTTGATCTGTATATAGTGGTAATAAGCATTGTGTATAAGATTCATAACTTTTGGTTGAGGCAAACTTAAGTTAGAGAACGGAAACGAAAAATTTAGCAACTTTTCCATTTGTAAAGGGGCACAACTCTAGAACGGTAAAAGTAACGCCACCAAAATTCAAACTTATCTGTATTTAGTGATAATAAGCATTGTGTATAAGATTCATAACATTTGGTTGAATCAGTGATTTAGAAAATCACTCATTTAAGTAAGTCCCCTGACTGATAATTGTGCAGTGTTCTCCCCAGGATTTTTGGATAGCACCAGGGTAACGCGTGTGGACAGTTTGGTGAAAAGATTTATACAATCAGTCGCGTTTCGCTTAGCTATATTACTAGTTACTGCACTTTTTATGTCTCTTGTTTTGTTTTAATACTGTGGTACTGTTTTATGTAGACATTGAGTCAGAAAATTATTGGCAAAATAGAGGTAAATCAATACAGTTTGTATACTTTAATATTTTTAAAAATAAATAAAACATGATTCATTACAAAATATTCATCTAAATTTAAAGTAATTAAATCTTTTATAAAATCCATCATCAATATAAATAAAATACCATTCAAAGGAGACCAAAATGTTCAATTTAAAATCTTTCTAGTTTCTAGAAAGAAAGTTGTTTTATATAAAAGGATTCTTGTCATAAGGAGATATAAAATTAATAAGAACAAATATTGTTTTATTATTTGAACCAGTTTCTATCTTAAATTTTAATAAAAAGAAATTTTTCATAAATTTAAAAACATTTTGCCATAGATTTCATGTTGATATTAACCTTTCTTTTCTTTGGTGATAATCAAACATAGATAAATCTACAGACTTAATACTGCACTGAAATCTAAATCTTTATTTGTCATGATCCACTTAGAAAGAATTCCTAAATCTATAAATTTATGTTAGGTCTATAGATCTATAAGTAACCATATTCAATGTCAACAACAAAGTCTCACTATTTTCCCGCCTAAATGACAGGAAGTAGATATAAATAGATTTAACATGTGCTTATGGATAAAATTTACAAAATTACTTCTGTTATTCATTAATTGTGGATATAGATATCTAGTTTGAAGGTACAGTCATGCATTTTATTTATAAAATAGAATAGATTGCAATTAATTGTAAATAAACTTGAATATTCTACGTGAACTAACTGGGTCATGTGTATGTACATGTCTGTTCCCTTTTAATCAGACTTTAACTTTATTCATTATTATTTTGTAATTTTGTAGCATGTACTTGACAATAGTTGAAAAGTAATGTAATTACTTTTGATAAAGTAATCGAAAGCAATCGATTACATACAAAAATCAGAGTAATCCACTATTAATCGATTACACAAAAATACTTCAAGTAATCAATTATTAATCGATTACATTTGTCAGTAATTGTGCCCATCCCTGGTAACAAACTTATTTTGGCAAAAGTTAGAATGATTGAAGTACGCTCTCGAGTAACAAATACTGGAAGTGATAAAAAATTGTCTCTATGAAATAACATGCAACCAACTTCAAAGTCAATGCTTTAACCTCTTTTCTAAAGAAAATAAATCGTTTATGTCTTTGAATTTCTTTACTTTTAAATGAAAAATTGCTAATTCCTCGACTTGGTAAATACTGAATATTGCAGATGACAAAAGCGACTGAAAGGGAGTATAATGAACAACAGGGCAACTATATATAGCTTTTGACAGTCGGGCAAAGCGAAGTGACGGACGGGAAAGCAACTTTATCGCCCCAGTTTCCTGCTAGCGTGAGCCCTGTTGTCTGTGTGTCCTGTGGAACTGCCTCATACATTTATCAATAATATTCTTAATATTCAAACTTTGTACACAAACAAATAAGGTGTTAAGCCAAAATTGCAAGCATGTTTCATTGTTTAACTTACAACTTTCAAACTTAGTTTCAGCTTTTTGGTGGAAAGCTGTCTCATTGGCAATCATCCCACATCTTCTTATTTTTATGTAAAATGATACAGATACACTGTTTAGACCAATCTTTAAGAACCGATCCATTTAAAACATTCTGATAGCAAAAATTCACATATACTTACAACATCTAAAAAATAATCAACATGAGGTCGCTTATGAACAAAAAATCTAACAGGATGTCTATCTATGTTTACCTGAAAATACAAGATACAAAAAGTTATTAATACTTTTTTTTAATCTTGGATTTAGTCCGACAATGTTACAACTGTGTTTTTGACATTGAGGCCAAAAAATATTATTTGTCTGTTTCCTGCCCCCAGCAATAAAAACATAGGGTCGGTCAGTCAGAAATCTATTTCAAATGTTAAATGTTTTTTTCTTCACATCTACACAAAGTCAAAGTATATCTGTCAAATTTGAAAGTACATGTTTTCTCTAACTCCAATACTGATGATTTAAACAAAATCAACCTGTTCTAGCATGCACAATTGTACATTTTGAAATTTATGGTGTTCTAACAACTTTTTCTCTAGATATTGACCATTTTGACCATTCTGATTTTGAAATTGCCTCAATAATTCAGCAGAAAAAGGATTCAGTCAAATAAAATGACACAAAATGTTATTTCTTTTAAAACATTTGTATACAATCATTAAAGGGTCAACGATCAAAATAAGGGATGTTTAGGAGCTAGGAAAAAGACCTATATTTCTGGGGCCTTATATCATTCACTCAGCAGAATTTGAATTTATAAATTGTAACACTAGCTGTACAGTGCCAAGGACCTTGGACCCAACAGCCATATAAGATATATAATACAAAATATTATCTGTAAACTAAAATGTCTACAAATTTCAATTAGCTCAAATTCACAATTATAAAATTGCCAATTAACTATGGTGCTTATAATTCTGGGTATGCATACAGTAGTCAGTTGATACATCCATTTCTGAATTTGCCATGTTAATATGTTCACACACCTTGAGTTATTTGGTTTTCTCACATACAGATCTTTCAATTTCAAGCCATTGTTCTACCTCAAAAGTAGTGATAAAATCAGGAAAATTGATAACTATCAAGCCAGCAACTTACATGTAAGGGTTTTGATTTCATGAATGCAATCTTTACCACAAAAAAGAATAAAAGGAGACACCTTATCAACATAAATCACTATCACTCTAGGTAATTATCATTCTTCACTAACATTGGGGTCTTTCATAAAAAAAAAAAAAAACAAAAAAACATAAAATGGTATTTAAAAAATAGTTTCTTTACATAAACTTTCAATTTGAAATAAATTGAGATCATGAACTTGATGATGTATGTGATCTCAGTTTACTTTCTTACATCCAGGATGTGTATTTGATATAGAACTGTCAATTACATTCAGGAAATAAACAAAGATTTACATCACGTACATTTCATAATAATGTCAATAACATCCTTATGTGTATTTCAATTAATAATGTCAGTTACATTCAGGAAATAAACAAAGATTTACATTTCATAATAATGTCAATAACATCCTTATTAATATTGTCATATCAAAGCAATTCATTCATCTCTATAAAATGAAATTTTCAGTAAATTTGTTGTCTTATTAAAAAAACTTCCAGTGTTCTCCCCTGGGGCTTATGGGGCTATATTTTTTCCATAATTATATTTTTTTAAGTTTATTATAAAATGTATTATAAATGTGGGGCTATAATTTAATTGGAAACAGCACTATTCAAATCACATCATGCTTTTTGAGGAGAACATTGAACTTGAATATAAAATCTAGAGAATTTCTTGTTTACTTACTTTTAATACAAAATCTGGAGGAGTTCCTGGTTTAACTGTTTGTCTAAGAACCCCATCATGATGAGAGTGAATTAATGTTTCATCTAAATCTAATACCAATATCTTTCTTTTCAACATACCTGTAAAAAAATGTTTGTCAATCAAAGGCAGCCCATGCGACCAGTCAGTATTATATATGGGCAAAAAAAGTGAAGAAAAATTGTAGAAAACTATTCAGAGGACGCCTTATACACACCTGGTATCCCAATCTGAAATCCAAAGGAGTGATCCGAATCCCGAGGAGCAATTAATGAAAAGTTTGTAATGTTGGGTAGGTAAAATCTGGATCTGATTCCCACAAAGCATATATAATTCCTCTGTGAGAATCAGATCCAGATTTTACTTACAAGCTTTTCATCAGTTGCTCCTCAGATTCAGATCCCTCAGCAGTTTTAGATCGGGATACCAGGTGTGTTATAAGAAATAACATTTCAGTGGTTTCGGGGTATCCCCTGGGTCAATTTTTTTTTCACCACCTCTTTCGCCAAAATAATATTTTTTTGCCATCTCAAATAAATATGTAATGGTTTAGGACTTGTTTTCTTTCTTGCTGACAACAAAAAATAAATTGCTTCGCTGAGCGCAGCTGGAAATGACCGCAGATGTCCAACCCTGAAAAGTTGCGGCCAAAATGGACACATTATTCGTGCTTGATACAGGTCTGAATTTGGATTGTAATTAAATATTTGACACATAATTCATAAAAGGTTTCTGACACAGAATAAGTGTAGTCAAAGAACTTAAAATTGGTTATATGATTTGAATTTGTATTTAAATTTTTGCTTTTGTGCAATATTTTTTCAACTCCTTTTCCCTTATTCCAAAAATAATCTCAATTCAAATTTCTAATGGAGTTTGCAACCATAACTACTCATTTAAATACATCATAAAATATTAAAATATAAAATGACATACAGTCATGGTTAAAATTAATATTAATTGATAGTAACTTCTAAAAATTAATTTACAGCTAATCATCTCAAGACAATCATCATTTCTGAATACATAATTTACAAGCAGTGTAAGGGAGGTAATCAAACATATGTACAACAGTATTTTTAAATGGATTGGATTACCTTCCTTACACTGCTTTTAAATTGTCTAAATTGTCCTTAAACCATAAAAACCCTTGTTTTTCCCCCTTTTTTGCCCCTACCTGCTAAATGGTTTGAGCCATAATCCCCCATAACCATCCCTTTGTTGTATGGAAACTTGCGGTATAATTTCAGAGAGATTCATACACTTAAACAGAAGTTATTGTCTGGAAACTGCAAAAATGCTTATTTGGGCCCCTTTTTTGACCCCTAATTCCTAAACCTTTGGGACCATAACCCCAAAATCAATCCCAACCTTCCTTTAGTGAGTATAAACCTTGTGTTAAAATTTTATTGATTTCTATTTTCTTATACTAAAGTTATTATCCGGAAACCATCTGTCATCGGACGACGCTGACGACGACGACAACGTGATACCAATATACCACCAAAAATTTTTTAATTTTTGCGGTTGTATAAAAATCAATTTGCAGCATTGTTATCTCATTTATCATAATTCTACATTACTATTTCATATTCTACATTGTAATAAATGAACCCTCAATTAGAACAAAAATTTCGTGAACTTTTTAAAAACACTGTAAAATTTGACTTCTGGGAACTCTGGTTTCACTTTCAATAATTATATTGGATATATACCTCCTGTCTACTTCAAGGACAAAGAATAAATCACAGACATTTCTTACAACTGAACCCTTTCTTCTAAACAATATTTTTCTTTTCTGAACCAAAGTTAAAGTTGAGACAGAACTTATGGTTAAAACAGGTGCGCCGCTAAAATGATTGTGACTTTAAAACAATTATTTTCATCAAATCTGTAAAAACAATCCTTTAGGTGACATGTAAAACAATTATTTTCATCAAATCTGTAAAAACAATCCTTTAGGTGACATGTGATACCATTTTGTCACACACTGACATTAAACAATACAATTTACACTTTTTTAATTAGTCCATGGTTGCTGATTGCTACATGTATCAAGTGCAATCAGCTAATTATTGATTTTCTGACAAAACTGATATGCCTGATGAGCATGATGAGTTCAGGGTGAAATCCGAATACTGTCTGATCAGTGAAAAGTCTGAGAAACCTGTAACAAACTTAACAAGATGAATGAAATCCAAACATTACATTTCTTTCGCCAAATTCTCTAGCCATTCATGATTTTTATTCGCCACAATTATATTTTTCACAAAGAAAATTGCTCCCTCCAGTGGAAACCCTGGTTGTTTTTTCCTATGTACTTTCTTCTAACAGACACTTTTTTCATCATTAGGTTTTGGTTTTAAGTTCATCTTGGCTCAACTTGCAAATTTGTTTTAAAAATGAACACAGCACAGCTACTGAGCTTGAATTCATATAACATTTCCACTTGTAAAGGGACATTTCATTATTATATTCTTGAATTTAAACTAAAATTGATAATTGAAATGTCAGAATTTTGTATGAAATAATGTATAAGTTCCCTTCTCAACACAAAATGATGGTAAAATAAGCAGACAAATTCTTGAGGTAAAATTGTGAACTCTTTTCTTTTACACTTTTATATTTCGAAAAAAGTGAAATGGAAGTCAAACTGACATTTGACCCTTTTATATTGTATATATTTATGTCTGTGTGTGTCATCTTTTCATTATGAAATATTTGTGACCTGTTAACTTACTCAGTCGGTGTTTAGATAATGGTGACAATGGTATACACTCATATTTAACTGTCTGGTACTGAATTATCTGAAACACAAAAATAATTAAATTGATAGTCAGTTGAAACTAAATGGCTAACTAAAAATATCACTGCAAACTAGCTTTCCTAATTTTGAATTTAGTAATTTGAATAACCACCAATTATAATGGGAGTTTAATGCATGTAATTTTGGTTTCTGTGTACAGTGTTAAAATGTTACTTTTAATTATTATGATATTCATCAAATCACTATTGTTCACTTATAAAATATTTCAATTAGTTTTCTTTTATTACATACATTCTACATGTACATATAATTACACCACACCTCCCTCACACTTTCACATTTCCATGTTCAGTGAACAAGAAATCTGGATCAAAACTCGAATTTTGCATATATATTTTTAAAAAATCCCATCAAAATGAACAGGTGTAGCAAGTTTTAAGTTCATGCAGCCATAACTTTATGGTAAACTACCTTAAACCGACATGTACCTTTAAACAAAACTTTCACCTGATCAAATCAGTGAAATGTAAAATCTGGGTCACTTCCCTAATTTGGCATATATATTTAAAAATAAAAATTAGAAACAAGTGTACTCTGGTGCTCTGGTTGATAGTTGTCCGTTTGTTAATCACTGTGGATCATTTTGTCCCAATTCCCTTTGAACGCAGTCGTTATCATCTGAATACAGGACAAATTGGACCGACTAATGAGTCAACTTTGACAGTCTATAAAGGCAACATAGACCTTGGCTTGAAATTAAAGACAGTCGGAGTGAACTTATAGATGATTGGAGTTGACTAATGAACGGTCCAAGTTGTCTACTGGACATTTGTCTCAAACCCTTTCATCCCAAATCCTCTTTGCATCGGGTTGTTTTGCCCAATTTTACGCAGAACTGTAATTTGGTTATGAGCATGACCTTTTAATTTGTTTAATGTTTTTTGGCAAGGAATAAAAAATAATGTATAAAAAATGAGAAGTAACCCAATGTGTGCAATATGATGACCGTTTGAACAGGATTTCTACATGTCCTATTTAGATTTGGGGGCTACAGCTATTTTTTATGGCTTGGCTGCCAAACAGCATAGAGAGTTAATAGAAGAAAAACTGGTTATTTATTAAGTTATGTCACTCACAGCCCTGGCTTGTCGTTTAAAACAGTAGCAAATGAAACTCCATATTTTGGCTGCCAGTAAGAAGAATCCACGCAATCCCATAACAATGTACTTGATCATGAGTGCAAGACTTTTATATTTTGAAGTTTGCAAAGACACATTAATGGGAAATAAATGAGCATGTAGATAGGGAAAGTTAATATATTTCAAGGACGATAGTTTCACTGAATTTATGCCGCCATTGAATTCCCATCATGCTCTTAATTTCATTAAGAGCTTCTCTTGGTTTTTAACGTATTTAGTTGAATAAAATCAGATAACATCCGAATAATTTCCAACCGGAAGTTGAAAAACTGGAAGGCGTCGATGGAAACGAAAACAAATCTCACATGCTGGCACTAGATGTTTAAGAACTTCAAGAAGTGGACACATTACAATAAAGAGTAAAGTTTAAAACCTTAAATGTCTAAAGGTACGGACTATAAGCTGAAAGATTATTTGTATACACCAAGAAGCATACAGAATATTGAGTCAATTATTTTGTTTTGTTTGGAATGCTGCCAAACAACAAACTGTGAAATGTCAACAATTATTGTTGACTTGTCAATTGTAATATTTAATATTGGCGGGTACTCACGAATATTTTTGGTTCTCAACACATGGATTATGCAAATTTGTTTAACTTGTAATAATATTTTTCTGTAATTGGATATCCAAATCCTTCTTCTTCGAGTTAAAGAACAGGAGTAGTTGAGTCCTGTTTACAGTTCTGTGTCGCTACTTATGCCAGGCTTACACAGATGTAGTCCCCTAGTCTATTATCAATTAAAAAATTCTGTTTTGTACGATTAAACTTGTGTACATGGGGTCCCTGTCTAGTAACTGGTTATGCTAACTCCAAGGTTAGCCCTAAACTCCTCGGTAAACGGAAAAAAAGTCACAATATATGATTGAGTAATATTATTAATAAGAAGTATGTTGGAATACACATGAAAAAGTCACTATATACATGATATACATGTATGAAATGAATAATTAAAGTGGAGTTTTTGAATGCATAGAAAAAAGTCATAATATACTTGTATCGGATCAATTATTTTACATTGTAAGTGGTAGATTTTTAAATGTACAAAATGTATATATAGGAAACAGAGTTCGCGAAAACTTGTTTTGACCCGTCGGTCATGGGACTGACAGCAAGATTATTTGTCAGTCCTACAAAATTTTAGTCAGTCCTAAAAAATCTGTCAATTTTATTCTGAAATAAAAATAATAACATATTTTATCGAAAATAACTTTATTATTATTAGTTTTATTTTTCACAGCCACAGACAAATAAACAATGAATGACCAGTTCTTTTCTTCTGATTGTTCTTATTTAAAGTAATCTTCACTATCCATTTCATCATCTGAATCACTTTCTCAGTATTTGTTATCTCCATCGAAGGGTTCAATCACCGATTGTTTGCCTGGGATGGCTACATGAACAAATTTAGCAGGCCATGTGTAGATCGGCGCTTTGGTTAACGTAGGTTTTCGTTTATTTATAATGGGAAACCAGTACCGGAAATTAGCAGCAGGTACATCTGATGACCGATGTAAACGCGTATTGGAATTAGTTGCGGGACAACTAATTACCGATAAAAAAGGCACTGCAACGGCCGTTTTTACATCGGTCATCAGGACCAGGACTAGCTTTCAAAATACTGGTCCGAGCCTCATTTTGACCGACAGGACCGACCATTTTCGCGAACTCTGAGGAAAAGGTCACTTTATAGCACAATTTTATCAACAAATTTCATGATTTTTTATAAGGAATTACTATTTTTCTACATTTATTGTGTTATAAATGAATTAATCAATAGATAAATATTAACTAATAAAATTATGATGTGTATTTTTCCTCATTAATGATCCAAAGTCGCATTTCATCGGTATGACTTCCTGCCAGTACAGGAAGTGAAAGGTCTACAAAAAAGAGAAATGTGTCACAAGAAGCCACTAATTAATCTCAACAGTCCCTATCAATAATTGTTGTAATTACTCAACTATTATTAATGGGGATGATTTGTTTGTTTAACACTTAAAAAAACCCCAAAATAACATATGGTTAAGCCTTGTAATAAAATTTCGAATCCATGACTACTCGCCTCACTGCCAAATCGGCCCACTTTTTCACTAACTCACCCAACTTCCTAAAAAATTGCCCCTCTCATGTTTACCAACTCGCCCCACTTATGAAAAATGGTAAAATCACGTTGAATATTATAGGTCTGCCAACTCGCCCTACTTATGAAAAAGTTAAAATCCTGCTGAATAAAGGTCTGCCGACTGGCCCCACTTATGAAAAAGGGTAAATCGTGTTGAATATAGTTCTGCCAACTCGCCCCACTTATGAAAAGTAGAATAACATCTAAATGTCTGCACCAGTTAGTGTAGTGATAAGTGAACACAATAGGGGTCCAGTTTATTAAATCCCATTGAATAAAAGTCTGCCAACTCGCCTGACTAATGAATAAAAGAATTAAACTGTACTGAATTAAGGCCTACCAATTCGCCCCACGTATGAATTAAATCAGAATACTGATGAAAACCTTAAAATGCATCTTGTTTTTTTAACTCTTTCTTTTGGTTGAAATAAAGCAGAAATAAGTATCAGCATTTCTGTGACGTATGATGTTATTGACTATTGTAAATGTGTATGACGTTTGTTTTCTGGTAAATGTAATCACTGTTTTACTAGATAAGTCATGGATTGTGGGTGTTTATAATAATAAAGTTATTCTCTAATAAATACTTAAATTATATATATAATAAATAACACATCTGCAATTTTATTTTTAGAAATGAAGCATCATTTAATTTTGATCATAATCATATATTAAATTTTCGATTTTTATTAGTATCACAAGTGATTTTTTTTATTCTGTGTAGGTAAGTTTTCATAAGTGTGGTGAGTTGGCAGACCTTTATTATATATAATTGGGATTTAACCCTTTTCATAAGTGGGGCAAGTTGGCAGGAGTAAATTTAATGGGATTTAACCCTTTTTCATGAGTGGGGCAAGTTGGTTAAATAGAGTGGAGTGATTTTTTAGAAAGTGGGGCAATTCCGTAAACAAGAGTGGGCGATTTGGTGAGGGGCGATTTGGCAGTGGGGCGAGTTGTCTTGCTTCCTAGAATTTCTAACTTTGACTCCAATTAAAGTAAAATGTTGAGCTGTCTAATTCACATCTCCTTCAAATATTTTTTTCGTATGTAATGACTATATACTCCAGTATGAAAATTATTTTTTGTCCATTGTGCTCTTATTAAACTCCATTGTGCTACATAGTACTCCTTTGTGCACAAAAGAGGTCCTTTGCAGGTTTTTTAGAGACTGTATTTATATGTGACCTTATAACCATTTTCATACAAAATACACAACGTGACTTTTTCCTATATATATGTAGCCTTATGACATTTTCATACAAAATATATATTGGGATTTTTTTCCTACATATATGTGACCTTTACATTGGCGCAAATATCGATTTTGTCATCAGCAAATTAAAACATAACTAAATTTGTATTCTTTTCAAACGGTTTTTGGGATGTATAAATACACATCCACGTTCATTTTCGATATAGAGATTACTCTATCTATATATTACATTATACATATTTATTAACAGGTTAACTCCTAACTATCCTACTGCCTGTCGATACTTTTATTTTGGCATTGCACAAGTCATGTATTCTTTGACTGTCCATGACGTTAAAACTCTAAATCCCTGGGATGTGTTTTAGTTGATTTTAGCTCTGATGCATGATTTTTTATTATTAATTGTTTTTGGCTTTTAAATAGCTTTCAGTTACTGCAAGTACTCTCAAATCGTACTTTCGTGTTGACCTGTTGATACAATTTGTAATGTATTTTTGTTATTTAATGTTTACTTATTCAGTATTATATCTAGTCTCACTATTTTTAATGTATACCACCTTTGATAAGTGTTTAGTATGACGATAAATTTTCACTTTTGTTCTCATACTAGGAACAACAAAATTATTTCCATACTCCATGTATACCTTACAACAAAATTTATTTTTATTTACCTGTGTACGTTATTTTATTTGGCCACATTTTGTCCAAGGTTATGGTTGTTTTTTGGATATTGTTTTACATCTAACCCTTGTTAAAGTTGTTTTATTAATTTTGTATTTACTGTGTGTCGTAGATCAAATTTATTCGTTCAGTGTATGTTCACTTGTTTTTGTTAATATGGATTGAGTTAAGCCATTTCAATTGATATTTTATAGTGTGTTTTTCTATGTTGTGATGTTACACTATTGTTTCAGGTAAAAATGTAGGGTGAAGGTTGGCGCCTATTAAAACGATTAAACCCGCTGCATTTGTTTGCACCTGTCCTAAGTCAGGAACCTGATGTTCAGTGGTTGTTGTTTGTTGATGTGGTTCATAAGTGTTTCTCGTTTCTCGTTTTTTATAGATAAGACCTTTGGTTTTCCTGTTTGAATGGTTTTACACTAGTCAATTTTGGGGCCCTTTATAGCTTGCTGTTTGGTGTGAGCCAAGGCTCTGTGTTGAAGGCTGTACTTTGACCTATAATGGTTTACTTTTACAAATTGTGACTTGGATGGAGAGTTGTCTCATTGGCACTCTGAGTCTCATTCCACATCTTCTTATATCTATTATGACCATTATAATACAAAATATATATTGTGACTTTATCAGGGATGATTCTATTATATAGTTTAGGGCCGCTGAGCGGTGAGCGGCCCCAAAATAATTTATGTGAACATAAATTCCCAATTCAGAAAAAAAAAAAAAAATAAGATGATCCAAATAATTAAATATTATAATACAATGGTTCAATGCTTACATTTCCTGTTTCCTAGGGTAACAAATAAAGTTAAACTATGGCAACCTTCTACATATTAAACAGCAAGCAACAATCACAAAAAAATCTTGTCAATTAAGTACTAATTTTTTTGTAATTCCTTTTCTTAATTCAACAGTTGTCCAGTCCAATTTGAATTCCATTTAAATCAAGGTAAATTTATAAAGATGACCAGATGTTGAAAAAATTACCCAATGGATGATTTTTTTTCAATGGTATATGTTAGCTGTTATATATGTTAAAGGTTACCATAGCTAAGATGCAAGCCTTCAAAAGATAGTGCATCATGTGCAATGATCTTCATGAAACAACTTTTCTGGTTTCAATCCACTAAATGTCAAGTGATCTGGTAATCATATAAATCATGATCAGTAGCATATCCAGGATTATTCCAAATGTTACAACTACTTTACAGCAGTCAGTGTAAAACTTAATACATTTTTCGTTTATACAGGAAAGTAATGTTATTTCATCTAAGATTTTATGATAAAAAAATTCCCAATTGGGATGAAAATTCCCAATTTGATGGTCAAGGGACCCATTTGAAAACACCTGGAATCATCTTTGCTTTTTATCCTGTGACTTTTTTTCTACATTCAACTCTTCTATGGTGGCTGAAAGGAGATTAAGAAGAATTAAGGAGTGTTTGATCTTTCTTGGAAGAGATGGTGTTGGCCTCTTGTTTTGCTGTCATTATACCTAAGGAATAGGTTACTGTCAATTGCTATAAGCTGGTGTTGGATTTTGTATAGCATACATGTGCATAGTCTAGCATTGAGTCTTCTGTGTTCTAGACTTTGCCAACCTAGTGTTGCTAGCATGTTGGTCATGCATCCAGGTGTTCTGTCTGTATAGTTGTTGGTGACAAAACATGCCACACTTCTTTGCACATTTTTCAGGCCTTGAATTTACTTTGGCTTTTTGGGTCCTATACAGTGGCTGCATATTTGTAAAATGTAGGTCTCACTATTGTTGTGTAGTTTGTCTCTTTTGTGGCTTTGGTACAGTCTCTTAGATTTCTTTTTATAAAACCAAGTTTTCTATTTCCTTTTGCAGCTATGTTGTCATTATGTTTGTCCCAGGAAAGGTTACTGGCTATTGTGACTCCCAGGTACTTACTGGAGTCAACTATTTCCAATGTGAGGCCATGAAGGTGGTAGTTGGTGTGAATAACTGACTTGGTCTTATCAGGTGGTACATGTACTCTCATTACTGTGCATTTACTTGGGTTAAAATTCAATGGCCATGTACTTTCCATTCCTCAAGTGCACTCACATCTTCTTGTTTCAACTGGCTGTCTGATGCTCCATTAATAGCACCAAACAAGATGGCATCATTTGCAAAGAGTAGTGTCTCTTAGTTTTTAATTGTCTCTGGTATATCGTTTGTGTAGGCTATGAACAAGAGGGGGCCATCATACCAAAAGAAAGTAGAAGTTAATTTAATTTGACACAGATACATTGTATCTTTGACTTTACCATTACAAACATTTCATGTCATTAAATTTTCATTTATTTCAACTATTTTTTTCTAAATTGATAGAAATTTCAAATCATCCACACAATTACAAATAAATTGCATGCATACTATCCAGAATAATGGTATAGTTAAGTGAAATTTTTCAGAGGAAAACATGCATATCTTTTTAGCCAGGAAGAACAAAAAACAGTTTTCCTTACTGGATATAAGTAGAATATTTTTTTATCAGAGTATTTACTTTGTGCTTATTTATTTTTTGTTTTAAAGTCATATGAAACTTCAAATTTACAAAAAAAATGATTATGTTTTATATATATTTGAGTGCTAATTTTACTCTAAAACAATTATTATTGTACATGAACTTTCTTGTAAAAGAAAATCCTTTATTTTATCAAAATCTTCATAAATGTACTGCTATTGAAATATTTATTGTCCTCCCCTACACTAATTCGCTGATATTTTTCCTTATGCATTGACCTTAACTACGACCTCTCGTTAGAATTTCTGCCACTGCACAGCGCAATGAAATATTTTTTGAAGATAATACGTTATAGATTCGTAATAAATATAAACATTGATACAGAACTTAGTTTAGTATATATGCATGCATCGGTTCAGTAAATTTGATAACATTAAAATTACATGAAACACATTTCATATGACTTTAAATTGTGGCTTCAAATTGTGGATAATAAGTTTTTTATAACTTTATGGCTGTAATGTCTGTAGTGAAATATTTCATCAAATAGTTTAGAATATATAAGTTTCACTATTTTGCCTGAGGTTTGATTTCTGGTGATAAAATAAAAACTGTCATAATTTTTTCTTTATTTTCTTAGAATGGTGCTATGGGTAGTTTAGAAGGAACATTTGATACTAGCCTCCATGAAGCTGTTCGTTTTGGAGATCTAGATGAAGTGAAAGTAGCATTACAGCAAGGTTATGACCCAAACTTGATTGGTCTGTATCAGTGGAGTGCATTACATGAAGCTGCACATAATGGAGAGGTGGATATTCTAAAATGCCTACTTAAGAATAAAGGTTAGAATAGCTGTTGACAGATTTCTGCTGAAATGCAAATAATTTTCAATACCAGATATCTGCATTTCAGTATTTAAAGGTCATTCCATACTTTACCAGTGAGGCTCTTACTAAAAATATAAAAATAAGAAGATGTGAGACACCTATCCATTAAAGGCTAAATGACATAAATGTACACAACTAAAGGTCACCATACAACCTTCAACAGTGAGCAAAATCCACACTGTAAAGTAACCTTTAACAGGGCCAACATGACAAAATTATAAAAGAATTGAAAAAAAAATACAAAACCAACTGCATGGTTTTATCTAATAGAATTAAATAATGAAAGACAGCAACTGATGACAAATTCTGGACTACAGGCTCCTGGCTTGGAACATTAGGCATATGAAGAATGTGGTTAGTACTATGAAGTTAAATTTCTGCAAAAAAAATATTAGACAAATAAATTATAAAGATATCTGTAAATACATACCTGCAAAAAATAGTACTAAATAAGTTAGACTGAATATGTTTTTGTGTAAACCTCATCTTAATACTTGGTTATAGGAGATCCCGACAGAAAGGATTTTTTACAGGGATACACATCTCTTCATTATGCTGCCAGAGAAGATCATGTGGAATGTTTACAGTTGTTGCTGGAGGGGGGAGGAGATTACAGTATATCTAATAACAATGGTACATCATGTCTGGATATAGCAAAGGGACAATGCTTAGATCTTTTGCAATCATTACGTAAGTTCTGTAGAATTAAGTTTAATTTTAAATGATTAAATTTTATGTAAATGATGTTTGGAGGACAACTTTTTTTGTTTAGATTATGTCCTTTAAGAGAAATATACTTATCATTATAGATGATGCTTCTTTGAGGAGTCTCCTTAAAGATAGGAAGGTATTTAATCTGAAAATAAGGGGAGATAATATTAGTTTGACAAGGGCTATTGTAATAATAATAGAATATACTTTTAGGCTCTTTATTGAGGAGAAAAACAATTTTGAAGGTTTTCATGAAAAAAAAAGCTTATTCACATTAAATTATTTTAGTTTTCTCATCTTAATTGATTTCATTATCAGGAGCTAAAGACTTAATGAAGTTATCTCTGGAGGATGCAAAGAAAATAACCACAGTGAAGAAAGATATAGAAGATGACCTTGATCTTTCAATATCCAGTAGTACTGACCTCAGTATTACAGATGAAGAAAAACCACCAGGTACAATAATCTTCTACAATGACCTTTTGTTTGCTTATGGATAAACACAGGAGGTATCTCTTACCAAAAATTAATTCAAAAGGTCTAAAACTAGTAAAGGTGTGTATATTAATTAATCATTTTTATGCCCCACCTAGGGCATTATGTTTTTCGGTCTGTGCGTTCGTTCGTCTGTTTGTCCGTCCGTCTGTCCCGCTTCAGGTTGAAGTTTTTGGTCAAGGTAGTTTTTGATGAAGTTGAAGTCCAATCAACTTGAAACTTAGTACACATGTTCCCTATAATATGATCTTTCTAATTTTAATGCCAAATTAGAGTTTTTACCCCCAATTTCACGGTCCACTGAACATAGAAAATGATAATGCGAGTGGGGCATCTGTGTACTATGGACACATTCTTGTTTTTGATTTATTTATTGTTGATATGAATATTTAAACCATTGCCGTGACGTCAGCCTATTTATTTACCGTGGATTCTTATTCTAGAATCAACGCTTCCTAAATCTGTAGCTGAAATAGACTCACCAAATTGTTTCCTTTGTGTGCCTAATTTCAGTAAGTTTGAATTGGCTAATTTACTTATTTCTGTTCACTAATGGAATAAATTTAAAAACTTACCTTTAACTTTTGTAATTTTTATATGCCTTCACTGGGAATCGAACCACTCCTTCAAATCTGTTATCATATGTGTGACTGACATTAACATATTTCTACAAAACCTCACGGCTAACAATGGGTTGCAATCTAGATGTCTATTTTATATATATTAATGAACATATGATACATATCTGTACAACGGACACACAGGGCTTGTACCTTTATATATACATAATGGACAATCGTATGGTATAAGTTGGTAGCCGTGAGGTTAAGATCAATGTGTTAGAATCAAGAGAAAAAAAAAATCAATGAGTTATAGGGTGAAGTTAGAAGTAGAGTCTTGTCGGTTTAGGTTCGAATCCCTGTTTTCTCTTTGCTGTCCCTATTCTTTGATTTTTCTGTTTTTCTTTTTTATTTGTAATTGTGGATATATTTGTAACAATAGCAGGTTTTCCAGTTTATTTTTGGATTATTGTTGGCTCTTTCAGGTATTTAAAAATATGATTACATTCAATTTGTCCATTTTTGTTTTATAAATTCAGTATGATTTCATCTGTTTTACTACATATCTTTACAAATGTTTATTCGCAAATCCCAATGCGAGTAAATCGTGATGTGCCTAGAATTAGGTATTGATAGAAATTTCAGTTACATATTTATTATATATACTTAGAAATAAGTTCGAATATGTCTTATTTTGTAAATTACGAATAATATTTAGATGCATAATAATTTAAAGACAGAAGTGTTATGTTATATTTGTATTTCTCTAACCAATTGATTGTGAACTTTAATTTATTAATTTATCATTGAGCATGATAACAGGGTTAGTTAAACTCACTTACAATACCTTCTAATTAAGAAAAGGCTTTAATTGTGAAAAGATTATATATCAACACAATAGTTTAATTTTAAGTTAGAGATGCAACTCTTATCCATTGTATCTTTAATACACAACTTTTGTGCTTTTTGATCAGAGTTTTCACTTAGATAAGTGTTTAAGTCTAGACTTTTTGATCAGAGTTTTCACTTAGATACAGTACGCACAGAGAGTTTGTAATCGCGAACTCTAATCACCGATTCGAATGTAGCGGTGTGACACCGCGAATCACGGATTATACTCCCAATTTCCTCCAAAGATTCTCTCCCAACACCGCGTGGCTGTTAATTGGTTTATTGCCCATCGGATGTACTGAAGATTAATGACGCGTGACAACATAATCGGATTAGCCAGATTTATTACCTATGTACATTTAATCGATCTTGATTGCACCTGTGTGCTTTAAAACACGGTATTAAAATGTCCTTTCTTTGACAGATAAAAATGTGACATTATCATTCAAAATAAGATAATTATTCTTGTATGTTTTGTCCCATGTCATTGTCATTTGAAATAAAACGTACCAACGAATAAAAATACGAATAAAACACTTATTTTGTATTTTTACTATAGTCCGGTCAGGTCATAATTTGTGTTTTTTCAACAAAGACGATTTTACCACAATTAGTATCTTTTATGACCTACTCAGTGAGCAATATCCGTACATTAATAATTGTTCAATATATAAAATCAACTGGCTTAAAACAAAATGTTGTTTTAACGGTAATTTGTCCAATCTTAACCCAAGAGTTAATTTATCGGATCGACAAGTGAACTTTCAATTTATTTTGCAATGTAAAATATTGTTTCACTACCTCCGTACATTACCGACTTGAATTATTTGAATTCAGAAAAGAAACTGTAAAGTGACAACTCTGTTGAACGAAGGAAAACGTTTTGTATGCAATGTGCCCTATATTCATAAAAACACAACACTAAGAGACATTCCCCGCCCAGACACAACACAATAATCACAACCTAATTAATTATATGAAGAAGAAAAAATCATGTGTTGTTTATCTCTGTTATGATCTGTTATTGATCCTTTATTATTGGATGTTAAAAGTCCTTGTTGAAATAAAAAAAAGAAAAAAGTAATTCAACAATTACTATAGAATATTAAATGAAACTATATCGTGAAAGAAATACGTGAAAAAAAAATGTGGATCGGATTTTAACGATCTGCACATTTTCACAGAGGATCTCTACCAACGCCCAACAGGAACTGAACGAAATGCATCGTGTTTTCATCTACCATTAATGTATATTGTTGACCATGGACGATAAATAATGTCCAGGTTTACGTTCTGTGCTGACCGAGAAACGTAAAATAAAAGGCTGGTGTTTGTTTATTCCGAAAAGGATTATATTTTAGATTCCGGTTAATCAATTGTAAAAGGACCTTCTAGAGCCTCAATCTTAACGAACACAAATGTCAATCATTACAAAGCAAATTTAAACCTTGAATGAATTTTCCCACGGTCATCCAGAAAGGTCACCTGAGTTTACTGTTACGTGATAATATTTCCCGCCAAATTAAATCTCGTGGACAAAATTGATGTCCCTATTTTTAGCATTCAATATTGTGAGCGAAGTCAAGTTCAAAGTTCAACCACGCACTGTTGATCACTGAGATGTGTATCGCCTTCCCACGGCAATTAATTCCTTTAAAATATTTAAAGATCACTGTCCTTAATACAACACAAAGTTTAAATTCATTGTGCGTAAATGAATATTATGCAACGACGACTTGATGCAGCTATAGAAGTATTCCTGTTGTAGCCGAAATGTATTATTTATCCTAAAGTAATGCTAACAAATCGTAAAGAGAAAATGCCGTAGACTTATTAAGCATAACGAATGGTGAAGAGTATTTTCTTTTTACTTGCATATACAAGTTTTGAGACACGTAATTTTCTTTAAACTGCTTACATTTTATATTCAGCGTTAGTTTCCGCTTATTTTACGCAAGTATGTCTCTTTTCGTAAGTAATATAATTTACCGATAAAAAAACGAGGTCAAAATCAAGTATAGTTTTTTTTATAAAACTTTAATGCAATTGAAAGAATTAACAACAACATTTTGCTTTTAAATCTTTTATTTTTTCAAGCAATTATGTAATCGTAAAATGAAAATGGCGAGACTTATTAGCATAACGAATAGTGAATAATATTTTCTTTTTACTTGTATACAAAACTTTGAGACGTGTAATTTTCTTCAAACTGCCCACATTTATTCAGCGTTAGTCTCCGTTTATTTTACACAATTATATCTCTTTGTAAATTAAACATTTATTTACTGACAAAAAAAACGAGGTCAAAATCAAATATAGTTGTTTTTAATAAAACTAATTTTAAATGTACAGTGTAATTGAAAGAATTAACAATAACGTTTTGCTTTTTAATCTTTATTTGTTTCAAGCAATCAGATATATAACCTGATTATCAATAGACAGGAAATACAACTGTTTAATTACATTAGAAATCTCACATACCTTGACTGTCGTGTGCCGGCATAGATCAGAAGGATTAGGGCAATTAATTACCTGGTGTGACACCGCGTCACACGGACTGGGAGAGATGTCGCTAATACAATAAACAAAAGGTAGCGAATTTACGCGAAGTCGGAGGGAATACTCCCAAATTTCTCCGAGAATTTAGGGAGGATGTCGGAGTTTCCTGGTGTCACACCAGGAATAATTATGTGTATGGAGTTTGGGATTACAAACTCTCTGGGTGTACTGTAAGTGTATAAGTCGAGAACATGCAAAATGCTTAAGTGATGAAGCAAGTCAGTGAAATAAATACCATATTATATGTTGGGAAAGATTGTTTCATGATTGCAATTGGAATATTCTTAATTATTTATGGTTAGAAATAGAGTTTTGCTCTGATTAAGTGAGTTACTACATATGCACTCTATTGGTTTCTGAGGGAAATCAAAGTATTTTGTATAGGAGTTCCAGTGGCAAAGGATAACAACTCTCTTTACAGGATTTTATTAAATTATATATTAAATCCATTTATCTGTTGCATCAACCATACAACATGTTTAATATAAAATATGTAAAAATAGTTATTCTACAACTATTTAATGTTGAAAGCTTAGGTTATCTTGGTATTTAAATTTTAAAAGTTTTAAGATTTTGAAGGAGTCTTTATTTTGCAATTGGGAAAAGACCATTCATAGTGTTGTTAGAAGTTTTATCCAGTTGAAGTGGCAAACATTTATTTTTCATTGGACGATTCCAGATGATTGAATATCTGGCAACACATAGTACGATTATTTCATCAATTAGATTTTCAAGATAGCTATAATCAATATCACATGGCGGAGTTAAAAACAGTATTCATAATTGTTTTTTTTTTTTTTTTTACAGCAATTGGATATATCCACCTGACATTTGAATACAACTCTAAGAAAAGTTCTTTAAAGATAAGAGTATGGCAAATTACAGACCTACTGTTACCTCCTAGTAAGTAGATCAGAATAAAAAAAAAAACGGATGAAAAAGGCAGTGCTGACAGAGTAAGAAATAGGCAGGGTATACAAAAGCCATTTAATACTTCATCTTTTTTCATTTATAGACCTGTGATTTTTATTTGTAGGTCACTAATTTTGAATCAGAAACTAAATTTGAATAATTTCACCTTGTTGACGATGGATTTTGGATACTAAAGGTCACCAAGCTTATATGTACTGTGAAATCTAAAGTGAGATGAAAAAACTAAATAAATGCATAAGTTATGAGCCTTATTATCGAGATCAATTAATACAATCTTTTGTCGTCGTCATCGTCAGCGTCGTCCGAAGACAGATGGTTTCCGGATAATAACTTTAGAATAAGTAAACAGAAATCAATAAAATTTTAACACAAGGTTTATAATCACTAAAGGAAGGTTGGGATTGATTTTGGGGGTTATGGTTCCACCTGTTTAGGAATTAGGGGCCAAAAAAGGGGCCCAAATAAGCATTTTTGTAGTTTCCAGACAATAACTTGTGTTAAAGTGTATGAATCTCTCTGAAATTATACCACAAGTTTCCATACTACAAAGGGATGGTTAGGTTTGACTTTGGGGGTTATGGCTCAAACCATTTAGGAATTAGGGGGAAAAAGGGGAAAAACAAAGGTTTTTCCGGTTAAAGGACAATTGAGACAATTTAAAAGCAATGTAAGGGAGGTAATCCAAATCAAAATCCAAATCAATTTAAATAACAATGTTTGATTACCTCCCTTACACTGCTTGTAAATTATGTTTTTAAGAAATGATGATTGTCTGAGATACTGACCATAACTTGAGGAAAAGAATTATTTTTTGACTAAGGAAATGGGGAGGCGAAAAAATGGAGAGGGACAATTTTCTCATTTCAGATTTCAGAAATTAAATAAAATTTCTTCAAATATTTTTTGGGGGTTAATATTCAACATCATAGTGTATTGCACAAACACAAAAAACGGGTAAAATATTTTTTTTTGGGGTCAATTCACTTAAAGTAAAAAATTGTATATAAATTCAAATCATATAACCAATTTGAAGTTCTTTGACTACAGTTATTCTGTATCAGCAACCTATTATGTGTCAAAAATGTAATTACAATCCAAATTCAGACCTGTATCAAGTGTGAAAATTGTGTCCATTTTGGCCCCAACTTTTCAGGGTTGGACATCTGTGGTCGTATCCAGCTGCGCTCAGCGAAGCAATTTATTAAATATATGGAGTTGTCTCCCCTATTCCATTTTTCATTTCAGTCAGTTTTTGAGGTTGCACTTTGACAAGATTACTGGTTCACCAACTATGCCTCTATTCCTGAGATATTTATATTGATTAGACCTTTTTTTTTTTTTTTTTTTTTTTTTTTTTGGTTCCAAGATATGATTCTTATGTTTTATCTTTAAGAAACTAAAATTTTACTGGTCTACATATAGTTTGATAGCAGTAAAATATTCCCATAAAGTTATGAGGTACTTTTACTGTCATGAGTTTACTACCAGATCTTATATATCTGATTTCCATAACTGGTAATATAAATGGTTTTTGTTTTTCCGTTGTAGTTTTTAATACTGACATATGCTGCTTACCAGTACACAAAAAAAAAAAATTTATATCTACTACTGTATTGTTTAAATGAGTATGTATGTGCTTTAATACCATTTTAACTCACATTAATCCCTGTTTTGAGGTGTTGAGTCAATACAAGAAAAACTTTCAAAATTCAGGTCAACACCTCTCATGGGGGAAATCCCCATAAATCATGAAAGTTGGCAGGTCTGAAAATGTAACATAACATTTATGACAAATATTGAATGTGTTAACCTAAACTGGTAAATGACTGTGGTAGTTTCTTATCATAGACAAATGATCTTTATTCTCAAAACTACATATAGTAGTTGCAGAGAAAATATACAAATGTACATACAACTACAATTGTATGTATGTAAAACGATTAATATATATGAACAAGGAGGACTGACCTTGACATTTTCTACCTCTTATATGAATAGTTTAATAATACAATTGACTGATTCAGTGATTCATCTTTTGCCCTTGTAAATTACATTGTTTAGTTTCAGCATCCTCAAAAATGATGTCTTGAACTCTTGGCCAATAGGAACATCTAAAACATTGACATTCCACCAATCAGAACATCCAAAGAATTGACATAAAATAATATTCCACCAATCAGAACACCAAAACATTGACATTCTTACAATGCAGCACGATCACAAAATTGTTCTCATACTTTGAGCAGTAACTAACTGATTTTTATTTATCTAGATTTCATGGGCAATTTTCTTATGAATTCTTATATTTATACATGTATATCATGGTAATATTATTGATTTAATTTTTTTATCTTTTAGCCAATACATCAATGATTCACTCTCTGTTTATCAAATCCTACCTCATGCCCGACAAGAAGAAAGATTCTAAAAGAAAAACCGAGGAGGTCAGGGTCGATTCATCAGAGGCTCATGTAAAAACAAAAAGTTCACATCTTAGTGTACAGTATGTATATTCACCGTCCACATTCAAATTCACAAAACCACTCGAGTATGATTGTATTGCTAAAGACATGATTAAGGAGCGAAGTGTTCAGATTGAATTGTGTTTGACGCAGAAATATTCAAAACGAAGTTTTCTCATAGGCATGTTTCATATGAAGTTGAAAGATGCAGTCAAAAAGATGGTCCGAGAGAAATATCCCCTGATTCCTTGTATGAATCATACAATTCCTGCCAATATGAAAGTTTACTGTGCTTCTGAGTTAAAAATAACTAATTCTAAGAAAGTGTTTTATAGCAATCCTGATGTTAGAAATCTGTCTGATGCCATGTCAGATTGCTCTAGTCGAGCAGCTAGCAATCCTGACATGCATGAAGTTAACTTGGAAATTGAATCTGAATTGTCACCAGTAAAACTGGAAATGTCAGAAATTCAAGATTATGTTTCAAATGAACAGAAAAAACAAAAAGAAATTGAGAAACAACTTCTGACAAAAATCCCTGGATTGACCGATTTAAATTTTGACATAGCAGAAGATGTACAATCTGGAGAAGGAGAGCTCTTATCTAGAGTTGTTGATATTACAGATTATGGAGATGAAAGGGAGGTTGAGAGAAAATCTGCCTTCACCTCAGTTTTGAAATCTAAACTTTCACCGAAAAAGAAAACTGAAGTACAAAACATAGCTAGCTCACAGCAGCATAGTATAGAACTTGACGAAAGATTATCTCCACGATTTGTGGAAGATTGGAAATACCAAAATATTAAGGATCCAGAACAACACATACTAGAGACTAAGATTAATATACCAAATAAACATGTCAAGATTAAAGAGCCTGTAAAAGCTAAAGCAAAGGAAGAAAAGGATGAAGGTCAGAGTTCACGACCTGAAACTCCAACATGGGACTATTATGATTTAGACTTAGAACCAGTTGAAATTGCTATAAATGACTCATCACCAACTTCTGATGGAGCTCAACCAATTTATCTCCCCATGGATACAACCATGGGAATTAAAAAACAGAAAAATGAAATGACCAAAGGTCAACAGAAAGGTCACCGGAAGAGTGCAAAACGAAAAGATAAACCAATACCCGGAAAAGCTGTTCCACAGATCATTATTACTGATGCTGAAAATGATAGGAATGAAAATAGGAAATCTTATGAATTTGTTACGCCAAGAAATGTAACAATTGAAATGGGAGTTGACAAATTGTCAAACCAAAATAAATCAAATGCTCAAATAACAGTGACTGCTGATGTTCACTTGCCAAAAACAAATCTTGAGAGAAGTGAAAGTACAACGATTGAGATTCAAGATTCAGATTCATTTATCATTGACTTAGAAGACATAGACTCGATAACGCCATCTCCAAAAATAGATTTACCAGCAAAACAATCCATCCCTATGCAAGTTTTTATTGATGAAAATTACGACAGTTTCGATGAGTCCAGTATAGAAGAAATTCACCACCCTTATATTGTATCTAAAAATAATGATTTAATTACAGAAGTATAAGTTCTTGGTGCTACAAAAATACTTTTTTCCAAATCATGTAAATTTTATTCTTCCATAGTTTTTGTCGAGCCTTCGACTTTTGTCGAAAAAGTGAGACATAGCGATCCTACATTCCGTCGGCGGCGGTGGCATCCACTAATATTCACTCTGTGGTTAAAGTTTTCAAAATTTTAACAACTTTCTTAAACTATCCTTGATTTGTACCACACTTGGACAGAAGCTTGTTCATGATCAAAAGCTAATATCTAGAAGGAAATTTTGATAAAATTTTGTTCCATTTTTTCCGTATTTTACTTATAAATGGACTTAGTTTTTCTTCCAGTCAACATTACATACAGTCTGCAGTTCAAGTTTTTAAAACATTTATTAGATTCATAAATTATTCTGGATTTTTACCAAACTTGGACAGAAGCTACTTACCTTCAAAAGATAGTACAGAGAGGAATATTTTTATTAATTTTTTTCCTCATTTTTGTTGAGCCTGCGATTAACAGCAAAAGTAGGCGAGACACTGGGTTCCGCTGAACCCTTACAAATTTTTCATTGATTATGCATGAATAGAATCAACAATGCTATGGTTTATATTTTAACAAGAATCTACCATTTTATTACATTGGTAGCAATGAATTACATTTATTTCCCAGTCAAATAAAACCGATAATTTCACATGTGAAATAAACGTGGTTATTTCACTCTTTGAAGTCATACAACAATAGGCATTGTCAAGACGTCGATAAGGTCGGATCAAAACAAATTGTGAATGTGTAGAAAAAAGATATAGTTCCTTACATTTTCTACATTAATTTCATTAAAAAAAGCCATTTGCCAATGTAATAAAAAGAATAGCTAATCAAAGAATTTAAATATCTAAAAATATTCAACTCGTGACCGAACAACACTGATAATTAACTCATGCGCTACGCGCATTCGTGAATTAATGTGTTGTTCGGTCACTCGTTGAATATTTTTCTCTATTTGAATTCTTCGATTAGTTATTCTATAAATCTTTGAATTTTAAGCAAAAATTTTTACTATTTATTAATTTTTTTATTTTCCTAAACTTTGACAAGTTATAAAAAAGGGCTATTCTTTTGGAATGATGTAGAGATGGTAGGAAGGGATACTTTATTTTTGGACATATGTTGTTGTGGTAATTTATGGATAATTTTCCTTTTGATGTGTTCTTAAGTCTATTGAATGTAATGTAGGTTGTTTGGGGATTTTGCACTTCAGGGTCTTCCCTTTCTATCCCCAATGTCTATTTTAATAGAATAGTCCTAATGGTAAACCTTTTAATGGGATTGTTACGAATAAGTTTCATTTTTTACAAAGATTTTCAGACTCAAATTAAATCTATGAAAATGTGTGTTCTATTTATAATATGTATAGGGGAAAAATAGCTGCTAATTATAAATATTTATGCAAATTTATGTAAATTTTCTATATACGTGTACATTTATCTCAGGGACTTTTTTGCCATTACAGACCACTCAAATTCATAGGGCTATATAAGGCATGCTCGAATGCAGATTGAATGTAAGTTTTTTAATTTGGATTTAACGTAGAGGGTTAGCACCTTCAAACTAGTTTTACCCTGCCACATTCTGTATTTGCCTGACCCAAGTCAGGAACCTGTAATTCAGTGGTTGTCATTTGTTGCTGTATATCATATTTGTTTTACATTTGTCATTTCGGGGGCCTTTTATAGCAGACTATGCAGTATGGGTTTTGCTCAATGTTGAAGGCTGTACGATGACCTATATTTGTTAACTTCTATGTCATTTAGTCTCTGGTGGAGAGTTGTCTCATTTGCAATCATACCACATCATCTTATTTTTATATCGTTATTGGCATGCTATGAAACAAAGTTTTGCAACAGAACAAATCTAACCAGATAGTTTTAGGAGTAATTTGAAAAAAAATTAAGTTGTAAGAAAATGCTAGCAATATTTAATCAAAATCTCATGTATCATGTGTATGTAGCAGGAAAGGAAAAATATAAATTCTTCAATACATACTCTTATCTATAGAGAAAGCGTTTGGCTCATTTCATATAGCATTATATACACATTGCATGACATATAAATGGAATATTGTTATAAATTGTTTCAAGGTTGAAAATATATTTGGATGATTAATATTTATATTCAGTGTTGTGACAAAAAGTTAAGAGTAAAAAATTATGTTATAATTATAATATAAAGTTACTACATTGTATTGAAACTTATTTAGAACAATTAATACTATTAATAAATTTATCCATTTACTTTATTTAATGACTTGTACTATTATAGTATGGCATGTTTTTTCACCTTGACCTATTTCACCAAGACCATACATTGTTGACCAAACATGTACATTTTGTACTGTAACCAAGTTTTTTTAATGCTTAGAATATATCTAGACACATTAATGTCCAGTGTTCTCCTCAGAAATTTCTTATATCATTTTTGTAAACAGGGAATTATGAAATACTATCTTATTTCTAGAAATTATAGCATCACATTCAATACACAATGTATAAGAAAAATTTCAGATAGCATCAGAATCTAGAAATATAGCATCACATTACCATGATGGTAAAAGGCTCTAGGGAGAACACTGAGTGTCAGTATAATCCATAGTATATTAAATAACACATCATATTCATAGAATAATAATGTGTTATGATTTGACTGAGAAATTAGTAACCAAGGTTGGCGTACACAATCTGATGGGAACTGGAGTGCACTTTGTTTTCAACCAATGTTAGTATTTTTATATAAGAATGTTTTTTTCTTATTTTTATACCAAGTGTAACATAGTGCAGTGGCATTTTGTTTTTGTGTTTTCGTAAATGGTGTTTGTATCAATCAGAACTGCCAAAACATTGATGTCAAAAAGATACAACACCAACCATTAATGGAACATAATTTTGTTTCCAATTCTTTCAAGTTGATAAACCTTTAGTGAAATGTAGAACTAATTGATATGACTATGAACAATCACAGATTAGAAAATCTGACAGTGCGTGATAGTTTGACAAAAGATTTACCTAAATCTACGAATACTAAAAATTGTTTGTTAATTCTAATTAATTTGTACTAATTGATATTATTAATCTGTGCAATAATTGTATTTATTTCTCAGCTGCTGGCAGCAAAACTATTATTTGTTATTTTAATGATATTTCTTGTTGTGTCTCAAGTTATGATTTTTATCTGTGCATTGATGTTGAAAAACTTTTATATTGTTTTTGAAATTATCTTTATTATTATTTGCAATGTTTGAATTGATGCTTTTTAATTTTTTTCTTGATTGCTTTTGGATGACATAGGTGTTACTCTTGTAGATGCAGGGTTAACAAGTTGTATGAAGCTTTTTCAGACTTTTCTAAGTTAAATTTCGAAAAGGTAGCATGCTTTATTATTCTCAAAATTAGTAAAGATTATCCATTTGAACTTATACCAATGTGTCAATTGTCAAAAAAATTCAATTGTAAACAAATGCCAGTACAAGAATACTTAAATATGTATTCAATATAAAAATCTTCATTTAAACACTGTGAATACATTGGAATTGGATTGTGATGCATTTTTGTTCAGATTTCTTTGATGATATTACATATAAATGCCATATCTACAGCACATTCATTCCAAAAACTATCTCAAACATCAGCAGTTTAGATATATAACTGTGAGAACATCCACATGAATGGTCACAAAGTATTGATAAATTACAGTTTATGGAGTGCAAATATGTTCCTGAATTTCCTGATTTATCAAAACTTTTTATATTTAATCCCATTTATATTTTTGTATACCACAAACCATAAAAAAAAAG
Source organism: Mytilus coruscus (assembly GCA_017311375.1). Taxonomy (NCBI): domain Eukaryota; kingdom Metazoa; phylum Mollusca; class Bivalvia; order Mytilida; family Mytilidae; genus Mytilus; species Mytilus coruscus. The sequence continues at coordinate 64,202,399 of CM029607.1, forward strand.
AATTTATCCTGACCAATATGTAATTTTTTCTTCAAAGTGGTACATCAAATATAATTTACTAATTTAGCATTCAAGGTTAAAATTGGTATATCCTTATATATATAAACAAATGTAGATCTATTCTTAATTAAACAGATAATGACTGGGTTATTATGAGTATTGTTTGACTTGTCTTCCAGTAGATTTTATATATAAATTATATATGTAAATATATACACATACAAACATGTATGTATTCATGTTTAAAGAAGTGAAATTGTTACTTATATAAAATAGTTAAATCCTGTTCAATGTTTGTTTTTATTGTCTTGCAGAATGCAAGTCATAATGATGTTTATCCAGCAGCTTTATATTTCAACAGGTAGAAGACCTGGATAAGTCATATCTTGTAAACAGAGGCCTGATGTTCTGAAGTTTCTATCTGGCATATGTCCATGAGGTCATTTTCAAGGCTCATTTAATGCTATAAAAAGGGTATAGGTTTTTCTCACTTATTATAGTAATTGGACAACTTTATATGGTATATATGGAATCACTAGTAAACAAGTCTGACAGGGTTCACCTGACCTTAACCTTTTTAGCTCACTGGGCCTAAGGGCCCCATGTGAGCTTATGCCATCACTTGGCGTCTGTCGTCTGTTGTCAGTGTCTGTCTTCGTCATCATAAACTATTTCAAGAATCTTCTCCTCTGAAACTACTGGGCCAAATACCTTCAAACTTTTAACTGAATGTTCCTTAGGGCATCTAGTTTATAAATTTTATCCGAAGTTTTGATCCATCAACAAACATAGCCGCCATGGCTAAAAATAGAACATAGGGGTCAAATGCAGTTTTTGGCTTTTATCTCAAAAACTAAAGCATTTAGAGCAAATCTGACACGGATAAAAATGTTCAATAGGTCAAGATCTATCACCCCTGAAATTTTCAGACGAATCCAACAACCCATTGTTGGGTTGCTGCCACTTAATTGGTAATTTTAAGGAAATTTTGCAGTTTTTGGTTATTTTCTTGGATATTATTATAGATAAAGATAAACTGTATACAGCAAAAATGTTCAGCAAAGTAAGATCTACAAAAAAGTTAATATGCCAAAATTGTCAATTGACCCCTTAAGGAGTTATTGCCCTTTAAAGACAATTTTACACAATTTGTTCATCATGTTTGCTAACATTTAAAAATCTTCTCCTCTGACCACCCATTGTAGGGTTACTGTCCGAAATAGTTTATTTTTATGAAATTTTACTGTTTTTGGTTATTATCTTTAATATTATAATAGATAGAGAGAAAGTGTAAATGGAAAAAAAGTTTCAGTTAAGTAGGATCTACAAATAAGTCAAATGATCAAAATAGTCAATTGACTCCTTAAGTATTTTTGCCCTTGAAATGTTTATTTTTTACATTTTTTCGTGTAAGTCTATTACTTTTTTCAAAAATCTTCTTCTCTGAAACTACTGGGCCAAATACTTCCAAACTTTAACTGAATGTTCCTTAGGGTATCTAGTTTATAAATTGTATCCAAAGTTTTGATCCATCAACAAACATTGCCACCATGGCTAAAAATATAACATTGGGGACAAAAGAAGTTTTTGGCTTATATCTCAAAAACTACAGCAGTTAGAGCAAAAGTGAAAGGAGTTAAAGTGATAAATGGGTCATTATCTATCTATTATGGAATTTTCAGACAAGTTCGACAACCCATTGGTGGGTTACTGTTGGAAATAGTTTATTTTTATTAAATTTTATTGTTTTTGGTTATTATGCCCCCGCTGTAGTGGTGGGGGCATTAAGTTTTACCTTTGTCCGTCTGTAGGTACGTACGTCCGTACATCCCAAAATTGGTTTCCGTTCTGTAACTTGAGTTTGCCTCAACCAAATGTTATGAAACTTATACACAATGCTTATTACCACAAAACACAGATCAAGTTTGAATTTTGGTGGCGTCACTTTAACTGTTCTAGAGTTATGCCCCTTTATAAATGGAAAAATTGCAAAATTTTTAGTTTCCATTCTCTAACTTAAGTTTGCCTCAACCAAATGTTATGAAACTTATACACAATGCTTATTACCACAAAACACAGATCAAGTTTGAATGTTGGTGGCGTCACTTTAACTGTTCTAGAGTTATGCCCCTTTATAAATGGAAAAATTGCAAAATTTTTATTTTCTTCTAAATATCAAGTAATTTTTTGGAGTTATCTTCCTTTGTCCATGATTATAGTTGAATCAGCTACAATCAATGCTTTATACAATGCAATGTTTAATTTTGACTTCCACTGATAAAACACAGATCAAGTTGAATTTGGGTAGTGTCACTTTAACCATTATTGAGTTATGCCCCTTTATAAATTGAAAGATTGCAAAATTTTTAGTTTCCATTCTGTAACTTAAGTTTGCCCCAACCAAACATTATGAAACCTATACACAATATTCATTACCACAAAACTAAGATCAAGTACAAATTTTGTGTTTCCGTTTTCTAACTTTAGTTTGCCTCAACCAAATGTTATGAAACTAATACACAATGCTTATTACTACATAATACAGATTAAGTACGAAATTTGGTGGCGACACTTTTACCATTCTTGAGTCATGTTCCTTTATAAACATAAAATTGCTGAACTTTTCGTTTCCGTTCTCTAACTTTAGTTTGTTTCAACCAAATGTTATAAATCTAATATACACAACCGTTCTAGAGTTATGCGTGTTTACAAATAGAAAAATTGCTGAATTTTTAGTTTCTGTTCTCTACTTAAGTTAGCCTCAACCAAATGTTATGAGACTTGCACACAATGCTTATTACCACAAAACTCAGATCAAGTTCAAATTTGGGTAGCGTCACTTTTACCGTTCTTCAGTTAAGTCCCTTTATAACTATATGATATGCAAGCGGGGGCATCATCTGTGTCCACATGTGGACACTATCCACATTTATTTTCTTTAATATTATAATTGATAGAGAGAAAGTATAAATGGCAATAAATGTTCAGCTAAGTGAGATCTACAAATAAGTCAACATGATCAAAATAGTCAAGTCACCTCTTAAGGAGTTATTGCCCTTAAAACTTTTTTTTTTTACACTTTTTGTGAAAGTTTATTACTTTTTCAAAATCTTCTTCTCTGAATATACTTGGCCAAATACTTAAAAACTTTAATTGAATGTTCCTTAGGGTATCTAGTTTTTAGATTGTTTTCGGGGATTTGATCCATTCAAAAACATGGCGGCAGTTTCTAAAAATAGAACATAGGGGTCAAATGAAGTTTTAGCTTTCATCTCAAAAACTAAAGCAGTAAGAACAAAACTGACATAGGGGAAAGTGTTAAACAGGTTAAGATCTACCTGTCGAGTAATCTTCAGACCAATAGGACAACTTATTGTTGGGTTACTGTCCAGAAAAAGTTTTACAGTTTTGGGTTATCTAAATGTCACTAGAATGACAACAACACTTAAGTAATCTGCAAATTTATTAAGTCGACATGTTTCGCCTATTAGATCGGCGTCATCAGGACAAAGTACAGATAAAAGTAATCTCTGAAGTACTAAAATGCGGCATCAAGTTTTTTACGTCATAGTGTTCTATTATTGTCCATGTTGTTATGGGTTACTTATGTATTGAATGCATTTAGTGAAAGAAAATGAAATATGTTAATAAAGTTATACAGTTTTTTGAGAATAAATATATAATAAAATAAAATAATTTAAAAATTAAAATGTTTTTTCTACTGTTTGTCACTGGTGAAAATGTTGTATATTCCTCGGACTGTCACTTGGCTCATCCAGTTGTTTTCTGTGGGTTCATCTCTACATACTGTTTGTTGGCTGGAACTCTGAATTGGTCCCTTGTATGTTTTGTAACAGTTTGTAGTCTGGTAAGTTGGTACTTCTTCCACTAGATATCCGTAGCTGTTTGTGCTATATTTCGGCGGTCCTGTTGTTTTAACATATATAACATCGTCATCTGAATCTTCCGAATCACTGAGTTGTAGATCTTCTTTAAGTATATCCATGGATGGCATATCTGGTGTCTCTTGTATTTTGATTGGAGTTGGGGCTGTGTATTTTGGTGGCGCTGCCACGATCCTAAATTTTGGTGTCATTTCATATTTGGTTTGGGCTTCTACAGGTGGAACCCATTTGGCAATTGGGTCAGCTGCGGCTTTTGATGTTGCTGTTTTCTCGTTAAAATCTGTTGTTGGTTTCTCCTGGTGTTTTGTTGTTATGTGTTTCTCAGCTCCATGTTTCCTGGTGAATGTTGCTGGGCAATGAAGGCATTCAAAAATTGTAACAGTTGGTTCATGAAAAGTTTTGTGATGTCTGCGGAGTGTACTGATGCTGGCGAATTTTTTTATCACTTAAAAACTTAAAGACACGAATCCAATGTTTAAAGTGTGATAAAAAAATTGTAACAGTTGGTTCATGAAAAGTTTTGTGATGTCTGCGGAGTGTACTGATGCTGGCAAATTTTTATCACACTTTAAACATTGGATTCGTGTCTTTAAGTTTTAAGTGATAAAAATTCGCCAGCATCAGTACACTCCGCAGACATCACAAAACTTTTCATGAACCAACTGTTACAATTTTGAATGCCTTCATTGCCCAGCAACATTCACCAGGAAACATGGAGCTGAGAAGCACATAACAACAAAACACCAGGAGAAACCAACAACAGATTTTAAAGAGGAAACAGCAACATTAAAAGCCGCAGCTGACCCAATTGCCAAATGGGTTCCACCTGTAAAGCCCAAACCAAATATGAAATGACACCAAATTTAGGATCGTGGCAGCGCCACCAAAATACACAGCCCCAACTCCAGTCAAAATACAAGAGACACCAGATATGCCATCCATGGATATACTTAAAGAAGATCTACAACTCAGTGATTCGGAAGATTCAGATGACGATGTTATATATGTTAAAACAACAGGACCCCTGAAATATAGCACAAACAGCTACGGATATCTGGTGGAAGATGTACCAACTTACCAGACTACAAACTGTTACAAAACATACAAGGACCAGTTCAGAATTCAAGCCAACAAACAGTATGTAGAGATGAACCCACAGAAAACAACTGAATGAGCCAAGTGACAGTCCGAGGAATATACAACATTTTCACCAGTGACAAACAGTAGATAAAAACATTTTAATTTTAAATTATTTTATTTTATTATATATTTATTCTCAAAAACTGTATAACTTTATTAACATATTTCATTTTCTTTCACTAAATACATTCAATACAGAAGTAACCCATAACAACATGGACAATAATAGAACACTATGACGTAAAAACTTGATGCCGCATTTTAGTACTTCAGATATTACTTTTATTTGTACTTTGGTCGACTTAATAAATTTGCAGATTACTTAAGTGTTTTGTCAATCTAGTGGCATTTAGATTTTTCTTTCTTTTGACAACCCTGCATACCGTCGGTATCCACTTAAGGAATCTCTACTTTCATGAAACTTTAGAGGCGTTGGTTCAGCAGTCCTTCATTCAGTTTTGGGTAATATGTATTATCTTTAATATTATTATAGAAAGAGCAAAAGTGTAAATGACAAAATTGTTCAGCAAAGTAAGATCTACGAATAAGTCAAATGCCTGAATCTGAAAGTACAGGTGAGCAATATCAGGCTCTCATGAGCCTCTTGTTTCCTGGATCAATGATCATGTTGAGTTTTCTTGCTGAGGTCCTTTTCTCAGAAACCATAAGCAAAAGGTAAACTTTATTCTGTGTATTGAATGATTGTAAAGTGTACATGTTGGTCTTGCGGCATGCAGGGTTGATCTGACCTTTACCTCATTTTATGGTTCATTGGTTATCATTAAGTTTTTTCTGCCATGTCTGTTTCTCAAATAAGAGCTCTAAGTAATCGTACACCAATTTGGTGTATAGAATGATTGGATAGTATACAGGTCAGTCTGGCAGGATTCACCTGACCTTAACCTTTTTTCATGGATCAATGATCATGTTGAGTTTTCTTGCTGAGGTCCTTTTCTCAGAAACTATAAGCAATAGGTAAACTTTATTCTGTGTATTGAATGATTGTAAAGTGTACATGTTGGTATCATTACGTTTTTTCTGCCATGTCTGTTTCTCAGATAAGTACTCTTAAGTAATCGTACACCAATTTGGTGTATGGAATGATTGGATGGTATACAGGTCAGTCTGGCAGGATTCATCTGACCTTGACCTCATTTTAAGGGTTCATTGGTTATCTTTACGTTTAGGTTGTAATGTTTGTTTCCTCGGATACTCTAAGCAATAGGTCAACTAGATTTGGTGCACTGAATGATAAGGTGTAACTCGTTGTCTGGCAGGGTTCATCTGATATATAGTGAATCATTTTCATGGATCATTGATAATGTTAAGTGTATATGATACCTGTAGTAAAACGTTGATTCTTAAAGAACTTTAACATGAAATTAGATCATTATCAACCGCCTTAGATGTCTTTTGGTACAGTGTGCTCGCCATGACGGATGTCATGTGCTTGATTCCTGGCTAGGTCAAACCAAAGATTTGAAAATTATTATTTTCTGCTTCTCTTCTAAGCACACAGTATAAAGGAGTAAAAGCAAAATCTGGTCATCTCAAAAGGTCAGAATAATGTGTCCTAAAAGATTTTTTTTTCAGAAATATTTAACGCACTTGATTACAAATGAGTAACATGAGTTTATGGTATAGATAGTAAATAATATTATAATCTTAAATGCATCCATTGTTAAAAAAGTTCTGAAACACAAGGAGGTATAAAATGGGTAGGTCAGTTCAGGTATGCAAAAAATAGACATTGTTTTGTTAGAAATCTGTATAATGGGACATTTGGGCTGACCTAGCCTGCCATGAATTTTTCCAGGGCAAGACAATGCCATCACTTACACTGGCAGTCAACATAAAAGTACTCACAGTTGTATTAAACTGTAAGGTGCTATTTGAATGACAAAAAACACAATAATATCAATCTGCCCCAAAAAAGACTGAAATTGTCCACTTTTAACCTGAGGAGTCTGTTCAACACACTTTTTATGCCCCTGCCGTAGCGGAGGGGGCATTAAGTTTTACCCTTGTCCGTCTGTACGCACGTCCGTCCGTCCCAAAGTTGGTTTCCGTTCTCTAACTTTAGTTTACCTCAACCAAATGTTATGAAACTTATACACAATGCTTATTACAACATAATACAGATCTAGTTTGAAATTGGGTGCTGTCACTTTTACCGTTCTTGAGTTATGCTCCTTTATAAACATAAAAATTGCTGAATTTTTCGTTTCTGTTCTCTAACTTTAGTTCGCCTTGACCAAATGTTATGAAACTTATACACAATGCTTATTACCACATAATACAGATCAAGTTCGAAATTGGATGGCGTCACTTTTACCGTTCTATAGTTATGCCCCTTTATAAACATAAACATTGCTGAATTTTTCGTTTCCGTTCTCTAACTTTTAAATTAGTTTGCCTCAACCAAATGTTATGAAACTTTTACACAATGCTCACTACCACTTAATATAGATCAAGTTTGAAATTGGGTAGTGTCACTTTTACCGTTCTATAGTTATGCCCCTTTATAAACATAAAAATTACTGAATTTTTCGTTTCCGTTCTCTAACTTTAGTTTGCCTCAACTAAATGTTATGAGACTTATACACAATGCTTATTACCACAAAACTCAACTCAATTACAAATTACACTTTTACCGTTCTTCAGTTATTTCCTGATGTTGCACAGGTGCTTCCCTGGGATAACCCTTTTCGTTCTCCTACAGGGTTGAAGAACATGTCTGAACTGTATGAAAGGATAAATGGTACAATGTGGGGCTTTCCTTGTTCCTATATCGTTTATGTGCAGAATTTTCAGTAAGAAGAAGTGACAAACAAATTTAAAAGAATTAAATCCTATTTGAAGAAATTGCTCCTTAAACTTTTAACACCAGAATATAACTTTATGGTAAGATTACAGAAATTAAAATTATCCAATGCATGCCACGTACAATCATTCATCTTCAACACAATATAATATGTTTCAAAATTAATAAGCAAAAGAAAGGTTTTGATATATATGACATAATTTGAATTGGAGTTGTTTCCCTTGATAATAATGTTGGAAGGCAACTCAGTTGATTATTTATTTGAATAAACCAAAAAACACATTAAAGCATGTGTTACAAGCAAATCTGATAAGAGATTATAACTAAATCCTTGTTATAAATTACACATGACACAAAAAAAAAAAAAAAAAACACACACACACACAAAAAAACCACAAAAACACAAAAAGAAACAAAAAAAAACTCACAATTAAAAACCAAATTCTCGTACCTTGTACACGTATTTCTGAAGAGGCAAAGATACTGAAAAATAATTTTAGTTCCACTTCCCTTTATCTGTTGGACCAAGGATTTGTATAGTATACGAATCCTTGGTTGGACTGTGTTAAAAAAAAATTAAAAATACTGCGACTAGCTTTTTAGAAAAGCTGCTTGCTTGTAGCCGCTCAAAATATTGAACTTGAATATATTATGAATCAAGAAAATTCCGATTTTAGAGGCATGTATTGCATAAAAAATTTAAAAAGAATTCTTGATTATTTAACTTTGGGTTTATGTATTCTAGGAATATTTTTTTTCTATTTGCCATTTTTCTTTGGTGTAAGCGGTTGATCTGGAATCAGATTCAGCTACCAGAATATAAACAATATATGAAACCCTGGGTAGAAATCGGCTGTAAAGGTTTGTCTTTTCACATCCCTAGTTAAACAATGAACAACAAATATTGACTCTTCGAAAAAATAAAAGAACATTGAGCAGAATTTAACATATCTTGCAATCCAATGTGATGTCTGCTTGGGGTCAGACCTATAAAAAATTATCCGACAGTCCCATAATCCGACATAGGACAGTCCTGTAGTCCGACAGTCCTATAATCCGACAGCCCGATAGTTCGACAGTCCTATAATCCGACAGCTCGATAGTCCGACGCGCGGTCACAAACTCTGAAATATATGCCTATATAGACATGATAGACATGGAATGTTTGTAAATTGATATATTTTTTCACACAGAAAATTATCAAATCAGTCAGTATGACGTCTTGTACAGGGCCGCACTGATCCCATACGAACCGGATGAACTTTCGCACCCTACACGTACACACAAAAATATCCGTTCGCACCCTACATAAAAAAATAAATATTTATAGCAATACACTAACCAAAACTCGATTTTTGTCATTGTTTCATAATAAATTGACATTCTGAAAACGTTTTTTGTGTTGAGTAAATCTTAAATCATGTTTTGGTTAGAGAATTGCTATTATTATATATTTTTTCCATTGGAACTACAGCGACTTATATTGCCATGCAAAAGCAGTGATAAGGTATTATTTCGATGACAGAAAAATTGACGCAATTTATTAAGATTTCATTTCAAATCATGAAATATGAAACATCTTCTGAAAGTGATATTGCATCTTGAAAATATGAGATAATGACACTATTCCTATTTTATCCAGATACTTGTTGCTCTTTTAAGAACAAGAAAAAAGATTAAAAAAAAAAAGTTATTGTTTCTATGTAATTCAATCCGATGTAGTCATTTCATATCTTGGGCAAACGCCATTTGATTTTTATGGAGGTTGGGGCTAGGCTGAAAAATTTTGTCCTGTATTTTTCTAGTTGTAATATCTGTCCTGCCTTTTCATTTTCACTCTATTCGGTCCTGCCTTTTTATAAGTTTATCCTGACTTTTTTACATTAATTGTCATTCTGCCTTTTTTTATTGCAAAGTTGCTTATCCTGACTTTTTTTTTAACTCAAAACTCTTTTCCTGCCTTTTTTTCAAATTTCTTCCTACCCCCCCGCCTCTCCTAAAAATCAAACGGTAGCTCCTAATTTTTCAAATAGTATATAGGATTTAATTTTTATGCCATTTTAACGCATTTCACTTTTTAAAATTTTAAACCCTGCTCGCGTTTCGTGTTATGATATTGTAACTATTATATTTATTAAGTTGGCCTAATTTGTTTTGTGTGGCCTAAGAATGTTTACATTGTTTTATATACATTGTGTACAAAATAAAATACACTGTGTTACAACTATGCAGTTTAGAAATCACTGGAACAATCATTGATCAATACTAATGGAATGATTAGAACTTTCTATTTCACTTACATAACGTTTCCAGAATGATCATAACAAAGATCGTAATTTATATTTCTAGAGTTGTCTAGAAATTTCCGTTTGAGTATTTAAATGCAGACCCAAAAGTTAGTTAAATATAGAGATTTGGACATAGACATAGATAGACTTAGACATCGATAGACATCAACAGTTGGATTGACACTTTTATTTTCAAACTACATCATACTAGATTGTGACCAATTGGATATAATATTCTGTGGATTCCGTGAAGATTTCGGATAAAGAAAAGATAAAAGATTGGACTCATATTTTGACAGTTAAGTTGACATTTCTTTTGTGTAATACTTTTCTAAACTAGTTTATAATAAATCTTGTTAAATTTTATTATTGATTTGTGTCTTTTGTTGGCTACAATTAAAAGGCGATTTTCTGACATAACAGAAATTGGGGGCTCAAGTCCGGGATAACGTTAATATCTTATTTAAAAAAAAAAAAATTGTTCAGTATTTTTATTAGAAATAGCCAACAAAATTCTACAAAATGGCATTTGAAGCCGGTAAATTTTGAAAACGCCAGACCTGGAAGGGTTTGATAATTTAAAGAAAGAGGAATTAGTGTTACTTGCTAAACATCTGAAATTAGACTTTAGAGTATCTATGAGAAAACAAATTATAAAAAATTTGGTAATAGACAAATTAGTTGACGCAGAAATTTTAGGTGAAGAGGCTCTTGATCTTAAGGTCGAAAACGTTGACGCTATCAAATTAAAACAGCTTGAATTAGAACATGAACTCAAAATAAAACAATTGGAAAAAGAAGAAAGACAGGCAGAACTTCAAATGAAAGAAAGGTTAGAGATGGAGAAAAGAAAAGAAAAAGAAGATGAATTTAAATTAAAACAGGCAGAACTTGAAATGAAGGAAAGGTTAGAGATGGAGAAAATAAAAATTGAAATGGTCAAAGGAGAAAGTAACACTAATGTACAGTCGAAATCAGAACATTTTGATGCAGCAAAAAATATACGTTTGGTTCCCAGATTTTGTGAAAAACAGTTGATAAATATTTTCCACAGTTTGAGAAAATTGCTCATAATTTGAAATGGCGAAGCCTTTTGGACTACAATGCTGCAAAGTGTTTTTGAGGGCAAGGCCGCTGAAATTTACTCAGCACTTTCATCCGAACAAAGTTCTGATTATGACACGGTTAAAAAGGAAGTTTTGAAAGCTTATGAGCTAGTGCCAGAAGCATATAGACAGAAGTTTAGATCTTATAAAAAGTTTGATTCACAAACCTATGTTGAATTTGCTAGGAAAAAGAAGACCTATTTGATAAATGGCTTACGTCAAAGAAAATAGATAACAATTTTAAGAACCTAAGACAACTGATGTTATTAGAAGAGTTCAAGCAATGTGTTCATTTAGACTTAAAACACATTTAGATGACAAAACTGTTGAGACATTACAAGATGCAGCTGTTATTTCCGATAATTATACCCTTTCACATAAAAGAAGTTTCAAAGGTCCCAATTTTAATACTTGAGTGGAAATTACAAGAATCAAAGCACTGAGCGTACTGTTAGTAAGCCTGTTGCACAGAATAAGAGTCAGTCTAGTTATAATATGTCTAGTCCGAAATTTGATACTTTTGAGAAGAAGTCACTGACTTGTGCTTATTGTAAGAAGAATGGTCACCTGATGGCTGATTGTTTCAGACTCCAGAAGAAGAATGAAAGAGATAATAAGCCCAAGACCAGTGCTTGTACGACACCCGTGTTACCAATACGTTGGAATGTCCTGCGAGTCAGGCTTTTAAGTCCAGTTTTTGTGATTACATGGAGGATTATAAACCCTTTATGTCTGATGGGTTTGTTTCTATTGTTGATAATACTACTCCTCAGCCTATTAAGATTTTACGGGACACTGGAGCTTCTCAGTCTTTATTGTTAGAAGGTGTGTTGCCTTTGTCCGAGGAGACTTCTGTTGGTGCCTCCGTTTTGTTACAAGGTGTGGAGTTAGGTTGTATAGATGTTCCCCTCCATCGTATTTATCTGAAGTCAGATTTGATAACTGGACCAGTTGTTGTGGGTGTTCGTCCTAATCTCCCTGTTGAGGGTGTTTCATTATTGCTAGGAAATGATCTAGCTAGGAACAAAGTGGTTGCTGAACCAATTGTTACCAGTGAACCGGTGGTGGATGTTAAATCACCTGAAGATGATGCTGAACTATATCCAGCTTGTGTCCTTACTAGGCGATGGCTGAAAACAACAAAATGAGGATTTGCAAGAAGACCAGTTTGATTACATGGACCTTTCTGACACCTTTCTAGCCGACATTGAAGGTCCCGGTAGCTCAGAGAAGGCCGTAATAAGACCACCTAGTATTAGCAAGAATGTAATTATGCCATGGCCAGACGTAAACAGCCATTCATTAGACCGAAGGAAATTTGTCGAAGAACAAAATAAAGACCCTGAAGTTCTTCAGCTCAGCAAGAGGGCTCAACCACAGGAGGAAGCAGACAAAGTGGCGAATGCTATTACCATCAAGACAGCATTTTAATGAGAAAGTGGAGGCCCCCTGATGCTACCCCAGAGGAGGAATGGAGAGTGGTATACCAAGTGGTGGTGCCGAAAATTTATAGGCAAGAAATTATTGGTCTTGCCCATGACACCCCCTTGGCTGGACACTTAGGTATAAGGAAGACTTGCCTTAAGATCTTGCAGCATTTCTACTGGCCAAGACTTAGAAATGATGTCGCAGAATACTGCAAATCATGCCATATATGCCAGGTTGTTGGTAAGCCTAACCAGAAAATACCACCAGCACCACTTCTGCCTATTCCAGCCTTTGAAGAACCTTTCAGCCGAGTACTCATTGATTGCGTTGGACCTTTACGAAGACCAAGACCGAAATGCGTATTTACTGACGATCATGTGTACCTCCACTCGTTTTCCTGAGGCTATTCCGTTAAGGAATATCAAGACACCTACTAAATTGTCAAAGCTCTGATCAAATTTTTCACGCTAGTAGGACTTCCAAAGTCTATACAGTCCGACCAGGGTTCAAATTTCATGTCAGGTTTATTTCAGCAAATCGTGTACCAGTTAGGGATTGCTCAGTATAGATCAAGTGCTTATCATCCAGAATCTCAAGGTGCCTTAGAACGTTTTCATCAAACATTGAAGAACATGATCAGAACTTTTGTCTTCAATTTGACAGGGATTGGGATGATGGTGTTCACTTTTACTTTTGCGGTCCGAGAGGCTGTTCAAGAATCCTTGGTTTTAGTCCCTTTGAGTTGGTATTTGGTCATACTGTAAGGGGACCTTTAAAATTGATAAAGGAAAAGTGGCTTACTGAATACACTGACTTGAATCTTCTAGACTATGTATCTAGATTTAAAGAAAAATTGTATACTGCTTGTCAAATTGCTCAGAACAATTTAAAACTGTTCAGAATAAGATGAAAATATGGTATGATAAAGATGCAAGGGACAGATTTTTGAGCCTGATGATAAGGTACTTGTATTTTGCCAGTCCCTGGACATCCATTACAAGCTAAATATTGTGGTCCTTATACCATAGAGTAAAATCAATGATTTGAATTATATTGTAAAAACACCAGGTAGGCGTAAACAAAATAGAGTGTGTCACATTAATATGTTAAAACCATATTTTGAGCGTACTAATGAAGGTGAGAGTAAACCAGTTGCCACTTTAGCCATGGTTAAATTGGAGAACAATCATGACAAACCAGATGTAATTGAACCACCTTTTAGTTCTAAAACTATGGAAGAGACAGTTAGATTGAAAAATTCAGAAATTTTGTCAAATTTAGATTCAAAACTTGCACATCTGTCTTTTGATCGTAGAGAAAATTAAAAGCTTTGGTATTTTCTTTTAAAATCTTTTTCCAGATGTGCCAAACAAAACCACTGCTGTTTGTCATGATGTCGATGTTGGTGATGCTTCTCCAATTAAGCAACATCCTTACCGGCTCAATCCACTCAAACTTGAATTTATGAGACAAGAAATTAAATATATGCTTGACAATGATATTATTGAGCCGAGTAACAGTGAATGGAGCTCTCCTTGTCTCCTTGTGCCCAAACCAGATAAAACCTTTCGTTTAGTAACTGATTTCAGAAAAGTAAATTCTGTTTCAAAATCTGATTCCTATCAGATTCCAAGGATAGACGACTGCATTGATAACATTGGACAAGCAAAATTTGTGAGCAAATTTGATTTATTGAAAGGTTACTGGCAAGTCCCATTGACACAGAGAGCTCGAGAAATATCAGCTTTTGTCACACCAGACGGCTTATTTCAATATACTGTAATGCCGTTTGGCATGAAAAGTGCTCCAGCTACATTTCAAAGAATGATCAATAATGTTATAAAAGATTTAGACTGTTGTTATGCTTATATTGATGATCTTATTGTATGTAGTGATAGCTGGGAAGAACATTTAACACATTTATATGATACTTTTGATAGATTGTCACAATCAAATTTGACTGTAAATCTTGGTAAAGTGAATTTTGCCAGGCCACTGTTGATTATTTAGGGCATACAGTTGGCCAAGGTCAAGTGAAACCTATTACGGCTAAAGTGGATGCAATTACCAAATTTCCTCCTCCTACAAATAAAAAACAACTTATGAGATATTTAGGCATGATTGGTTTTTACAGAAAATTTTGTTCAAATTTTGCTACTGTTGTTCAACCATTGACTCATCTTTTACGGAAAGATTCTAAATTCATCTGGAGTGAAAATTGTCAAAACGCTTTTGAAAATAGCAAATCACTTTTAATTAATAGTCCAGTTCTGATCACTCCAGACTTTGAAAAACAATTTAAACTTGCCGTTGATGCAAGCGATGTAGGAGTTGGAGCTGTTTTATATCAGGAAACAGATGATAATGTTGAAAACCTATATCATATTTTTCTAAGAAATTAGATAAACATCAGAAAAATTATTCAACTATTGAAAAGAGTGTTTTGCACTGTTGTCTGCACTTCAACATTTTGATGTATATTTAAATCCCTCTGTGCATCCTATTCTTGTTTATACTGATCATAATCCTCTCACCTTCATACATAAAATGAGAAACAAGAACCAGAGATTGACTAGGTGGAGTTTATTGTTACAGGAATATGATGTTATTGTAAAACATATTAAAGGTAAAG
Organism: Mytilus coruscus; assembly: GCA_017311375.1. Classification (NCBI taxonomy): domain Eukaryota; kingdom Metazoa; phylum Mollusca; class Bivalvia; order Mytilida; family Mytilidae; genus Mytilus; species Mytilus coruscus. The sequence goes on from CM029607.1 coordinate 64,217,722, forward strand.
ATAATGTAATAGCAGATGCTTTATCTAGAACTTATTAAAACACTGTATATATACTATGTATTTTTGTACATATTATTCATGAAAAGTTTTGTAACACTCAAACTTTTTAAGGGGAGGTGTTATGATATTGTAACTATTATATTTATTAAGTTGGCCTAATTTGTTTTGTGTGGCCTAAGAATGTTTACATTGTTTTATATACATTGTGTACAAAATAAAATACACTGTGTTACAACTATGCAGTTTAGAAATCACTGGAACAATCATTGATACTAATGGAATGATTAGAACTTTCTATTTCACTTACATAACGTTTCCAGAATGATCATAACAAAGATGCGTAATTTATATTTCTAGAGTTGTCTAGAAATTTCCGTTTGAGTATTTAAATGCAGACCCAAAAGTTAGTTAAATATAGAGATTTGGACATAGACATAGATAGACTTAGACATCGATAGACATCAACAGTTGGATTGACGCTTTTATTTTCAAACTACATCATACTAGATTGTGACCAATTGGATATAATATTCTGTGGATTCCGTGAAGATTTCGGATAAAGAAAAGATAAAAGATTGGACTCATATTTTGACAGTTAAGTTGACATTTCTTTTTGTGTAATACTTTTTCTAAACTAGTTTATAATAAATCTTGTTAAATTTTATTATTGATTTGTGTCTTTTGTTGGCTACAATTAAAAGGCGATTTTCTGACATAACATTCGGCAGTATGCCAATAAGCTTATAAGAAGACGAGATCCATATCCTTTGCAGCAACACGGTTTCGTGTTGGACCATCGGACTGTCAGATTAATGGGCTGTCGGATTATCGGACCGTCGGACTATCGGTCTGTTGGACTACTGGACTGTCGGAATTTCAGGGTGTCGGTTTATAGCTATGCTCCCGTCTGCTTTTTGGGCGAATCTTAGACAACTCGTCCCACTGCCGAGTCACCCACTTTTCACACTTCGAAAGTAACTGCCACCATAGAAATGAAGAGTTTTATCTTGCCTCTAAGACCAACTGACATGAAAAATCCCAACTGATAAAAATGTGCATTAGGTTCACCAGAAGGTATCGCAAAATGAGAATTATAGTTATCTGGTACCATTGCAAACTGGTACCAATGTCAATCGTACCACTAAAAGCAAACTTGTACCACTGCTAACTCGTACCATGGTAAATTCGTACCATTGCGAACTCGTACCAACTTATAAAGTTATTTCAATGCATTCAAATGGTGTTAAATGATGAATGAATATTTAAATTTCAGTAAAAACTCATAATTAGATATAAGAAGATGTGGTATGAGTGCCAATGAGACAACTCTCCATCCATCAAGTCAAAATTTATAAAAGTAAACCATTATAGGTCAAAGTACGGTCTTCAACATGGAGCCTTGGCTCACACCGAACAGTAAGCTAATTAGTCTGTAAATAGTATATGATTTGAAACCACAATGACCAATTTGTAGCTGATTTTTCCTTGGTGAATTGGATAAAGAATACTGTAGTAGATTAGCTTTGTTGTCTCCCTTGAACAGTTCCATTATTTATCTTTTACTGATAAATATTTGATTTAATGTTTAATCATTACAAATTAGTTAAATTGAATAGATTTTGGTATTCATAATTTGTTTCTTAAAGGCATGAAAGGTAATTTATTTATTTAGAGAATTTACTGTTGGTTCTGTTGGTGCAGGGGCATTTATACGCATTTTGTGTTTTAGCAGTTCGACAGTTGTAATGGTCTGTGCAAAGGATTTGTATAGTAAGATAATAATATCTTACTATACAAATCCTTGTCTGTGCTGAGTACTTTGCCCACAAGGTGTAGATCTGTCCCTGAACAGCACGGACCTTCTTGCGTTGACATCTTTTCAGCTTTCCCTCACCAACCAGTTTGACTTGAAGTGTGACTTTTGAAGTTTCAGCATGGAGTAATTGACTGCCTTGTCAGTGATGCGTCTGTGCCAGCCCTTAACGTTGTTATTGGTCCTGACAGGTCGCATGAATATGCTCCAGGATAGAATGGTAATCAAGAAATTCAAATTTTTTTTATAAAGATTTGCAAAATCAATTCATAAAACATTTGTATATTGTATATTTTTCAATCTAAAATTCAATAAACTTTTTTCAAAGATTTTCAAAAACAATGCATATTACTTTTAATGGTACAAGTTAGCAATGGGACGACTTGCAGTGGTACGAGTTAACATTGGTACGAGTTGTCTTGGTACGAGTTTGCAATGGTACGAGTTGACTTGCTTCCTTGCCAAATGTGGCCATATACTGTAAATTCAGAAATTATTGCGATGTGTTTATTATTGCGAAAAATGCGACAGGGTTATAATCGCAATAATTAAAACTTGCATTTTGAAATTTTTTATATGAATTAAACAGGATTTTTCTCAATATCGCAAAAATTAAAATCGCATTTTAGTCTAAAATGACAAAATCGCAATAATAAATGCACGCAATAATTTCTGAATTTACAGTACACAGATTCTGCAAATCTAGGTTATTACAGCTGGATTGAGGCAATTTTTCAATTACATTTCTGCATGCTTCTTGCTGGTTAAATTTATTCTGTATTCTTAATTTTTATAGGTAATTTTTCTCTATTTATTATATTTTGTGCCTATTATTCTGTATTCTTTATATTTTGGCCCCTATTATTCTCTATTCTTTCTCTATCATGTCTATGGTCCATTTTTCTGGAGATTTTGCCATTTATTCTCAATTCTGTAAACCCCATCCAGACCCTCATGTACACCATATGATCATTCTATACACTAAACATACCTGACCTTAATTGCCTTTAAGTATCTGAGAAACAGAACAGAACACAAAAACTTAACATTGTCCTATAAACCATGAAAAGGAAGTCAAGGTAAGATAAATCTGCTAGACAGACATGTACAGCTATCAATCATTCCATAAACGAAATATAGTCATGTTGATAGTTGACCTTCTGTTTATAGTATAATAAGAAATGAATCTAATCACAATTAACTTTAACCAGGATCACTAATCCATGAAATGAGGTCTTGGTCCATTGAACACTGTCTAACAGACTACTTTATCTTACATGAAGAACACAACAGACAAGTTGCATTTGGAGTAGGATCTGCTTTACTCTTTTGGTGTACCTGAGATCATCCCCTTGTTTCTTGGTTGGGTTTGTGTTGCTCAGTCTTCTGTGTTGTATTTTGTAAACTATTGTTTGTCTTTTGGTCATATGTGTTGGTTGTTTTTCATTTTTAGCTCATCTGGCCCAAAGGGCCAAGTGAGCCTTTCTCATAACTTTGCGTCTGTCATCAGTCGTCGTTGTCCGCTAACTTTTACAACAATTTTCTACTCTGTAACTACTGGGCCAAATTTAACCCAACTTGCCGCAATCATCATTGGGGTATCTAGTTTAGAAAATGTGTTTCTTTAACCCAGCTTGCCAACCAACATGGCCAATTGGCCACCCTAGCTAAAAATAGACAACTTTTGTCTATTATCTTGAAAACTGCTATAGATAGAGAAAATCGTACAGGGCAGAAATGTTCAGAATGTTGAGATCTACCTATTGTGCATTTACATCAAAACTGTCAGATGACTTCTTTCTGGAGTTATTTCCCTTAAATGACAATTTTTAACCAATTTTTGCATTTTTTTTCTAATACTTTGAAAACTATAATAGATCATGTAGATACAGAGAAACTTTAAATAGCAAATATGATCAGCAAGACAAGATCTACGATTAAGTCAAAAACTGCTGAAATCGTCAGACGACTCTTTATTGGAGTTTTGCCCTCTAATGACGATATTTAATTCAGTTGTGCTGATACATGTATCCTGCAGCAAATTAATAACTTTGTACAGACAAGGAAGATTGAACAGATGCTATAAATACTAGGAAAGAAAGAGACACATTAGATTCCATCAGGTCTCCCCCCTCGTGGGTAGGCAGGAATTCATTCACTTCCAGAATTCATATTCATTGGGATCGAAAATATACGACTATATGATTACGTGTCCGTGTGACAGTTTGTGAACTTTCAAAACAATTGAACATTTGAAAATTTGAACTTTTGAAACATTCTTAAAGTTGTATTTACCTAGTAAATTATTATAGTATTCCTAATTTGACTTCTTTACATGTCGTAAATTTGGTGCCATTTGACCACGATCGACTTGTTTTCAAGCTAAAACAACGCAAAAGAATATAAAACGTAAGATCTTTCATTTTTTCTTTATCGACAATCAAGATATTTCTATGTCAGCACAAAAAATAGAAATGGCTTTTAAGGGGTGGCACACATATCAAGAAAAGTTGCAAATTTCAAAGGGAGTGTGGTTGCTAAATTTAAAGGCTTAAAATATGCCGTTTGTTCACAAGAGGTCGTTCAAGCAATAACATTAGAAAGATTTTATTAGGGTTTTCACGTTTTATGAATTTTTGTCAGATGTTTCCGACTCCTTGGGTTTTTCCCTACCATACGTACAGGGTAAAATATTTTTCCCCATATCACCCACTTTTCTTTTCATAGAAGACTTCAATAGCTCATAAAAAGGGCATTTTCAAAATTCTAGATTTTTTTCTTACGATTTGAGACCCAAATAATGCCAATGCTAAATATAAGGTAAAAGTCCGAGTCAGCCTTTTCCCACTATTTTTGTTGAGCCTGCGACTTTTGTCGCAGAAAGCTCGACATTGGGATAGTGATCCGGCGGTGGCAGTGGCGTTAACTAACTTCTTAAAAGCATTATATTTTAGAAGGTGGAAGACCTGGATGCTTCATACTTTGTATATAGATGCATTTTGTTACGAAGTTTCCGGTTCATTTTCATGGTTCAGTGGTTATAGTTAAGTTTTTGTGTTTTGGTCTGTTTTTCTTATACTGTATGCAATAGGTCTACTATATATTTGTTGTATGGAATGATTGTAAGGTGTACATGTCCAACTGGCAGGTGTCATCTGACCTTGACCTCATTTTCATGGTTCAGTGGTCAAAGTTAAGTTTTTGAGTTTTGGTCTTTTTTTCTAAAACTATATCATGTAAATGCAACAGGTCAACTTTATGTGGTGTATGGAAATATTTTATGATGTACATGTCAGTCTCGAAGGTTTTATTTGACCTTGACCTCATTTTCATGGTTCATTGCTCAGTGTTAAGTTTATTGTGTTTTGGTCTGTTTTTCTTAAACTATAAGCAATATATAAACTATATTTGTTGTATGGAAGGATTGTAAGCTGTACATGTCTGCCTGGCATGGTTCATCTGACCTTGACCTCATTTTCATGGTTCATTGGTCAATGTTTAGTTTTCTTGGTTAAGTCTGTTTCTTAGAAACTATAAGCAATAGGTCAACTATATTTAGTGTATTGAATGATTGTAAGGTGTACATGTATTTCACGTTTGGTTTATATGACCTTGACCTCATTTTCTTGGATCATGTTAAGTTTATGTGATGTTGTAGTAAAGCTTTATATTTAGGACTATCAACATAATATCAATGGTTAGTAAAGAAGGTGAGACATTTCAGCGTACGTGCACTCTTGTTTAAATATATCTCAAAAAAGAGTTTCATAACCTTTCATTATTTTTAGCTTATTTTGTTCTTTTACTAATGCTCTTCTGACTTAAAGCATCAATTTTGAATTCTAGATTTTTTTAAAATTTCACTTAAGTACATCCTTAACGATGGTTTTAAATCATATTTGAGCTAGATTTCTGAAGAAACATTCAGTTATTCTAGAATTTACAAATTGTACTGTAAAATGAGTTAAGCACTGGTATATACATGATATATGAAGGTTGAATGAGAACCTTTTGTAATTGAAGTTAAGGGTACATTGTGGGTACATACGTTTGATATATTTATAGCCATTGATGATTATGGTTTATGCAGTTGGGTATAGTGCTTAAGCACGTTTGTTTAGAGAAAACAAATAGTCTATATTTTTAGAATCCAACCTCTTTTCGGGTGATTAACATAAATGATGTTAAGTAATGAAAATGGTGCAGGTTGTTGTATGGCATTAAATTACACCTTTATCACATAATGTTTAATGAATAAGAGTGAGATTTGTAACAAATGAGAGACATATTTGAACTTCATGTAGAATGACAAAATGTTGTAAGTGAAATGGATAATTGATATAAAATGAAAACTAGTATTAACATGATTAAAGTAAAATGGAAATTTTTGTCATAAACAGTTGTGAGGTTTATCAACAGATATTAAAATAATAATAAAAAATGAATAATTTAAGATTTAGAAAATGAATCTTAAGAAATGTGTATTATTCATAAATTGGCATTGAAACAACAATGAATTGTTTTAAAAGATGTGAGATCAGTTTTAGATAAAAATAATTAAAAAAAAGTCATAACAGATACATACTTATCCAGCAGCAATTTATAAAAAGGATAGGCAATAGGTTTCTTAAGTTTAATGCAAATTTCAAAAAGATATACAAAAAATAGAGGAAACATTCAGATGAAGAAGACGTCACATATACCAGTAATTGAAATAATTTTAAAAATTAAAAGGAAGGATTTTTTTTTTTCGCACAAAATGTTGTTGCAAATAGTGAAATGTACAGTCATAAAATAAATTGCGAGAGACGTAGTTAAAATTCAGTTAATGGAATCTGAAGTGTTTGATAATATTTCTGTTAATAGAGTTAAGATTAAGTAGTAAGAAACAAAAAGTTAAAGAAGTTAAAGTAGCACAACCATGACAGTAGGTAACAAAGTAACACATACAAATTTTAGTAAATTTTTATAATAGGTTTCATGTAGGTGTATCATTACATAAATTGATTGAATTATTATTTGATTGTAAATTTATATATATAAATATATATCTTAAGTCTTGTATAAATAAACATATATTGTTTTTATTATGTAAGATTCTCAAAATAGTACAAGTTGTATACAACATTTTGTTTTCACGTTCTTTTTGTTCTAAGCAGATAATTTGATATTTTAAAAGAGAACTTCTTCTGCTGTTGTCTGCTCTTTGGTCGGGTTGTTTTCTCTTTGACATATTCCCCATTTCCATTCTCAATTTTATTATTGATTCATACATAGAAACTGTTTTACTATAATTTTGCCATGCTTCAATAACCCCTTCGGCCTTGACCTAATTTATAAAGCTGATTTAACAAACTATTGATACTTTAATAGATAAATTGAAAAAAAAATGAAGGGGGATAGAAAAAGAGATATAATTTCCAAATTGGGGAATAGGCATAGCAGTTGGGGTATGTGCGATCTTCCTTGAAATAGTCATATTTTTGTATTGTTATTATGTTAGAAATTAATCTTGGTTATCCAGAAAGAATATGAAGGATTGGGTTCTAATGCTACAAACAATGGGTACCAAATGGTGTCAACTCAGATAGTTCGGACAGATGTTACTGCTTCCAGAGAGATATTTTCCTCTGCATCATTGATCAAGGACGAAGTAAACTAAAGACTAATACTAGGAGTCTATTGAGAAACATGAACCCAAGACTAGATACGCCAACACCTTAGTAGTGGAACCATATTGTTAAACCATCACAACGTTGCTAACAAAACTATCCTAGCAGAAGGACAACCTTGTAAATAAACTATGTATGAACGATGTGAATTATATAAATCCAAAAGAATTACATGAATTAATATGAACTGTGTATATAGAATTAAATAGCGAACTTTCAGAACTTTATCAACTGTATATTATGATGGTGGTGGAAGAATATTGACAGGAAACTACAGAGTACTTATAACTGAAATTGTATTTACGTAATAAATTATTATTGTATTCCTAAATAGACTTCATTATAAATGGATGAAATTGTCAGTCGACTCCTTATTGGAGTTATTGCCCTTTCATGAGGATATTTACAAATTTTTTGCACTTTTGCCTATTATCTTGAAAACTACAAGTAACTCAAATTTTGCGGAATTCATTAGTAGACACTTTATCATAATGATTGCCCTTAAATGAGGATTTTTTAAAAACTTTTTGTGTTTTGGGGAAAACCTAAGAAGATAGAGAGAAACTCTAAACAGAAAAAATGATCAGCAATACAAGACAAAAATGAGATTTTGGTCATTAATTCTGTTCTAGTCCACAATGTTGGAGAGTGTCCATTGTCGAAGACGCACATTGACCTAGGTGAACAGGCTCTTTAGAGCCTCTAGTTTGCCATGGCATTGTTAGTTAGTTTGTTTTACTTATGAGTTGGATTATCTCTATGGTATCTTTCACATCTCTCTTGCAATGATCCCAAAGATATTTATCCTGTTACTCATAATAAGGGAGAAATTCAAATGACTAAAAAAACCTTTTCAATTTTTTTAAGCAGTAGCTGCACCATGAAAATGAGGTCAAGGACAATGGACATATGACAGACGGAAACTGGGTAACATAAAGCATCTAATGTGAATTCATTTATTTTTCGTGGGTAACCAATTTCTTTAGATTGAGGAAAGTTGTAATTCATTGGATTTTTCAATTTTTAGCTCACCTGGCCCGAACGTCCAAGTGAGCTTTTCTCATCATTTGTCGTCCGTCGTCGTTGTTAACTTTTTACATTTTGAACTTCTTCTAGAGAACCACTGAATGGAATGAAACCAAACATGGCATGAATGTTCCTTATGAGGCGCTGACCAAGTGTTGTTACTTTGTAGCCGATCCATCATCCAAGATGGCCCCAGCGGGGACTTAGTTTAACATAGGACCTTATGGGAAATACATACAAATGTCTTCTTTTAGAGAACCACTAAATGGAATGAAATAAAACATGGCATGAATGTTCCTTATGAGGTGCTGACCAAGTGTTGTAACTTTGTAGACGATCAATCATCCAAGATGGCCGCCAGTGGGGGGACTTCATTTAACATAGGACCCTATGGACAATACATACAAATGTCTTCTTTTAGAGAACCACTTAATGGAATGAAACCAAACATTGCATGAATGTTCCTTTTGAATTGCTGACCTAGTGTTCTTACTTTTAAGCCGAACAATCATCCAAGATGGCCGCCAGATAGGAACTTAGTTTAACATAGGACCCTATGGGAAATAAATACAAATGTCTTCTTTTAGAGAACCACTAAATGGAATGAAATAAAACATGGCATGAATGTTCCTTATGAGGTGCTGACCAAGTGTTGTAATTTTGTAGGCCATCCATCATCCAAAATGGCCGCCAGCGGGGACTTAGTTTAACATAGTACCCTACGGAAATACATACAAATGTCTTCTTTTAGAGAACCACTAAATGGAATGAAACCAAACATGGCATGAATGTTCCTTATGAGGTGCTGACCAAGTGTTGTTACTTTGAAGCCGATCCATCATCCAAGATGGCCGCCAGAGAGGGACTTAGTTTAACATAGGACCCTATGGAAAATACATACAAATGTCTTCTTTTAGAGAACCACTAAATGGAATGAAATAAAACATAGCATGAATGTTCCTTATGAGGTGCTGACCAAGTGTTGTTACTTTGTAGCAAATCCATCAACCAAGATGGCTGCCAGCGGGGACTTAGTTTAACAAAGGACCCTATGGGAAATATATACAAATGTCTTCTTCTAGAAAACCGCTTAATGGATTGAAACCAAACTTGGTATGAATGTTTCTTTTGAGGTGCTGACCAAGTGTTGTTACTTTGTAGCTGATTTGTCATTGTCCTTATAAAGTCATTTTCTACAATTTCAATGAATTTATTGGTAATTTCTGTAACTTTACAAAAGTCTTCTGCTTTTGATTAAATTACGGGCCAATATTAAACCAAATTTGGCCTCAATTATTATAGTAAAATTGAGAATGGAAATGGGGAATGTGTCAAAGAGACAACAACCCGACCACAGAACAGACAACAACAGAAGGTCACCAATAGGTCTTCAATGCAGCGAAATTCCGCACCGGAGGTGTCCTTAAGCTGGCCCCTAAACAAATATATATACTAGTTCAGTGATAATGGACGTCATACTAAACTCCAAATTATACACAAGAAACTAAAAGTAAAAATAATACAAGACTAACAAAGGCCAGAGGCTCCTGACTTGGGACAGGCGCAAAATGCGGCGGGTTAAACATGTTTATGAGATCTCAACCTCCCCTATACCTCTAGCCAATGTAGAAAAGTAAACGCATAACAATACGCACATTAAAAGTCAGTTAAAGAGAAGTCCGAGTCCGATGTCAGAAGATGTAACAAAAGAAAATAAACAAAATGACAATAATACATAAATAACAACAGACTACTAGCAGTTAACTGACATGCCAGCTCCAGACCTCAATAAAACTGATTGAAAGATTATGTCTTCATCATATGAATATCAGGCACAATCCCTCCCGTTAGGGGTTTAGTATCATACCATCATAAAATATATGAGAAGAGCATAACCCGTGTCATGCCAACAACTGGTTTTAAATAAATGTGTTTAGTTCCGATGCAAAGACCCTATAAGTGAATCAATATTAAAGCCAAAATATGCAATCTTTAATGACCTGACAACAGTATCGTAACTATATCCCTTCTTAATAAGTCTATTTAAAGGTTTTGTTAGCTTCTCAGGTGAATACTGACATCAATATCAATGATATGTTATGATTTTGTCTATTTTTACATGATTTCCAAAACGAAAGTAAAATCAGGTGAGCAACACAGGCTCTTGGGAGCCTCTAGTTTGGTTTTGCAAAAGTCTGCATACAAGATTATAAAAAATGTGTTCTTCGTAAAACATTTAAATTCGTGGTTTACCTATACTCATGAAATCCACAAAATTGGTTTCCTAAGGCACCTGCCTCCCAAACAGAAAGTAACACAGGTTAGCTACTAAACCTACAAAATGTATACACACTGAAATGTAGTTCCCTATATTTCTCATGTCTGTGAACATATGTGTACATATGAACTGTGAAAAAAAAAGACATGCAGGTAATGCAATTATTGTCAGCATTAGTGCTATATTAATGTTCCTTTTCTGTCCACACCTGCATACCACAATATGATTTGAAATTATTCAAACTATCCTTCCAATCTTTCCATCACTTTGATTTTGTTTAGATGTTTCCCACAAAAGAAGTTTAGCGTCACAACTTATCTATTAATACCTTTATCTTTTGCATAAAAATTGCCTTTTGGTTCAATATAACTTGCAAATTTTGTATTAAGCCTTGGACAAAAAATGTCAGACCTCAGCAGGTAAATTTACTTTTTCAGAAAGTGTTGTGTATCCAAATGACAGTAATTTGAAAACTTTCATGCATTTTGATGTGCATTTTTTGTTGTTCCTACAGATGGGGCCAAATAAACTGAGTTTAGAAAAATGTTTGAGATGTTCCCCTCATAATAATTTTTTTTTATTTCCAGCATAACTTAACACCATGATAAATAAACTACAATTACTTCACCATGAAGATGTTCTGAGATAGCAAATTCATTGTAAGTACATCTTGTGAGTATTATGAAGACGTTCTGAGATAGCAAATTCATTGTAAGTACATCTTGTGAGTATTATGAAGACATTCTGAGATAGCAAATTCATTGTAAGTACATCTTGTGAGTATTATGAAGATGTTCTGAGATAGCAAATTCATTGTAAGTACATCTTGTGAGTATTATGAAGATGTTCTGAGATAGCTAATTCATTGTAAGTACATCTTGTGAGTATTATGAAGATGTTCTGAGATAGCTAATTCATTGTAAGTACATCTTGTGAGTATTATGAAGATGTTCTGAGATAGCTAATTCATTGTAAGTACATCTTGTGAGTATTATGAAGATGTTCTGAGATAGCTAATTCATTGTAAGTACATCTTGTGAGTATTATGAAGATGTTCTGAGATAGCTAATTCATTGTAAGTACATCTTGTGAGTATTATGAAGATGTTCTGAGATAGCTTATTCATTGTAAGTACATCTTGTGAGTAGTATGAAGATGTTCTGAGATATCTAATTCATTGTAAGTACATCTTGTGAGTATTATGAAGATGTTCTGAGATAGCAAATTCATTGTAAGTACATCTTGTGAGTATTATGAAGATGTTCTGAGATAGCTAATTCATTGTAAGTACATCTTGTGAGTATTATGCCAAATAGTAAAGAATTAGATTCTCATTCCAGGGCCCTCGGTCATAAAACTTTACTCAGTACTTGAAGTACAAAATTTGTGCTCAAACACCAAATCCAGTATTTTGATTGGTTGATTTCTGAGTCTGAGTACAATAATCGTGCTCGAAAGTTTTATGACCGCAAGGCCTGGCTGACACTGTTGTGTTTAGTGATTAGAAATTAGAAGATGTCATATGAGTGCCAATGAGACAACTCTCCATCCAAGTCACAATATGTAAAAAGTAAACAATTATAGGTCAAAGTACAGCCTTCAATTTTAGTCCAGATTTTAAGATGGGGCAGAATTCTGAATTAAAGGCAATAATAATACCATAGATATGTATTCTTAAATTTATAGTTCCTCTTTTATCGTGCGTACCTGTAGCTCTTGCATTACAATGACTTAAAAAAAAGCCATGTAAACTTAACACATTAGTGAAATCTTTAAATATTCCTATAATAATAACATTCATTTTGCTTTTTCAAAAATTAAAACATTAACTAAATATATATTGCTATATATATATGCAGTTTTGAGACCCATTTAAACTCTGGTGGATAATTGTCTTATTATCAGTTACATCACATCTTCTTCTATGAAAATACATCTTTTATAGTATATCTGTATCTGAAATCCCATGTGGAAGTTTTTATTCCTTCCAAAAGCTTTTATGATTATACTAATTGATGTTATGTAGCTTATCGAAATAATTATAAAAACATGGAAAAACATCTTATTAATAATTTCAATGTACATGATGTATGTGGATATTCAATTAAGGGGTTTTGTTCATAATATCACATAAATATAAACCATGTATATGTGGTGTGCATATCAATAAGAGAGCAGCCCAACAACACAAAAGAACCAAAAACATATAGAGTCAACATATGGTCTTCGACAATAATAATAATAATAATCAAAACCAGTTGTTTAGAGAATAATTCAAGGTCTTTGCACCCTAATGCTCATATTTTATAGGAAAATATTCACTTTCGGATTAAAATGTCAATTCTGTTGTCAGACTATAGCTTAATGTACGCTGATTCCAAAATATATATGGTTTCTATACACTTTTGCTTAAAATAAGGGAGATAATTTGCTACTTCCGGTTTGAAAATGTCACTTCCGGTATTATATGATAGGTCACTTGACACTGATTCCAAAAATATATGGTTCTAGATACTTTTATATTAAATAATGCAAAAATTGTTACATCCCATTTACTTAAGGTCACCCTGGTTGACTTTTTCGAGGTCATGTGTATTCCTGCTAAATGCAAAAGCCCTATATCTTTATCAAAAATGAAGTTATAGCAAAGGTTAAAATCTAGAATGTCTAATTTACTTTTGACCTTGACCTCAATTTCAAGGTCATCAAGCAAGGACCTCATATCTTAAGACCTTAGGTCTCTGCTATGTATTGTTAATAAGTTATATTACCATGCATTTTATTTTTTACGTTCCAGGGGAGAAAACTTCTAGTAAAAGTTACTGTACCGCTTTGAAGAAAAAAATTCTAGTTAGGACATATCACAACAAATAATTTAATGAAAATCTTTTGTCAATATATATAACAGTTTCTTAGGGATAGCATGCACAAGCAAAAGCAAAGAATTAGAACATGACCTTTACCTTTGACCTCATTTTCTTTTTGATGGACCCAGAACCTCAAATCAGAAGACCCTAGGTCTCTATCACTTATGGTTTATGAGTTATTATTACATTTCACTTATGTTAAATACATAAAAGGAAATAACTCTTATATGGAATCTTCAGACCTCTTCGATCAAAATTATTCTTAACAGCCTGAGGATATAATGAGCAATTTGGTAAAATAATTTTGCAGTAATCTTTTACGGTTGCGAAGAAGAAGTGTGCACAATAAAAACAGTGTTTGGGGAGACTATACGGTATGGGTTTTGCTCATTGTTGAAGGCCCATGGTGACCTATAGTTGTTAATTTCTATGTCATTTGGTCTCTTGTGGAGAGTTGTCTCATTGGAAATCATACCACATCTTCTTATTTTTATATTGGGGGAGATAACTCTTACAAAATAAAGTGTTCGATGAAGCAGGGTCAGTTTTCTAAAGCATATAAACTGTTTGATATCATATACCAAAAACCTAAGCGGCATCTTTTGAAACTACAAAACCAAAAGGTCTTTCCAAGTAAAAGTGGAAAGATCTAATAATAATAATATAGTAATAATATTTCTTTATTTAAAGAGGTTTACACAGTTAGCTATAAAACTAATCTTCCCTGAGGCCCTCATGAAATACATTGAAATGTACCTAACAAAGAATTACAAAAAAAATCAAACAAACACACATATAAGAAAATCAAGTGAGAAATTGTTATGAATTATACAATTTTTAAAACAGGAAAATATGATGAATTATCATTTAGTATTGGCATCATTCAAATTACCTCAATATTTTAAAGTTTTAAGTAAGTGTGTGATTAATTATTATGCATATAAAATTACACAGCTTCTTAATGTTCCAACAAGTAATTTTTTAAATCTTTTTTGAATGAACTTGTACTTGAGGTTGATTTTTTCAGGGATATTGGTAGGTTATCCCATGAAATAGATCTTGAATACATAAAAGATTTCTTATACAATTCTGTTTTGGCTTTTGGAACTGGTTTATTTGTGGCATTTCTTAAAATTTTTCAGTTAAATATCCAGGGGTTTCATACTTTATGCATTTATGCATCAAAACATATTTATGGTATGAGATTCTGTTCTCTTCTGTCATCCACCCAACCCATTTAAACAGTGGTGCAGATACTGAAAGTTGATCAGCATCTAAAATAAGTCTTGCAGCCGTTTACTGCAATTTCATTATTCTTACTACAGTTGTAGCTCATTTTTAGCACAACCACTCCAAATAATACAACAATAATCTATCAGTGGGAGAATTTGACCATTATAAAATAATTTTCTTGAATCAATATTTAAAATTTTTTTGATCTTTAACTTAGAAAGTAAATGAAGTCTAGATGATATAAATAAACATAAGTAATTAATATGGCCTGTCCAAGATAGTTTAGAATCAATTCTAACACCTAAACAATTTTGTCAATAGTTAGAACTGGTTCTGCTTGATGGAAACACAGTCTTTGTCTTGTACCTATAACCATACATTTAGTCTTATCCCAATTTATGAACATGTTATTTTCATGACACCATTTTTCAACACATTGGAGATCATCTTGTTCTTTTAATTGCATATCAGCAATACTCTTTCCTGATGTATGCATAGTTGTGTCATCAGCACAAGTCTTATGGCAGTTTTTAATATATAAAGGAAGGTCATTTGTGTACAAAACAAACAAAATGGGACCAAGTATTTAGCCCTGTGGAACACTGAAATTATGATTTTTTTATCAGAATGTTAATTACTGATATGGTCTTGCTAAGTTTTCTCTTTCAAATATGATTTAAAACAATCAACAGTATTGTAAAGGAAGCCATAAATTTCAAGTTTTTTGCATAAAATTTCATGATCAGCAACATCTGAACTGCCAAATTGATATTTTCATTATTCATTTCATGTAGCCATTTATCAATGATATTAATGGGGGCAGTTTGACATGAATGGTTAGTTCTAAAACCAGACTGGGAAGGGTGTAAAATTGAAACTTATTCAAATAATCATACAGATGTTTAGATACACGTCTCTCTACTAATTTTGATAATGTTGGCAGAACAGATATTGGTCTGTAATTGCTAGCTATTTTTGTTCACCTGATTTGAAAATAGGAGCCACCTTGGCAATTTTTAAAACATGGATAAATACCAGTATCAATCATTTGATTACAAATATATGTTAAGGAAGATGCTATGAAAGGAGCACTCAGTTTTAAAATCTTTGGACCTATATTGTCAGAACCAGAAGATGTCATAACATCTAATTTGATTATTTCATCAAATAGTTTTGCAACTTTTACTGGGGGAATGATGAATTTATTGTGCCTTTTTATCAAAAATTTCCTTTGTACATAGTTTGTCAGAGTATTGAAATTTGAGTTACTATACCTTAATTTTTCAACACATGAGGTAAAATAATTATTGAATGTATTTGCAATTTCTTTATGATCTGTAGTTATATGGTCTCCAGTTGTAATAAGTTCATGTGGTTTTGATGGATTAGATGGATTAATTAGACTGTGAATACACTTCCATGTATAGTGTTTTAGAATCTTTTGAGTCTTTTATCATATCATTATAATATTTCTGTTTAGATGTATCAATTATTGTTTTGTTCTGTTTCTCCAGTGTCAAAAGTTGTCATGTTTTTTTGTATCCTTGAAAAGCTGTCTCATTGACATATGTCCCATATCTCCTTTTATTTGCACTGATCAAGTTCCTGACTTGGGACAGGCACATGATCATGTGACCAGGTTAAACTATTGTATGGAGATATCCTTTCCCATCCAAATATGACCAGTGGAATATCTAATGTTTAATAAAAATCATTTTTATAAAAAAAAAAAAAAACACTTCACAGCTTAATATAGATACTTTTACCATACATTGAATTGATATTTTTGTTCATGAAATATTATGTCAATCAAGTTACGAAGTATGTGAAAGCAAAACTAAACTATGCAAATGTATATGTTTCTCTTTTTAAGAAATGTTAAACCAGATGTACATCTTTCAAGCACATAAGGAGGTTTGGATATACTAGACAATGTTGCTGATGCTATACATGAAATATTGTGGACATCAAGTGTGTGGAACCAAAACTAAAATATGTTAACTTATATCATTTTGGTGAATTGTTGACCTGGATGTACAACATTCAAGCATACAAAGACATTTGGGTATACTAGACAATGTTGCTGATGCTGTTATCATAGTAATACTGCGATTTTCATCATCCATCATGGACTCAACCAAAGATTAGTAATATCCTCACAGTAAGTATTAATTAACAATGTACTATATAAAGTATGAATAACAAAAATATTGAATTCCAAGGAAAATTCAAAACTGAAAGTCCTTTATCAAATGGCAAAATTAACACATCAAACGAATGGAAACAGCTGTCATATTCCTGACTTGGTACAGGCATTCCCTTATGTAGAAAATTGTGGATTAAACCTGGTTTTATAGCAAGCTAAACCTCAATATAAACACCTCAATTATCCTTACATGTATCTGCTTTGGACCAAATTTTAGATAAGTTTCAGTTTATACATCTCAGAGGAAGTATTTGTTAATGATGATTGTTAGTACTATCACCACTTTCACCACTCTTGGCTTTATCATGGTGGCCAGTTTTTATTTTTCTATGGGAAAACTGGTAATTCTTGTGTTAAGATCAGAATCAAATGGACCAGCCAAAAGTGTGTTCTAACTGACGACCTCAGTATTATCAGGCTAGTAACTACCTATATCGACCACCAAGTATATGTTGAAAATGTTTCCATAGAAACATTTAATAACATCTTTAGAGAATATGTTGATACTGTTGTCATACAAAAATTCAGTTACATTCTCAGAGAATATGTTGATACTGTTGTCATAGAAACATTCAGTTGCGTCCTCAGGGAATATGTTGATAAGTCTTGATACTGTTGTCATAGAAACATTCAGTTACATCCTCAAAAATATATTGTCATAGAAACATTCAGTTACACCCTCACAGAATATGTTGATAGGTCTTGATACTGTTGTCATAGAAACTTTCAGTTACATTCTCAGGGAATATTTTGATACTGTTGTCATAGAAACATTCAGTTACTGTTGATAGGTCTTGATACTGTTGTCATAGAAACATTCAGTAACATCTCAGGAAATATGTTGATACTGTTGTCATGAAAACATTCAGTTACATCCGCTGGATGTATGTTGATACTGTTGCATGGAAACATTCAGTTACAACCTCAGGAAATATGTTGATACTGTTGTCATGAAAACATTCAGTTACATCCGCTGGATGTATGTTGATACTGTTGCATGGAAACATTCAGTTACATCCTCAGGGAATATGATGAACCTGTTGTCATGGAAACATTCAGTTACATCTTCAGAGAATATGTTGATAGGTCTTGATACTGTTGTCATGGAAACATTCAGTCACATCCTCAGAGAATATGTTGATAGGTCTTGATATTGATGTCATAGAAACGTTCAGTTACATCCTCAAAAATATGTTGTCATAGAAACATTCAAGTACACCCTCAGACAGAGAATATGTTGATAGGTCTTGATACTGTTGTCATAGAAACATTCAGTTACATTCTCAGGGAATATTTTGATACTGTTGTCATAGAAACATTCAGTTACATCCTCAAGGAATGTGTTGATACTGTTGTCATAGAAACAGTCAATTACATCCTCAGGGAATATGTTGATACTGTTGTCAGAGACACAGTTACATCATCAGGGAATATGGTGATACTGTTGTCATGGAAACATTCAGTTACATCTTCAGAGAATATGTTTATAGGTCTTGAAACTGTTGTCATAGAAACAGTCAGTTACATCCTTGGGGAATATGTTGATACTGTTGTCATAGAAGTATTCAGTTACATCTTCAGGGAATATATTGATACTTTTGTCATAGAAACAGTCAGTTACATCCTCAGGGAATATGTTGATACTGTTGTCATAGAAGCATTCAGTTACATCCTCAGGGAATATGTTGATACTGTTGTCATAGAAACATTCAGTCACATCCTCAGAGACTATGTTGATACTGTTGTCATAGAAACATTCAGTTACATCCTCAGGGAATATGTTGATACTGTTGTCATAGAAGTATTCAGTTACATCTTCAGGGAATATATTGATACTTTTGTCATGGAAACATTCAGTTACATCCTCAGGGAATATGTTGATACTGTTGTCATAGAAGTATTCAGTTACATCCTCAGGGAATATGTTGATACTGTTGTCATAGAAGTATTCAGTTACATCCTCAGGGACTATGTTGATACTGTTGTCATAGAAGTATTCAGTTACATCCTCAGGGAATATGTTGATACTGTTGTCATAGAAGTATTCAGTTACATCTTCAGGGAATATGTTGATACTGTTGTCATAGAAGTATTCAGTTACATCCTCAGGGAATATGTTGATACTGTTATCACAGAAGCATTCAGTTACATCTTCAGGGAATATGTTGATACTGTTGTCATGGAAACATTCAGTTACATCCTCAGGGAATATGTTGATACTGTTGTCATAGAAACATTCAGTTACATCCTCAGGGAATATGTTGATACTGTTGTCATGGAAACATTCAGTTACATCTTCAGGGAATATGTTGATACTGTTGTCATGGAAACATTCAGTTACATCCTCAGGGAATATGTTGATACTGTTGTCATAGAAGTATTCAGTTACATCCTCAGGGAATATGTTGATACTGTTGTCATAGAAGTATTCAGTTACATCTTCAGGGAATATGTTGATACTTTTGTCATAGAAGTATTCAGTTACATCCTCAGGAATATGTTGATACTGTTGTCATGGAAACATTCAGTTACATCCTCAGGGAATATGTTGATACTGTTATCACAGAAGCATTCAGTTACATCTTCAGGGAATATGTTGATACTATTGTCATAAACATATTCATTTACATCTTCAGAATATGTTGATACTATTGTCATAAAAAGTCTTCAAGTTCAGAGACTGCTTTATAAACTGTATCGATTTTTTTGTCATATAATTTCTCCCTTATAAGTAATAGGATAATAATATAAGATCATTGCAAGGTTTACGTCCAACCTTGACCTCATTTTCATGGTTCACTATTAATGTTAGGTTTTTGATTGATTGATTGATTGTTGGTTGCTTAACATCCAGTGGCAAATATTTCGTGCATGTTCAGGATGAGAACAAATTAACAATAAATACAATAGGTAGGTCCTGTAATGTAGGCCGTCCAGGAAGAAGGTCGTGGAAATTTAGACTGCCACTGGAAAATTTGGGTAAATTTGATAGGGACAGCAATTTTGCCTTGCAACAGGTCACCTATGGACCCCTCAAAGAGTTGTTGCAAGGGTTCTTAACGTGCAGAGAGCGTGGCACTCTCTCTACACGAGGCATCAGATTTAACATCCCCATTCTGACCAGACGTGGCTGCGTACTTGTACATCTCGCACAGCCAAACGGACGCCCCATTTTGGCAAGGGTTCTACTGCCGGTCGGTAGAAGACCTGTAGTGACCATATTTCTATTCCCCAGTCACCCTTGGGGACTGTTAGGTTTTTGTGTTTTGATCTGATTCTCATAGACTGGAAGCAATATGTCTTCTATATTTGGTGTATGGAATGATTGTAAGGTGTACATGTCTGTCCTAAAGGTATTATCTGACCTTGACCCCTTTTTCATGGTTCAGTGATTAAGGTGAAAGTTAGGTGATTAGGTCCATTATACAGATACTTTAAGCAGTAGGTGAACTATATGTGGCATATGGATGATTGTAAGATGAACATGTCTGACTGGCAGTTTTCATCTGAACTTGACCTCATTTTCATGGTTCACTGGCAATGTTAGGTTTTTGTGCTTTGATCTGATTCTCAAAGACTTAAAGCAATATGTCATCTATATTTGGTGTATGGAATGATTGTAAGGTGTACATGTCTGTCTGGAAGGTATTATCTGACCTTGACCCCTTTAACATGGTTCATTGGTCAATGCAAGTTTTTGTGTTTGGTTTTTTACTTAGATACTATAAATAATACATGTAGGCCAATGTACAGGTATTTGGTGTATGGAAGGATTTTAAGGTGAAGAGGGTATCATCTGACCTTGATCTCATTTTTATGGTTCATTGGTAAATGATACGTTTCTGTAGTTTGGACCTTTTCTCAGATACTACAATGTATATGCAATGAGTGTACTATTTGGGTTTATGGAATGATTGTAAGGTGTACATATCTGTCTGGCTGGGTTCATCTGACCTTGAACTCATTTTCATGGTTCATTGGTCAATATCAAGATATCCTGGTTAAGATTGTAAGGTGTATATACCTTTAACTTTTAAGAATCTTATTACATGATACAATGGAAACCTACTTATCTTTTTAGTAATTTTTTTAAAGTAGGAAAAAAGTTAACCACGCAATCTCTCAGTAAAACATGACCATTTACATTTGTTTGTACAATATGGATGAAAGAAGATAATGGGTATGAAATAGCTACCCAAACATTTTGAGATATTAAACTTAAGACTATATTTTCAACTTTCATATGTATTCTTTTTTATATGTAAAGAATTATAAAGATTTCCACCGATACATTTATGTCAACTTAAGGAAGAAAAGAGAGTAATTCTCTGCAATAAGGAACTATAAATCTGTGATATATTAATTTCTTTGGCTTTTACCTGTAGATCTTATATATAGCTATGTACGCATTACAGTAAGTTCCGAAATTAATTCTTTAATATTGAGAAATATGAGACAGGATGAAAACTAAAATCAAAACTTATATTTTAAATTTTGCTAGTGATAGTTTTATTATAGTTTATTTGAGTTGGATAATTCTTCAAAAATATATATAATTCTTCAAAATTATGTTTAATTAAAAAGCTTGTATGTGGTAGATGAATTTTATAACTATGATTTTTTATTGTTGAAAATACGAACCCTGACAATTTTTGCATGAAAGTATTGTCTGTGAATAAAAAAGCTGACCATTAGCTCTCTGTTGTAAATATGGTTTACACAATCAGTCACCTAATGTTAAACGGAGAGAGGTACAGGTTAATGACCTTTACAGCCATTCACAAGCAGAACCATTCACTTAAGTATAAATGAAAGTCACTCTTGACTAAGATCACCTCCATACATATTTAAATTATGCTGAGCAGTTGCTGTCAAGGTCAATTCATTCACTTAGCCAGTTATTTGCTTTCGGTTAAAGAAAGTAACATTAAATCAAAATTGGACAACGTTAAATGTTTACTTACTTGAGCAAAAATTCTGTAATTAATTATCAGCAATTGCCTACTATTCTTAGATGAATATATACTGCAAAATAAACATCATAATTTAAAATCTGATTTAATAAAAAAATTCAAAGATTTATAGAACTTAAACAGTAACACACTTTACTACAACTTAATGTGCAGAGTTTTAGCATTTAACAAATTTGCATTATTGTTGGTTGTAAAAAGTTATACAATTATTATAACAAATTTCACACGAAATAGAATTTACAATATTAAAATTTTACTTTTGCTACAAGGGAAACATTTTAACTTATCTGAACACAAAAAAGACATAGTATTATTGGGTTATCTCCCCTATACCATTCAGTTAAACTTTATTTTTGAAGAAAGTATGGGGTCATAGTATTGTGATGCAGAAAAAAGATATAGAAACTGTTGATAGAAAATATATGACAAAATCCCAAGTTAATTGTTCAAGTGAGGTGATGAAATTTAAAAATTATTATCTTAGCTATAAATTTTCAAAGAATCCAAAATGAATTAACACTATCTTCTGTAATCTTAATAGAAAAGGATGAAGTCATTACAGTAATGAATGCACTGTTCTGTAGCTATATCTATATTATAATTTCCAAATATAGTTTGAAAGTGTTGTTTTTATATATCCCAACCATATTCTTTTTACTCTCAATAGGGAACATAGGTAGTGTTAATTACGATGATGGTTGGTGATAATGAACAAACTCTATTTTATCTATGTCTCTCAGTAAAGTGCAACAAAGAACTATAAGATATCCCCCTGTGTCCATATGTGCATTCATGTATAAATCTAGTCATATCTTGAGAACTGCTTGACTTACAACCATCAACTGTTGTAGGTATTTTCTTCTAAGTGAATACTATATGAAAATAAGGAGATGTGGTATTATTGCCAATGAGACAACTATCCACCAAAGTTCAATTGAAGTGGATGTAAGCAATTATAGGCAACTGTACGGCCTTCATCAATGAGAAAAACTAGTATGTGATATAAAGAGAAGAGCATTTGATTGCTATTTTATGGATTGTTGCCTTTGGTAAATATTTATAACCCAAACCATACTTAAGGATGTTCTCAGGTGAAATTAAAACAATCTAGAATTTAAAATTGATACTATAAGTCAGAAGAGCATTAGTTAAGGAACAAAATAAGCTAAAAATATTGATAGGTTATCCTTTTAGAGATATTTAATTTTTTTTAAATGGCGGGAAAAGACTGACTCAGACTTTTACCTTATATTTGCATTGCTATTATTTGGGTCTCAAATCAAAAGAAAAGAAACCTAGAATCTGCTTAAATTTTGGTAATGACCTTTTATGAGCTATTGAAGTCTTATATGAAAAGAAAATGGGTGTTATGGGGCAAAATATTTTACCTTGTATCATGGGAAAAAAACCAAGGAGTCCGAACATCTCACAAAAATTCCTAAACCTCACCTAAGTACATCCTTAAGTTTTAAGTCTTACTACATATCTCAGCCAATATTCATAATATGATCATATAAGCTCATTTACAAATGAATGTTATATCTAAGTGGATATCACTGAGGATGAAAGTCCACAAGGGTGATCATCTGACCAGTGCTTCGATATAAAAATAAGGAGATGTGGTATGATTCCCAATGAGACAACTCTCCAACAGAGTTCAAATGTCATGGATATAAGTAATGTTGGGTCACTGCACCATATGGCCTTTAACAGTGAGAAAACCTATACAGTATAGTCTGGTATAAAATGTTTTGACATCGGTCCAGAGTTATAGAGTTGTTTTACACATTTAATTTTTTTCTATAAATTCTATGCTGATATTATGTTTGTTCAACATAAAATGAGTTTATAGTCCTTTTAGGGAAATTTAAGTGAACTTTGGAATGATTGAGCATTGCTTAATGTTCAGTTGCAAATAGTTCATGCATGTTCAGGACGATACATGTATGAAACATAGATGTATTTGGTTATTATTTTTAGTCTGAAGCTGAGCTCAGTATTAATCCAACTTTTGATTTTTTGAATTTTTTGATTAGCATTAATCTGAAAATGTACATCAAACATTATACAAAAACTTTGATTTATGAGAAAATTGAAATTTTTGTAAGTTATTTTATTAAAAAAAGACGAAGAAAATTAAGAAGAATCTGTGAATATATAGAAATTTTAATTCCTAAATATTTGCAAAGATCTTCTGAAAATTCATTCAAATTCAAAACCTCAAATTTATATCAACGTAGAAAAACTTGAAGTCATTATATAATTAAAACACTAGAAGAATGTCCATTTATTTTGGCATTGTTACATTTTTTGTTAACCAGTGATTTGTGTTGATACTGCCCATTGTTGGACCTCTCTTTCTGTTTTTGTTCTTCTTGTATTGTTGGGTTGTTGTAAACTAATTTTATAGACTTATATGTTATGTATAGCAGTGCAGTTCACCATAAGTATCAGGAATAACGCAATTATTGCCATATATGGAACAGGAATTGCTTTCCCTTCTTGAATACTTGAATGCAAATATTGTATTTTTTTGTGGTTTGTGTTTCTCAATCTTTTTATTGTTATATTTTAGAACATTATTGGTCTTTTTTCTTTTCTTGTGTTGTTTTCCTAGATCAATTTAAAACTTAATACCAGCCCCTAGTTATCTTCAAACTTTACAAGAAAAAAGGGGGATAATTATTAACTTGTTGAGACAAGAAATAGATTATCTTGGGTACAGTAATGTCATGTTTCTATCAAGGGACCATTCATTGTTATGTTTGATTGTATGTTTATAAGATTTGTGTTGTTATGTAATATTGCTGTAGATCAAATGATCAATATGAAATGTATGAATTAAAAGTTTTATGCAGGACACAGGCAGGAACAAGATTTCATCTGTTTATTGCTATTTAATGACAAAACTGTGTCATATGTTTGATAGTGGTATATAACATATGGTTATAAATTATTGTAATTTGAAATTTGTTTTTATATGTGAAGTTACTTCAAAAGGATTGCAAAATAATAAAGGACTGCTGTTATGAGAAAGCTGATTGATGAAGGATTGGAGGTTTTTTTCTGTCTATTGAATGTCTCTGTTTGTCTGCTGAGCCTGTATATTTAGCAGTTTGTCTGTTTATAGAGTGTCTCTGTCTGCAATGACTGTCTGTCTGATTAGTGTCTGACTGACAGTCTATCTGACTGTGTCTGTGGAGTTATTCTTTCTGTCTGTTTTGCTTCAGAATGTATCTGTCTGACTGTCTGTTTTTCAAGTTTCTCTGTCTGACAGTAGGTCAGTGGTGTGTCTCTGTCTTCTATGAGTGAGTGTCTGTTTGACAGTCTCTGTTGAATGTATCTGTCTGTGGAGTGTCTCTATCTGTCTTAGGAATATGTCTATATCTGTCTGTTTGTAATTCTATGGAGTGTCTCCGCCTGACTTTCTGTCTGTTTGGCTGCAAAGTGTCTATTTATGTGGAGTGTATCTGTTTGTCGGTCTGCAGAGCCTTTATATCTGACAGTTTGTCTGTTTACATATGGTGGTTTGACTGTATTCCTGTTGAATGTCTCTCTCTGTCTGCTGTGATATCTCTGTCTGTGTTCTATGTTTCACTGTATAACTTAAACCATGTGACAAAATATAGAACCAAACTGATTTGTATGTCTATCTATATGTCTGTCTGTCTGTCAGTCTGTCAGCTGAGTATCTCTGTCTGTGTTCTATGTTTCACTGTATAACTTAAACCATGTGACAAAATATAGAACCAAACTGATTTGTATGTCTATCTATATGTCTGTCTGTCTGTCAGTCTGTCTGCTGAGTATCTCTGTCTGTGTTCTATGTTTCACTGTATAACTTAAACCATGTGACCAGATATAGAACCAAACTGATTTGTATGTCTATCTATATGTCTGTCTGTCTGTCAGTCTGTCTGCTGAGTATCTCTGTCTGTGTTCTAAGTTTCACTGTATAACTACAACCAGGCTACAAAATATAGAACCAAACCAATTTACTGTATATCTATAGGTCTGTCTGTCTGTCTGTTTGTGGTTTATCTCTGTCTGGTTGTGTTCAATATGTCAATAGATACCTTTAAACCTTACAGCAGGATATGGAACCAAACGGTTTTAATGGTCTTCATCAAATCAGTAAACACAATTACCATGAGTTGCTAAAATAGTTTGCTTAGAAACTTGAATATTTCTGTAAGCTAGAATTCATTTTTATCATGCAGAGTGTTTAGACATGTATTAACTTAAGTTGTGCACATTATCAGAATTTTGATTTTCTTTAAAATTACTACTCTTGACATGATGTTGAACTTTAAAGTCAGTTAGTTTACCTTTGTCATTACATAAATAAGTAAAAATGCATTTACGATGACTTTTCATGTCAAAAATACACTTTTAATTTAATGTTTTATTAGTCCAACTTAATTTCAATGGGGTTTTTCTTGAATTCTTGGGGTTCTTTAATATGCTGAATCTAACCGTGTATTAAGTTTTTGGATTAGGTCCAAAGGGTCTTAGAACAATTGTTAACTTGATATGGCATTCTAAATGTACATTAATGCATTACAAGCATTCACATTTTTTTTAATTCGTTAACTTTACAAATCCTGAGTTTTGCAGTTCAAAGGGAACAACAACAATAAATTGCACAACATTATGGAATAAATCATAACTATTGTCATCTACAGTGATTACTAGCCAGTCAGCACTGATTTTGTGAGTTTTGAACACCACTCATGGAAAGCTGCACATGTTATAAAAGTATGATTCAACTTTTTAACAATTTCAAAAGTACAGGTTGAATCATACTCTATGACAAAATTATTAAGGGTGCCTCAATGGTGGTGTGGTCTATGGTAAACATAGATATTTTTTGATTTTCAATGCATAAACTTTTCACACTGGCTGGGTTATCATCTTACACACTCTTCACACCAATGCTGGTGTTTTCTAAAATTTTCTTGCTTCAATATTTTAGTGTATTGTCCATAATAGAGAAATATGCGAAAATAAACCCATCTGGAAAATTTCCATGTTTACATCTAATAAAGTTGTTGATCTACAGTGATTACTAGCCAGTCAGCACTGATTTTGTGAGTTTCGAACACCACTCATGGAAAGCTGCACATGTTCTTGACTTAGAACTTATTTCAAAAGGATTGTCAGTTTTCCTGCAGAAACACCAGGTAACCCCTCTCCCTCCACCAATAAACTCCAGGAAACCCTCTCCCTCCACCAATAAAAACTAGGTAACCCCTCTCCCTCCACCAATAAAAACCAGGTAACCCCTCTCCCTCCACCAATAAAAACTAGGTAACCCCTCTCCCTCCACCAATAAAAACTAGGTAAACCCTCTCCCTCCACCAATTAACTCCAGGTAACCCCTCTCCCTCCACCAATAAAAACTAGGTAAACCCTCTCCCTCCACCAATAAACTCCAGGTAACCCGTCTCCCTCCACCAATAAAACTAGGTAAACCCTCTCCCTCCACCAATAAAAACCAGGTAACCCCTGTCCCTCCACCAATAAACTCCAGGTAACCCCTCTCCCTCCACCAATAAAAACTTACTGTCAAAGAGTGTTGCAAGTGATGGTAGACCCCAATAGTTAATCAATCAAGGACAAAATGACTATATGGTTTTGTCCTTTTGAAGGCAATGCATACATTCATATTGTTATGTGGCTGTTGTTTGTACTAATGATGTCAAATCAAAATTAAAAATTGTCATGTAAGAGGAGTAACAAGGGTGTGGCATGAAAAACCAATTTCTAGGATTAATTTGACAAGTCCAGTGAATTAAACACAATTTCCACTGATTTGTTAACAGCTGTTGTATTGTACAATTTTAGAATTAAACTACTAAATCATTTGTATAGCCTGATTGCTTACATTTCATGTACATGGAGATACATGAAAGTAAATCAGCTGTTGTTTTTTTTAGTATGACAAATGTAAAAGCATATCGTAAAAGTACATTAAAGTTTATTTGAATACCATAAATAGATTGAATTTTTCACTGTTCAAATCATCATTGTAATTGCATTTAATGAAATGTACATGTATATTACTTCAAAACCAATTTGTCTACCAAGCCTACATTCTGTTCTGCTGGATAATCACCCTAGTTTTATAATCAGAATACATTTTGTCAAAATACATACAAGATTTGAGCTATTTTACATATCATGAAGCCTTCAGGTCATGATCGACCTGAATTTTTTTTTTGTCTTTCAAGGCATACATTTAGGATTAAATAAGATGTAGGGTATATGTATGGGCAAGGATTTCTACACCAAGACATTATTTTAGCCCACAACAACAATCATTCTTTTTTTAAATTCTTGGTACAAATTACTTTTTTCGAAAGCAAACTTAAAAAAACTCAACAAAACCTAACCCCCTCCCCTCCCTTAGAATTAAATTGCTGCACCCTTAGACTGATGTAGCTGTACTGCTTTACTTTTTCTAACTTTTGATTGGCTGTCTGCTCTGAAACTTAACTTTTGACTTTTTTGGATTTCCAACTGTTTGCAGGGATGGATCCACCAGGGTTCCCAAAAAGAGGGGCCTAAGTGTCTAAAATGTTTAAATTCATTTTTGAAGATTTTATGAGAAAAATATTTTTTTCCCATCAAAAGGGGGTGCATCCATCTATAATCCCTCCCCCTTTCCCCCATCACAACTGATTTGGTAAAAAGCATTACAATACAGGTAAAACACAAATTGTCAAAATATATATATATTATAAAGGACATTTGGTACTTATACTTTAGATCTAGTCTAGTGATCAGTGTTGTCTTTTATTTCTTCAGCAGAGTAACTGTCAGGTGACAACATTTTTAAAGCTTTTTGCATTTCACTTTAATTTTTATCTGTTTTTTTTCCTTGGTGCAAACATGTTTTTTTCATTTTTCAAAATAAAACTTAAATAAAAATGTATACACTACAAAGATAACTTTTTCCCCATCCATCTCAGGGTGAAATTTCATGCCTTGTAACCAGAAACCCTTAAGAATTAAGGTTGGGTCCTGAAAATATACTATGGCCACACAGCCTTGAGTTACTGATACTGGTACCAATACTCTGCCTTAGAAAATAGTAATATTTGTATAATAAATCTATTCCTTCTTCTTTCTCTCTCAACAATTCTTCATTTTATTTGTTTTTGATTTCCCATTTCATATTCTTTTCTTTGTAACTCTACAATTTTCATTTTTCATTTCATTTCCTTTTCATCCTCATTTTTAATTCCCCACACATCAGGGAATTCCGTTTTCTTCATTTTATAACCTTTTACATTAAGAATGTTTATTCTGATAATGAAGATTACATTATCTTTCATGACATAAATATTAAAATTTCATATTGAATGTTTTATCCATTAGAATCATGCTTGTGTGATTTAATAGTACACAAAATGAAAAGAAATGCATACTAAAATGCAGTTGCTTTGTATAAAACAAAATAATTATTTTAACATGAAATTGTATTCCCATTAGTAATTTTCACATTTTATTTTTTCTCAAATATTGTTTCAATTGTATAACAATTTATTTCAAATCAATACAAATTTGAACATTTATCCCAACTGAATAAAAATTTGCAATTTTATGCATATTTCTTTTCAATAATTTAAATGATTTTCATCAATAAGTAATTAAATCTTCATATGTGCAGGACTTGAGTTATTGATCCCATCTAATAAATGTTGTTACGTAATATTATATTTTTCTGTTTATCTTGTATCAAAAAAAAAAAAATAAATAGTTGGCAATAACATTTTAGTGGAAAAAATCATCTAGCTTCTCATGACTGCACAAAATGCGCACATTATAAAACCCTAATCATTCAAATTTACACTCTATAAATAGAATTACACCTTGCACTTCACCATTTCCTGGTTTGGGGGATTTTAAAAATCTACATGCATGTCAAATTTTAACACAAAATTGATTTTTAAAACTTTTGGTTAGCTACTTGACTGCAAATGTATTTTTTGCCGTAGAGCTAGGATTGATTACGTAATCGTACTTCAGTAGTATAGGAAGACAAAATTGCAAACTCTATGCAGACCTGTGTTAAAATTGATTAGATGCACATTAAATGCAGAATTTATTATTCACAGTAGGGCATTTCCTTTCAATACGAACAGATGAAATTTACATTCAGATGATGGTTCTTTTTTATTTGAACTAGATCTTCAGTTAGTAATTGTTTAATTGAAATAGAAATATTAGGAAGGACCTATTAGTACTGATATGATACTAAATATGTGTACAAGACATAAATCTATATAAGGTTGAATTAGTTCACTGTGTAAATTATGTGTAGTGCAGAAAAAAATGTGTGCAGCTGCAACGAATGCATGATTGGATTTAGTGAAATTACAAGTGCATTGCAGATCTGAATCGTAACATTGATTTTTCTTAAGGATATATTTAGTGTCACTTTGAAACTTTAATCATCTTACGCAGTAGAGAATAAGACTGGGTCTTAAGAGAATGAGATGGACCCATGGTTTGAGAACTTTAAATTGATGTTAACATATTGGTTGATGTCTAACAGGGATCCGACAATGGCTGAGGCAGCTCTGACGTCTAGAATGGCACAGCCCTATCTACAGTCGGCGGGGATGGACATGCAGCCGTCCACGACATCGAACCAAAACATCACAGCTGGAAACTTTCCCATCCCGACATCTGTTCACCACCGACCACCAACACCATCACAGTATCATCGACAAGATTCAGGTTTGTCTTCTCCTTTATTTTGTAGAAAAGGGGGGTGGATTTAAGGGGGACAGGCTTTACAAGAAATATTTTTGTTATATAGAGAGATTTACTCTCCATTTATAAGTCAAAGAGGAACCTATTTGATATATGAACTGTTTTTTACCAAAGAAAAAGTATGTCATATGAGTGATTTGAAATTACATAATCCACTTTACATTATGAAATATTTTCTCAACAATTTTATAAGTATTTTTAAACAGGTAAACTATCTATATTCTTTATTTGAAATTGATTTCTTGTGTAAGAACTGTCCCTGTTACTTTCCACCTCCTATATATTCAAGTTTTTTAAATTTTGAGAACAACACTTTTTTTTATATTTTACATATTATAAATTTTAAAACTAGAAAAATATTTAGGTATTTTTGTTTATTCAAGATTATGATAATTTTCGTGAACCTTCTTTTGATTTTGCTTTTATATTTTCAGAGTTATGTCAAATTAGCATGATATTTAATTAACTAGGGTATATAGATATATGTTTACTTGGATCGCACCTGTCGGACACTGACCTGTGCCGTCGGATAGTCATTTTCACCCTACATTATAAATATGCTTTTACTTCCAGTCTGTTTAGGTACTTTTAAATTAAAGTCACTTGTTAAAGAGAATAGGACCCCTCAAGTTAAACAATCAATGCCACAACTCTTTGAAGGGATTTGTTTGAAACATCCCTCATAGTTTAATTATAAGACATACACATGACTTTCATGTCTTGAGATATGTATCTACTAATGGAAAGAGATCTGATGAAATTGCTAATCAGCGGCTCTATTCACAAAAAATCTTAAGAGTAAAAATACTCGAAGACGTACACATTTCAGTACAACTTATGATTAATTTTAATTGTAAGATTTTTTGTAAAAAGAGTCGCCGCTCTTAAATTGTAGAACATTGTGTATGCTTTAGTTTATCTGTTAAGTAACTACAAGAATGTTCTGAGACAATTTCCATTCTCCCTATTGAAATGAGTCTATACAGTATGTTAATTAGCCTGTCACATATGTAGAAACCCATTGTTTCAGGCTCCTTTTACTTGATTTTATTAGCTTGCCACATAAATACATTTGATATCTCCATACAGTTTGACTGTTCAGAACTCCTTGATTTTATTAGCTTGACACATAAATACTTTTGATATCTCTACAGAATTTGACTGTTCAGAACTCTTTGATTTTATTAAACTGTCACATAAATACATTTGATATCTCCATACAATTTGACTGTTCAGAACTCCTTGATTTTATTAGCTTGCCACATAAATACATTTGATATCTCCATACAATTTGACTGTTCAGAACTCCTTGATTTTATTAGCTTGCCACATAAATACATTTGATATCTCAATACAATTTGACTGTTCAGAACTCTTTGATTTTATTAGCCTGTCGCATAAATACATTTGATATCCCAACACAATTTGACTGTTTAGAACTCCTTAATTTTATTACTGTAAATTCAGAAATTATTTGGATTTTTGAAGAATGGGCAAAAATGCGAGATTAATTATTGCGATTTTAGGAAAGTCTGCACACAGCCATATGTATAACATATCAGAATGCGAGTTCTTATTATTGCGATACTCACCCAGTTGCATTAATCGCATTATTAAAAACCTCGCAATAATTTCTGAATTTACAGTAGCTTGTCACATAAATACATTTGATATCTCAATACAATTTGACTGTTCAGAACTCCTTGATTTTAATAGTCTCCAATGTATGATTCCTCAGAATATTGGACTGTTCTTGGGTCCTAAATTGATTTGATAATGTTTGTTAATTATCATGTAACATTTATGTTCAATGTATACAATTTTTTGAGGTTCGTTCACCTCTCTTAGCATGTACTTAAACATTAGTCTTTCATTGGAACTGTTTTATTACTATCTTTATTTTAGTCCTGTGAATTGTCAGAAAGCAAAATGTTCCAAATGAGTGCAAGTCAGACCCATAGAATTAATTATCAATTAATTATTGACTAATATAGAATATAATACACATGATAAGGAAGTGTTGATGTATGGAGGAACCAAATTAAAATTGAAAGTTTTGTTTGTCTGTATGATTAGCTGCTAGTGATAACATTGTTGGTTAGCCAGCAGGCCAAAGAGCTGCAGTTTTCCTTAAGGGTCTGTTAAAATGGTAAAAATTATAATCATATAGACCTGATATCTGTCAAATAAATCTGGAATTGGGGTTCCTTAAAAATATCAGACTCTGGTGATAAGGTATACAAATTAATACTTTTTCACGCTGCAATATTTTTTTGGGGAATGCAACTGAGCACTCACACCTTGAGTAAGTATCAAATAATGGTATATCAGCTCACATGGACCAAGTATCAAATGCTTGTAGATCAACTCACATCCACTTGGTAACAAATAACTGGTAAATCAACTCGCATGGACCAAGTATGAAATACTGGTAGACCAACTCACATGGACCAAATATCAAATACAGGTAGATCAACTTGTATGGACCAAATGCCAAATACTGGTTGATCAACTCATGTGGGCCATGTATTACATACTGATTCATCAACTCACATGGACCAAGTATCAAATACTGGTAGATCAACTCATATGGACCAAATATCAAATATTGGTTGATCAACTCATGTGGGCCAAGTATCACATACTGGTTCATCAACTCACATGGACCAAGTATTAGAAACTGATAGATCAACTCATATGGACCAAGTATCAAATACTAGTAATCAACTCACATGGACCAAGTATCAAATACTGGTAGATCATCACATAGACCAAGTATCAAATACTCGTAGATCAACTCACATGGAGCAAGTACCAAATACTGGTAGATCAACTCATATGGACCAAGTATCAAATACTTGTAGATCAACTTATGGGCCAACTTATGTAGCTTACTGTTCGGTGTGAGCCTAGGCTCCGTGTTGAAGACCGTACTGGTATAATGGTTTACAATAAATTTTGACTTGGATGGAGAGTTGTCTCATTGGCACTCATACCACATCTTCTTATATCCAAGTATCACATACTGATTCATCAACTCACATGGACCAAGTATTAGAAACTGATAGATCAACTCACATGGACCAAGTTACCAAATGCTGGCAGATCAACTAGTATGGACCATGTATCAAATACTGGTTGATCAACTTATGTGGGCCAAGTATCACATACTGATTCATCAACTCACATGGACCAAGTTAACAAATGCTGGTACATCAACTTATATGGACCAAGTATCAAATGCTGGCAGATCAGCTCACATGGACCAAGTATCAAATGCTGGTAGATCAACTCACATGGACTTAGTATCAAATGCTGGTAGATCAACTCACATGGACTTAGTACCAAATGCTGGTAGATCAACTCATGTGGACCAAGTATCAAATACTAGTAGATCAACTCACATGGAGCAAGTATCCAATGCTGGTAGATCAACTCACATGGACCAAGTATCACTTACCAGTAGGCCATGTGGCCACTGACCAAGACAAAGTACCACATTCTGGAAGTTTACATGGACAAAGGTTCTCATATCAGTAGATCAAGTGGCCAATCACCTGAGTATACACTAGATCAAGGGGCACCTCATTTGGACCAAGTATCACAAAGCAGAAAATCAAGTGCATCTTTCCTTACATTTACCTTTACATAGCAGGGATAGGCTGTAATTCTCTTAACAGGTAGTTGGCAACTAATTTACAATTAACTACTTAGTCTGAATTCAGATTTGTACCAGAATCTTAATCTGAAACTATCTCAAAATAATTGCAATGAATTTTGAATTGAACTTAAAAGTGTTACAGGAGTAATCTGATTGTCAGTGGTCACTGTAGCCCGTTTAATGGTTTTCTTTTTATTTACTGCCCTATCAAATTTCGGTTTCTTTGAGTCTTAGCAGTTACACCTATTTTAGACAGTTAAGTTTTCTTTCTGAACTGATTTTTTATTGTACATTCTTTTATGTTTCTTTTGTTTTTCCAGTGATCAAGATAAAAAGTGTTCAGTACTAAAAACCTAGTTTATCCCCAACACTTCTTTAAGTGCTGTCCCCAGGTAAAGACAGTATGTTTCCCTCTTGTCGTTTCTGGATTTTATTGGGATATTCTGCTTATATGAAAAATTAATTCTTAGCTGATTTATACTTTTTCCAAATCATTTATTATTTTTTTTTTATTGACATGATTTTCTTTTGATCTCCAATTTCTTCATTGGTCTTAATTCAGTTATGACGTAAAATTTTTTTGCCATCCTCTAAATTTTCTATTGTGATGTCACGAAAAATGCACCCATGCCTGATGATTTAACATCGAAAGAACACACATTTTTGCAGATCATTGGAAAAGAAAGATAAAGTTTATATTGTCTTAAAATCATTAGAGGAAGAGATCACCAAATCTCATGCAATATGATATTTCTCCCCTCTCAACAGTTCAAAATTTAATACACTCATCAAGTCTGGTCTTTAAGTTTTAAGATTTAACTGCCACAATTGGGGAAATGTAATATCACACTGACATGGCAGTGATAGAATTTATATATACCCTGCAATTGAGGAACTGATTTGTACAGTAATTTATTTTAAAAAAGTATTCAATGTACCCGGATCTTAATTAAAATCAAAGCATATTAGTTATCAACTTTATTTTTGACAGAGTTTATGATACTAAGTATGAAAATTGTAAAAACCTGTTATCAAAAGAAGTTTATTAGATGACTGCTGAGGTTTTTTATGCTTCCAGATGTCATGATGTTTGCTTTGCATAGATCATCTGGAGCTCTTTGAATAATCATATGATCAATATGGGCTACCTTAATTCTGAAGACCAAAATCTACAAGTTCTTACAAGACATTGGCATTGTAGATTAAAGACTTTACCAGTTAAATAAATTGAGTCCAGTGAATATAATATCTATAATAAATTCTTTACAACATTATATTAATTTGGTTCTTAATTGATATGGATCCGAGTGAGTCAGCAAAATCATGTTTGAATGGAAATTTAGAATTTGAATATTATTCTCATTTTTTAATATAAAAAGCCATAGTGACCTGTCTTTACTATGATAACAAGTTGTTAATTTGATTCTTTTATACCTTTGTCAACCCTTCAGATGATTTTTGAAGCTCCCAATAATTTTTAAATTTGTAGGTGTATAACTAGAGACCTTTAGATATTTGGGGACTTTGAAATAGTAAAAATTGTAAAATTTTTCAGTCCTTCAAACTAAGTTAATTTTATTGATATATAAATAGGATTATACAGATTGGTCACGTTGGTGCAGATATGTCATTTGTGATGTCAAAGACATATGATATTTGACAAAAAAGGCTGAGGGCCATTGTATACACAATAGTTTTCTACCCCTTTAAACATCATGTTGTGACAATATTTCTAAACTTGACAATGTTAAGGAGATCATTTGTGTTACAAAAAGGGTGAAAGATACTAAGGGGCATCCAAAATTCATAAGTTGTTCAAGAGAAACTTGCAATGCCATGAAAAAAGAACCCAAAAATGACTAAAAGGCAATGGAGTCCACAAAACACTATATAGAAAACTAAAGACTGAGCAACACAAGCCCCAACAAAACAGGGGATGATCTTAGGTGCTTTTAATATAAGAATGCCCAGACTATATACATCATTTTGGATAATTTCAAGTTTATCAATTAAAGAATTCTTTCAAAATGAATAATGATTTCAATGCTAATAGTAAGATAAAGTATTCAAGAAAACAATATGAAGCTGGTTCTGCAACACATCTCTTGTGAAAAAATACTTAAGATTTGAAAACTTGGCACTTTTGTATAAGGAATACTTGCCTTTTTATCTCCTCTAACTTAATGCTAACTTGATGCATGGTAGATAATAGATTGATTGAATGATGGGTGTTTGACATCCAGCAGGGAAATATGTTTATTCATTTTAATGATATGATATACCCTTTTCAGTACTTAACTCACAGATGAGCACGATTTTAAATGCACAAGGTAACACACAATAGGAAGACATGTTAACCTTTAACCCTCTGCAGGGCACTTATTTTACTTACACTGTGCCAAACAGTCTTTCTGATGTTCAGTAGTTGTCGTTTGTTGATGTGGTTCATAAGTGTTTCTCGTTTCGTTTTATATAGATTAGACCGTTGGTTTTCCCATTTGAATGGTTTTACACTAGTAATTTTGGGGCCCTTTATAGCTTACTGTTCGGTGTGAGCCTAGGCTCCGTGTTGAAGACCGTATTTCCTATAATGGTTTACATTTATAAATTTTGACTTGGATGGAGAGTTGTCTCATTGGCACTCATACCACATCTTCTTATATTTATTTGTTCTATTTCTCCAGACCTATTATGTAAGGTTCTTATCACAAATGCA
This sequence comes from Mytilus coruscus, assembly GCA_017311375.1. Lineage (NCBI taxonomy): Eukaryota > Metazoa > Mollusca > Bivalvia > Mytilida > Mytilidae > Mytilus > Mytilus coruscus. Next base: position 64,254,951 of record CM029607.1, read on the forward strand.
GAAATACTGATTTCTTAAATTTTTGTTTGACCTTATAATTTTGGCCTTTTCTTGTGTGATATTAAGATTGATTTTTTGTTTCCTTAACTGCCAGTGGCAAATATTTCAGGCATGTTAAGAGATCAGCTGTTTAATTATTTTATATATTTGTTGATTAACATATTGAATGAATTAATTGTTATTAACTGTAGCATTTTTAGGCCCCCGCCTTAGACAATGGGGGGCCATTAAGTGTTACCCTTGACCGTCTTTCTTTCGGTCCTTCCATCCTTCCGTCCTTCCCATTTTTGTTTCTGAACTCTTAATTCAAGTTTTCCTCATCTAAATTTCATAAAACTCATACACAATGCTAAGAACCAAAACTTGCAGACAGAGTTCAATATTTAGGCAGTGAGTCACTTACCATTCTATAGTTATGTCGCATTATAACTTGGATTTTTGATAAAATTTTTTTGTTTCCACACCCTTAAAGGGGCATTAGCTGTCAAATTCATGCTCACTGATTAGACTCAAATACTCATATTTGATTTATAACATACTAAAACGTATATCCAAATTATAAAAAGTCTAAAATAAACAATTTACAATGCACGGGCTTGATAATATGTATCAGCATTTCGTGTATATTTAAGTCTAGACGCCATTTAATTAACCATAGAAGTGACCTCCGAAGACTGCCAACTGTCATTTAACCCAATATAAACATAAATATATATAAATAGATAGCGAACTCATGCAATTGGAACTTTCTAGGTCTGTTTGATTTCATATTATAGGTTAAAAATATATGTTAATCATCATTTTACCTGTATGAAAATGAGTTTTTGTGGATCGAATCAGTCAATCAAATTGTTTACCCTTGTTTCACTTCCAATGTTGACATTTTTCCTTTTAATAACTGAACACTCCTAATTCATGCGTAACCAATCTCTAGCTAAGGGGTTAAATTGAAGGTCACATAAATACAGATTCAATGAGGTCGAATTATTCACTTGCAAGTGATTAATTCAATAGCGATATTTCTTAGCTTATTTTGAAAAAGTTGAACAAAAGTGGCTGCTAAAAGCTAATTGTTATTTCACTATTTCACTTTCATTAATGATTGAACAAAAAAAAAATCATATTTTAATTATTTTTTAGCTAATGCCCCTTTAAGTTTTCCTCCTCCAAATTTTTGAAACTCATACACAATGCTAAAACCAAAACTCACAGATAGAGTTTGAATTTGGGTAGTGAGTCACTTACCATTCTAGAGTTATGCCCCTTTCCAACTTGGAAAATTGCAAATATTTTCGTTTCCACTCTCTAACATAAGTTTTCTTCATCCAAATTTTATGAAACTCATTCACAATGCTAAGAACCACAACACACAGACAGAGTTCGAAATTGGGCATTGAGTCATTTACCGTTGAAGAGTTATCCCCCTTATAACTTGGAAAAATTCAACACTTGAGCGTGGGCATTCGTGTCCTCAGGCACATCCTTCTTTTATTTCAAATCTTTTTTTAAACTTCACTTAATAAAAAGTGTTAGGAATGAATCTGGTTGATCATAAAGTTATGTTAGAGGAAGAGAGGCATTATTTTTCTTTTAAGAAATAGAGAAATGAAATCTGTGATGTTAAAATACTAAGTATGGCAAAGAGATTGTGGAAATATAATCCAGTGTGAACAATACACCATATTTGTTATGTAATATCTTGTACACATGCAATACTAATCCAACACATATTGATGTATTTTAAAACTTGACAATATAGGTTTAGATGGAACTAAATCAATTTTAAGATCTGTCATATTTCGTCATTCTTGTCAGCCTGGGAAACTAAACTATTTTGTATGTGGAAACTTTTATGTTTCAGGGGAGACTATTTATTGTGGAATTTTATGGACTAAATGCAAGAGATGAATGATATACTGCAAATTCAAATATTATTGTGATCTTTGAAACATGGACAAAAATGAGAGATTTGTTATTGCAATTTCAGGAACAACTGCATAAAGATATATGTATCAGATATCAGAATGCAAGTTCTTATTATTGCCATCATAACCCAGTCACATTATTCGCATAAATTAAAAACCTTGCAATAATTTCTGAATTTACAGTCATATTGGAAAGTGTTGTATGATTAAATGTGTGTATTTTCCAGTATTTTAAATTTTGATTATTTACATAACCATGACTTTATTTCTTATTATTGTACTCCTATACATTAAGATTTTTGCTCAGGTCAGTTGTTTTTTATGAGCACTTAAGGTCAACTATGATTTGTCTGTAGAATTATTGTAAGGTGTACTTGTCTATTTAACAGGGGTCATTTGATCTTTGACCTAAATTTTAATGGTTCAGTGATCAACAAAGATTTTGTGCTTTAAGGTTTGGTTCATAGATCAACTATATTTGGTCAATATAATTGTTGTAACATGAATATTTAGTTCTGACCATGACCTCATTTTTATGGTTCATTGATCTACTTAAGTTTTCTTGATACATGTAGTACAATCTTTATATCAAAACCTGTCAATAACATCAATCTAGCAGGCATTAGACATTTCAGCATGTGCACTCTTAATTATAACTAATGATTATGTGAATTTGTTCTCTTTCATAAAGTCATACTGTGCCAAGGTGGTGTTTAGAAGCCAACATTCAATCTAAGTTATTTGAGAAATTAGAATATAATCACTGTTATAAGATCAATAAAATTTAAATTCAGGTGGGGGTGTTTGATTGCCAAAAAATAACTTTTGGAATAAAATGTTCGAATGTTAGTCGTCTGTCAAGACATTTGGTTTCCGGACAATAACTTTAGTATAACTGAATGGATCTCTATGAAATTTAACCACAAGGTTCAATAGCACAAAAAGGAAGGTTGGGATTGATTTTGGGGGTTATGATCCCAACTGTTTAGGAATTAAGGTTCAAAAAGGGGCCAAAAAGGCAGTTTTCTAGTTTCCGGACAATAACTTGTGTATAAAGGTATGGATCTCTATGAAATTGTACCACAAGGTTCCATACCACAAAGGGAAGGTTGGGTTTGACTTTGGGGGTTATGGTTCAAACCTTTCAGGAATAAGGGGCAAAAAGGGGGGGAGGAACAAGGTTTTTCTGGTTTCTGGACAAATACTTAAGTATTAGTCAATAGTCAATGGATCTCTATGAAATTGTACCACAAGGTTCCATACCACACACAGAAGGTTGGGGTCATTTTTGTAGGTTATGGCTTTAATCGTTAAGAAACTAGAGGCCAAATAGGGCCAAAAACAAGACTTTTCTAATACTGGCTAAGCTGGTTCTAACATAAATTATTTCTGATCTATATAAAAAAAACAACAAATACTGATATGGCAGGAGATACACACCATACAGGGTGTGTAAATTATTATATTTAATTTGTAAACAGATTTACTAAGTATTGCGCAACAGCAAAGTATTGCACAACAGCAAGAAATCTTCAATTGAAAATAAATACAAATCTTTTAACCAATTTCAGTGAGGATTAATTTAAAGTCTTGAATTGTTTGAGGTTTTACCATGTATTACTATATTGGATATTTGGACATTTTTAAATAGGTCTACATTGAGGTCCAAAGGGTCCAAAATTAGACTTTGTTTGATTTCATCAAAAACTGAATTCTTGTGGTTCTATGATATGCTGAATCTAGCTGTGCATTCAGATTTTTAATTTTGGGCCCTGTTTTCAAATTAGTCCATATTAAGGTCCAAAGGGTCCAAAATAAAATTTTGTTTGAATTCATGTTTTTTTTTTATATGCTGAATCTAACCATGGAATTGGATTTTGGATATTGGACTATAAAGTAGATTAAATGTCCCATTTCAAATTTTTAAGTTATCTGACCACATTTATTCTGTGTCAGAAATCTATAATGTGTCAAATATTTAATCACTATAAAATTCAGAGCTTGAATATTGTGTCCATACTTGCCCTAACTGTTCAGAGTTCGACCTCTGCGGTCGTATCGAGCTGCTCCAGGTGGAGCGCATTTTTTTTAAGCATTATAGACAATTACACCTCCCTTTCCTCAATTTCTGGATCTACCCTGTCTTGATCAATGGACAATTCAATATTGAATGCATTATTTAAAGTCCAGTAATATAATATAAAAATAAGGAGATGTGGTCTGATTGCCAATGAGACAACTACCCACCAAAGATCAAATGAAGTGGATGTAATCAATTATAGGCAATCGTATAAAAGGCCCCGATATGAAAAATATGAAATAATTCAATTTAGAAAACTAACGGCCTAATTTATAACAAAACAGACATGAACCAACGACAACTGAACTACATGCTCCTGACTTGGGACAGACACATAAAGAATGTGGTGGGGTTAAACATGTTTGTGAGCACTCAACCCTCCCCTAACCTGGGACAGTGGTGGAAAAGTACAAGCACTTTTAAAACTATAAAAGTCAGTTGAAAAAGGCTTAACTCATCAGATCGATACAAAGCAGAAAAAATCTAGCAAAACGTGGCAGGGTATTAATACATCCCTACCAAACAAACCAAAAATAGACACAAAGTACAGATCTGAGAGTACTCACAGATACTGACAGCTAGTTCAAAGCCAATAACAACTGATAAAAAATCAGTAAACAATACAGAAATGATGTTGCATTATGGGAGGTCACTGTTTTGGACATTCTAATTGGTACAAACATTATTTTCAAGGAAGAATTATATTGTCATAAAGACTTGATTTCTTGATTTTGACAAATTCTAAATAAAACCATATAGGAAATTGGTAATTTGATGGATATTTAAATTCTTAGTTCACCTCTACCCTAATAATCAATGAAAATTAGTACCCCATGAATAATTACGAATCCCTAGTTATACAAAATAGCAATATATTGAAATCAATTTGATGCCCCACATATGCTATTAAGAAAATTATTTCTCCTCAGCTGTGTTTGAAATAAAATATTGGAAATCCCCAAAATATTAGACGTTAGAACAGTTTATAGATTTTTGTTTTATCCTGCATTGTTCAGCATTCAGATACCAGCAATAATTTTAAGTTGATAAAAATGTACCTCTTGTTTGTTGATAAGCACGCTTTTAGTTTTGACCAGATTTTTATGAATTTTGAAGATAGTCATGGTTTCACTTTAAAATTAACTCTTATCAAGAACTTGTGGAGAATTTCTACAATTAGAAAATATATGGTAGTCTTGCCTTGTTAGTGCATTAGATCATCTCAAATAATGTTTTGATAAAAATGCTATGGAATTAGTCATGCCCTGTTACAAGAATGAAACTTGAGCTAGGCTCAGCTAGCAGGGAACTGAAACCTTTGAAACTATAATGTTTCAAAGTGTAAAATTTAATCAACAAACAAAATTAATTACAACTTCAGTGCCATATGATTAGTGACCTTGGAAATTGAATTCTTTTAATGATACTTCTGATAAAATGATATGGAAACCGACTATCAGATATTTTAGCACACAGTGTCATACAAATGATACTTATTAAATCAAAGATTAAATTTAGGCTGTTAGGAAAGTTGACTTTTTTGAGTTGAGCTATAATTTTGTTTAGCTTCAAGTGGAGTGACACCATAATATGATGTATAGAATTCCACATGAAAAACATTATTGTTTCTGAAACAAAAATTATTTCAGATCTTTGGTATATATGAATTAATTTACTTTAAATAGTAAATATAATAAGATATGTATATTCATGACCAGAGTTAAATGATTTATGAACCTGCTGAAGTACCCCCATACAAAGCCAAAGGGTGCACAGGGTTTTGACAGGTTTTGTACATTTATTCAAGTGTCTGAGGATGCACAACTGCATTTACTAAAAACAAAAAATAGGAGATTATTTATTTTTCTATACACACTAATGTGATCAAACAAAAAATCCTTCACCAATTTATTGTGCCCCTAACACAAGATCCTGGATCAGCAACTTTATTATTTATTACTAGCAAGAATTATTTATTGACATGCAAGAGATGGTTGGCCTGCCATTAATTTTAATGACAGTCTGGTATATGAGTTTTATATGGCAAGGTATTTGACCAATCAAAAGCTTGCCATTCATTTAAGACAAATATAATGCTGTTTGAACTTTGAACCCCAGTCTTCAAAATTTTTTATGAAATCAGCCCTGAAGTGGAAATCAAGAGAAATTAAGGCCTACAATTTGAAGAATTTTTTAGTGAAATTATTACAAGTTTTATGAAATAGATTTTAGAGGTTCAATTAAAAACTCATTGTATTATAAAAAGATATGAGGGGTATAGTTTGGTGGCATATCATATCCTTCTTTTAATGTTGACTTGGAAACAGTATACAAGCACTGTATTCTGATGGTGGGATTTCTTATCCTTCTTTTGACATCAACCAGGTAACAGTATACAAGCACTGTATTCTGATTGGTGGCTTAATCTTATCCTACTTTTGATATTGATTATGTAACAGTAAACACTTAGCACTGTATTCTGATTGGTGGCATTTCATATCCTTCTTTTGATATAATTGACTATGTTATAGTAAACAAGCACTGTATTCTGATTGGTGGCATATTATATCCTACTGTTGATATTGACTAGGTAACAGTATACAATCACTGTATTCTGATTGGTGGCATATCTTATTCTTCTTTTGATATTGATTAGGTAACAATATACAATCACTGTATTCTGATTGGTGGCATATCTTATCCTTCTTTTGATATTGATTAGATAACAGTATACAATCACTGTATTCTGATTGGTGGCATATCTTATCCTTCTTTTGATATTGATTAGGTAACAGTATACAATCACTGTATTCTGATTGGTGGCATATCATATCCTACTGTTGATATTGACTAGGTAACAGTATACAAGTTCTGATATCTAATTAAGTAAATATGAGGTTTTTAATAATCAAGGGATTTTCAAAATATCCACAGAATTTCCCTATCCATTTCACATATTACCCCCTTCCCCCAAAAAACCAACAAAAAACCAAAAACCAAACAAAAAAAAACACACACATAAAACAGTTTAGTTGACAGGGTTGTTAATGTCCAGTCCAGTCATTGTGTCTACTTAATTAAGAGCTTGCCTTTTATAATCAATACAATGTCACTTACAGCTGCACTATATCATGGATGTTTAAACATGTCCATCACAAAGCAATAGTGTCAGATAAAACATGTATACAATACGTTATTCATAACTTGTTCACTATAATATTTAGGTTTTTTTTTTCATTATTGTTTCTGAATACAACAGGAAAATCTCATAAAGTCAAAGTGCTTAGTTTTTATTTCAAGATGATTTATTTAAGAAGAAAACAGAAAAGAGGAGTAAAGGATGAAAATAGATTGGCTTTGATCAGGAATGAAATGTTTTCTTAACAAACTACAATATCATCAAAATGTCCTTTAACATATCAGCTCTAATTTCTAGCAAAAGAAGACTGTTTCTTCAATGTCTGTCTTCTTCGTCTGTGTGTTTGATTTTTTTGGACATGTAGACATATTATTTTGCAATTTTAAATTAAGGAATAACTGTACTGTAGTTGAAGAGTTGCCACCGTCAATTGGCGATTTGACGATCGCAAATGCAGTTTTACTGGCGACGCGTGCGAGACAGTAAACGGATATTTGCGACCACAAATCAAAATTGACGATGGCAACTCTTCAACTACAGTACTGTTATTCGATTCTAATGCATTACAAAAGAAATAATAAGTTAGAGCTTGAAAAATGTATAAATTTGAAATTTAATAAAATTCGCGAAACTTCATGAATGATTTTGGCGCAAAGGCGTCATGGCTAAACATGACGTCATACAAATGAAAACTTACAAACTGAAGGTTATTTCGTTACTTCTACGATTCAAATTTGGATAAAATCACATCAAAGCGGCGATTTTGAGGTAGGTGTTGTTTATTTTCGATAATATTGTAGTAATCGAACATTTGTTGATCCATGAATTCAAAATGGCGGGTCCTCCTTAGTTACGACTGGTCAACTGTGGATTTGACGGTAACTTTTAGCCAATGAAAAAATTGTTACATAAAATTGCATTAGAATATTATATAACTGGCCTAGCCAGTATATAAAACCTCAAAAGGATAAATATTGGTGATTCTTAAAACATGAAATAAAAAGTGGACTTTGTTGTATGTATCGTAAAACATTACCTAAATTTTTTTTTATTATATTTGTTTGAAAACAATAATTACATTTGTATGATTGATGTGTAGCCACACCCACCTAATTAATTTGTCATCAAGGTTATTTACATGCTTGGAATGTCTGGTCTGAGGGTCTGAAGACTTTGTTGATGTCTACATGAAATCTTAATAGACAAATGGATCTGTTGATTCTTCAAGGTCAAAATGAAATTCAACCTGACACCAAATTATTATATCCTCCTTTAAAAGAAATTTGTAGGAAATTATAGCTATTGTATAATATGCAAAAATATTACTTTCCCATGCATGTTTTCCTTCAAATACATATGTACTTGTTATGGATGAATTTATTAAAGAGTACAGATAAGTCACCTAGATTTTTCTGTTTAGCTTTAGCTCCTTAGATAATTATTGAAGACTTTAGTTTAAGGTTTTAGCTCATTAGGTCAGTGTTGTGGACTCTAAGGTGTTATAGCTCTTTAGATCATTGTTGAAGACTTTAAGTGTTAGCTCATTACCGTTATAGAATATCCATTTCACAGATGATAGCGGATATATTTCAATTGTCATAGCTACAATCTCGTTTCCCTTTCACCGAATATGGCCTACAGAATAAGACTTATTACCTGGTTTGTACTAACATGAGCAACACGTCTGGTGCCACATGTGGAGTAGGATCTGCTTACCCTTCCAAAGCACCTGAGATCGACCAAAGTTTTTGACAGGGTTCGTGTTGCTCAGTCTTTAGTTTTCTATGTTGTGTTTTGTGTACTTTTGTTTGTCTGTTGGGTCCTTTTCTTTTTTAGCCATGGTGTTGTCAGTTTATTTTTGACTTGTGAGTTTGAGTGTCCCTCTTATCTTTCACCTCTCTTTAAGATCAGTGTTGAAGACTTTAAGGTGTTAGCTCATTAGAGCAGTGTTGAAGACTTCAAGGAGTTAGCTCTTTAGATCATTGTTGAACACTTTAAAGTGTTAGCTCTTTAAATCATTGTTGAATACTTTAAGGTGTTAGCTCTTTAGATCATTGTTGAAGACTTTAAGATATTAGCTCTTTAGATCATTGTTGAAGACTTTAAGGTGTTAGCTCTTTTGATCATTGTTGAAGACTTTAAGATGTTAGCTCTTTAGATCAGTGTTGAGGACTTTAAGGTGTTACCTCTTTAGATAAGTGTTGAATACTTTAAGGTGTTAGCTATTTAGATTCCTATTGATGAATGTAAGGTGTTAGCTCTTTAGATCATTGTTGAAAACTTTAAGGTGTTAGCTCTTTAGATCATTGTTGAAGACTTTAAGATGTTAGCTCTTTAGATCAGTGTTGAAGACTTTAAGATGTTAGCTCTTTAGATTAGTGTTGAAGACTTTAAAGTGTTAGCTATTTAGATTCCTATTGATGAATGTAAGGTGTTAGCTCTTTAGATCATTGTTGAAGGCTTTAAGGTGTTAGCTCTTTAGATCATTGTTGAAGACTTTAAGATGTTAGCTCTTAAGATCAGTGTTGAAGACTTTAAAGTAGATATAAGAAGATGTGGTATGAGTGCCAATGAGACAACTCTCCATCCAAGTCAAAATTTATAAATGTAAACCATTATAGGTCAAAGTACGGTCTTCAACACGGAGCCTAGGCCCACACCGAACAGTAAGCTATAAAGGGCCCCAAAAATTACGAGTGTAAAACCATTCAAGCGGGAAAACCAACGGTCTAATCTATATAAAAGCGAAACGAAAACACTTATGAACCACATCAACAAACGACAACTACTGAACATCAGATTCCTGACTTAGGACAGGTGCAAACAAATGCAGCGGGTTTAAACGTTTTAATGGTACCAAACCTTCACCCTTTTTCTGAAACAATAGTGTAACATCACAACATAGAAAGATACACTATAAAATATCAACTGAAATAGCTTAACTCAATCAAAGGACATAGTAACACCATTGAACATACACTGAACAAATAAATTTGACCTATGATACAATGTAAATTCAAAATAAATAAACTAAGGGTATGCTCTCTAGATCAGTGTTGAAGACTGTAAGGTATTAGCTCTTTAGATCAATATTGAAGACTTCAATAAGGTGTTAGCTCTTTAGATCAGTGTTGAAGACTTTAAGGTGTTAGCTCTTTAGGTCATTGTTGAAGACTATAAGGTGTTAGCTTTTTATATCATTGTTGAAGACTTTAATTTGTTAGTTTTTTAGATCATTGTTGAAGACTCTTAAAATGTGTTACTCTTTAGATCAATGTTGAAGACTTAAAGGTGTTAGCTCTTAAGATCAATGTTGAAGACTGTTAGCTCTTAAGATCATTGTTGAAGTCCTCCCCCAAAGTGCAAGTCCTATGATATTTTGGTTCTTTCCTAATATTTCATGGGATTTTAGTAATGTGCTCGTGCATACAAGATCCTTTCTTTTACATTTTAATGTTTGTCAATGTATTTTCAGTTATTTCTGATGTTCTATTTTATGCCCGATTTTCCCCCACTCAGTGGCTGTGGCATGAAGTGTTACACATTTACTTATAGGTTTTTTCATTATTTTCTTGTGTTGTTTTGCTATAACAGTGATGTATAACCTGTGAGAGAACCACATCTTAAAGAAATTAAATCCAGCTTCTCTGATTGAGGGCTGCATCCCCTCTCCAACCCCCAAGGGTGTTCTACAGTTTTGTAGGATGTACTTCAGAAGGGATATAAATGATTGGCCCATGATGTTTAAGGTGTTATGCTCTTAGCATGAAAAGACTCTTGAGACAAGCATCCTTTATAAAGATTTTTTGTTTTGAGTAGGTTGTTGGTGCCTAATTTTCAAACCTTACCCAATTCTTAACAACCTAACCAATTCTTAACAACCGAACCCAATTCTTAACAAATTGCATAGACACCTGTCTTTTATTGAATACTGTATGTTGTCCTCTAGATGTAGAATGATTGCCAATGAGACAACTCTCCACACGAGACCAAATGACACAGAAATGCTTATTTGTGTCATTAGGATGATGGCTCATTGGCTTATACCCTACATTTCCTTTTCCAACTTCCATATTATATATCTTGTGGCATTCAAAATAATTTTCCTTTTGTGTACTATTTTACCCCTTTCTAATTTTTTTTTTTGTCCTGTTCATTATATATCTTTGATTTAATTTTCTCATATAATTTACATGAATATAATTTTGTGCTGCTTTAGCAAGAACTAACCATCAATGACTGACATATATTCATATATCCTTCTATTTATGAGTTGTGTTGCAAGAAGTATCAATACATAATCTCCAAAGTACAAGTAAATCTGTTTGAATATCATTGATAAATGTGACTTGGTTGTATGTTATTTTTAGTTCCATTCAAGTATAATTGTCCAAAGTCAATGTCAAGATATTAAGGTCAAATATATGGTAATGTCAAGGCATTTGAAATGATTCTCTACATGGAACTGTTATGCCATATAATATTTGCTTTGGTGGCCCTTTAAATGTAGCATGTTTTGGGTTGAAGCAGTGACAGGTTATGTCCCTTTATAATGACTGTAGAAAAGAACCCTCACCAAATTTGACTTTTTTTCAGATATTTTCACTTGTGAGTTTTCATCTTAATATTTATCAAGAGAACAGTCTGCAAAAACTAGAAATAGAAAGGTTTGATGATAGATATGTAAAAAATTTCTTTGTGTAAAATGCACTGATGTGTGCATTAAATATGCACAAAAAATGCACTTTGTCTGATGTTATCAAGAGAAATTTAAATCTTCAAATATAAATCATTTTACCTGTCTTTATAGTTTTGTGAGGTACAAATGGGTGATTTATTTATTAGTATAAGTTTTATTTGTGACAGTTTGTCAATATACATTAAAAGTTAAAACTTATTATTATTAAATATTGAAGAATAAAAAGCACAAAATGAAAATTTATATTACAAAATTGTGGACTTCTTGCTGAAATGAATTTAAAGGGAATTAAAAAGTATTAAAGATAAAACGTGTTATTTAAGGAAAGAAAAAGTTTTTTCCTGTCACCTGCCAGAAAAATATATGGTAGACAAAAATGATTTTTATATTTGAAAAATATTATTACATTTACTATATGTGGAAATATTTGAGCAAACTTAACCAAAAATTTCTGAACTTTTAAAGTGTTCTTAACCAAAGATGAACATAAAAGAGAGAAAAAGATAATGAAGGGACATTCAAACTCACAAGTCGTAAATAAACTGACAACGCAATGGCAAAAAAGGAAAAAGACCAAAAGATAAACAACAGTATACAAAACACAACATAGAAAACTATTTAAGAAATAGCAACATGAACTCCACCCACCAAAAACCGGGGGTGATCTCAGGTGCTTCTGAAGGGTAAGCAAATCCTGCTTCACATGTGGCACCCGTCATGTTGTTAAAATTGGCATAACATTATAGGGTAAGTAGGAAGAAACAGCTACATTCTTGACCTTACCTGATACATGTAATATGCAGCAGTGTGATCTTCTGTTATATAGTACATCAGATATTATTATACCTTACATATATTATAAACAATGTCTGGTCTGAGGGTCTGAAGACTTTGTTGATGTCTACATGAAATCTTAATAGACAAATGGATCTGTTGATTCTTCAAGGTCAAAATGAACTTCAACCTGACACCAAATTATTATATCCTCCTTTAAAAGAAATTTGTAGGAAATTATAGCTATTGTATAATATGCAAAATATTACTTTCCATGCATGTTTTCCTTCAAATACATATGTACTTGTTATGGATGAATTTATTAAAGAGTACAGATAAGTCACCTAGATTTTTCTGTTTAGCTTTAGCTCCTTAGATAATTATTGAAGACTTTAGTTTAAGGTTTTAGCTCATTAGGTCAGTGTTGTGGACTCTAAGGTGTTATAGCTCTTTAGATCATTGTTGAAGACTTTAAGTGTTAGCTCATTACCGTTATAGAATATCCATTTCACAGATGATAGCGGATATATTTCAATTGTCATAGCTACAATCTCGTTTCCTTTCACCGATATGACCTACAGAATAAGACTTATTACCTGGTTTGTACTAACATGAGCAACACGTCTGGTGCCACATGTGGAGTAGGATCTGCTTACCCTTCCAAAGCACCTGAGATCGACCAAAGTTTTTGACAGGGTTCGTGTTGCTCAGTCTTTAGTTTTCTATGTTGTGTTTTGTGTACTTTTGTTTGTCTGTTGGGTCCTTTTCTTTTTTAGCCATGGTGTTGTCAGTTTATTTTTGACTTGTGAGTTTGAGTGTCCCTCTTATCTTTCACCTCTCTTTAAGATCAGTGTTGAAGACTTTAAGGTGTTAGCTCATTAGAGCAGTGTTGAAGACTTCAAGGAGTTAGCTCTTTAGATCATTGTTGAAGACTATAAAGTGTTAGCTCTTTAAATCATTGTTGAAGACTTTAAGGTGTTAGCTCTTTAGATCATTGTTGAAGACTTTAAGATATTAGCTCTTTAGATCATTGTTGAAGACTTTAAGGTGTTAGCTCTTTTGATCATTGTTGAAGACTTTAAGATGTTAGCTCTTTAGATCAGTATTGAAGACTTTAAGGTGTTACCTCTTTAGATAAGTGTTGAATACTTTAAGGTGTTAGCTATTTAGATTCCTATTGATGAATGTAAGGTGTTAGCTCTTTAGATCATTGTTGAAGACTTTAAGGTGTTAGCTCTTTAGATCATTGTTGAAGACTTTAAGATGTTAGCTCTTTAAATCAGTGTTGAAGACTTTAAAGTGTTAGCTATTTAGATTCCTATTGATGAATGTAAGGTGTTAGCTCTTTAGATCATTGTTGAAGACTTTAAGGTGTTAGCTCTTTAGATCATTGTTGAAGACTTAAGATGTTAGCTCTTTAGATCAGTGTTGAAGACTTTAAAGTGTATGCTCTAATCTAGATCAGTGTTGAAGACTGCAAACAAATGCAAGGGTATTAGCTCTTTAGATCAATATTGAAGACTTCAATAAGGTGTTAGCTCTTCAGTGTTGAGATCAGTGTTGAAGACTTTAAGGTGTTAGCTCTTTAGGTCATTGTTGAAGACTATAAGGTGTTAGCTTTTTATATCATTGTTGAAGACTTTAATTTGTTAGTTTTTTAGATCATTGTTGAAGACTCTTAAAATGTGTTACTCTTTAGATCAATGTTGAAGACTTAAAGGTGTTAGCTCTTAAGATCAATGTTGAAGACTGTTAGCTCTTAAGATCCTCCCCAAAGTGCAAGTCCTATGATATTTTAGTTCTTTCCTAATATTCATGGGATTTTAGTAATGTGCTCGTGCATACAAGATCCTTTCTTTTACATTTTAATGTTTGTCAATGTATTTTCAGTTATTTCTGATGTTCTATTTTATGCCCGATTTTCCCCCACTCAGTGGCTGTGGCATGAAGTGTTACACATTTACTTATAGTTTTTTCATTATTTTCTTGTGTTGTTTTGCTTTAACAGTGAGGTATAACCTGTGAGAGAACCACATCTTAAAGAAATTAAATCCAGCTTCTCTGATTGAGGGCTGCATCCCCTCTCCAACCCCCAAGGGTGTTCTACAGTTTTGTAGGATGTACTTCAGAAGGGATATAAATGATTGGCCCATGATGTTTAAGGTGTTATGCTCTTAGCATGAAAAGACTCTTGAGACAAGCATCCTTTATAAAGATTTTTTGTTTTGAGTAGGTTGTTGGTGTCTAATTTTCAAACCTTACCCAATTCTTAACAACCTTATCCAATTAGGATGATGGCTCATTGGCTTATACCCTACTGTATGTTTCCTTTAGATGTAGAATGATTGCCAATGAGACAACTTCCATATTATATATCTTGTGGCATTCAAAATAATTTTCATTCAAAATAATTTTTTTTGTGTACTATTTTACCCCTTTCTAATTTTTTTTTTTGTCCTGTTCATTATATATCTTTGATTTAATTTTCTCATATAATTTACATGAATATAATTTTTGTGCTGCTTTAGCAAGAACTAACCATCAATGACTGACATATATTCATATATCCTTCTATTTATGAGTTGTGTTGCAAGAAGTATCAATACATAATCTCCAAAGTACAATTCTGTTTGAATATCATTGATAAATGTGACTTGGTTGTATGTTATTTTTTTAGTTCCATTCAAGTATAATTGTCCAAAGTAAATGTCAAGATATTAAGGTCAAATATATGGTAATGTCAAGGCATTTGAAATGATTCTCTACATGGAACTGTTATGCCATATAATATCTGCTTTGGTGGCCCTTTAAATGTAGCATGTTTTGGGTTGAAGCAGTGACAGGTTATGTCCCTTTATAATGACTGTAGAAAAAGAACCCTCACCAAATTTGACTTTTTTTCAGATATTTTCACTTGTGAGTTTTCATCTTAATATTTATCAAGAGAACAGTCTGCAAAAACTAGAAATAGAAAGGTTTGATGATAGATATGTAAAAAATTTCTTTGTGTAAAATGCACTGATGTGTGCATTAAATATGCACAAAAAATGCACTTTGTCTGATGTTATCAAGAGAAATTTAAATCTTCAAATATAAATCATTTTACCTGTCTTTATAGTTTTTGTGAGGTACAAAATGGGTGATTTATTTATTAGTATAAGTTTTATTTGTGACAGTTTGTCAATATACATTAAAAGTTAAAACTTATTATTATTAAATATTGAAGAATAAAAAGCACAAAATGAAAATTTATATTACAAAATTGTGGACTTCTTGCTGAAATGAATTTAAAGGGAATTAAAAAGTATTAAAGATAAAACGTGTTATTTAAGGAAAGAAAAAAAGTTTTTTCCTGTCATCTGCCAGAAAAATATATGGTAGACAAAATTGATTTTATATTTGAAAAATATTATTACATATACTATATGTGGAAATATTTGAGCAAACTTAACCAAAAATTTCTGAACTTTTAAAGTGTTCTTAACCAAAGATGAACATAAAAGAGAGACAAAAGATAATGAAGGGACATTCAAACTCACAAGTCGTAAATAAACTGACAACGCAATGGCAAAAAAAGAAAAAGACCAAAAGATAAACAACAGTATACAAAACACAACATAGAAAACTATTTAAGAAATAGCAACATGAACTCCACCCACCAAAAACCGGGGGTGATCTCAGGTGCTTCTGAAGGGTAAGCAAATCCTGCTCCACATGTGGCACCCGTCATGTTGTTAAAATTGGCATAATATTATAGGAAGGTAAGAAACAGCTACATTCTTGACCTTACCTGATACATGTAATATGCAGCAGTGTGATCTTCTGTTATATAGTACATCAGATATTATTATACCTTACATATGTTATAAACAATTCTATTGAGTAACACGTTATCACGTGACATGGAATAATTCAGTTTATTTTCATTTAATTGCAAGGAGTGGCGAATTACCCTTAAAATAGAATAACCCTATCATTCACTGATGAATAACCTTTTGAGTTTCTTGATTTGTACACGAGTTATCTCCCATGAAAATGACGTCACAGACGTAAGTAAACAAAATGGCAATGTTCAACTTCAAGTTACAGGAAGCCCATCAAGTGACGAGGAAACAAGGCTTTGGAAATGCATCTAGTGCCGAAGATATCTCTGATAAATGGTCCTTTTCAGGGCCATCAGTAATTCACAAAAAGATTCTACCTTTGTTGTACATATGAGAAATTGTAAGACACAAATTTATTTTTGAACGTTTACTTGTGTTTGTTACAATACAGTAGGTGACGTGCTTATTCAATGTTTCAAAAGGTCCTTCCACTGTTAGTTCGGTATAATAAAACAATTGTGGCCCCTTAGAAGCGATAAATATCCAAAATTATCAACCCTAAAAAATTATTTCATCTCGGGCTGCGCCCTCAGTGAAATAACCTTTTCGTGTTGAAAATTTCGGATATTCACCTTCTCTACGGGCCATAATTGTATATTGTGTGATGAATAAGAATATTACATATCATGGCTCCACAAATATTCATGTAAGCTTTTGTTTATGACACACAGTTACTCATTCAAAGTTTTTCTGTACTTATACTTTCTCCAAAAACCTTTCACAGTTTACGTGAAATCTTGCAAAGGAAATAAGACCTTATGAGATCTCCCAAAATGGTGCTTTAATGCCAATACGATGACTGTAGCATTTGATTGGTCACATGACAATTCTCGCAGCCAATGAAACCTTGCTTCTATAAAAATAATCCTACAGGAAACACATATTTTAGAACCTTCTCCTCTAAAATTAAGGGGCAATATTTGTCGACAAATCTTGTGAATTAGTGGTAGTGTCTTGGTGTTGTAACATAGCGTTCTAATTTGAAGTTTATAAGCCTGTTGATGCAAACTTGTAGTGAAATAATTATATAATAACTATAAGCGAAGAATTCAAATATAAAAAAAATATTAAACTTGTGACTGAACAACACTGATAATTAACTTGTGTGCTATGCACATTCATGAATTAATATGTTGTTAGATCACTTGTTGAATATTTTTCTATATTTGAATTCTTCAATTTAACTAAGTTATTCTTTTCATTACATTGACTTTAGGCTTTTTGATGGAAGTAAAGTAGAAAATACAAGGAACTATATCTTTGTCTACGCAATCCCACTGATTTGGTTTGATGCAACGTCATTGGCAATGTCTTGACAACACCTATTGTTGTATGACATCACAGGAGTTAAATTTTCGGATTTATTTCACATGTGAAATTATCGGTTTTTATTTCACTGTGAAATTTGCAACCAATTTAATAATACTTTTTAATTGTGACTGACTTTCTACATCGTGTAGAATATCCCTTTACTCATTTTAGTTTTGGATCTTTAGAGTGTAAGGAGGCAACATGAGATATTTAAAATGAAAGGGCAAGTACCGAATATGATGCACAATTGATCGTTTGTAATGCAGCAGAAAAAGTAAGAAAAAAAAAAAAAAAACACTTTTAAATTTAGCTAAATTTTCATGATTAAAGGAAGGTCAAAAAATTTTCAACTTTAATTATTTTGAAAAGTGAATGTTTTTGTGAAATTTGAATATTTGCCCTTCAGTGATACTTCTGACATTATATAAACATATTTTATTATATAATTTGAACATGTTTGATTGAATTTCCATAGTTTTTGTATTTCTAGATATAATTTTAATACATTCTTGTAGCAGTGACTTTTAATGCAATACAAAGCTGGGTATGCTGAAATTTTTTTTAATATAATTATAGTTCAATTGCAAAACAATTCAATCATTTAGAAAGGAGGTTTTTCAGGAATCGCTGTCATTTAGGATAAAGCCTGATAAATGACGGATATCTGATTCCATCTGATGACATCATGGTGTAAGTTATGATATACCCCTCTGGGCTAACACCTTCAGGGATATATCTAACACATACATTAACTACATGAATAAGATGGTGATGATAATGGATGACTGTTTAATGTCTTCCAGCTAACAAAATGCATATTCAGGACAAGAACATGTTCAGATGCGATATCAAAATGAACACTGCTTTGTTCTTTTTTGAAATGCTAGGCTAGATTTTCAATGTGTAGTTCACAAGGTTATAAGCTACAGGAAGACATGTAACCCTTCTGAACACATTATTCTGACCCCAAGCTGACCAGTTTCAATCACTCTTTCTCCTAAATACTGCATGTTGATCACTGGAGGGGGATCATGCTACCACAAGACCACCGAGGCACGAATAAGAGATGTGAGTAAATGTCAGTGAGATAGACAATTAAGTGTACTTACCATAATGTCAAATGTTTCATTGATGTGTTATCCCCTCAATTTCTTTTTATGCCCCCGTCGCAGTGGAGGGGGCATTAAGTGTTACCCTTGTCCATCTGTACGTCAGTCTGTCAATCCGTACATACATCCCAAAATTGGTTTCCGTTCTCTAACTTTATTTTGCCTCAACCAAAATGTTATGAAACTTATACTCAATGCAAGGGGCCTCGTGGCGAGTGGTCTAAGTAGGTACTACTATAATCACTAGCCAGTCAACACTGAGGTTGTGAGTTCGAACCCGCTCGTGCAGGTGCACTCGACTCAATCTTAATTGACTAGGATTGTCAGTTTCCTATCGAAGGTCGGTGGTTTCTCCGGCACTCCGCTTCCTCCACCAATAAAACTGGCCGCCACGAATAGCCCAAAAGCGGTGCTTAAAAGTGGCGTTAAAACACCAAAAATAATAATAATATACTCAATGCTTATTACCACAAAACTCAGATTATGGTCGAAGTGGCGACACTTTTACCGTTCTTTAGTCATGTCCCTTTATAATGTTATATGCAAGTGGGGGCATGATCATCTGTGTTCGATGGACACATTCTCCATTTATTTCATATTTAGAAAAAAAAAGCTACTACTGACCATATGAAAAAAATGAATTTTATGAGACAGCAATCGAACATTACAAAGAAAAATTGTTCAATATTAGATTTTCATTGTGTTTTGAAAAATGTGTTACCAATAGACTGTTGATATAATTTAAGCATGCTATCAATGGCATTAGAATTCCTAGATCTTAGTTTGAATTTTATTAAGCAACCCCTATCTGTTGCTTTTCAATGACTTAAATATTCACATTCTTCAAGTTTTCTGTGAAAAAAAACCTTGTGTTTTCTGACATGTGCTTATATAGTGAATAAAACCTCATGTGCTTTCTGACAGACGTGCTGTAATAATAAATAAAAACTTGTGTGTTTTCTGACATGTGCTTATATTTTAAGTGAATAAAACCATGTGTTTTCTGACAGATGTGCTTATAGTAAATAAAAATGCATATGTTTCTGACAGATGTGCTTATTGTGAATGAAAATCATATGTTTTCTGACAGATGTGTTTATAGTGAATAAAAACTCATTTATTTTCTGACAGACGTGCTAAGCTATATGGAATAAAATCTCATTTATTTTCTGACGATGTGCTTATAGTGAATAAAAACTCTTCTATTTTCTGACAGATATGCTTTTAAAGAATAAAAACTCATATGTTTCTGACCGATGTGCTTATAATGAATAAAAACTCATATGTTTCTGATAGATGTGCTTATAATGAATAAAACTCATATGCTTCTGACAGATGTGCTTAAAATAAATAAAACTGATATGTTTCTGACAGATGTGCTTATAATGAATAAAACTCATATGTTTCTGATAGATGTGCTTATAATGAATAAAACTGATATGTTTCTGACAGATGTGCTTAAAATAAATAAAACTGATATGTTTCTGACAGATGTGCTTATAATGAATAAAAACTCATATGTTTCTGACAGATGTGCTTAAAATAAATAAAACTGATATGTTTCTGACAGATGTGCTTATAATGAATAAAACTCATATGTTTCTGACAGATGTGCTTATAATGAATAAAAACTCATATGTTTCTGACTGATGTGCTTATAGTGAATAAAAACTAATGATAAACCATTGATAAATTTTAATGCTTTTATGTTAGCATCATATAAATATATTTAATTATAGACTTTTTCTTGTCTGATGCTCCACTTAGTGTTTCTTATTCCTTATTTAATTCAAAGAGGTATGCCCTTTACACCCTCACTTGTATCCTCCACTGCTTATTTAAAGGAATTATGTTAAAATTTAGTAACTTTTTGATTTATTAATTTCAACAGTATCATTGGCTGATTTAAGGGTTTCAGTGAAAATGAACTGCACCAACATTCTGTATTATTGTTCAGATGCACTGTCTAATTATATTAATTGTTAGCTCCTAAATCCTGAAGCCTATGTAAAGTATTGGCCTATATACTATGCATGATTGACTATGGTTGGGAAGAATTTTTATAGTCATGGTGACACAAAAAAAAACAAACCAAAAACTGTTAAAATATATAGATATAAGAAGATGTGGTATGAGTGCCAATGAGACAACTCTCCATCCAAGTCAAAATTTATAAAAGTAAACCATTATAGGTCAAAGTACGGTCTTCAACAGGGAGCCTTGGCTCACACCGAACAGCAAGCTACATGCATGCAAGATTAATTGCAAATTCAATTTTTGTTTTGGTTAAGATTGAAGTTTTCTTTGTACTTTATGTAAAGTTATAGGATTTTACAACAAATGAAGTTTACATATATATTTTAATTTTAAGACCATGCTCATAAACAATATTTCTAGTCAGGAAAACATCACACATGCAGTTACACTAGCACTAACAGTTAAGATTTTCAAATGATATGTCTTCAAAGAAAATATTCTGTTTTATTTTTTTGTGTCAATGAACTGAATGAAGAATAAACAAAAATTAAATTGGTGTAGATTAATAGCTGTAGAAGATTTACAAATCGATTTTCTTTTATAAGAAAAACTTCAACTTCTGGGCCTCTGCTGGAATTTTTAAATTAAATCCTGTATCAAAAATAAAAGATAAAAGAAATATGTTGCAATTTTTATGTGATTTGGCTAGCTTGAATAGACACAGATTTATAGTTTTACTAAAATAGAAATGGTAAAAGAAGCTTACAAAAGATTTCATCAAAGTGCAGTTGTCCCTTTAATTTATAACTTCTTATTTTATTAAGATCAACTATTGTTCAGTCCTCAAGCCTCTGGAGTTTGGACATATTATTTTGAACTGGACCTTATTTATTTTTATATTGCATGGGTTTCTTATAATCTTATTGCTGTGCGTTTGTTTATTCTACATTGGCTAGAGGTATAGGGGGAGGGTTGAGATCTCACAAAACATGTTTAACCCCTCTGCATTTTTGAGCTTGTCCCAAGTCAGGAGCCTCTGGCCTTTGTTAGTTTTGTATGTTTTTTTTTATTTTAGTTCATTTATATGTTTATATGAGTTTATATGAGTTTAGTGTGACATCCATTTTCACTGAACTAGTACACATTTTTGTTTAGGGGCCAGCTGAAGCCTACCTCTGAGTGCGGGATTTTCTCTCTGTGTTGAAGACCCATTGGTGGCCTTCGGCTGTTTTCTGCTCTTTGGTCGGGTTGTTGTCTCTTTGACACATTCCCCATTTCCATTCTCAATTTGATATGCAATAGGTGAAAATTATATTAGATAGTGACATTTTGGAGAACTAAATAAAGTTAATATGTGGTATGATCACAAAGTCTACCATACTTAAAAGGAGATAAGTGGTCTCAAAAATGATTTACCAACAAGTATTTGTCAGTCAGTAATTCAGATTAAAAGAAAACCAATTGTTAAATGAAAAGAAATTTAACAATTGTTCATATATCAAGTTATGAAAAAGGGTCTTCATTTCTTGAAAAATATTTGTTTTCTTCTTCAAATGATTAAGTTTTACAAGAGTAGCCTCCCTTTTCAGGAGTTTAAAAATATGCCCTGTTAAGCTTTAGATATAGATTCTGGAATAAATATAGATATTCTCCATTCCTCAACAAACAATCAGTGACACTATGTTTATAATCTTTCTGTTCATTACTATGTTACACTGACTTTACCTAAAATATATAATGGAGTATTGTATGAACAGATATGAGATCAGGGATGGAGTTTGATGAACAAAAATACATGGATTCATTAATTTGTAGAGGAGAATACCTGCTTTCTGAATGAAATCTCTAAACTTGACAACAGAAAAGCAAACCAAATTTTACAGTTAAGGTGGTACCCAACACCTTGACTAATATTAATTTGGCTCGTTTAATTTTCATAAAATTTTGACAAAATGTTTACTTAGACCCTTTGACAAAAATATAAAAATTTCAAAAAATTTGAACCAACCACTTTATCAGAAAAATTTCGTTGGTTATATAGCAGTTTGACAAACACTCATTTTGATCATTGAGAAGCTTAATATTTCCTTAACAAAACAACGTGATTAAAACGTTTAGATGATTTTTACAGAGTTATCTCCCTGTAGTGTTAGGTACCACCTTAAGGATGTTCACTACTCAGTTTCAAAATAACAAGCTTTTCATAACACTAGTATATATAGATAGGGATAACAAGCTTTTCATAACACTAGTATATATTGATAGGGATAACAAGCTTTTCATAACACTAGTATATATTGATAGGGATAACAAGCTTTTCATAACACTAGTATATATTGATAGGGATAATTTTCATAACACTAGTATATATTGGATAATTAAAGGAACCAAAATAACAAGCTTTTCATAACACTAGTATATATTGATAGGGGATAATTAAAGGAACCAAAATAACAAGCTTTTCATAACACTAGTATATATTGATAGGGGATAATTAAAGGAACCAAAATAACAAGCTTTTCATAACACTAGTATATATTGATAGGGGATAATTAAAGGAACCAAAATAACAAGCTTTTCATAACACTAGTATATATTGATAGGGATAATTAAAGGAACCAAAATAACAAGCTTTTCATAACACTAGTATATATTGATAGGGATAATTTTCATAACACTAGTATATATTGATAGGGATAACCATAACACTAGTATATATTGATAGGGATAATTAAAGGAACCAAAATAACAAGCTTTTCATAACACTAGTATATATTGATAGGGATAATTAAAGGAACCAAAATAACAAGCTTTTCATAACACTAGTATATATAGATAGGGATAATTAAAGGAACCAAAATAACAAGCTTTTCATAACACTAGTATATATTGATAGGGGATAATTAAAGGAACCAAAATAACAAGCTTTTCATAACACTAGTATATATTGATAGGGGATAATTAAAGGAACCAAAAGAGCAAAATATAGGTCAATGTGCTTGTTTTCAAGATATTAGCCATTGAAATTTTAGCGGAAAAACATTCTCTCTTGATTTTTCATAGCTTTATCATTGACAAGTTTAAGTGCTCAAAAACAATTAAAAAATAACAAGGATTTTATAAGACTTTTACAGATGGCTTATAATTATACATGTTAAAGATTTATAAAAAGAAAAATGGGGGTCAATGGGCAAAATTTTTTAAGGCATTCAAATGGATAAGACCAGAGGATTCTGAAAATCTGACAAAAAATTCCAAAACATGACAAGCCAACATCCTTAAGTTGTGGAAGTGAGATTAAGGTGTGCTGTTTCTGATGATGGTAGTGTCAACTAATGTTAACGTTTGTGATTAAGGATGTTTAAGTTATGTCAATGATATTTAGTATTCAGTTGTGATATGGAGATTATTTGGCCCCTTTCTGCTCAGTCATGGTCCATTTGATTTGGAATGTTTTTAAAGTTCTACATTTGCATTATACTATCCAAATTTACAGTAACACAAAGATGAAACATATCTTTGTGTCAAAGTTGATATGATTTCTAGAAAGGCAAATTTTATGATAAAACTTAAGTTTAAGAGAGTGTATGTTTTTATCTCAAATGTCTCTGTTAATATTGCAAATTAAGACATTTATGTATACATTTATTTATTGCAATTCACAAGAGACTGCTCTAGTGTCATTTTAATTTTGCTTTTGTACAATTTGCATGCCATTCAATTTGTACAGTCTCAGTTAATGAAGTATGAAACCTTATACCCATCTTTTGTATTTATCTATATTCTAAATTTTATCAAAAATGTTTCAAAAAGAAGACAAATATGCAGTACATATTTATGGAAATATGTAGTAAAAATTTGTTTTGACATTCAGAAACTTGCGTGACATTAAAGCTTACATTAATCTTGGACAACAGTTGCAGAATGTTGCACAGAAATCACATGGTAATGTGCACATCGTTCAATTTTTAGTGAGATATAAAAGAGTTAAAAATGTACACTGGGGGGTATAAATGTCTTTTAAATTGAAATGTGTAAAAAATCGGATATACCAGATTTAAGCTTTTTTTATGTCAAGTTTATTAATGATATATTTTCTAATAAATCCAAAGTGAGACTATAAAGGAAAGAGCATTACCATAAGGCTTGATTTTTTTGTGCTTTTTATTCATATTTCAAATTTCCTGAGAAATTACAGAAATTACAATAGGAGTGGGAATTCAATATTGGAGGAGTTTAACCCTCTACTTTATATTACACTTGAATTTTTTTTATTACAGATATTTTATTATCAATTTTTCTAGTGTAATTAAATTTTAATATCTATTTTTACCCCTAGGCAAATTCTCTGCATTTGTACCAAAAACCATAGCAGTGACATTAGAAATTAGAAGATATGGTGATCTACTAATTTGAATTTAATTATTAATTTTTTATGTCCTGTCAGTTTTGAAAATTTGATGGCCATTCTCATACTTTTTGTATGAAATTTGAATCCTCCCCAGGAGTTGAATCCTCCCCGTACTCCAGGAGTTGAATCCTCCCTCAGTACTCCAGGAGTTGAATCCTCCCCGTACCCCAGGAGTTTGAATCCTCCCTGTACCCCAGGAGTTGAATCCTCCTCGTACTCCAGGAGTTGAATCCTCCCCGTACTCTCCCCGTACTCCAGGAGTTGAAGCTCATTATTGCAATCTCCTTATTAATCCCTTCTTCTGTCTGTTTGTCCAACCAATATTTTTGTTACACTTTTCACAGAACTACTGATCAGAAGGATTCTCTATTCTGTCAGCAACTTAGTGAGCACTTTTCTGATCTGTCAAATACGTATTTTCTGTTTGCCGTAACTTTGAATTTTTCGGTATGTTAAACGATCGTAAAATTTTTCGTCACACATTTTTCCAATATTTCTTGACAGAATGAATTCATATTTGGTCAGTAGTTTAAAAGTAATGAGGTGTAATGTGTGTGCACTTTAAGGAACTGTGAGACACCTGCTTCCTGTTTTCCAATACTTTGAGTTACCACTGATGATCATGCTTAGCACGACAACGTGTGCATTCTTATTCGTTTAGAAAATTCAATTTAGGTGAGGAATATTAACTGTATTTAACAAGTCAGTGCTTTTAATAAATTTTGTATTAACATTTTATTTTATTTAAACTTTATGTTGTTAAAGATTATGTTGGCAATATTGAACAGAAGAACAAGTTACATCTAAAGATCAATTGATGCTAACATTAATAGACACAAGAATTTACATGAAGAGAGATAAAACAAAATTGTCATTCAAAATTTTAATTAAAAGAATAGATACTTAGGCAATATGGAGTTCTATCTAATATGTATATGTTATGCAGGGAAAATCATTCAATTATAAATCAAACAAGGGCTTATTGGTAGAGATTGATAATACTATTCGAAAAGATTATTTAGTTAAATCTCTTGCTTGAAATAAAAGGAAAAATAAAGTTACCTGTCCATGTTTTTTAAATGACTAAATAGTGTAAAGCTTGTTCTTAAATGCACTAATATTCTGTTTTACATTCTCCATCTCAATCAACAGATTTGTGCAAATGTAACCTTTCTTACCCAATTGCTACCTTCCTTATTTAGGTGTTATACAGTAACCTTTTCTTGCCCAATTGTAACCTTCCTTGTCTAAATGTGACATTCCTTGCCCAGATGTTACCTTCCTTTCCCAAATGTTACCTTCCTTGCCCAAATGTAACCTTTCTTGTCAAAAGGATCACTAATTCTTGAATAAGTCTGAATGTTTAATTCTGTTGTATTTAACTAAAGAATTTAAATAAAAATGAAATAACTGTTTTAATCAGTAGGAAGTAAATAATGATAATTTCCAAGATTAGACTTAATATTTGCAAATTTTTAAAGGTATGATACTGACTATTGAAACACAGGTAATCACAATATGATATATTCAAGATTAACATTATATACCTCAAATCTTCCCTTTAGAATTAAATATATAAATTCCATAACATCTAAAAAAGTCATAGGAACATATAAATTGTCAATTTTCTGATGTTCCTATTGTCCAGGTATATCACATATTGTCTAATAAAAAAAAGTCAGTCTTTCAATTACAGATTTACAAACTCTTAATTATAATAGGATTAAAAATATTTGCGTTATCAAATTATTTTCTAAAATGTACTATTTAGGTTTAATGATAAAAGATAAATGATTGAAAGATGATCTTTTAATGCATTTATTGCTAAGAAAATGCTTCTGTTTGATTTTAAAGCATAGATAGACCAGACACAGTAGGGACTTGTAATCAAATTTAAAAGTAATTAGAAAAAAAGACCATGCTTCAAATCTAGGAAAAGGAGTTGTACATGACTCTGCAAAGTGGCCATGTATGGAGAAGTTTTGATTACTTTAAATTATACTAAAAAGAAAGAATATATTACAGGGCAGAAAGGTTATTTGTATTGAATATGTAATAAAAGTGTTTAAACAACTGTAAAAAGTGATGGTCCTAACCATTCACAAGCTCTTAAAGGCTCAATTCTAATTAAATGAATGAAGAAGATCTTAGATGGTGTTTTTTTTTTTGTTTCAATCTAGGATTGCTGTCTCATAAAGATACCTTACGTATCTATTTATTCATAAAGTATAAGTAAAAATAATCAATCATGGATCTGATTGAATGAATTTAACTACTGTGAATTCAGTTAACTTATTTTGCTTGGATAACAATGTTTGTGGATTGAGGAAAAATTACAAATTTGTTAATATTTTTTTATTGCCAAAGTCTGCATACAAGCCTGATAAAAATTGAATTCATGGTTTCCCCAAACCCACTAAATGCAAGAAAATTGGTATGCCACAAATAATAATGAATTTTTTCAGTACTAAGTGTTAATTTTGCTAGTCTCTTTACAACTTGCCTAGACTTTAGGATGATTTATA
The DNA here is from genome assembly GCA_017311375.1 of Mytilus coruscus. Lineage (NCBI taxonomy): Eukaryota > Metazoa > Mollusca > Bivalvia > Mytilida > Mytilidae > Mytilus > Mytilus coruscus. The sequence continues at coordinate 64,282,785 of CM029607.1, forward strand.
GCTGAAATATGATACAGATTGTCCTATTGTTGAAGACCATATGATGACCTTCAAATGTGGTTTTTGGATTTTTATATTCCTATACACTTGTCAATAATGGACGTATTATGGTTAACCACTGTCCCTCCATCCGGTTGACGTAAACATGCCTGGAGCGATTTACGTCAAACTGTAAAAAAAGAATTCAGATTTGTGGTCTGATGTTGTGTATTATTGTCATTATGTCCCGTCAGGGCCCTTGATTGGAAAATAAAGAACTCTGAACTTTGAACTTATACTTTTTGACAATTTTTTTTTATGGTTCTAGAGTTATGGGACTTCAATCTTCACTTTACAGCTCAGATCAAGCTGATCAAGTCAGAAGTCATATGAATAATGTTTAGAAAATTTGCAAATAATTATGGGATTTAATTAACTTAACAAAACATCTATATTTTTCAAAATTTTCACATTACAATTCATATTGATTGCTGGGGTCTGACATATCACATTCATGGTCCAGCAGTTTATTTTGTTTACTTCGTTCCTGTCTCAGTCAGAGTATACCCCACATCTCTTTTTATTCATATAAAATGATAAAGGAAACAAAGACAAGACCTTCACTACAGTTTTAGATGACTGTTTATGACAGATATATTTTGAAATATTTCTTTTCTTTATAATATTGAAATTTTGATGTGTTATATTGATGGCATTCAGAGAAACTGTTGTTTCTGGACATTCAGAGAAACTGTTGTTTCTGGACATTCAGAGAAACTGTTGTTTCTGGACATACAGAGAAACTGTTGTTTCTGGACATTCAGAGAAACTGTTGTTACTCATGGACATTCAGAGAAACTGTTGTTTCTGGACATTCAGAGAAACTGTTGTTTCTGGACATTCAGAGAAACTGTTGTTTCTCATGGACATTCAGAGAAACTGTTGTTTCTGGACATTGTATCTAGGGCATCTGTAATGTTAAGTATTGACCTGATTAAAATACAGATCCTATGTCCTGGCTTTGTTTACATTAGGATCTGACAATGCTTCATTCTATTTCCTGCTCTGAATAATTATTATGTCAATCAATTAAATTTCTGGCTCCATAATTTTTGAAGGTATGTATCATTAGACGAATCCCAAGGATCCTAAAAACATTTTCAGAACAGAAAATTAAACAGATTGTTGTCCCATCTAAAAATATTAAAGCATAACATAGACAGAGGATAGATTGTGTTAACCTATTTTTATAGTACATTTTCATAAAAAGACATATAGCCTAAAGTTACAACATACGACCAAACTATCAATCTATCCATCAAATAAAGTTATTGTACAGAAGTATAGTACCAAAAATACATTAAAATAATGTTAAACATTAATATATTGTTTACAGCTGCCATATTGTTTACATAATGTAAGTCAAGAACCTTTGACAATTTTAAAGATTAAAAGATGTCTGATATTCAGGCCGGAATAATTTAGAATGTAGTCTATTTGATTAAAATTCAAACTCAAATTAAATAATGCATTCTTGACATTGTTAAAATGAGACAACTGTGGAGTTTCTTAACATATCAATATTGAATGAAAGTATCCCTGAGCAGTATTGAGTCATTTTAAAAAGTAAAAGAGGGCAGTATGGTTACAATTTAAAAAGGAAAAGAGGGCAGTATGGTTACAATTTAAAAAGGAAAAGAGGGCAGTATGGTTACAATTTAAAAAGGAAAAGAGTGCAGTTGGGTTACAACACCAATTATTTTTCTTTTTCTTTTGATTTCTTATTTGTTTTTTATACGCCCGTTTACGGGACGTATTATGATATACTGTTGACTGTCTGTCTGTCCGTCTGTCCGTCCATCCGTTGTCAACATGTCGGACATTAATTCAAAAACGCTTTATTTGTTGTTTTTTTTTTTGGGGAGGGGGGAGGCTGTTGTTATATGTTGTTCAAGCCAATATAATGATATATAACAACATATAATATTTCTTATATAGTTCTTACTGGAACCAAAATGTTTGTATCTACGATTCATCTATCCCCTTTGTACCAGCCTGTTTTCCATGATACAGAAAACACATGCACATTTATAGAACATCCCAGCTAATAGATTGATTAAGATTAAGTCCCTAGGAGAAGTCATATTGGAACAATGTGTAATGTAAGTTGTAGTAACATTGTAACATGTCAAATTCATTGATTTTAGGAATGTTCGAACAGAAATCTGTTTGGTTTGATTCCTAGGCAGACATGCATGTCTAAATACATGTATAGAATAAAGTTGGTTAAGCTCGGGTGAGAGAATGCATCATTTTCAACGTAAAGTAGATCAAAGACTCAAATGGCCTGGTTGCGCATAATGTTTCTTTAAAACAATTGAGAATGAACATTTAAATCTACGGAAATATATAATATAAAAATGTGAAAAAATCTTTAATCAACTTTAAAATGGAAAGAGCACAACCACAATAGGTTTACAAACTTTCTGAGAAGTTCCAAAGATCTAGTGGGTTAAAAACAAAAATAGTTTACCATCTTTTGATAACTTTACTGAAGAAATGACTTGTTAAATAATCCCAAGTATGGAAAAATAAGAAAAAAATCCTCAAATATCAATTCCATGATAGTATAGGTGCAATCTTCCTGTGAAGTTTCATGGATCTAGGTTGAAACCGTAGGACAAGTTGGTTACACAGAGATGGTGGTACTTTATTTCATAATTTTGCTGAGTTCCAAAGTCTGGAAACATGAGGAAAATTCCTCGATCAATTCCATAATAGCAGGTCCACAACTTCAACATGTGTGTAGTCTGGCTGTAGTGTCAGGGATCTTGTTTGAAAAAAGTTGGAGGGGTTGATTACACAAAACTGGCTTCCACCCGCCCACACACCAGTCCATAATAGCAGATGCATAATTTCAGCATGTGTGCAATCTGTTTCTGTGAGGTTTTAGAGATATAGGTTAAAAATATAGGAGTTGATAACACAAATTAGATTAACACCTTTTCTCACCCATCCAACTGCCCAACTTTTGACATCACCATACAATAAGACTATTTTGGACTTTGTCCAGCTTGGCCAAAAACTGATAGGCATCTGAATGATAAAGTTCTTCATGACAGTATTAATCAAACTTGCCATAAAGGTCAAACAAATATGATCAAGAATATTAAAGTGTCAGTGTACAAACTTTTTTTTCAGTGTTATCAGTAAGATTGGACCCTGAAACTTTTAGCGCTCTATTTAATTTGTAATTTCTGTTTCTAATTCTTAAGATTTCCAGCTATTGAAGAAAAAAGCTGTTCACATTTTTGTAATCTGAGTGGAAAGACTTTCTTTTATTAGTCCCCTACCGACAAAGTTGAAGGGGACTTTTGGATTGCACTGTCTGTCTGTCCATCTGTCAGTCCAGCAAATCAGTTTTCGACACTTTTTTCTTCGTGCTTGAAGATATTGATTTGATATTGGATGTATTGTTGTATCATGACAAGTTACAGATCAAGTTTGAATTTTGTTCTGGTCTGACGATTTTGTGCAGAGTTATGGTCCTTGAACTTAGAAAATGCACTCAAATAATCAGTTTTCCGCACTTTTTTTTGTCATGCTTGAAGATATTGATTTGATAATTGGTATATAGTTTTATCATGACAAGTTACAGATCAAGCTGGAATTTTGGTGTGGTCTTATGATTTTGTGCAGAGTTATGGTCCTTTGACTTGGAAAATTCACTCAAATAATCAATTTTCCACTTTTTTAGTTTACACCATGAATTCCAGTACAATGAATTTTTAACCTGTAGGGGACTATGTATTGCCAGGCAATACTCACAGAATGCTTGTTGAAAATATCTTGCTAAATATAAATAAAAAGATTAAGCCACCCCTAAAACACTTTTGTTTAGAGCCATCTTAAAAGCTATTGGATTTTTAGTCTCATTCAAGCAGCACCTGTGATACATTGCAAGGTATAACCTATGAGCACTTATAGTTAATACCATTATGCTAATCTGCACAGTGACCTGTCAATGAATATATTATTGATCAAAGGACAATTGATTTGTATAAACTGTTATATAGGACACTGTGACCTTAATTTACAGTGTACTATTGTTGGAATAGCAATATATGACATGGTTGTCACTGTAACAAGCCAGCCAGTTAAAGATATCAATGGTTAATTAAATAAAAAGAAAAATTAAACAAAGAAATAAAAATCTATACACATTACATTCTAAAACTTTGTTTTAATTGCATTTCAAACTTTAAAACACTAAGCAGACAGAAGTTAAGTGTTCTTTAATCAAGGCATGTTACTTTGAGGATATGTATGAGCGAATCCTTATGGGGGTTATTTCCCTTTGATAACAACTTTTGGCAAATTTTCATGTTTTTGCCTTTTAATTTGATAACAATAAAAGATATCTGGTATGTTGGAACTGTAAAAGGCAAAATGACCAGGAATTTAAGATCTCCAAGAACTCCAATATGAAAGGAAGCATTTGATGATTCTTTAAAGGATTTTTTGCCCTTAAATGACATTTTTTAGTTAAAAATTTTTGCTGATTATGTTGAAAAGTTTAATAGACAAACAGAAATTGTAAACTACAGAAACTATTACAAGATTTGAAAATTGCTTGTTTGACTGAAACCTTCAAGTGGCTGCATAAAAGAGTTATTGCCCTTTATGATGATTTTTAAGAACTTTTGATGTTTAAGGATATTATATTGAAACAGTAAAGAATAGAGAGAAACTGCAAAAAGTAAACTTGAAACAAGTTAAGTGAGATAAAAAATCATTTGATTGGTCTTTGATAGTTCTTGATGATTACTAAGAGGAAGGCCATTTGAATATAACTAAATATTCCCATTGTATTAACTTAAATGCTCTCCAAAAGTTGTATATTTGAAAAGAAATAATTTGCTTCTAAAAAAAAATTTTGATTGTTAAAAAGGTAAAAATAAATATTAAATTGCAATATTTTTGCACAGTGAGCAATTCAGAGACTCTTTTAAAAAAATCTTACAATAAAAATTGATTGTGAGTTATTATATACTTAAATTAAGATATTTTGTGAGATGAGTTAAATGCTCTTATAAGGAGCCTCTTGATTGTGAAGCCATTGGAAATCAACCTAAAGCTAATTTTGTCTCCTCTAAGTCTGTTAGTTTTTATCTTCCTTGTTGTCTAGACTGTTAACTGCCTAACCCAGTTGTTGAAGATCACTGACCCACAGATCTTAAAAATTATTGTTTGAATAAATATGAATAAATGTAGATGTGGGATATATAGGTCAATAAGACAGCAACCAAATGATGCAGAAAATGAAAAGACATCTGGAGGTTGCCATTCAGCTGTCAACATTAGACAGGTGTCCACAAAACGTCAAGCTGTCTAATGGGTTACAGTTATAAAGGTAGAAATACTATAATCCAGTAACACTAAGCAACATGACAAGCAGTTATGTTTACACCATAGAAGTAAGACAGCAATGCAGTATCTCAAACACAGTATGAAAAACTCATAGACCTCACCATAAACTAACAAGATAAAGACAGAAAGTCAAACAAAATCAAAGTACTAACACTAAAGTAGTTACTCTAAAAACCTTGAGATGCAGTAACACCATATACATTAGACATTATAGAGGTATCTCAAACTAAGCATATTCTAGTTTTAAAGTCTTTGGTTTGATCCTGTTGGGCATTGAACTCTGAATTATAACCTTGTCTCACACAGTTATCATATAATTTTGAAATGATTACGTAAAATAAAGTGTAATAGATTGTCCCTTGTGTGATGAGCTCAATATGATAGTATACTATCTACATGTCGTTATTATCTTTCTGTGTCAATTCAATGTATTTTACAAACCATTTAACCAATTACCTAATCTTTTGAATAGCAAAGATCGACTGTACTATAAATAAATTTAAAGTTATTTTTAGAATGACATCATTGATAAAAATGCCCGTATGTCATGCAAGCGGATATCATTTTCGTTGTAAACAATAATGTGCATGAGGTTATAAATACTGTATTTTAATACAAAACCATGAATAGTTCAACAGAAAAAAGTAAATCGGAAGGTAGTAAACATTGTGTTTATGTCACATGTAACATTGATTCAAGATATATCGTTAGCGTAAGGAGATGGAAGGCGGTTTTTTATACCACGTTAATAAAATGTCACATTTCAGTTATATTGTTACAACTTGTTGTCTTTTCTGTATTTATTTTCTATGCATATGAATTGTTTGAATTTATTGAAATAAGTTTTATGTCACAGTGAATTCATTACAAAGTTCTAAATACAAATGTGTTATGCAATAATATTAGGCATTTCAGAAAAGTGTAAACAATTTCATATTTACGTTACGTGAGAGGGGTGTACAATCGACATGAACAAGGAACGGCTGCTGACAGTGTCACAAACTCTCAAATCTACTTCCCTTCTAAAAATCGAGTGGCATAAATGACATTAATATTCATATAAACTATGATTAAGTGGTCAGATAATCAAGTGACGGTAACTCGTCCTCGTAACCATAAAATTTCTCCCAAAAATCGGCATTGGTGCAAACCGCTTTCATAGGCAGATCAAGGAGGGGCCCGGGCCCCCTTTTGTGGGAAAAATTTGGTTGATTATATAGGGAATCACTTAAGCATGACTGGAGCGCCCCCCTTTTAGGTCAGTTGGTGCCCCCCCGCCCCCTTATAAAAAGTTCTGGATCCGCTACTAGCTTTTCATTGTTTACAAGATAATTCAAAGTCCGAGTATGTGGTATTTGACATAACTTTTGGTAACATTTTTGACGTTAAAAAAATATTTTCAAAGATAGTCCCTCTTAAAAATATATTCGAAAAAACAAAGAATTATTGACAGTAACTGGTACTTAACCAGTATAACTCTCATTTCAAAAAGTTCTGGTCCGATTACCTTTATCAACACATTTGTCCCCATACTTAAAAATCAAATTTGAACCATTCTAATCGGACTTTTAATTTTGTTTCATTTATATGTTTCGGAGTTAAGTGTGCAGTCCATTTCGTTGAACTACTATACATTTTTGTTAAGGGGTCAGCTGAAGCCCGCCTCCGGATGCGGGATTTTCTCGTTGCGTTGAACCCATTAGTGGCTCCGGCTTTGGTCGGGTTGTTGGTTGTTGTCTCTTTACACCGTGATTCCCGTTTCCATAATCAATTCTATTAACATTATAAAACGAAAACTTATGGCCAGGGATACCTGATGAGGATAGGCCTAGGTCCATAGGTCAGACCGTAATCGAAACTCCTTTTATATTATAAGGAACACAGACTCAGAACTGTGATTTTTTTCTAAGAATACGCACACTATTTGAGTAAAAGCACATGTGGGTTTCTTTTAAAAGTACAAAATAAATACTGACAGAAGTATTCATTATTAAACCAAAAATATTATCTCACATTGAGTACGTAGAAATAAAGAGATGTGGTATGATTGTTAATAACACAACTATCCACTAAAGTTCAAATGAAATGGATGTAAGTAATTAAAGGCAACTGTACATCCTTTAACAATGAGAAAACCCATACTGTATAGTCGGCTATAAAAGGCCCTGGCATGTACCAATTCTAGATAACTCTAAATACATATTGTTATATACATATGCACTTTCATGGATCTACAATCTGTTGATTACTGTATCTTGGCATTGCACAAGGTCATATTTTCTCTGACTGTTTATGACGTCTTTAGACTAAATCCATTGGAGTACTATCAGATCTGTACTTAGTGTCTTTTGTTGTTGGGATGTACAAGTACCCATTCATATCCACTCTGTAATTTTTATACCCCACTTTAAAAACAGTGGGATATACTGTTTACCTCTGTCTGTCCGTCCATCCATCCGTCCGTCCCATGAATATTTTTCGTCACATCTTTCTCAGGAACTACATTACAAGGATTTCTGAAATTTGGTTTCAGGGTTTATATAAGTCAGCTATACCGTGTAATGCGTTTTCAGATTCATCACTCAATAACTTCCTGTTTACCGTCAAGTATTTGGGCGGGGTATCATCAGTGAGCAGTAGCTCGCAGTTTCACTTGTTTTATATGTATATTTCTATGTGTATCCATCTGATGAGTTAAGCCTTTTTCAACTGATGTTTATAGTTAGTTATAATGTTGTACTGTTACACCACTGCCCCAGATTAGGAGAGGTTGGGATCCCGCTAACATGTTTAACCCGCCACATTCTGAATGTATGTGCCTGTCCTAAGTCAGGAGCCTGTATTTCAGTGGTTATCGTGTGTTGCTGTGTTACTTATTTGTTTTCGTTCATATGTTATATATACTGTTCCCAGGTTCATGGTATTGGAGACACTGCCACTTTTGACGTTTTAAGGTTAAATGAGTCATATGTGACAAATCAGTGTCCTATTTTGTCTGTGAATTTCTTGGAAGGTAATCCTTTACGATATTTGACTATAGTAGACATTTTGTAGAATCGAATTGTTAGGAAATTGTTTCTAGGCCAAAACGGGGAAAGTGCAGGGTTTCTTTTTTTTGTATCGTACCATTTACCACCATCGACGCTGAATTCAATATGGTGTGCCATTCCGCTAGCTGGCAACCGTAGCTCTTATATGTTGTTTTTTTGACAATTTGCGGACCACAGATTCTATGATCCGTAAATTGTCAAAAATATATCACAAGTATAAGAGTTACGGTTCCATAGCTATACCTTAACATCGGCTACTTCTTTAAATCTGTTATAAATAAGAGTATTTTATATGTTTCTCCAGAGAAAAAAAATTATTTGAGCGCACTTTATAGCTTGCTGTTCAGTGTGATCTAAGGCTCCGTGTTGAAGTCCGTAATTTGACATATAATTGTTTACTTTTTGGATAGAGATCTAGAGTTGTCTCATTGGCAGTCGATCATACCACATCTTTGTATTTCTCTCTCTATATATATGTCTCTGGTAAAATAGTAGTTACTTTCCTTATGTTCATAGTTTTATATTATTTATTTTATTTATTTAAGATGAATGAAATTTTCTTTTATTTTACCTATCGAGAAGTTTAAGTTTTATAAACACCACGCACGTGCGTAAATGTAAACAAAGAATTGTGTGTGTGATTGCATATAATTTCCGTAATTGTCACTGTGTCAATGAAAAAGGTGTGTCGTTTAATGTCAACTTCCAATCAAAGCCTGGTGACAAAGTTCACCTTCCGATATTTAAAGGATCGACTATTTGTAGCTCAGGTAAAACATGTCAACAAAAGAAATAGGCGTATCGTAACAGGTCACTCGCCTTTGCAGAAGTTCTGATCGTTTTCCAAAGTTTTAATACCACGGCACTAATTCCATCTCTTCAGTTGGATATTTCTACAGTTTCAAATCATTTAAATGTATTTTTGCTCGATTAATATCTTCATCAGTTAAATTTATTTTCTTAAAATCTTGAATGGATGCCATTGTTATTACCGATTTGTTTGCATGAGGTGCGGTCATGTGACTGATAAATGAATATTCATTACTATTTGTGACGTATCTACCGATCTTTGCTATTAGACTAAAATCACATGTTTTCTTTCATTAAAATGTCTATTTTTATCTGAAAACTTAATTATGATGATAATTTAAAAAAATTTCATGCATCTTTCATCAATTATGTCTATTTTTTATCTTTAAACTTATTATTATTAGTATGGTAAGTTAATTTTATTTTACATCTTTCGTCAGTTTGTACTTTTGGAAGCAGCATGTAAGATATCGATCTTGTTTAAGTAATCCTCACAACTTTGTCGTTACATAACATAGCAGTACAAATATTTAGTAGACTACAAGTCTGGTATTTTACCACTCCAACTAAGTTGAATTGGTATAAAAAATGTACTGGACAACATGTTTAATAATGTCCTTGTATGATTGGTAGATATTAATAGAATTGAATTATAGACAACTTAGAAAAGAAGAGAGACATTTTCTTAAATATCGGTAATACAAAAAAACGTACTCAGCAACTTTACAGAAACATGTCAGATTGTTAGGTCTACAAATATGTCTAATAAGTATAGCAGTACATGTATATGTAAAGAAATGAATTTGACAAAATTAAACATGGTTTTAGTGACAATTGTTATCCTCTTCTTTTTTCTTACCTTTCTCATCTATATATAGAATAACTAAATGTGGTATGATTGACAAAATGAGACAAATACCCACCAGAGACCAAATGTTGTAGATGCTTAGAAACTATATAAGGCCTTCAGCAATGAGTAAATTCCATTCAGTTTAGAATTAGAGAACCAATGTAATTAGGTTAACAAGCTTATGAAAGTGCAATCAGTGCAATCAGAGACTAAATGATTAGCCGATGTAAAACATGTACATAATGATGGACACCGTCAACTAAAGTCTGTTCGGTCATCAATTTTTTAAACTGTAAACTAAAGAAACGGATGTTAAATGTGATGATCTTTCTAACTATATGATACTTTTATATATTTGAAAAATTAATAAAGAAAAAACACAAAGAAGTACATGGTAATAACTGTTAACTCTTTCTGCCATCATATCGGCTTTTCAGACAGTTTATGAAAGTAACCATGTAGTATTTACTTAGCGACAATTTGGTTTGTGACATCACATCATCAGCATTTTACTTTTACTTTCAGTTTAGCTTGAATAAAGTGTTCCTCTTTAGCTAATTTCAGAAGGATTTATTTTTAAGAAGGATTTAAAAAAATGGAAATATACAAAATTTTCCAATATTCCACATCGACCAAAATGTTGTTTATGCACTCTGAACCTGTCAAAGACTGGGCATCTCCTGTTTGTCCAATATAATTTTCTTTGCATGTTGGGCATGTTGCACAATATAACAGATTGGGAGTTGTACACGCATGCATGTACTTTAAAAAATATCTCTCCATATTTAAATGTCACAGAAATCAATAGAAATTTGTATACTTGTATATATATCCTGATTTGAACTGTTAAATGTAAAATAACAGACAAACCAACAGCTGATATTATGCTGGTCATAACTATATATACTTATAAAAAATGGGTCAGTCAGTTTGTCAAACTATAGAATATAAGAGACAAACTATTTATCCATCACTGACATTATGTTGGTCATAACTAAATAAACATGTTGAATTTTTCTTTGGAATTCAGTATTTTTCTTATTTTACTTTTAACCATCTTTGACATTATGATGGTCATAACTAAATATACTAATATACTGATGTGTCGACAAGTTTGTGAAACTGTAGATTACATATACTAACAGTCTAACCATGTTCTAACATACTGTTGGTCATAGCTAAATATAATTACATACCGATGGTCAACAAGTTTGTTCAGATTGTTACTAAGAGTTCATAAAGACAGACTGTTTAACCATGGAAAATTTTTAATGGTGGTCATAATAGTATATGCTTGTATATCAATGAGTCAACATTAGTTGAATAAGAGATAAACTTTTTAACTGACAACTGACATTATGATCGTCTTAACTTATGATATATACTTGTATACCAATGGGTCAACAAGTTCTTCAATCTGTAATATAACAGAAAAACCATTTAACTGGGGACCAACAATAAAATGGTCATAACTGTTTATATGTGTATACCGATACATTAACATTACTTAGTTTTTCAGACTATAGAACAGCTAAGTATTATGTTTCCTACAATATTTTTTTTGCCTTTTAATCTTGCCATGTTCATGTTTTGTTTATAACATTAGTTGGCCTTTGAAATCTTATATAACACTGCACAATGTTTTTATATGTCTATTGTGATTTACCACTGGCTGAATTCTATGCTGTAGATCTTGTAATCTCCTCTCTTATGAAACATCAGGAAAAATCAATGCTATTTCTTTACAAATTGATGGATAGAAAAAATAAAGTAAAAGTTTATTGCATCAAATCAGAATGACAAGATTCTGCAGAATAGTTTATTTTTTTTATTTTTGTGTAATATTAAGTTGCACATATTGATTTTCAAGAATAAATGCATTTATACATAACTTCAGATCCTTTATCAAGACCATCAATTCTAAATTTAGGCTAATCAATACAAATTTGTATTACATTTTGTAATACAATTATTATATTTTTATCTTGATTTTTATTGAGGTCAATTCTTAGATGAGTTGAGTTACCGAAAAGTAATTTCTCTTTTGAAGGAGTAGTAACTTGACTCAATGTTTTTATATCCTAAATGATTTATATTCCAAAGTTAACTTGAGCAGCTCTTAAATACTAATAAAAATTGTAGTTAATTTTGTAAGTTGATTGACATTTATGATTTCATTGAGAATTGACAATTGTATGTATGACCTGTAATTGACCATTTTAAGAATTTATCCCAATTCTACATTTACTCTATGAAGCTGTACTCAAGGCCCCCTATATATCTATACTCACAAAAAACTCATAGTTATCAATTAAAAAGTCAAAAGAAAATTAATTGATAGACTATTTATAATCATTTTTACTTTAAGTGTTTGCTTATAACTTCTCAATGTCAAGCATAGAAATAAAACATAAATAGAAACTGTAAAGTGCATTATTTTCTCCGAGATTACATTTTGCAATTTTAAGCTCAAAACCTGTTTCCAAGGAATTTTCTTCTTGTTTTTCTTGTCCCTCATTTTAATCTCCCACAAATATCACATTTCTGTGGGGGAACAAACCCAACATAATAATTGAAGGAAATATGAAGATTTGCTCATTGTTTTGTCAACACTATACTTCATCTCCTGTGTCAGTTCTTTGTAGTAAAATCTTTGCCTTCTACTGTTCTTTTGTATGAATCGTGTGACACCACCCTCGTTTTTTATAATTTAAGAGCTTATTTATAACCTTTATTAGATTTATAATAGAAAACTTCATAACCTTATTAGTTAAAATGAACGGTCATGACCTAGTGGAATTGGTTATAGGTGTCAAGAAATCAATGCTAAAGATAAAGAGGCAAACAGCATGGAATGACTTGTTGTAAATTTCAATTTGTGTTTAAATTTCAATGTTAATACTACCATTAAGTTAAGAGGAGTGTTATGAGTTTTAGTAGGCAGGAAGAAAGCCGGGAGTAATAATTAGTTTTTTTTCAAGCGAACAGAATGTGCAGCGTTTAAATTAACTTAGGATCCAGACAATGTTTTAAGATCTGGTTTTTCCAGAAAATAATCACGGAAAATCCCACACTTAATACTTGTAGAAATACTATAGGAACGCCACAGAAATCTGTAATAAACAGAAAAAAAGAGTGATTGCTTTAAAGTATGATAATTTAAATGTCTTGAAGATATTTGATTAAGTTTTTTTCTGTTGATAATCAATTATTGGCCTAAATTTTTTTCCCTTATGCATTTTTGCACAAAAGTTATCAATTACCCGGATGATTTTGCTCTAATGATGTCAATGCGTTTATTAGCTGAATGACGGAGGCATAACTATTTAGTTAGCTTTCAGTTACAGACATCAATGCTCAGGTTTTGACAGTGAATGAATTGAAAACTTTTATGATTCTTTTATTTTTACAAAATGGATAAAAAAAAAAAATCTAATTGGAAAATAATATTGATGATTGAAAAGGAAATAAACATGTGACAAAATAAAGGTCAAGATCGTTAAATGATAAACAATAACAACAACAGATTCTGGTTTTTCTAAATCCTAAAGTAAACAATAACAGCAGAAACCATACGCCGCTATACTGTCAATTCATTTATTTTTCGTGGGTACCAATTTTCAGGCATGAAAAATAATTGAAATTTTGTGGATAAGTGATATAGTGATTTATATGTTTGGTGATGAAACCATAATTACTTAAATTGAAATTGTGCTAATTTTTATGGTAAAGTCTGTTTCACCTTTATAAATATATTGAAGATTTCATTACCCAAAATCTAACTTGATGGCTCAATATTGAATTGGTCCAGTTACCAAAAATCAGTGAACAGGTGTGTTGTGGTATGACACCTGTTCTAAACACCATAATAAATATTTTACTAAATCCTTATTCAAACTTTTTGTATCTTATTTTGTTTTTGACTTGAAAATTTTAATAGTCAGGACAGTAAAAAAAATTCTTTTCTTTAATTTTCGTCTGATATTAAAAAAATGTAAAGTGAGTGATTTGAATGTTAATAAACATGTTTCATTTGTCATTGCTTGTATGTTTACATACTTTTTTTTAATGTATATTTTTTATTAAGAATAGTTGCAATTTTGTATGGTAAGCATTCATAAAATTTCAATTTTAAACAGTTTATTCCTTCAAATCATATTACTTTGCATTCGAACAAATTAAAAGACAGAATTAAGTCACTGTAGCAAACCCAACCGTCAGAGTTAAAACCATTGAAGTTTTGTTCTATTTAATCATAAGTAGCTAACTCTGCTATTATCTGCTATCAAAAAGAGAAAAAGAGATTCCTGTTATCTGTCAATGAAGCAGCAACCCAGCTACATACAAAAATTACCAGAGTTTTCTGTGAATATTCTGATCAGACATTATTTAGTGTTATCGCCTCCTATAAGTGCAGTATTGCTAGTTATGATTTATCTAAGTGCAGGTTTGTCCTCGAGCAGGTGAGACATACCTAAGTGTAAAAAGGTTATTGAAATTTACAGATCATTTCACAGACATGGAATAGCACAATTATGTACTTATCTAATTCAAATCTTCAAGTTTATTTATCATTTTAAATTGTTGGTCCTTAAATAAATGGCAGATTTAAGTTTTGATAGTTGGTCCTCCTGTAAAAGTAATCAATAAAATATATCAAACAATATATGTGTTTGAATCTCTGGGTTTCCATATTTTGTAGAAATAAAGCTAGAGTCCTGATTACTTGTACAAGTTTTCAACTTGTGAGTTTGAATGTCCCTTTGGTATCCTTTGCCTCTCTATTTATTCCCCCCTCTTTTCCCCATTTTTGATTGATTGATTGTTGTTTGTTTGCATATCATATCATCCAGTGGCAAATATTTTGTGCATATTCAGGATGAGAACAAATAAACAATTAATGCAATAGGTATGTTCTTTAAGGTAGGTTGATCGGGATGAGAACAAATAAGCAATTAATGCAATAGGTACAGTTCTTTAAGGTAGGTCGACCAGGATGAGAACAAATAAGCAATTAATGCAATAGGTACAGTTCTTTAAGGTAGGTCGACCAGGATGAGAACAAATAAGCAATTAATGCAATAGGTACAGTTCTTTAAGGTGGGTCTACCAGGATGAGAACAAATCAATAATTAATGCAATAGGTATTTCTTTAAAGAAGGTCGACCAGAATGAAGGGCGGGTATGTTAGGGGAAGAAATTTTGCCTTCCAACAGATCACATACAGACTGGGCCTCAGAAAGTTGTTTAAAATGCAGACAGCTTGGCACTCACCCTACATGAGGCAGCAGATTTAACATCCTCATTCTAAGCCCCCATGGCTGCATATTTATACATCCTATACAGCAAAACACAGCCCATTTTACCAAAGGTTTTACTTCTTTGGTTTCCCTCTTTTTGAAGGTAGCAGTATATAGTGATGGTGGTGTCAGTCAGTTCCTCCATCTGTCCCACTTTTGTATTCACTACTTCTACTGCTCCTGAACTACTCGATGTTCTTTTGCACTTAAAAAAATCATATTTTAGTCCTTTATTCAAATGATTTTTGGGATTTACATTGACATGACATGTCTCCATACTACATACGGTACACACCTTTGTAACTGCTTCTCAAGCTTAATGCATAATTAAAATGTATTGAAACTTTCTCAGAACCTTCTTCACCATATCTAATGCTATCAATCATCTCTTTTTTTTTTGAGGAGGGGGTGGTGGGGGTTATTTTATAGTGCTCATGGTATATACTTATCATATTAGTTTGTTGTGTATAACCTTCAGTACCGTAATGTCAGGAAGCCCTAAATGAAATGTCTGTCATCAAATTATACATATACAAAGTATGATTAAAACCTTGCCAATTGTTCTGGTTCTAATACATATTAACCAGCAGCTAGACAGTATTCAACTCATTCTTTTTGATGTAAGAATAAATTATATAAGTCAATAAGCTGATCAAACATGTAAATGTACTTAGGACTTCAAAAAATTGAAATTTAGTGCAAAGTTACATGTTTGGGTTTATCTTTAAGAAAGTTTGTACGTACAAATAAGCTTTTAACAAAGTTAGCATGTTACTGCTGATGCAGGGATGGTACCCATTGTCATTATGTTTTTTAAAGAACTAGTTGAACTACCTGTCAATTGGCAAAATGGACTGGTAAAATTTTAAACCTACAATTTCTGAGTGATTGTTGTCCTTTTCTATACTGTGACAGAAAAATGTCACATGACTATCTTTATACACCAGAATTTATGTCAAACAGGACATCACCTTTCCTTTTCTAGTGTTCTTTTCCTAGATCAGGATTTTTGGTTGGCTCCTCATGAAGTATACATTTCTCAGAATATATGCATGTTTATAATGACATCTTAGGTTTCAAATTATATAAAATTGTCTTTAACTAAAATTCGTTTACTAATAGCATAAATTGTTCAAATCTGTTACATAATATTTTAACACAAATATAAGGATTTAAGATTCCATTGGTAGGAATTTATTACAGAATACTATTTCACACCAAGCTTTATAGGGTTATAGTTTAATGAATTGTACTTTTTCTAATCCAATCTTCTTCTTTGTTTAATAAGTTTATTGCCAAAAGTTCTAAAGAAGTAGGTTCCTGAAGGGCTTAAACTGACCCTGAGTTTTTAATGTTTTTTTAATCAGGCCAAATTACTACAAATTTCACAAAGAAGTAGCAGCTCCTGGTCCAGAATTTTTTTTTCTTCTAGGGATTCCATATGATTATTGGCACCTTTCAGTTACAGAACATTTCGGAATGTAGGTTGCAGCCACGGTAAAGCTTATAAGTCAGAAAAATGCACAAAATCATCATATTTTGACAGTTTGTCCAAATTGTGCAGACTTAAGAGCCTAAAATTTACTCTTATGAAGAGATTTGTTTTATCTGAAAAGGCTTTTGAAATTGGTCAATTTAAGAACCAAATTATGGCCTTTTTGATATTTTATGATAAAGTTGAAATTCAAGGCCATCGAGACAAAAAAAAGTTCTGTAATAATTTCACACTTTGACTTGCTTTCATTATCTTGGAGAATAATCAGTGTATTAAATGATTACTGCAGTGTTTCCTTGATCATAACACTGACCACTAACTAAGCTATAAACATGTTGCAGTAGTTAATACATATTATGCAATAGTACAATAATTAATACATGTTGTGCAATAGTGCAATAGTTAATACATATTGTGCAATAGTTAATACATATTATGCAATAGTACAATAATTAATACATGGTGTGCAATAGTGCAATAGTTAATACATATTGTGCAATAGTTAATACATATTGTGCAATAGTGCAATAGTTAATACATATTGTGTAATAGTGCAATAGTTAATACATAGTACCAGTTGCATTGAGTGTCTATGTTTTCAAAGCTGTACAGGTTTCTTCAAGTGTCTAGTCATTCACTCTTTATTTGTACCTTGTAGGCTTATGTGTTAAATTTGTGATCATTTTCTTTATAATTATATTTTACTTTCATTTCTTTTACAGATCTTCAAAGACAGCATATAACAAGCTCAGACTTGATACCTAATGGCACAGCACATCACGACTTACAGGTCCAACCTGAATCAACGACACAGTTAGATCGAAATCATCTATGTCCAACATGTAGTAAAGGTTTCAAAAGCAAGCAACAGTTAGCTCAACATAGTCTAGTCCATACCAATATACGCAAATATGTCTGTTCATATTGTGATAAAGCTTTTAAACAGTTGTGTCATCTACAGCAGCATGTCCGTATTCATACAGGTATGCTTATAGTATTAAGTGTGACAATAGTTACATCACAGGGGCGGATTCAGCGGAGGGCATAGAAGGCTAATGCCCCATTTGATTTCATATTTTCATAAAATTGTCAAAATGTTTTCTTTTTGCTTGCTAGTTTCACGATATTTTTGTATTTTATGGACAATTACCAGCAAATAATCAGCAAAGTGGCAGTGACCTATATTTTTTCCTGAATTGAATTTTAATAAAGTTTACACCAGAGTTTTTTGGTGGGAAACTCTTGACTTAAGCATGTTTATATAAAGATTAGATTCAGTACGATCAAATATAGCCACATGTTGACCTATATTTAAGTTACTGTTAATGAAGCCAAATATATCTTCCATTTCAATATTAAATGACTTCCCTGGAATTATAGAGCCAATTGAGGGAACAGTTTTGTTTTCCTTGATTACATGAGTTTGTATTTTTGATGCTGTTATAAATACAACTATCCCTGTTGATAAAAAAACGTGTGGCCAAGGGCGAAACCAGGTCTAGTAACCAGCTCAACTCCATCTGTACGTCTGTACATCTGTTTGAAAGACCTTGGGTAGGAAATTTTCATCAAAGTTTTTCTAGCTTTTTTTTAAAGGGATTGATTTAGTATTTGGTCTGCTGCTTGATAATGTTGAGTTGTAGCAATTAAGCAATTTTTACATCCACCTAAAGTGTAGCCACTTCCTGTCTACCTATAGTTTGAAATTTTGCGGAGGGTATAATGTTTTTGACCCGTCCGTCCGTCCGTCCGTCCGTCAGTCCTGTTTCTTGTCATCGCAACTCCTCTCAAATCACATAACAGAATTTCACGAAACCTTTTTAGATAATAAGGACATACTATGTAGTTGTGCATATCGACAGGAAATTACGATTCAATTCTTTTTCTAGGAGTTGCGCCCCTTTGAACTTATTTACTTTAATGTACTACTGCAACAGTTTGTCATCGCAACTCCTCTCAAACCACACAACAGAATTTCATGATTCCTTTTCAGATAATAAGGACATACTATGTAGATGTGCATATTGACAGGAAATTACGATTCAATTTTTTTTCCAGGAGTTACGCCCCTTTGAACTTATTTGCCCAATATACTACTGCAACCTTTTGTCATCGCAACTCCTCTCAAACCACACCACAGAATTTCATGAAACCTTTTCAGATAATAAGGACATACTATGTAGATGTGCATATCGACAGAAAATTATGATTCAATTTTTTTTCCAGGAGTTACGCCCCTTTGAACTTATTTGCCCAATATACTACTGCAACCTTTTGTCATCGCAACTCCTCTCAAACCACACCACAGAATTTCATGAAACCTTTTCAGATAAGAAGGACATACTACGTAGATGTGCATATCGACAGGAAATTATGATTCAATTTTTTTTCCAGGAGTTATGCCCCTTTGAACTTATTTGCCCAATATACTACTGCAACCTTTTGTCATCGCAACTCCTCTCAAACCACACAACAGAATTTCATGAAACCTTTTCAGATAATAAGGACATACTACATAGATGTGCATATCGACAGGAAATTACGATTCAATTTTTTTTTCCAGGAGTTATGCCCCTTTGAACTTATTTGCCCAATATACTACTGCAACCTTTTGTCATCGCAACTCCTCTCAAACCACACAACAGAATTTCATGAAACCTTTTCAGATAATAAGGACATACTAAGTAGATGTGCATATTGACAGGAAATTACAGTTCAATTTTTTTTCCAGGAGTTACGCCCCTTTGAACTTATTTGCTTTAATGTACTTCTGCAACAGTTTGTCATCGCAACTCCTCTGAAACCACACAACAGAATTTCATGAAACTGTGTAGATAATAAGGACATACTATGTAGATGTGCATATTGACAGGAAATTATGATTCAATTTTTTTTTCTGATACAATTTTTTTTTCTTACACTTATTTTATTTCTCCAATGATAATGTGGGGACGTGGGGTATGTGAGCGCGCTCACTAAGGTTCTTTCATTGTACAAGGACAATTTTTGTCAAAGTTTTCTTGGCTCTTGTTAAGGGGAATGATTTTGGTCTGCAGCTTGATAATGTTGAGTTGTAGTGAGCAAGCAATTTTTACATCCTCTGTTTGCCGATAGTTTGAAATTTTACATTACTCATTGTACAAGGAAAATTTTGGTAAAAGTTTTTTTTGGCCTTTATGAAGGGAATGGCTTAATAATTGTCCTGCATCCACTGCACATTCACTTCCTATGTGTCAGTAGTTTGAAATTTTATAATACTCATTGTACAAGGAGAATTTTAGTCAAATTTTTCTTGCCTTCAATGAAAGGGAATTATCAGTTATGCTCCAGTATACATGTTACCACATTCAATTGCATGCTGCAGGTCCAGACCTGGTATTGGTCTTGTTAAAGTGTATTCTGAAACTTAAATGCAGATATATATTTAATCTCATGAGTGCCCTATACACATACAAAATCAAGATGAGGCTACATAAATCCTTTGAAATAAAACTCTCATCATGTTATGGTAGATATACAGCTATGGTTCAATGAAGAATAATTCCTCCTCAATCTAAATGTCACTGGTACTGGTAAATGTTTTGTTAGGGATGGCTTTGCTGCCTTCTACCTTTTGCAGTTAATTTGTCACTAGAAATACAGAGAAATCTGTCAAATAATGGCGAAAGAAAAAGGAAAATTGTTAGCAATACAGTCAAATGTAAAAGATATCTGAGTGATTATTGCTGGAGGTATTACTTTTAGAGGGGCACATGGGCAATAATAATCCCATTTAAACAAAATGGTCCATCACAGTATGTGAGTTTAGGCAATTAAATTGTCAAATAAAAATATATTAGATAGTTTAAATGACTCATTTAATTTGTTAGAATCTATCATGCAATATTTTAAAATACAATACGTTTTTATTATATTTTAGATTTTCAGATATTTTCGCCTCGAGCACATGAAAGATACATTAATTGTCTAAATGCACATCTGGTGCAATAAAATTGGTACAGTTATTGTTATTATGAAACAATCTCAAAAATTTACACCACTTTTAGAGTGATTTTGATTTGAGATAATATAAAGGATTGTTGTCACAGGTTGAATAGATTGGAACAGTACATTTTTTAAAAATTAAATATACAAAAATAGTTAATATAAATTAAAACAGAACAAATTATTCCATTGTGTTATGTAACATGTCGACACAGTCTGTTGATTCCGCTATAATTACTTATGTGTGTGACATTCAAGGACGTGGCACTGTGTAAACATGTGCTAATATGAAATTTACGAGGGAGATTTTCCTCGAGCTGTAAAAAACCCATAATCATATTCATCCTCATGGTATTTTTATAGGTATGATTGGCTCGTCCTTATATTACAACTTCAAAGATATTTGTGGTCGATCTCTGTTTCTGATTTTTGGTTATTTTTTTGTCAAGGATTCTTGATTTTGATATAAGTAGGGCATATAGAAATTGAATGGCTTTGCGTTTAAGGTTGAGTTTAAGGTTGGTCCAGGGGCTGAACCACGTGAAGGCACACTGTAAATTATGAATATGAAACAAGCCAACATTTTTTTAATGGTTATAAATTAATAAATAATAATAAATAAATTCTTTATTTAATGAAGGTAACTCATTTAACAATGACATGTTAATCTTCCCTGAGGCCTTCAAAAACTATTAATACAAATAGAAAGAAAAAAAATACAAACAAAATAAAATACATTATGCAGTTATATAAAGCAGCTTAAATATTGAATAAGCACATATGCATTCAAAAGAAGAAAAAAAACAACATGAGATTCAGGTATCTTCATTCTGTACAGTAAAAAATAGTTTGAACATTTGATCTTAATTGAATCTAAATTATTTATTTATTTGATATTATTTGGCAAATTATTCCAGGTTGTAAGACCAGAATATTTAAATGTTCTTTTAAAAAAATCAGAATCAGGCCTTGCGGTCATAAAACTTTCGAGCACGATTTTCGTACTCAGACTCAGAAATCAACCAATCAAAATCCTGGATTTGGTGTTTCGAGCACAAATTGTGTACTCCGAGTACTGAGTAAAGTTTTATGACCGAGAGCCCAGGTCTTTGTACATAAAGAAGTCCAGATGTTGTCGACCTGAGCAAATAATTATAAAGATCAGTACAAGCAGTAAATTTATTAGATAGATAATAAGGTGCTAGACCATTCATACATTTAAACATTAAGACAGCTTGAAAATATTGTATCCTCGTAAATATAGTCATCCATTCAAGCTTTTTAAACATTAAAGTTGATGGAAAATCAATAGAAACAGATAAAACTAATCTTGCAGCAAGTTTTTGGAGCTTGTGAATCCTTTCCAGATTACAGTTTGTGGTAAGACCCCATACTGTACAACAGTCGTCAATAATGGGTAATATATAGCTATTGTAAAAAAGAATAAGACCCTTTAATGGTAAATAATGTTTCAACCTCTTTAACAGGTATATTCTGATTGAAATAATTTCACATATTTTATCAATTTCATTTGATCATGACAGATTTTTATCAATATGGATTCCAAGAAGTTTTTCAACTTCAACATTATCTAAAGCGATATTATCTTGTGATAAAACACATAAACATATGGTAAGTCATTGAAATAAACAAGGAACAATAAAGGTCCAAGTATAGAACCTTGAGGAATTCCAAAAGTTACAATTTTATATTCCGACTCAGTGGTTCCTAACTTAACTTTTTGCATTCTCTGAGAGAGGTATGATGAAAACCATTTTACAGAGTGGTCATCACATTTGTATAATTTTAGTTTTGACAAAAGGATATTGTGATTTACAGTATCAAATGCCTTCTTAAAATCTAAAAAGAATAGCAGTAAAATTTCCATTGTCCAATTCTTCTAACCATTTATCAATTATTTTAATGAGTGCTGTATGACAAGAATGTTTTTCTCTGTGTTATGCCCCCATTACTTTCAAATCCTGTATTTGCGCTTTTGGTGAAACAAATGTGAAAATGTCATTTAGCCACAGGATGCATTAGTATTATATGAACATGTCACAGAAGCAGGGGTTCACATCCCACTGAGGGAAGAACAAAAATTTAACACAAATTTGAAGATCTAACATTGTTGGGATAAATTTTAGATGAAGTTATGATAAATTCGTTATAATAGTTAAGCGACAGATGTAATAAGGTTTGATGAGTACATAAGTGTTACTTGACATTTTGAAACTTTACATGTTTATTATGGAGGAAAAACTGGTTTATCATTGGTAAAAAAGTATTGGGAATGGAAGAGAGTGTATTTTCCAGGCTTTACTTAAATGCCATTGACGTTTTTTTGCTTTTGTGGTTTACTTATTAAAAATGTCAAACCACATTTAGATTTTTCCATGATAACATCTTTTGTTTAATAGTTTGCCCCAAGATCAATTCAGAAACCATTTATTTAAAAACTGAAATAATCTTCTACTGTCTGTTATTTGACATATTATATAGAGCCACAAGTTTATAACTTCTTGCAAAATGACTGAATTTTTACATTAGTTTCTGGAGTTATGTCCCTTGAAAACGAAATGAAAACTCATCTGTTGTAAAGGTTCTGACTAATTATTAGAATGTTGCTACAGAGCTTCAGTGACATTATATTTTCATGTTTATAGGTACCATTAATGTATATTCATAGGATGTGGAGATGATTAGCAAAAAAATACATTTGTTGGGATGAGGACCTAAACCCAACCCTTAACAGACACACTCATGCTCACTCACTTGTTAATCAAAATCATGGTTCAAATATGAATGCTGCTATACAAATAATGTTCCTATGACAAATGAAATATCATACATACACAAAATCATCAAATTTAACTAGCCATTGGACTTTATACAGTTATCAATCCATCAATCAATCAATTTGCCTTTTCAATATCTAAAGGACTATGGGTAATCTTATTGTTCGTACACCATAATGAAAATAACGTTATGTCATTGGTTGAATTTCTTTTGTTTAGTATGTTTTAAACCAATCAAAACGTTTTGGTGTATGTATTGAAAATATTACCCAGAATGCATTAGATTCTGAAATGAAGAATTGAAAAAGAGTAGCATAGATATGATCCTCAAATACAATCTCATTCATGATGAAAAAATTAATATGCATGGTTTTGCAAATTTAGGATGGCTGCTGTCAAAATTCCAGTTACCTTTAAGGAAGGTTGGCTTATTTCTTCAATAAAACACAGCAAAACAAATGGTTAAAAGAATAGACAATACAAATGCAAAGACAATAGAAAATATACAAATATCACACACAGAAGCAAAGACAATAGATGATATACTTGACTTTACCATACACAAAAGCAAATACAATAGCTCAAAGACTATACCATACACCTAGGCAAAAACTATAAATAAAAGGCTATAACTATCGAAAAAGCAAAGGCAATAGATAAAAGACTATAACTATACAGAAAAGTAAAAACACTAGATAAAAGACTGTAACCATACACAAAAGCAAAGACAATGGATGATAGACTTATCTTTACCTTATACAAAAGCAAAGACAATATATCAAAGACTATACCATACACAAAAGCAAAGACAATGGATGATAGACTTATCTTTACCTTATACAAAAGCAAAGACAATATATCAAAGACTATACCATACATAAAAGCAAAGACAATGGATGATAGACTTATCTTTACCTTATACAAAAGCAAAGACAATAGATAAAAGACTATACCATACACAGAAGCAAAGACAATAGATAAAAGACTATACCATACACAGAAGCAAAGACAATAGATAAAAGACTATACCATACACAGAAATTAAGACAGTAGATAAAAGACTATACCATACACAGAAGCAAAGACAATAGATAAAAGACTATACCATACACAGAAATTAAGACAGTAGATAAAAGACTATACCATACAAGTATGCAAAAACTGTAGATAAAAGATTATAACCATACACAAAGACAATAGATGATAGACTTGACTTTATCAAACAAAAAAGAAAAGACAATAGATGATAAATTTATCTTTACCATACACTAAAGCAAAGACATAAGATAACAGACTTTACAATACACAGAAGCAAGACAATAGATAACAGATTTTACCATACACTAAAGCAAAGACAATAGATAACAGACTTTACCATACACAGAAGCAAGACAATAGATAACAGACTATACCATACACTAAAGCAAAGACACAAGATAACAGACTATACCATACACTAAAGCAAAGACAATAGATAACAAACTATACCATACACAGAAGCAAGACAATAAATAACAGACTTTACCATACACAGAAGCAAGACAATAGATAACAGACTTTACCATACACTAAAGCAAAGACAATAGATAACAGACTTCACCATACACAGAAGCAAGACAATAGATAACAGACTATATCATACACTAAAGCAAAGACACTAGATAACAGACTTTACCATACACTAAAGCAAAGACAATAGAAAACAGACTATACCATACACTAAAGCAAAGACAATAGATAACAGACTATACCATACACTAAAGCAAAGATAACAGACTATACCATACACAAAGGCAAGACAATAGATAACAGACTATACCATACACAAAAGCAAAGACAATAGATAACAGACTATACCATATACAATAGCAAAGATAACAGACTATACCATACACAAAAGCAAAGATAATAGATGATAGGCTTGACTTTACCATACACAAAGGCAAAGACAATAGATAAAAGACTTTACAATACACAGTAGCAAAGATGAAACATAACAGATTATACCATACACAAAAGCAAAGATAATAGATGATAGACTTGACTTTACCTTACACAAAGGCAAAGAGAATATATTACAGACTATACCATACACAAAGTCAAAGATAATAGATTATAAATTTATCTTTATCATACACTTTAGCAAAGACAATAGATAACAGACTTTACCATACACAGAAGCAAGACAATAGATGACAGACTTTACCATACACTAAAGCAAAGTCAATAGATAAAAGACTATACCATACACAGTAGCAAAGACACTAGATAACAGACTTTACCATACACTAAAGCAAAGACAATAGATAACAAACTATACCATACACAGTAGCAAAGACACTAGATAACAGACTTAACCATACATAGAAGCAAAGACAATAGATAACAGACTATACCATACACAGTAGGAAAGACAAGAGAGATACAATATATCATACACAGTAGCAAAGACAATAGATAACAGACTATACCATACGCAAAGGCAAAGACAGTAGATAACAGAGTATACCATACACTAAAGCAAAGACTTCCATCTCCAATCTCAATTTTCAATCTTCAGTTGGGACTTAAGACATCTCTGTCAAAGGTCTGTTAAACAACTACAATTACATTTTGTACTTTGATTTTGTTGCACTCTGTTGAAGTGCAATATTATAGGATGTACTTTTAATTCACTTTGTACTTCATTTCATACATGTTATGCATTTAAATATGCTCCTTAACCAGTAAAAACATGCATTTGATTTTAAGGAACATAATTGGAAGATTAAATGATGCCATTAAAACTCAGATTAATATTACATGAGGATATAAAATTTTGTAGTAATTATTACAAGTTTCAAAATTAAAATGAATTTATTGAAGTTAAATTATTCTTATAGAATTTTAAAGATTTGAATATAATATTGAAGAAGTAATAGTCTAGAAGTACAAAAAGCCAAAATAATTAAGATATGTATTTGATTTACACCAGGGTAGGAACATTATCAATTCCTTTGAATCTAGTAGGAAATGGGATTCTTATTAAACTTTATTGACTACCGGTATGTTGAGGGATACTTACATTGATTGAATTGGTTGAAAAACACAGTTTTGATTCTTAAGAAATAAGAATACTGTATTTGAAGAGTTCCCACTGTCAATTAGGGATTTGACGGTTGCAAATCGAAAATTGAGGGTGACAACTTGTAATTCCTAATGCAATACTCTTAAAATGTTAAAAATTGAACATTTCAAATATCCTGTAACAATTGACTCACATTGCCGGTCACACCGAGAATTTCACCCCATAACCAGGATTTTTTAAATACCCACTGGGTTGTTAAATAACCCCGGGAATTTCGGAAAATGACCTGTTTTCACACGGATTCTTGAGCCTTTAGACTGATTTCATAAGTGATTTTCTTTTGAAAGTAATCAGCAAATTCGTAATTCTTCCTGGACAGGATGTTCAACTAGCTGTGTTAACTGTCAAATTAGGTGACCCATTAAATGCATGGCTTCACTTGACAGCTTTGGTGTCAAACACACTGTTTATTAACACCAATTACCTTAGCTTAAGGTCATAAATAATTTGTCTATTTCAAAGTTGTTTGATAATAAATTTGAGTTACTTCCCCTTTTTTGTCACCATTTACAATATACTCTTTAATTTTATGGCTTTTTTTTGTAAAAAGATTAACTCCATAACAAATTGAATGCAAATTCATATCAGAATATTCCTTTCTTTTATTTTTCTACCTTATAACAAATAAAAAATTATTTTGATAATTATCTCTACTTCCTTTAAATGCTTAATTTTTTTTATTATATTCAAATATCAACGAAAATTGAGACTACTCATTATGATACATACTGGAAATCAAGTAGCTTTAGAATTGATTTAAAACTATGAAAGAAATAAGAGGGGGTATGGCTTGGTTTGAAATGACAAAGTATAAAACATCAATATTTCAATGGCTTATTATGCAGTGAAAAATTAAATTAAAGTTTTAAATTATTTTCAGTTACTGTAAATTCAGAAATTATTGCGTGCATTTATAATTGTGATTTTGTCATTTTAAACCAAAATGCGATTATTATTTTTTCGATACTGAGAAAATTCTGCTTCATTCATATAAAAAAAATCCAAAATGCGAGTTTAAATTATTGCGATTACAACAACCCTGTCTCATTTTTCGCAATAATTTCTGAATTTACAGTAGTATTCACCATGTGAACATATTTTGGAAACTGTTCGATTTAAAATATAAAGAAATGTCCCCTAAATACTTAAATTCAGCTGAAAAAAAGTTTGTACGTGTTATGACCTGAGATTTTCTTCTTCAATGCAGGTCATGACCTGCATTTTCATTTTCATAGGTTGACAGGACTGTGATTGCACAATGTTGTTGCCAATGACTCCTCGTCAACCCTGGAATTGATGGCAGACATCATCCAATCAAAGTTGTTGTTACATGCCAAATTGCATTCGAATTAAAGGTACTGGATACTTTCCAATCATTTTTCATGTTCAATGTTTAAAACAAAAAGAAACCCAGTGATTAAGATATTGCAACAAACCTCAAAATTAAACATATACTTATGTAATTCACATTATGTTTGTTTGTACTATTCACATGCACTCTTCAGTATTCCCAATTAAGTTACATGAACGCTTTAAGTGCTGACGGGATTTGTCATGATCACTTCTAATATAATTTTTAGAATTCAATATGAAAAATATACAATTCAAAATTATAAATACATTTGTTATGTGTACAAAATTGTAAACTTTTAACATATTTATTATGAATTATCTTTATATTTTCCTATGTTACTTGTAATATGAATGCGTGCAAATGTAATAAAAAGCTGTGCGCAAACATAAAAGAAATTAATCCCTAAATACCTGCGAATGTAATGTGCCTATTTGTATTTATGACACTGACAAAGGAGGACAAAGGACTAGAACGGCAGCCTTCAACAATGAAGCTAATTTCAGGCAGTTGAGAATAGAAATGAGGTCAAGACTAGGGTTACTGTTGTTACTGAAATACAGTCATGTAATATGTCAGCCATTGTTGTTTGTTAAACATTTTTATGTCTTTGCATTTTCATTTTCTTTTTATTGATATAAAAACAACCAAAAAGTATTTGCTTGAAGCAGAAAAGGGTATAATTTAAAAAAAAAAAGAGAAATTTGTTAATGATTAAGTTTTTCTTCCAGATATGGTCTAACAGAAATATATATTCAGGCACATTATTTTAATATATCATTGGTTTATGTAAATGAAATTATATTTTGGGTGTATGTCGATGATACAAAATCCAACAAATAAAATCCTATAGTACACTGTTTATTTGATGAAATAATGGTGATATCTATTTATTTAAAGAAATGTAGAAGCGATTGATATCTATTTATTTAAAGAAATGTAGAAGGGATTGATATCTATTTATTAAAAGAAATTAAGAAAAATCGATATCTATTTATTTAAAGAAATAATGAAATATTTAATATCTATTCATTTAAAGAAATAACAGAACAAATGATATCTATTTATTTAAAGAAATAACAGAGTAATTGATATATATTTATTTCTATTTAAAGAAATCTTGGAGCAATTGATATGTATTTATTTGAAAAATTTAGGAACAATTTATATCTATTTATTTAAAGAAATCAGGAAGCAAATTATATCTTTTATTTAAAGTAATATTGGAGTAATTGATATATATTTATTTAGAGAAATAACAGAGTAATTGATATCTTAAGTTATTTAAAGAATAACAGAGATATAGATATCTATTTATTTAAAGAATAACAGAGATATAGATATCTATTTATTTAATGAAATCTAGGAGCAATTGATATATATTTATTCAAAGAAAACGAAATAACGGAACAATTGATATCTATTTCTTTTAAGAAATAACAGAGTAATTGATATTTATTTATTAAAAGAATAAAGGAATCATTGATATCTATTAATTTAAAGAAAAAAGAGTTACTGATATCTATCTTTTTTAAAGAAACAAGGGAGTAATTGATATCTTTTATTTAAAGAAACAAGGAGTAATTGATATCTATTTATTTAAAGAAAAAAGGAGTAACTGATATCTTTTATATAATATATAAAGGAGTAACTGATATATTTTTATTTAAATAAGTAAAGGAGCAATTGATATCTATTTAATTAAACAAATAAAGGAGCAATTGATATCTATTTATTTAAAGAAACAAAAGAGCTACTGATATCTTTTTTTTTAAACAAGGGAGTAATTGATATCTATTTATTTAAAGAAATAAAGGGTAGCTGATATCTATTTATTCAGTTTTAACAATTGACCATAGTGTGATAGTATATAGGAGTTGAATGATTGCTGGTAAAAGTTTAAAATATTCAAGTAAATCTAGAAGTATTTATTTAAATTATTTGATAATAATTTTTAGGTTGAAAAAATAAGTAATTTTAAAATAGTAAAATTGATTTTATGTAAATTTTGATGAGCTCCTTATTTTCACAATGTTATGTAATATTACTTTTATGTAATCCATGAAGCATGATAAAAGCCAGACAGATATTTTTATTATGATTTTTATAATGCATCAAATCTTACAGTCAATTTTACAGTCTGTTACAACTACTATATTTAGCATCACTTGACTACCTTGTATCCTTTGTCCCAGTTTTAATATCTGTTCAAGCTGAAAATTTTCACTTTAAGTTATGTGTAATTTTATTGGCAGTAGTTGCAAAGTTTGCATAAAAAATATATTAAATAAAATGCATGGTAAAATGCTACTATCAAGTTTACTATTTAACATTGTCATAAATTAAATGAGCATATACTTCAGAGATTATTTAAAAAACTGAGGATGGCCTTCAGTCATAAAACTTTTGAGTAGGATTATCGTACTCAGACTCAGAAATCAACCAATAAGTTAACTGGATTTTGGTGTTTTGAGCACAAATTAAGTACTCCCAGTACTGAGTATAGACTCATGGGTTGAGAAAGACACCTATTATTTTGGGGTTGATTTATCAATTTATCAAAGGTCAAAGTCACAGCACCTTTTAGTAAACAAACCGTTTTTTTTTTATTTCAGATGTCATCTTTTGAACCATTAAGTGTCAAAAGTTCACCAATCTTTGATTGAAAATGTTCCATGGTGTGAGGAAGGGTCCTATTGATTTTTAGGTTAATACATAAAAGGTCAAGGTCACTCTCATTCACTGCCTAAAAGCAGTAATTGGTAGACAGAAATTTGGACAAAGTTT
Source organism: Mytilus coruscus (assembly GCA_017311375.1). Taxonomy (NCBI): domain Eukaryota; kingdom Metazoa; phylum Mollusca; class Bivalvia; order Mytilida; family Mytilidae; genus Mytilus; species Mytilus coruscus. The sequence continues at coordinate 64,313,746 of CM029607.1, forward strand.
GGTTTCAAATCTTTTGAACTATATTTCCAATTTTCACCAATCTTAGTTTGATAATTGTCCATGAGATGAGAAAGACCCTATTTATTTTTAAATTTTTAAAATATTTTTAAGAATCTCTCTCCCTCTTTAGTTTTTGCAGGGTGACTTCATGATATCAATTGTATTCATAAAATGATTAAATAACATATGTCTTATGGAAAGTGTAATAATGCAGAGGAGAATCATTTTGGGACCCCCCTTTCCCCTTATTTGCCATTGCAATTATTTATGTGGTCATAATATTTTTTAGACAACTGAATTGACTAAATCTATCATTATTATATAACCTTTTTCCAAGAAAGACAAATGTGTTTAAATATTCATCATAATTAGTATGACAGATTGAATGTAACTGTACGATTTATCTTATATAGGAGAGTTAACACTATAGGTGAAACTGTCTTCATTGTAGGTCTTATTTACATTTTATATGATAATATATTACTAGTACATGTGTCCATATTCTGGTTTAAAAAGCTAAAATAATCAGCAAGACAAGACCAACAAATAAAATCTTATGGACAAAATCCTCAGTCCACTCATTTTTGTGTTTCCCTTTCATCTAAAAAACGATATAAAATAGATTAGAAACTTTAAATAGCAAAATGATCAGCAAGACAAAAAGGCTTACCTATACATTGAATGTTCTTTTATACTAAGACTCCATCAACTTTTGTGGGGGCATGGCTTTTTCTCAAGTCAAATAATTTAATTACAATGTTTTAAAACTCAATGTTGATTATTTCCATCCCATTCTCAATGGAAACAAACTATTGTTTTCACTCTTCTTCTGAAACAATTTTTTTTTCAAGAAATTTAGAATCAAAGAATTTATTTATAAAGAAAGACACATTCCTTCCTTGGGTAAAACTTTTCACATTATTATGTAACTTCTTTTTATTCCTATTTCAAGGCAGCAAGTTTATGATAAATATGGTGCTGATATGTTGTCTTTGCAAACTATGTGAAAGTGAAAATGCTCTTTCTAGAATACAAACTACTGAAAAATACCATGTTTAGATAGTGCAGGTTTATTGCTTCACAGGAAAGAAGAACTCACTATTTGAAAAGTTAAATAACCTTGTTTGTCATTTAAGCAAAACATGCAGTTGTCTATGCCCATTGATTTTCTTGATTTTTACATGTTATTTGTTTGTGTTTTATATTTTTGAAAAGTTGTAAAAAGAATAGCATTGATGTGCAAAAAGAATTAGATATCTACAAAATAGTTTGCATTTTATTGACTGAAAGATGTTTGACTGACGGGCAAATAAGTCAAAATCCTTTCACCATGAAGTTCCTTAGTTTACATTTGGCAGACAAGAAAGGCTGCCAGGCATAAACAATTTTAGATATTCATTGATATATTGGAAATAACATAACCAAGTAGACCAATCAAGTTCCCTGTTTCTTAAACGTGCCCCACTTATACAGTGATCCTAGGGAAAATACTTCCGAAAAGCATAAGGTGAAAAGCATTAGTAGGTGAAATAAGACAAATTTTGCTATAGGCAGTACATGTATAAGTGATCAGCCATTCTTGGTGGTTTTTCCTGAAGCATCTATTTGTTGTGTATTTTGTTTGGTACTATGTACTAACAGGTGCTTGGATAGTTCTTGATTGATCAATCAGGTTATTGAAGCCATTCAAAAAATCAGCAGATATATGTCAAATTGAAATACATAAGTCTTAATGATCAGATATTTTGTTATTGTTAAGGTGGATCATCACTATATTACCTGAAATAAAATTTTCCAAAATGTAGATTTTACCAGGTTTTTTTCAAAAATATATTAAAAGTAAGGGTCACAATGCAATGTTTCAAGCTATGAAGAGATAGGTTTTATAATATCCTTTAAGAAAAAGAAAATATGGTGTCACAGAAGTTGTTTTCTTGTTACAAGTAAAAAATAAAAATTTCTTTAACATTTCCTTATAAAAATTTTATCAAAAGAGTTATCTCCCCTTATATGGCTAAGTTGAAAAATTGAATCAAACAGAAACAAATATTTGGTATTTGTTAAAACAGTCTTAAAAATGCAATAAATCACTTTAATTGCCAATCTGTCTCTAAACTTGCAGATTTTAGCAAAGAACTAGACCGATTGTGTACTGCTATTATACAACCAAAAATGGTGGTTACACAGTTATTTAATTCACTACAAAATGGGTCCAGTTGTGTTAAAAGATTACTTTATTTCTTGTGCTAAAAGCATATGAAAAGAGGTCCCAACTAAAATTGATATAATAGAGTGATTTAAAGTAAGGAGATGTGGGATGATTGCCAATGAGACAAATTTCCACAGATTACAACCAGGTCACCTTCAGTAATAAGCAACACCTACAATGTATATAACTCATAAAATAGCTATACCTGAGACCTCAGGATAACAAAATGTGAAATAATTCGATAGAGAAAACTAGCTAATTAAAGTAACGAACAACCATTATGAGAGACAGTGACCAACAACAACCAGTTGACTATTAAATAGGCTCCTGTAATGAGACGGGCCTTTAAAGAATGTCTCACAGGTTAAACATATTTGTGAGCCCCGACCTCCACCTTACTTGGGCCAGTATTGTAACTGCACAATATTAGAATAAACTGTACACATCTTACAAAAAGACAAAAAGACACAAATACATACTGTGCCAAAATGAAGTTTTTATCTTTTATTTTAAAATTTTGATAAAAAAATAAGTTGTCACCTTGCTTTTTTCAAGCTTCAGTATGTGAAAATTTCAAAATTCCCTTTGTTTTTGTAGGGCTATGCAGGGGAAAACACATCTATTCAAAAAAAGAAACTCATGGTAGACAATACAATTAAGAATATTCAGAATTTTATATACATATTTGATTTTCAGAAATAAACTTTTGTTACAATACAGGTATAACAATTAGAGTAAAAAAGGTAATCTCGCAGTAGAATATCAGGTAAATTAAAATTATTAAAATGACCTCACCTCATATTTATTTTAATTTCAAATTTCAAAAAATGACATATTGAAGAAAAAAAAGCTTTTTAATTCATGAAAATATAACCATGTCAGATGTCTCAATTTCACTCTTAAATTCCATATGAAAATATATGCAAATTTATTGCATTTTTACATTCAATGTTGCTGCATTGGGTAAAAACATATACCAATAATTTTATAGTCACCCCAAATGTTAGACTTTGGTCTCTCGTTGATTATGCTCTCATTTGAATATTTCAAATTGCTAAGGATTGTCTACCAAAGGAATAGATTACCGAAGCTGTACTTGGCAAAACCTTTTGTAAATTTGGGTCCTCAATGCTCTTCAACTTCGTACTTTATTTGGCATTTTTAACTTTTTTGATTAGAGCATCACTAATGAGTCTTTTGTAGATGAAAAGCACATTTGGCATACAAAATTTTAATCCTGGTATTTATGATGAATTAATTGGCAATCATACCACATCTCTTTATAATGCCATGCTACCATAGTAGAGGGCATTATGTTTTCTGGTTGTTGCTTCTGTCTGTCCAATATTTCCTTTTTCTGTTCATCCATTCCATATAAGGTTAAAATTTTATGTGTTTTTTATGAGTTTTTTTTTAACAATTTTTACTAGGCATTAAGGGCTATCACTTTTCCATGTTCAAATGTTAATCTAATGAAACTAAAAGAAATATATTCTGAGAAGTCAAGAAATTATTTTTGGCAGCTGGTTGATTTATTAAGCAAAAATTTTTTTTCTGAATAAATTACAATATGATATGGCATTATAATAAAAAGAATTGGCTAATGGTTATAAATCAACATCATAGATAGGGTGAGATTGCTCTGACAGCTGACAGCCTTTTTAGTACTTGTAAGGCCAGCAATGACAACCACTGGATTGCAGGTTACTGTCTTTGAACAGGCACGTAAAGAATAAGATTCTTGTTGAAGATATTAAATGTATTGTTTAACTTCATTCTTTTTAAATTATAGAATGTAATTTTGCAATCATCAAAATGTTCAGATGCGGATCCAGGATTTTGAAAAGGGGGAGGGGTCTCAAACTAGGCAACCTTAAGAGTGGGACATGGTAAAAAGGTCTATGCATTAACCATATATGTAGCTCTATAATGGGGGCCTGTTCCCCTCCCCACCCATCCACCCTGTAAATCCAGCTCTGATGTTTGATTAGTATAAGAATTGGAAATGGAGAACCATTTTCCAGCTAAGGATAGTTTTTATAATTATCATATAACTATAATCATGTCATATGGGTAATTTCACCTCATTTCTATATAAATATTCCATAATTATTCATATCGCCTTGGTAAAACACCTCCATTTCTTATCTGATTACCTAAGAATTTGAAATAAGGTTATGCCATTTTAATATGTAAAGTCATTATGACTGTACATTACCTTTTAAACAAGATTAGCTAAAAATTTTACATAAGTTAACTTAGTTGTACAGTGTACCATTTACTTGTTGATACTCTTTTTCAATATTCATGGGCCCTTGGAATTGCAAAGTGAGTCTAAATTGATTTATCAATGACAATTATTTGTTTTTCAAATTGTCAACTTAAAAGGGGCACTAGCTATGAGATTTATAAAAAATCTAAAGTATGATTTTTTTTTGGTCAATCATTGATGAAAGTGAAATAGTGAAATAATAATTCGCTTTTAGCAGCCAGTATGGTTCAATTTTGTCAAAATAAGCTAAGAAACATTGATGATGAATTATTCACTTGCAAGTGAATAATTCGACCTTATTGAATCCGTATTCATGTGAACTTTAATTTAACCCCTCAGCTAGAAATGGATAACGCATGAATTGTGAGTGTCAAGTTATTTAAAGGAAAAGAATGTCAACATTGAAAGTGAAACAAAGGTAAATCATTTGATTGACTGATTCGATCCACAAAAAATCATTCTTATACAGGTAAAAATGACAATTAACATATAGTTTTAATCTATAATACGAAGTTAAACAGACCTAGAAAAATCCAATTGCATGATTTCGCTTTCTTATTTATATCTATATTTATGTTTATGTCCCTTATTTGGCCATCAGAGGGTATTCGGAGGTCAACTCGATAGTTAATTAGATGGCGTCTATACTAAAATAGACATGAAACGAAGTTACATATTATCGAGCCTAGCCCTGTAATTTTTTTTATTTTAGACTTTTTATAATTTGGATACATGTTTTACATTGTTATAAATCAAATATGAGAATTTCAGTCAAATCGGTGAACATGAATTTGACAGCTAGTGCCCCTTTAAGATTGATGGAAATTTTTTTTATAGAAGGTACTATATACGGGGATAAACAAATTAAATAAAAGATATTGTAATTTATGGATGATACCCTATGTTTTTGTTCTTTCATGACTATAAACATATCCTTTTAATTTCATGCAGCCATGATGTCAGATGAGCTTTTGAATAATTTCTTGTAAACTTAAAACAACAAATTTTGTCATAATTTGTAAATAATGTATAACATGCCATTTTGAGAAGTCAAAATATTCTTATTTTGAAAATACCAACTTGAATTTTTGACAAAGGGAGAATTTCTGAGTAGTCCAGACTGTATCCCTGTCAATGCAAACCTCATATGCAAGGAGCTCTAGTCTTTATGTACATAAGCTGTTGAGGATTTTCATACTGTTACCTCCTATTTTCCAATATTCTTTACCATATATGGCTGATGCACAAACAATGTGAAAGTTATTGTATAATTCCACACCATGCATGTGCCATAGACTTTGTATGGGCAGGGATCCAGTTTGTCTAACCTAAGGAATTTTACAAATAAATTTAAGATTTGAAACATAATTGATAATCTGAATAAGTTTAAAAAATTAAAATATTAAAATTGAATCACATTTTTCTTTGAAAGTTTGAAAAGTTACTTTCTTTTTTGTTTTGGTATAAAAAGAGTTTTTGTTCTTGGTATGAGAAAATGTCATTGACGAAACAGGTTGTGTTGTGCAAAATAGACAATGTTATATCCTAGAAGTTCTCCTTTTATACCTAAAAACTTAAGTTTAATGGAAAATCATATAAGACAAGAAATTATTTGAATTTGGAATAATTTTGAATTCTGGAAAATTGATTATAGAAATTCATAATGAAAACTAGTCCCCAATAGAGACAGGAATTTGGAACCAGCTATATTAATACAGAAGTATTTTTTTGTTTCTATTATTGCTTCCAACCCATTAGTTTTCATTGCATTGAAAAATATGTTACAATCAAAATCAAATCCATAATACTAACAAATTATATTTAAATTTATTTCATTTTGGATAAAAAAAGCAAAATTATAACAGCTGTTTAGACCATAATTGCTCAGATAGAACTTACATAGATATTAGGTACACTCCCCTGAAGCAAGCTGTCTCTTCAAGGCAATAACATTGTGCTTTTCTGTTTTTTGTTAGATTTTTTGTGCTTTGTATCAATCTGATTTTTATAGGTTGTTTTTTATGTTGTACTGTTACACTACTGTCCTAAGATGGGGGAGGGATTGGTGCCATTAAACATTTTTAACCTTGTCTCATTCTGTACGTCTCTGTCCCAGGTAAGGGAGAGGGTTGGGTGCCAGTAAACATGTTTAACCTTGTCTCATTCATAAAGGAGAGGGTTGGGTGCCAACATATTTAACCTTGCCTCATTCTGTACGTCTCTGTCCCAGGTAAGGGAGAGGGTTGGGTGCCAGTAAACATATTTAACCTTGCCTCATTCTGTATGTCTCTGTCCCAGGTAAGGGGGAGGGTTTGGTGCCAGTAAACATGTTTAACCTTGTCTCATTCTGTATGTCTCTGTCCCAGGTAAGAGGGAGGGTTTGGTGCCAGTAAACATGTTTAACCTTGTCTCATTCTGTACGTCTCTGTCCCAGGTAAGGGAGAGGGTTGGGTGCCAGTAAACATGTTTAACCTTGTCTCATTCTGTACATCTCTGTCCCAGGTAAGGGGGAGGGTTGGGTGCCAGTAAACATGTTTAACCTTGTCTCATTCTGTACGTCTCTGTCCCAGGTAAGGGAGAGGGTTGGGTGCCAGTAAACATGTTTAACCTTGTCTCATTCTGTACATCTCTGTCCCAGGTAAAGGAGAGGGTTGGGTGCCAGTAAACATGTTTAACCTTGCCCCATTCTGTACGTCTCTGTCCCAGGTAAGGGAGAGGGTTGGGTGCCAGTAAACATGTTTAACCTTGTCTCATTCTGTACATCTCTGTCCCAGGTAAGGGAGAGGGTTGGTGCCAGTAAACATGTTTAACCTTGCCTCATTCTGTACGTCTCTGTCCCAGGTAAGGGGAGGTTGGTGCCAGTAAACATGTTTAACCTTGCCTCATTCTGTACGTCTCTGTCCCAGGTAAGGGAGAGGGTTGGGTGCCAGTAAACATGTTTAACCTTGCCTCATTCTGTACGTCTCTGTCCCAGGTAAGGGAGAGGGTTGGTGCCAGTAAACATGTTTAACCTTGTCTCATTCTGTATGTCTCTGTCCCAGGTAAGGGAGAGGGTTGGGTGCCAGTAAACATGTTTAACCTTGTCTCATTCTGTACGTCTCTGTCCCAGGTAAGGGAGAGGGTTGGGTGCCAGTAAACATGTTTAACCTTGTCTCATTCTGTACGTCTCTGTCCCAGGTAAAGGAGAGGTTGGTGCCAGTAAACATGTTTAACCTTGTCTCATTCTGTATTTGTCTGTTTAACTTGCTTCATTCTGTACGTCTCTGTCCCAAATCAGGAGCCTGTAATTCAGTGGTCGTCTTCTGTTGCTGTATATCATATTATTTTTTTGTTTATTGTTTTGTACTTAAATCAGGGCATTAGTTTTCTTGTTTGAATTGTTTGACATTTGTCATTGCCTGGCCTTTTACAGCTTAACTATCAGTTTGGGTTTTACTCATTGTTGAAGGTCGTACATGACCTATAGTTGTTTACTTCTACATCATTTGGTCTCAGGTGGAGAGTTGTCTCATTGGCAATCATACCACATCTTCTTATTTTTATATTGTTGGTGTTTTATTGTCACTTACACCAACCTTGACTTTATCAAGGTAACTGTTTTCATGTATGGAGGAAGCCAGAGTACCTGAAATGAACCACGACCTTTGGCAGGAAACCTTGTAAATTAAGATCCAAGTCAAACACACCTTAGCCACTAGCAAGGGCTAGTGATCACTGTAGATGATCTACCTAGACAATTCAGTCACTGAGGCCTAAAAAATGTGTAAATAACATTAGATATGATCTTTTGGGGGAAAATCTACATGCACACCTTGAATGTTGGAGGATATTGATTCAATCATTGGTTGGGTCAAACCAAAAACTCTGCAGCACATAGGATTAAGAGCAAATACCATTACACTTGAAGCCTGGATAGAGTGACAGTGTATGGTAATTAACATGTGTTCTGAGTGTGAGCTAGGACATTAAAATTACCACTCAATGTTTCCATCTACTACTAATTAGCCGGATGTCTTCATACCACATTAACATGTCATTTTCCTGCATGTATATTTTGTCACATCTCAAACATTAATCATCATCAGTGAATCAAAGTATGTTTCAGATCATATGTTCAATGGGAGACAACTCTTACATTAAAAATAATTAATCCAGCTATTGAATTTGAAATCATGTGATTAATAATTCAAGAAGGATGCTCTCTAATGTTTCTATTTATATTCCAGAATCAGGGCTAAATTATCTTTCATCAAATTCATGGATGAGGGTCATTCAGCAATTGATTAAACTTGATAAGTCCAACCTTTCAGTCATAAAACTTTTAATACTCAGTACTTGAGTACAAAGCACCAGATCCTGTATTTTGATTGGTTGATTACTTAGTTAATTATGGGGTCACACACATTCTGTATACAACAATAATACAATGATGGTTCATTAATTTAATTATGCATGTAGCATAAGTCAATTTTAAACAACTAGGCTAAGGTTTTCTCATTTGAATTGTTTCATATTTTTCATGTTTGGGCCTTTTAAAGCCAACTATACGATATGGGTTTTTCTCATTGTTGAAGGCCTTATGGTTGCCTATAATTGCTTATATCCACTTCATTGAACTTAGCAATCATATCGCATCTCCTTATTTTTATAAGGTTTTCAGTTGTATTTTTGCAACATAATATATTATAGTATTGTGTAAAAACCTTTTGAGCAACCTCTCTCCCATATCTGTCGCCACAAAATCCACCACTTCAATAATAATGCAATATTTATACTGTTAAGTATAGAGAAATTCTCACTAAATTCATGAGTAGATCTTTAAGAAAGGCAAGAGTCAGGAACAGAAAAGGCAAAAAATTAAACCTTGCTGAATGATGTTTGGACTTTGAAATCACAGGACTTAATCCCCACAAGTATAAACTATTTACAGTATGTATTTTTGCTATTTTTCAGGAGAGAAACCATACAGGTGTTCATTTGAAGGTTGTGACAGAGCCTTTGCTCAAATGGCTAATCTCCATCATCATATGAGAAACCATGACGAACATCTCAAAAAGTCTCAGACCAAACAATTCCAATGCATGATCTGTCATAGGGCATATACCAACGAAAGTAGTCTCAAATCTCATATGCTCAAGGTGAGTCAGACATCTCAAGAAGTCTCAAACCAAACAATTCCAATGAATGATCTGTCAAAGGGCATATACCAACAAAAGTAGTCTCAAATATCATATGGTCAAGGTGAGTCATACAATGAAAAATATCTCATCTCAGACCAAACAATTCCAATGCATGATCTGTCATAGGGCATATAACAACGTAAGTAGTCTCAAATCTCATATGGTCAAGGTGAGTCAAAAGAAGTTGCAAATTAATTAATTGCAATCAGGTCTTAAAATTGCAAAATTTAATCTGAAGGCATTCAAGATGAGCCAAAAGTAACCTCAAATACTCAGTGAGTCAAATATATATTGAAGTTGAGACAAATGTAGTTTGAGATATCATATGCTCAATGGAAACCAAGTGTTTACTCTTATATGCTCAAAATGGGGAAAAGGGAGAAGAAGATTTTTTAAGGTCATAGTGAATCAAAGGAATATTTGAAGCTATTAACACTGTCTAAAGAAAATGTAGAAAAATGTATGTCTGATTTAGTCTATTTTGAATCTATAGAATGTAATTATTTTTATTGGGATATTTTACATAGCTTAAATATTAAGGCAAAATGTAGGCTTTCCTGGCTCTAAATCTTTTATTTGCTGTAGAAAATATAATATGTACTATATTTATTTAAATATACAGTTAAATGATAAATATCAAATACTATGTAACAGACAGTTTTAATATAATGTTCAAGCTGAGAAAATAATTACAACTTATAGATAGGGAATACTAATAAAAAATATTCCACGTTACCTCAGGTGCTAAGTGGCCATTAAACATATTGAAAATTGCATTGGCATATTTTTAATATCGCTGTGTTTGTTGACACAATGTAATTCTGTGCAGATCAGTGAATCACATTAAAAGTATCTTCAATATAAAAATAAGAAGATGTGGTATGATTGCCAATGAGACAACTCTCCACAAGAGACCAAATGACATAGACATTAACAACTATAGGTCACCGTACGGCCTTCAACAACGAGTAAAACCCATACCGCATAGTCAGTTATAAAAGGCCCTGAAATGACAAATGTAAAAGCCTTGCTCCTATATTTTATTGATGCTTGAAAAAATTTATTGGTTTATCCCAAGCTCTTCCCTAATGGAAACCTACTCACTATGGGATTGTATTAATGCATAGATAGTGACACTAATAACAAACAGATAGGATAAATGCATTGAGAGTAACACTAATAGATAGTTTTCCATATGATCTATTTCAAGTTTGGAGTTATTTCCCTTGATACCATGTTGGAGGACAAAAACAGGTTTAATAAACTTTGTTTGCTTATTTGACTAACCTAATTAAGAAACATGAAGTACTATTAAGCAAGTTTGGTAAAAAGATCCTAAAACAAGGAATTAATTGAATCCAGAATAATTATATTAGTAACTGGATTGTAATGAGGTTTAAACAAATTAAAAATGTTCATAAAAACTTTTCCTAAAGTCAATAGGTCAATATAATAATTTGAATTTGGTTGGTTTGTGAAAAATTTGTGCACTTTGACCTCTAACATGGTGGTAAAGGAAAACAACTCTTAAAATTATGTCAATTAAAAGCCACTAATAAACCAAGATGGTAGACACAAATATGCCTGCTAGTATAAGGGAAATAACTCTAGTTAAAAAATAAGTCAGTTGACTGGGCAGCCAATTTTAGATGCATTTTTGTGAACATTACAATAATTAGCAGGACAAATTGTGTGTAAAACATTAATAGTATAAAGTATAAATAGATTCAGTGACTTATGCTCAAATTTAAAAGCTTGAAAACATTTCTAGAAACTAAATTCAAAAGTTTCTCAGCACCTATTTTAGTTTTCTTTTAGTTCCATTTTAGATTTAAGCAGTTGAATTTATTAGGTTAATTGGGAATTTAATTTAGCTGCTAACATTTTATGACAAATAATAAAGTTCAAAGAATTGTAAAAAAATTTAATTACTTACAGCTTGTGATATAGCAATATGTTCTGGTAGATTAAAAGATATTACAATTGATATTTTTTATTTGTATTTATTAATTTTCATTCTAAGCTAATTTATAAAACCACTCATTGTGATTAGATTATAACAATATTGTAAATGCAGAGGCAAGTGAAGCTATAACTCAACAATTTGTAGAAACTGTAAACAGTTCTTCTTTAACAGATTTAAATGTGATGTATTTTTTTAAATTTCAACACTTAATTAATTTTAGAATTGAGTTTTATTTAAAATTGTAATAAACAACCATTCTTATTGATGTACCTTCCATCTCATATTAAAACTAACTTATTAGGTAAATATTTGTAAGGACTCTTGTCACATTTTGAGGTGATGCAACATTAGTCCGTATTCTACAAGTCATAATGACAGGCTTACCGTGACTGTATAAACAATGATTTTTTTTAAAAGAAATAGTTGTATAAAGTAGGAAACAAAATTTACTAAATACTTTTGTCCTATGGATGTATATTTTAAACTGGTCTTGATCAGAGGAAAAAATCAGTGACTTAAATCAACTATTTTCTTTTATAGATGCATGTCCATCTAAAGGCAATAGATGGTGTTCAGTCTGATCTTATCAACCGAATTCACAAACCAAAACCTACACGATTACCTAGCAATGGTATGTCTGGCACTATAGATCTTACATCAGAAGAACGTGATGTGAACTCTGGTGACAGAATGGATGACAGAAGAGCAGACAACTTTAGATTTACCAATTCTCCGCCACTAGATAGGGCATTACATCAAAGAAATGATGAAGTTGCCAGATTTGCTCATCTTGCTGTTGCCAAAAGATTCGATCAAACAAAAACCAATGAATTCAGATTCAACAACAAAGGCGCTGAAGGCATGGAAATTGATAACAGGGGAGATAATTATAGGTTCAGTGACAAACGTTTAGATGAACGTGATTTACATAGAGCAGACAACTTCAGGCAATCTGCCGATCGACTAGATACACAGAGAGCAGATTTTAGATTTCCTGATAAAAATGCAAACGACAGACTGCAGGATCAGCAGCCAGAGAATTATAGACTATCGGAAGAAAATCTAATCGTTAGAGCAATGATGAGTCGTGATCAGCAGAATCTAGTGTCAAGTAATACATCTTCTCTGTCACCAGCAGACACACAGATCAGAGGTCAAGAGGTCAACAATAGGTCAAATGTCAACTTAGCAGATAATTCAAGAAATAGAAATGGAAGATTGAGTTTCCCTCCTATGATGCCATTTGATTCCCCTAGGGTGGACTTTTTTCAACGACCACCACTAGGATCTCAGTCTCCTAGAGCCAACAGCTTTATTAATGATATTCAACAATTCAACAAACTAAATGGTCATGGTAGCCTACCTAGCAACCACAGCAGTCAAAGATCTACATTTGATCACATGCCACAAGCAACCAATCATATCAGTTCTTCATCTTCTTCTTTTGTTAGCCAGCAGCCCATGTGAAAAAAAGAATTCACCGAACTATTTCAAACTATTTATGTATTTGTATAATTTTTTATGAAGTTTTAAAAGTAAAGTAGGTAACCAGCATTGTTATAATTTAAAGGCACTGGCTACGATTACCCGCAAAAAGTAACAATAAAAAATAATTATTGTTGGCCTCAAAATGCTGCCTAAGGTTACATACTGAATGTGCAGGAATAGCCATCAAAATAAAAAAAGCTAAAAGAATTCTAAATATGTATAAATATGCTTTCAATTTATCATTGCTATGTTCAAACAATAATTTTCTATTCATATAAATTTGTTCAAATTTGTAAAACAATGATAATGGTCAATGACACGAAGACAGTGCAAAGTATCAAGATGATATACACAAAAAAAGACATAATTTGCAAATTTTATATAAAATTTCCAGGTAACAATATAAAACAACATTATTGTTACCTGCAATTCCGTATGAATTCTGGTCCCTGTCCTGAAAACATTTCGACAATTAGTCTCAAAAGTAACAATAATTATTTCTTATTGTTACTTTTTATAGATAATTGTAGCCAATGCCATTTTTGAAACTGTTAGATAATAAATTGAATTGAGGCTATTTTTACCAAGTAATGTTAAGCTGTCAGTATTTTATCCATTTTTGTGTTTATATGCAAAAATATCTGAATGTAGTCATGTCAACACAAGCAGTATGAAAAATGCTAATTACTTATTTGTTATTAGAAACCACTCAGAAAAGAAGATCTATTTTATCAGTGTTGAGCTGTAATGTCGGTTAAAACCATACCAACTCTAAATAAAGCTGATTTATTATAACTAATGAAACCACTTTTTTGATCTCTATGGCACCTACTTCTTCGAATTTTTCAATATGTTATAACACACTTTTCTCAAGAAATACTCAACAGAATGATTTTATATTTGTTCAGCAGCTAGCCTGTGATGAGATCTAATGTGTATGCACTATTAAGATTTGGCAGACACCTTCTTCCTGTTTGCTAATACTTTGAATTACGCGGTATGCCTAGCTCTCCGGTTATGTTTTAGATTATATGAGTATTTGGACCATACCTTCATGGTCATGACCATATGTACCGATATACGCGTATGGGGCAAGTAACTAAATAATGATTAACTTTTGAAAAAGTGTCCCATAAGTTAAGAGTTTCTTTATTCATTCATATGGTAATCATTGTTACATGATTAATGTAATGAAGCGAGTTTTATGTAGTAAGGATTATAGGAAAGTCGTTTTTTACATGGCTGCTATAGATTTGTCCTTACGAAACACAATATGTCAACTTGAGAAAATAACTTCAAGAAATTCTAAACGAACTGTTAAACAAGTAGTCAATTGCTTAATAACCAAACGAGTAAAATACTCGTATGGTCCAACCATATGAGTATACACATGTGTTTATGACCTAAAAAAAAACAGAACTTCTTTTTTAAATGGTAAATTGTTGTTTATGTATAGTTTTTGCTGTTTAAACAAAATACAATTGCAGTTCAATGAAATTGCTCAATTTAATGTTTTGTTTAGAAACTAAAAGTTTAATCTTGTTATAATCTTAAAGGGTAGAAGGATTAACCTATGAAGTTATCTGTACATATGTCAAAACAAATTAAATAGTCTGTGGAAAGCAGCAGGTTTTAATTATGTTCAGAACATTTTATGTAATTATGCAGTAGCTTAAACTTATAAATTATATTCTTGTCCTCAGTTATGCATGAGATATTTCCTGTTAGATGTTAAACAAACAACAATCAATCAATCATTAAGTTATGATGCGAATAGAAAAAAGTATTTGTTAAATGTAGATTGTATGTTGATATTATTTCTTGGTCCATCATATCAATAAAAAGATTTGGCTGCATCACCAAATATTAAAATTTTAAGTTAATTGGATTTTCTGTTTTAAAATGTTGATAGAAAAGAATTTGAATAACAAATAATTCCAGCACCTACAACAAAATCTCTTTGATCCTTAATTCATAATGTAAATATAAAAGGATCGAGCCACATAGCCCTATAGTTGGTATTTTGTGACATGAAAAGACAAACATTAATTTTTGAAATAAATCGGCACCAATTTATAAGGAAATGGCAAAAATGAAGAAAGTAATATAATTGTGATAATCAGATTGTATAACTAGAATTTAAACATTTTACATACATGCACTGTGTTTAAAACTTATTGTATTCCTAACTGTAATTGATGTGGATAAAATATTATCTTTACTGCAATGCTTCTGTTATCGGCTTTCTGGTTAAGTTTGATTGTGAAAATGTATGTAACCATATTTAGCTCACCTGGCCCAAAGGCCCAGTTTGAAGTATTGCTATCACATGGTTTTATCAATCACCAACATCTTAAGATGAGTTTTTCCTCTTGAGTAATTGTGTCAGTTTCTACTAAACTTGTTAGCAATGAATTGAGCATTACATTTTATATGATGTTGCGACAAAAGCCAACTTGGTGACCAAAAGCCAACTTGGCAAACAGCCCTTACTTAAAAACAGAAAATAAGTTTAATGTACCATAATTGGTCCTTTTCTACAATAAAGCCTAATGGACCAAATATTGATAAATGTCTCTCCTTTGAACATTTATTAGAGGACCGCCATTGCCCATTAAGATGGTTGCCTTTGTTATCACAAGAGAGTTTTTGATATCTAACTCTGTAATAGGGTCTTTTTTTTCTGTAGTGAAAGAGCTGTTTTCTCCAAACTGTTGCACAATTGTGAGATGGCTTTTTAAATTTGTTCCCTTTTAAGAATAGTATACTGATTCAAACATAATATCTTTCACAACCAAGTGAGTAAAACAGTATCTTTTTTTAAATTTTTGTTTAAGAGATTTATTAAAAATAAAATTTATTGTATTCAAACGTCAATTACACATAAATGGTGTTTTGGACGGAAAATGTTTTAACAACATAGGACTTAAGTTAGTGTTCAGAGTCTTTTTTCTCTATTTGAAGTGCAATCTATTAATATTTTTTATTTGTGTAAGTGTATGGATGCTTAGTTCTATTAATATATTTTAGAAAAAAATTTATATATGAATGTTTCTCATATGATTTGCATAATTATAGGAATCTTTTACTATGATTGGTTAGAAGAGCTAGTGATTTTTTGGCAGGTTTTTTTTTATAGAACTTGTTTTTCCAGACTACTATCATTATGAATATAAATAACATGGGTGCTTATCTGTGATGATTCAATGTGCATACTTGGGATCTGTGGAGGTATATATTTATATAAAAGAATATTAGGATTAGCACAATTTTGTTTGTGGGTGAATTGGTCCAGTTTACACACCAATGAACTACAGAAAAAAATGTGTTTAATCCTATTATGATATATGTTTAAAAAGACAAATTGTAATTGCCTGATCAGATAACACCATAAAATGGAAATTATACTAGTCATCTGTACCAGTAAAGTTAATTATTGGATACTTTTTTATTTCCTCGATTAAAATCTTAAGTGAGGGTATTTAATTATCTCCCTTAGATGGAGGATAGATGATAAATGAGCAACATTTCCCATACCTAGACAAAAATGTAAGTTACTGTAGAATACTTTAATGATTGAACAAATGAAATATTGATTACATCATAAAAGTATACAAAAAATAGTGTTCTGTATGACTGCCATTATATATATATATATATGCTTTTTTTTTAAACAACCCCCCAAAAAAATTGATAAAATGGATGAAACAGCTGGTCTTCAAGTTCATCTAAGTATAAGTTGAACAAACGATCAGTGCAAAAAAAAAAGGAATATATTATTAGGGCTCTTACCATAAATAAAAAAATGCATGCCATATGGTAATTAAGTATGTGCACCTTCAAGGAGTATTAGTGCAATGTACAAATATCATTGTTTTGCGGACTATACAGAACTTAAAAGACGATTTCAGTAGAATAAAAGATATTTGTACTAGATGATTATAGTACTGATTATGTTTTACATGCTTTGCTAGAACTTTCTTTTAAACTTTTCATATTTTTATATTAAACAGATCTATTTTAACGATCTCTTTTAAAGTAGCAGCATATGATTAAGATTGTCTTTCTAATTTTTTTAAACATTCTATTTCTCTCATAAAATTTACTCATATATTTTTGTTTTAATATTTTATTCCTTAAAAAGGAGAATTTTGCATTTTTTATGTTCATATGTGATTTGTATATAATGATTGTTACCTTGGACGAAACTATGGAAAGTAGCAAATTTGTTGCAGTCAAAAATTGATTGTTTGTTTGTATATCTCCCCCCCCCCCTTTTTCTGTAAATATTGTAAATGTCCATTGTAAATCCTTTATCTGATAGAGGTACATGTTGTTCTTAAAAGAAAACATTGTGTTAATTGTCTTTGTTAATAGTATATGTATTGATGTTAAACATCTTAAGGTTATTTATTATTGAAAATATTTTCTTTGACATTATATATTCTATTTATAGTTCATCTATATATAGAAGTTTTGAAACTTTGGTTGTTATTGTATACAGTGTAGTGCTATTTATGTTTGTTATAAATTTTGTATTTCTATATATATTATTGGATCCAATGTTAATAGAAGGTTACGGAAGCTCATTTTGAAAGAGTTCAACTAGAAAATGAGTCAAAATGATTTCTGTACATACTCGTATGTATACACTAGTTATATATTAGATCCTAAACAACATATTACTTTTGAAATTGGCTGATTGCTCTAAATTTGGAAATAGTCATGAGTTTTAAAACGTGGAACAGTCAATTACAGTAAACAAAAAATCTTATGGAAAAATCACGGACATTAGTCACAGAAACTTCAATTTAACTAAGTATGAAGTTTAGTTGTCAGAGATTTATTGGGGAACAGAACTCCTAACATTGTAATTGTCATTTTGCTGTGTTATATGAATAAACAAATATTTATTTGAAGAAAGGCTATAGATCTAAGTAAGTTGATGATGTCACAGATTTTTTTAAGATTTTTTATACCACAGGCATGTTATAAAACTTGTCTTCTTTTCCAGTCTGATTTCAAAAGTAATATATATTTGTATGAAAGAATGGCAAAACTATGAAATAGATTGTTTTTGTACAGTAATTTATTTGTTTATCTATAGTGCTGTAAATTATCTTCAAAAGATAAATGTATCCTGCTTTTACTGTAAATAATGGTGTAAATGTATAGCTACAGTAAAATCTTTATATACAGTTTTATTTGTGTTCCTTGTACAAATGATAGGACCTAGTATTGAGGTGGAGCTGAGTCTGAATCAGTAACACACGTTTATGTTTAGTTTGAAATTATTGATGATGTCCAAATATGAATCTACGACTACATGTTTCTAAGAGAATATAAGTTGTGTTTCAAATATTTTGAAAGAAATTAGAAAATGCTTATTTTTCATTTTTTTCATTGATTTTTTTTTATATTCTTTTTGCAAACTGAAGGGCCAAAAAACTTTTCGAGGCAGTTCATGGATTTAGTTTAAAAAACTCAGCTCCAACAGATATTTAAAGTTGGTGTTTTTAAAGGTCTGCTTTGGTTTTTGTACTCCCAGATGTTACAATATTTTTTTTCATTTTTATAGGTTTGTGCTAAACATCTCTTTGAAATTTTTTTTGTGGTTCCAACTGAAGAACCTATGATAACTGCCATCTTGGAGCAAGTTTTTTACATTTGACCCTATATATAGAGGTACATGTAAATTGCATCTCCCTTGATAAGATTATGGTTCTTCATGAAAATTGTTTAAGTTTTCAATTACAATGCGAAATTAGCTGTAGCCATCAGAAATAATTTACATAACACGTACCATGGGTAAATTAATATATATATGATATGCATCTATCAATATCACAGCTATGCATAATTCATACATAATTATCATGGACAACATCTATTAGATGCATTATTGTTGTTCATTCCATGTTTCTATTATAAACCCACTAATTCATAGCCCCATTACTTTCTATGTTAAATTTGGCAATTTCAAGCATTCATAGCTAATTTGTTTTATTTTTAAAAAAGTGACTGTCATTTCATGTCAAAATTCTACTTTATCCTGGTTTGTGCTGAAAAATCTAGCATATCTTTGATTGTATATAAGATTATCACACTGGTTCCAGGAAGTGTGGAAATATGAAAAAAGTACTTCTGATCTGAGCAACAGACTAAATATGGTTCGTTCCACCAGTTTTACTTTGATGCATATTTTTCGTATTATTACGAAGCGAGGAATAGATAACATTTAAACATATAGTGCTCCTTTAATTATTTTTTAAAGACATTTTTCTGAAATTTACTAATTTTGCGTAGACATTAGTTTTTAATACCAGTGATGTTATCAAAAAAATGTCACATTAGAAGTTTTGACTTATATCAGGATTTTACTGTACTTTTGGAAGTGCTTTAATGTCATGTTTGTTTTATATATACCAGGAATCAAGTTTAACCTTGTTTAAATTTTACATGTAAAAAAAAAAAAAAATTTTGATACAGATAAATTAGATGTATGATTAACTCAGATGCCAAAGTAAAAAAAAAAATTATTTAGGGAATATAGTTTGAATATAGTGTCTTGCAGTACATGTATTAACCAACAAATTAAGAAAAAACCATATTATCTATTAAATATTTTTCATAAATTGTTAAGAATGTAAGAAAAATATTTTATGCCTAGATCTGTAATTGATATTTAAAACTCCAAAACAAGTATCCTATTCATATTTTAATAGCGTAAATAAAAATTATATAAATTTTCTCTATTGTGTTGTTCATCAGTTATTACTCGTTTTAATTTGAGGAAGTTTATCTAAATATTATGACCTTGGGAAAATATTATAACCTTGAAGGCATTTGGACTTCACTATTATTCTCCTGTCATTCAATTTTTAACAGATTTTACCCTTAAAAACATCTAGAGTTATTTGACAATTAAAATTGTTACTTTGGGTAGATTACATTATATTTCTTAGTAAAAATTTTCTCACTAGAATGTATGAATTTTTGTGAAAAAAGTCCCAAGTTCTTTATTAATCTTTTTGATTTCATTTACAGTTTATAACCAACAGTCAGACAAATTGCTATTTACAACCAGACTGTAGAGAAGATCAACCAGTAATAGGATAAACAAGCTACTCTTTTATTTATTAAGATCATATGAAAAAAAGTTTTCAACGAAATAATTTTTTTAGCGTGTTATGTTATTATGGTTACTGATTGTTTGTGTTAATGTTTGCTTGTCTGAATGTAAGAAAATAATATTAGATCTATTTCAGCTCATAGTTCTTGACTTATTTTTGAAAAAAATAGATAAATGATAGAAATATTGCTAAAAAAAACAATCACAGCTTACCTACAACTTTCAGAAGAAGTGTCTATATGTTGTTGTTTTGATGCAACTACTTTATATTTAGTGTGCAGCTTGATAGTATTACAAACTTACCACAAAGTTCTTTAAAAGATTCACAAAAAAAAAAAAATGAAAAAACAATTTCAAAATTTCATTACCCATTAATACAATGTCTTTAAAAATTTTATAAAACTTACCTGTAATTATTTTCTAAATATCTAATAATGAACAGTATATTTTAAATTATATTTTATGCCAAAGTACACCTATTTTGTTAATCTCAGTTATTCTTGGGTTTCCCCATACAAAATATAAAAATAGGAAGATTTGGTATGAACTCTCTACCAGAAACAAAATGACATGGCAGGTAACAATTATAGGTCACCGTTCAGCCTTCAACAATGAGCAAACCCATATCGCATAGTAAGCTATAAAAGGCATAGACTTTGCAAGGGATGGGGTATATTTTTGTGAGCTATACTCATAGTAGGCCCTACCTCTTGTTTTTCTTGCACTGCATCAGTTCATGCCTCCATCACATTTTTTAAAACCAATTGCACCAAACTTTCTTACATATATATGCACAATCGACTATACCGATAAACTTAAATACATGGTTAAACAGTACAATAAAATTGTACATAGTGCAGGTTATTGTATTTGATGTATTCTCTAAGTTATATAGATATGCTGGTATTTGCGGTTTAAACCTACATGGGAATATTTCCATGTCTCCACTTAGTTGTCATATTTTGTTGGACACTAAAATTTGTGGATAGATTCTTATTGTCAATGGATCCAACAGTTATCTGTTGAATTCAAATTCATGCTTCAGTGATTTTAAGAAGTATTTAAAATTTGTTCAAAAGTGAAGTATCAAAATAAGGGGATTTGGTATGATTGCCAATGAGGCAATTATCCACAAGAGTCGAAATGACGGGAATGAAAGTGACTTCAGTCTATACTATAAAGTACAGTTATAAATAAGCACTAAAGCTAGACCATTCCAAGATTTATTGTTGTTTACAGAATGTCCATAAGCAAATAATGCATGCATATTCTGTATGACATTGATGTTTGACATGACGCTGCATTTGTAATTTCATATAACATTGATATGAATACGGCATACATTATAACCAGTCATTCCTCTTCTCCCATGCTTAACTCCAGTGTTTGGGAGAACATAAGATCTCATTCCTCTTCTCCCATGCTTTACTCCAGTGTTTGGGAGAACATTAGATCTCATTCCTCTTCCATCATACATTACTCCAGTGTTTGGGAGAACATAATATCTCATTCCTCTTCTATCATGCTTTACTCTAGTGTTTGGGAGAACATAATATCTCATTCCACTTCTGTCATGCTTTACTCCAGTGTTTGGGAGAACATAATATCTCATTCCTCATCAATCATGCTTTACTCCAGTGTTTGGGAGAACATAAGATCACATTCCTCTTCCATTTAGCTTTACTCCAATGTTTGGGAGAACATAATATCTCATTCCTCTTCTATCATGCTTTACTCCATTGTTTGGGAGAACATACTATCTCATTCCTATAATTATCATGCTTTACTCCAGTGTTTGGGAGAACATACTATCTCATTCCTATAATTATCATGCTTTACTCCAGTGTTTGGGAGAACATAATATCGCATTCCTCTTCTATCATGCTTTACTCCAGTGTTTGGGAGGACATAAGATCTCATTCCTCTTCCATCATGCTTAACTCCAGTGTCTTGGAGAACATTATATCTCATTCCTATAACTGTCATGCTTTACTCCAAAGTTTGGGGGAACATAAGATCTCATTCCTCTTCCATCATGCTTTACTCCAGTGTTTGGGAGAACATAAGATTTCATTCCTCTTCCATCATGCTTTACTCCAGTGTTTGGGAGAACATAAGATCTCATGGCATACATTATTATCTTTACTCCAGTGTTTCGGTGAACATAATATCTCATTCCTCTTCCGTCATGCTTTACTCTAGTGTTTGGGAGAACATAAGATCTCATTCCTCTTCTACCATGCTTTACTCCAGTGTTTGGTAGAAAATAAAATCTCATTCCTCTTCTACTATGCTTTACTCGAGTGTTTGGGAGAACATGAGATCTCATTCCTCTCTACTATGCTTTACTCCAGTGTTTGGGAGAACATAAGATCTCATGGCATACATTATTATCTTTACTCCAGTGTTTCGGAGAACATAATATCTCATTCCTCTTCTGTCATGCTTTACTCCAGTGTTTGGGAGAACATAAGATCTCATTCCTCTTCTACCATGCTTTACTCCAGTGTTTGGTAGAAAATAAAATCTCATTCCTCTTCTACTATGCTTTACTCAAGTGTTTGGGAGAACATAAGATCTCATTCCTCTCTACTATGCCTTACTCCAGTGTTTGGGAGAACCTAATATCTCAGTCCTCTTCTATCATGCTTTACTCCAGTGTTTGGGAGAACATATAGTATCTCATTCCACTTCTATCATGCTTTACTCCAGTGTTTGGGAGGACATAATATCTCATTCCTCTTCCGTCATGCTTTACTGCAGTGTTTAGGAGAACATTATATCTCATTCCTCATTTACCATGCCTCAGTATATTTGCATATTTTATTTATTATATTTCGTCCTTTTCCCGTCATGTTTCTTCTCATGTCGAGGGTTTTCTATTAAGTTAAACACAAACACAATGATCTTGTTTCGCACTTCATATACTTGTACAGAAACACTACTTGTACACTGAAACGACACTAGAGTCTTGTTTTACAATGCATTAACTGTAAAGAGAAACGCTATAGGGTCTTGTTTTTCACTGTACTTAGTTTAAACACAAACACAAGGATTTTGTTTCGCACTGCATATACTAGTACATGTACAGAAAAACTCGAGTCTTGTTCTGCGCTTCATATATTTGTACATAAACACTTGGGTTTCGTTTTGCACTGCTTATTACAATTATTATTATACGGAGATATTAGAGTCTTATTTTGCTCTGCATCAACTTCTACAGAAACGCCAGGGTTCTCAGAAACGTGACATACTTCTACAGAAACGCCAGGGTTCTCAGACACGTGACATACTTGTACTCTGGCATGTTACATTCCGTGAAATAAATATTTAGATATTATTAGCAAAACAAGACCTCACTGTGACTTTGAGATGAAGAGCAGCAATAAAAGCTCTGTTCCTTTGCTTTTAGTGTGTTTTTTGCTGTGCATGTACTGATTTCGTGTCATGGATGGATACTCCATATCCTTTGTTTTTCTATCTTAGTACTTGCTATTGCACTTGCTTGTTGACCTTGTATTAACCTGCGTATTTGCAGTAATTTGTTTTATTTGATTTGAATTTCCCATGAAATAAATCAATTTTAAACACTGACGTAAATTTCCACATCATCCCATCCGTATTTCATTATAAAACCAAAAATGTCAATTTTTTGTTGATTTTCTCATGCAGATTTTCTTAACCTTTCGTACTGTTTGATAAATCACTGGTCAAATAAGTACTCTGCCCGCACTTCATGGTCATATACAATTTGATATTCCCTTTGATATTAACAAAAAACTAATTTATGGCCTCTTTAGGAAGAACTTTTGAGTGGAATGATTGAATGGTGAACTGTAGATTAAGAAATTATTGTTATAAATCCACTCCTTAATGTAGATTTACTGCATGAAGAGGGTACTCGGGTGGTTTTAAATTCTCGGCGTATTATATATAACGCCAGTCAGACAAATTATTGATCAGTATATTCATTTAGCCATAACCAAAAGTGACGACATCGTACATCTGTAAACGCAACTTAGAAAAGAACCAACGTTCACTTGTGATCTTTATTCGTCGCTAGGATAAATTATATCAGTTCTTGTTTTTACATCGACCTGAAAATGATGAAAACACAAAAACTTTGCTTTCTCGTGGCTTTATTGGTTTGTTTCACTACGAGTTCAAGAGGTTAGTTTGATTTTTATTAATTTATATAGATTTTTTTTCAACCTGTCAGATTATGGATTGACGCTTCATGACGAGTCAGCGCCTGGTAGTTATATGTATACATAGCACGTCTTTCACGAATTAACAAAAGGCAAAAGTGCCCCCTCCCCCTAATAGTTAAATGGTCAATAGTTTGAGGTCAAATGGTAAAAATAAAAAATATGTTTCTTTCTTAGTCAACTTACCTTGAGACTACTATAGTAGTGTCAGACTTACCAGATCTATTTTAGTATTACTCCACTGCAATGTCTAGCGGGGTGATTCAGCTATAAAATATGTTATTAATTAACTTGTTAGTAAAACTATCTAAAACATGAAAATCCTAATTAGTAATTATGTTTTTCTTTTAGCAAATCCTATTGAATCTGATGACACTAAACACTGGGGGCATGGTGGACATGGAGGTTAGTAATTGAAAGATTCGGTATAGTAAGACAAATCCTTGGTAATTGATATAAAGAATATAGGGTTGATATTCATGATACAAAACTCCCATGAAAATTAATAATTGATTTTCACAAACACAGCGTTCCTTATTTTCTCCCGTTTTAACATTCAAAACTATAGTTGAACATTTTTTACATAGACCTAATCCAGATATAATTCATATTCTAAATATGTTGTGCCATATGCATACGTATGATTTTAACATATTTCGTATCACATTAAAATGAAACATAGCTGTCTTGTAGGACTAATCATAATTAACATATGGTTTGATTTAACGCATATTTCTTTCATGTCACTGAGGACCCTATTGAATTTTATGGACTGTTCGGTAATCATCTCAAAACAATAAAGACCTCAACGTTTGCATGGTCCTTCTGCTTTTGGGGAGATGATGTACTGCACGGTCCATAAACTGCATGCAAAAAGTAAAATAACAAAAATACCGAACTCCATGGAAAATTCATAAAGGAAAGTCCTTTAACCAATGGCAAAATCAAAAGCTCAAACACATCAAGCGAATGGAAAACAACTGTCATATTCCTGACTTGGAATCATTCAATATGGTTCTCGGTGACACGATTTAACTGTATGCGTGTGTTCCCTCTTTTACAGATTGTTTGACTCACCGTGATTGTGGATGTTTGGGTGGAATTCCTATATGTCACAACCATGAATGTGTTTGTTTACACGGAGGATTGTATGCAGAAACATCTAATGTAAGAATCAACTCTAATAACATAATTTAAAAAAAATATTTAGTAGATCAATTGCTAATATTAAAATAAAGGCTGGCATAACAAGTCATTGTAGCTTTTCATTATAATGGACAGACGATAGTGTTACAAGCCTGTTACAAGACCCTCATTAGAATTATCCATATGCTAATATTTAAGTTTTAGATAAGGATTTTTGAGACATAAATCTTGTAATTATACATGTTTGGCTTTCCGAACGTTGACTCATGGGGTTCCTGGTGAAGAAGTATCTCCGGAAACTCTTGGTGTTCCTCATGAAGATGACTCTTTGGAATTGATGCATAGAACTTAACCTTGATTCTGGTTATGGTTCTACTATGCACTCTTGTAACAAGTCAAATGTAGTGTTTATGATAACATAATGCAAATGATGTTGTCATTGTTTGATTAGATATTATTCATTTGAAAATATATGCCATCAAAACGAAGTTCACAACAAGTGAATCAACTATCTGGCAAACCGTTTTTTTTTTCTCAATTTTTTTAGTGTAAAAATGAAGAGTTGTGGCATGATTGCCAATGAGACAACTATCCACTAGAGTTAAAATTAAGTTATAGTAAGCAGTTATAGGCCACGTGTTTTTATGTGTTTTCAATTGATGTTTTGTATGGTATGGCGATAATAAAAAATACACCAAATTGTAAATCATTTCCCAGTTAGATAAGAATTTTATCATAACTATTATGACATGAATTAGAATAAAGTTATGTAAAAAGGTATAAAAGCCTTTGACGTACGTGAAGCGCCCACTGTATGACTGTATGTGTAAACAATATTTATCATAAAATGATGCAACACGTACACGAAGCGCCCATGTTAGTGTAAACATTATTTATCATGAAATGAAAGATGCACATTAAAACAATTTGCAACTTTTTTTTCTAATGACAATATTTATTGTTTAATTCAATGGTAATAAAACATCCTCTTTTTTAAAGATTGTTATAACGTTAGATAACTAACAACCGGAGGAGGGATGGATTAGTGTGTAGCGTCCAGTGGCAAATATTACACACATTTTCATGAGCTCTATTAAAGATTTACAGACTCTTTGAAAATTACACTGTTGGAAATCAAATTATGCAGGAAAGAATTTGTCCTGCCTCTTACAACATCTAAGATAAACGTCGTGAAAATGAAATTTAATCTTTAAATCGGATATGTTCTATAAGCTATGTAGTCGTAACGTGACTTTAACCCATTTTATAAGAACCTAAATGAAATTCTTACTTCAAAATTTCTGTAAATCACGTACAAATTAATATTTCAGAATATAACTAGGTAAAATGATTTTATTATAATTTTAGGGAGTACTTATTGAAACACAAGCACCTGACACAGCCACAGAGACGTCAGAAACGATTATGGATTGATAATATGATAACATACATTTTATTTAACTAAAGGGTATTGGTAACGATAATGATATATAAAAGGGTAGCAAAGACTAGCTTAATTTATTATGCTATGTGAATATATTGCACATATTGTGACTTGTTCAGTTCGTAAAAAAATCAAAACCCATTACAATATATACACATTTGCTTATCACTGCGCCCAGAAGAAACAGATTATTTAATTTCAATGTATCATACATGTGTAAATAAATAGAGAATATTATATGGCTTTTTCAATATCTCATCCGTATAAACCTGAGACACCAATATAATCCCAAGAGCTCTGTTCGAGGGATAATATTGGTTGAGGGTTGATACGGTGTGTGATATTGAAAAAGCAATATCATATACGCTTTATAATATATCTCAAGTAGATGTTTTTTTCATGTGATGTGACGTCATACAGATTAAGGGTTTGATAAAGCCTTTGCCGATCGGTGACGGATGTCGATGACGTGACGTCATACAAATTAAGGGTGTGATAAAGCCTTAGCAACCGTGACTGATATCGATATCATCACGGATGGTGATTCAGCACGATTGCTATTGATCTTTTTACATAAACAATTTACATGTATTTACTACTAAGTATATAATAAATATAACATATCAAATAATGTAATTACAATGCATCATACATGTTTAAATAAATATAACATATCAAATAAAGTAATTACAATGTATCATACATGTGTAAATAAATATAACATATCAAACAAAGTAATTACAATTTATCATACATGTGTAAATAAATATAACATATCAAATAAAGTAAATACAATGATTTGTTTTCATTTTTCTTGATTACAACTACTAATTATATCATCCCCCCTTTCCCTATCGATAAACTTTATTGCCTAAACGTACACAAATATTATCAAGGAGAAAATTAACAGCTTCAGTCATCTCATCACACCTCCAGTAGGTTTCAAAACATAGGGCTGTACGGCATATTTTCAACATTTATATGCCCTGAACTTCTTAGAGTTTAAACTTACACTAAAATTATGTACTACCCCTACCTTTACTTTTTGCCTACTTCAGAATTCATTTTTCACCGCAATAGTATATTTTTATACTGGTAACAGTCCCAAGTTATGTCTCTATGAGATGAAACATAAAGATCATATCTGGGAACCAGTATGTCAACAAATATTAAATTATCAATGAATATTATATATCTCCCCAAAAGAGGTGTGGTTTGAGAAACAGCTGTATTTACAAAGTGCAACCTTTACTAACATTTATTCAAATAAAAACTCTCTAAAACACTTTTCTCACAACAATACTCATTTATCAGAATTATGGTCATAAAGAAATCACTGCATATACTCTAAGTTTCATTTTATGGTACATTTTATACCCCTACCCTGTTTCAATTTGTTAAAGAATTTGAAAACAAGACTTTAATTACTGCCAGCTTACCTTATGTGCAGGTTTTCTGACATGAAATGTCTAGAACCTGTTTGAAACTATTCTGATAACAATAGGAAAGCATTTCAGAATACTATAAATGTAATGTTTAGTAGTTAATCATCCAACATTCAAGATTATAGAAAGTATCCAATCCTGCATCTGTCTCCAGTCCACATCTTACTGTATGCCTTTTGTCAATGAAATTTCACAATTTCTGCCTCAAATTGTCAGTTTAGAATTCTTGTCACAACAGTATCATCTCAAACCATATATCTAACATAATTTAGCTAATATATGAACTAGAAGTTTTAAACAAAGCCATATTTGCAAAAGTTGTATGTATGGAGACACCAGTCTAGTGTATGAATTCCCTAAACGTTTCATAAAAATGACTGCTCACATCTGATTTTTGCATATCTTCTAAACACAGTTATTGTCTTCTATACAAAAGACCTTTAAAATAATATAATCATAGCATTTACAAGTTAAATTTTCTGTTTTATGACCCAAGGGGTAGACATTTTTCTCAGATTTTTTTGCCCCTGGGGCATCAAATTTCCTTAATTATTCTTCTGTTTCTAGCAATGTGTAATATTTAGTACATATTTAGGATAGAACACACTATTGTAAGTTTTATTGAGGTACTTTTGTAATTCTAGTTTGTATTTTTTATGCTGCGTTCACAAAAAGCACATTTAGGTGTTACGGCTTGTTTTTGGGTTATTGACAGGACAAAACACCCCACCAATAATATTTAGGAAGGATCAATGAGTTTTAATGACTGCGAAGAGTAAATATAAGCACTTCTAAACAACTTAAATTACAAATATGCATATATTATGAATTTATTTTGAATTCTGAGCTTTAAGTAAACTATGCATACTGTAAACTGTGAATTTATGCTGAGTCATCATATTTAAGGCCCAGGATTTTCTCAATCTTCATGAAATATTTATAAAACTTCATATTTGAGTTAATTTCTTTAAATTCTCTGAGATAAACCAGATTTTGTGAATTTCTGTATGTTCTCTCTTTAACCAAATATACTAACATTTATTCAAATAAAAACTCTCTAAAACACTTTTCTCACAATAATACTTATTTATCAGAATTATGGTCATAAAGAAATCACTGCATATACTCTAAGTTTCATTTTATGGTACATTTTATACCCCTACCCTGTTTCAATTTGTTAAAGAATTTGAAAACAAGACTTTAATTACTGCCAGCTTACCTTATGTGCAGGTTTTCTGACATGAAATGTCTAGAACCTGTTTGAAACTATTCTGATAACAATTTGAAAGCATTTCAGAATACTATAAATGTAATGTTTAGTAGTTAATCATCCAACATTCAAGATTATAGAAAGTATCCAATCCTGCCTCTGTCTCCAGTCCACATCTTACTGTATGCCTTTTGTCAATGAAATTTCACAATTTCTGCCTCAAATTGTCAGTTTAGAATTCTTGTCACAACAGTATCATCTCAAACCATATATCTAACATAATTTAGCTAATATATGAACTAGAAGTTTTAAACAAAGCCATATTTTCAAAAATTGTATGTATGACGATACCAGTCTGGTATATCAATTCACTAAAAGTTTTATAGAAGTGACTGCTTACATCTGTTTTTGCATAACTTCCAAGCACAGTTATTGTTTTCTATACAGAAGACCTTTAAAATAATAAAATCATAGCATTTACAAGTTAAATTATCTGTTTTATGACCCAGGGGTAGGCATCTTTCTCTTGTTTTTGCCCTGGGGCCTTAAATTTCCTAAATTATTCTTCTGTTTCAAGCAATGTGGAATATTTAGTACATATTTAGGATAGAACATACTATTGTAAGTTTTATTGAGGTATTTTGTAATTCTAGCTTGTATTTATAGCTCACCGTTCCGAAGGAACTGTGAGCTTTGCCATCACTTGGCCTCTGTCGTCGTCCGTCGTCTGGTGTAAACTATTTCAAACATCTTCTCTGAAACTACCGAACCAATTCCAACCAAACTTAAGTTGAATGATTCTAAAGGAATCTAGAATAAAGTTTGTGTTTTATTTTCTGTTTCGTAAAAAACATGGCCGCCATGGCTAAAAATAGAACGTAAGGGTAAATGCAATTTTTGGCTTATATCTCAAAACCAAAGCATTTAGAGATAATCTGATAATCTGATGTGAGGTAAAACGGTTTATTAGGCTAAGTTCTGTCAGCCCTTAAATTTTTAGATGAATTTAACAACCCATTGTTGGATTGCTGCCACTTAATTGGTAATTTTAAGGAAATTTTGCAGATTTTGGTTATTATCTTGAATATTATTAATGATAAAGATAAACTGTAAACAGCAAAATGTTCAGCAAAGTAAGATCTACAAATAAGTTTGATGACCAAAATTGTCAATTGTCCCTTAAGGAGTTATTGCCCTTTAAAATCATTTTTTACAATTTGTTCATTCAGTTTGCTTACTTTAAAAATCTTCTCCTTTGAAACTGCTGAATAAATTTCAGCCAAACTTGGGCTGAATGATTTTCAGAGTATCTAGTATAAATATTGTATTTTATTTTCTTATACGTCAAGAAACATAGCCACTATGGCTAAAATGAAACATAGAGGTGAAATGCATTTCTTTGATTTTGAAGAAAATATGACAGATACAAAGATAAAATTGAGAATGGAAATGGGAATATGTCAAAGAGACAACAACCTGACCAAAGAGCAGACAACAGCCGAAGGAACATTTCAAAGGAAGTTTTAAGCCATTCATTAATATATATTGAAAAGCAAAATAATCATTGATGAAAGATTTAAGCAAAAATTACAGGTGAGCGATTCAGGCTCATGGGAGCCTCTTGTTTTATGCTGCGTTCACAAAAAGCACATTTAGGTGTTACGGCTTATTTTTGGGTTATTGACAGGACAAAACACCCCGCCAATAATATTCAGGAAGGATCAATGAGTTTCAATGACTGCGAAGAGTAATTATAAGCACTTCTAAACAATTTAAATTACAAATATGCATATATTATGAATTTATTTTGAATTCTTTAAGTAAACTATGCATACTCTGTGAATTTATGCTGAGTCATCATACTTAAGGCCCAGGATTTTCTCAATCTTCATGAAATATTTATAAAACTTCATATTTGAGTTAATTTCTTTAAATTCTCTGTGATTAACCAGATTTTGTGAATTTCTGTATGTTCTCCTTTTAAGCAAATGTAGGTTGCATTTCTGTAAATATAGACAATGCAATTTCCCATAGGAACTCCTTTGCCGCTAAAACTTTGACACTTTTACTATGAAGTTTCGTGAAATATTATATCCTAGAATGGAAAGTTGATATGCACTTCTTTTTTATTCAAAGGTCAAAACATAGGGCTGTGCGGCATATTTTCAACTTTATATGCCCTGAACATTGTTAGAGTTTGAAATTACACTAAAATTATGTACTACCCCTACCTTTACTTTTTGACTACTTCAGAATTCATTCTTCACCGCAATAGTATGTTTTATACTAGTAACAGTCCCAAGTTATGTCTCTTTGAGATGAAACATAGAGATCATATCTGGGAACCAGTATATCAACAAATCAAATTATCAATGAATATTATATATCTCCCCAAAAGAGGCGTGGTTTGAGAAAAGCTGTATTTACAAAGTGCAAAGAGTAAGTATATCTAGAATATTTACCTTTCTCATTAGAGAAGAAGGCTTAATGAGTTGCAGCAAATATATTTGCATTCAGATTTACGAAACGACCATTTAATTAATAGGAAAACTTTTGTTTGATGAGATTGTGTGGAAGTGTAGTGTAAAGAGTTGAAAAGTCAAAACTGTCAACAGAATCAAAAGGACCATCAAAAGCACGTTATTTATCTAAAACATCCAAAAATTTTTACACTCCAAAAATAGTTAATTCAACTACTTTCATACATTTTATTACAAAAGTTAATGATAAGGTCTTTGAAAGTAGATAAGGAACTAGTTAAAAGCACTGAAAGATTAGTTGTAAAACACTTACTAGAGGCTGAGATGAAACGATATTTTACTGGTTTTTTTTTTTTTTTTTTTGGTTTTTTTTTTTGTGTGTGTAGTTTAGGTAACCAATATATAGTAGGGACTTTCAAATGTTCAGAAGAGGCCTTAAGCTGTGATATGGTTATGATATGATTGTTTACTATATGACTCTCTGTGGAGCATACAGACTTAAATGTAGAAGAATTTAAAACTTCATTCTTAAGAACGTCCGTGTAGTATTTACGGCATACCACCACCACATTGTTGGCTGCTTTGTCGGCCGGTATAAACACAAACCGCTTTGAAAGTACTTGAAGTTTGTTTCTTATTCTCGAAATAGGCGTATTATGTACTTGAGAGATACGAGAGAAAGCGACCATAAAAGTTCTGCCGTTGATCCATCCACCTGGGTAAATCACTTCAAAAATCTAAATGAAGTAAAAGACAACTTCAAACAACGCCTTAGCGAACTTGATAAATTACTAGACAGTCTACAAAAAGAAAAAAACTTGACATGCTTATTAGTCAAGAAGAAATTTCTAAAGCTAAATCAAAACTAAAATATAACAAGTCGCTAGGATTAGATCATTTATCTAATAATATGCTTAAATGTGGGCAAACTGCTCTTATTCCTTGTATTCATAAGCTATTTAATGCTTGTCTGTCAAGTGGTAATTATCCCTGTGCTTGAGCTCTTGGATATATTACACCAGGACATAAATCTAACGATATATCTGATCCAAATAATTACAGGGGTATTGCAGTAACTAGTGCCATAGGAAAATTATTCAACAGTGTGTTAAATAATAGGCTTGATATATTTATGGCTAAACACAATATCATACATGAGTGTCAGATAGGTTTTACAAGAAAGGCTAGAACTTGTGATCATTTATTTATTTTGAAATGTATTATAGATGAATATTGTAATTCAAAAGATGGTAGGGTGTATGCCTCCTTTGTTGACTTTCAAAAGGCTTTTGACACTGTTATTTACACCGGATTGAAAATTAAGCTTTTAAAAATTGGTGTAGGCACATGATTTTACAATATCATTAAGCAAATGTATGAGGTAAGCAAATCCTGCATTCGAATTAAGAACAGCATTACAGATTTCTTCCCTATACAGCTTGGAGTTAAACAGGGAGATAACCGAAGACCTAACCTGTTTAAGGTTTAAATTTCATCAATGAACTTCCCAACTATTTTGGAAAAATCTCTAGATCCTGTAAATATAAATGGGCGACCTATCCATTGTCTGATGTATGACGATGATATCATTTTACTATCTACTACAGCTACTGGTCTTCAGTCAAAACTTGATATTATGGGAAAATATTGTCAAGATTGGTATCTTACTCTTAACCCAAATAAAACAAAAAGTGAGATTTTCAACAATGCGGGTAGACATATCCGCCTCAAATTTAAATACAAAGAATATGATATAGAATGTGTACAACATTGTAAATATCTAGGTATGTATTTTAGTGCTTCAGGTACATTCTCCTATGCCCAGGGTGCATTATACAAGAAAGCTTTGAAAGCATATTTTAAACTTAGAAAAAAATCATTATCTCTAAATCCTAGCTTAAAAACTAGTATACATTTTTTTGATCATACTATTAAGCCTATTCGTCTTTATGGAAGTCAGGGGCGGATCCAGCCATTTTAAAAAGGGGGGGGGGGGGTTCCCAACCCAGGAGAAAAAGGGGGGTTCCAACCATATGTCCCCATTCAAATGCATTGATCGGCCAAAAAGGGGTTCCAACCCCGGAACCCCCTGGATCTGCCACTGGAAGTGAAATTTGGAGCTCATTAAATCCCTTTATAGCAAACTTTAGATCTGGAAACCAGTTAACATTAGATAAAAAATTTCGAATTTAACTTGTGAAAAGCTACAATGTAAATTTTGTAAATTTATTCTAGGTGTGCACAAAAAAAAAAACACAAATTTTGCAGACTTATCTGAACTTGGTCGGTTTCCATTGTACTTTGACTTAGTCAAATCTATTTTGAATTATTGGCTTAGACAAGAAAATTTAGACTCATTTCCTTTATTACAAGATGCATACCAGCATTCCAAAACTTTGTTTTCTCAGCATAAATCGTCATGGTATGGCTCTCTCCAACAAATTTTAAAAACTCTTCCGGGGTTTGCAAACCTAAATGATGGGAAAAATATTTCAAAAAATACCATCAGGAAAATATTGAAAGAGAGGTGTATAAAAATTTGGAAGGATCAACTGACAAAGAATTCAGAAGGGAAGCTCCGCACTTATGTAGAATTTTAGAATAATTATGGTTTCGAAAAGTATCTAAATATCATGAACAATTTTGAGCTTAGGAGATCATTAACAAAATTTAGGGTGTCATCTCACCATTTGCAGATTGAAATAGGACGATACCAGGGTACTCCTCCACACCTTAGACTATGTCAGCAGTATAACTCTGGTAATATTGAAGATGAAGTTCATTTTCTCTTTTATTGCACAAAATATAACGCCATTTATATCACATTATTTCGGAATCATGTCCCAATTTCATTAACTTAAATTCCCAAGAGAAATTGATATGGCTGCTGTCTTGTGAGAACTCGACTGTATTAAAAGAGTTGTGTATATTCCTGGTTAAACACTGCAAATAGCTGATTTATGTGACATGTTTCGCATAATTAGTAATTGTTGTTATTTTAAAAATTATTTGTTAATTGATCGGATTCAGTTTCTCTATTTATTTTGTTCATCTGCTTCTGACACGGGGAGGATTGCTGTTATTGCCTATCGCAATCAACAGTATATTCTAGAGCACCGTACCTTGGTGTCTCCTGCAGATGAACAAATTTCCATCTTTACAGATAATAATTTAAGTATGTTCAAACTTTATTATCATTTTTTTCTTATTGTTCATCTGCTTTTGACACGAGGAAGATTGCTGTTGCAGCTATTGTATACAACAGTATATCAATAAGTATATTCCCTTGGTGTCTCCAGCAGATGAACAAACTATATATCTTAATTTTACAAATCTTAAACGTTAATTGTGCTGATGTGAACACAAGTTGCACTGCTGGACATAGAAATAATAATAATAATAATAATAATAAAATACTCAAGAGTACTTTTAAAGTATTTTTGTTGTTAATACTATTTTCATTTGTCTATTATAATATCTGTCACGTTATATACTGTACAATGTCTCATGTTTGTTCATTGTATTATCATAATTGTTAATTGTAAATGCCCACTGTTGGACCCTGATTGGAATATTATTTTATTTATTTCTGAATTATTTTCAAAAATGTGATATTCGAATATCCACAACATTCATACATTTATTTAAATAAGAATCAAGAGATTTTTATCATTTTTCCCATTTACACCAATTTTTACAATAAGATGAAAGAGCGTCTTTTGTTACCTGACGACACTGTTTCCAATCTATTTTAGACGGAGGACAATATTTTGGTCCTTTTTGGAAAATGACGCTATCAGCGGCATGTTTCCGATACCATTGACCAGAACTTACGGAAGTCGATTATATTTCTCCGCCTTCCGCACTCGGTTTCATATTTACTATTTTACATACTAACTGGAATCTGCTTGTATAACGCAACAAAGTGTTGTAGTCGGACAGGACCAGTTTACATACTTTATTTTATTTACCAAAAAAATATCTTGACCTGTCCATATGTTTTTGTTATTAAATGGTATTTGGAGCTATCCCTTTGTTATATTTTTCATATTTATTCGAGCTTTCACTTTTATGCACATGTCTTACAATCGTAAACAATCGGTATGTATAAATAGATCCGTTTTGTTCTGGTGTGACTTTTTACACTCCAATGATCAGCAATCGCTGTATAAAATAGTTCTCGTAAATAATGTCAGCCTTTCATGCCATTTTAACTTTACAATCATTAAAAAAAGAAATATTATAATCTGAATCATTTTGGTATCCATTGGATGGATACTGGTCTTTATCCAGATTTACGAAGATTTTAATAATCGGAAATTAGTAATACGGTTGTACCCACGCGGTGCGTATGAATCTTTGTTTACAAAGTTACAGCAGCAGAGTCTGTAACTGTATCATTATTAATTAACTACACTGTTATTGTACTTAATATGATGAAAACTGCCTATGCAATATAAGGTGTCAACTCGGCCAATATAGATTTTTTTCTGTATTGGCTGAGTTCTGATCCGGCCAAAACAGGATTTCGGAACGTCTCTAGTTTTTAGATCGTAAGTCACGATAAACTCAAACTGCAAGTAAACATTTGTTTGTAAGACAGTTTTTATTTACTCACCATAAACAAGCTGAAACGTTCAGTATGGCATATATTTTAGGCTAAAGACGGTCCCATTCATTTAAAAAGCATTTTGAAAGCAGACGATGGAATTATTTCAGGTTTGGGGAACGAGTAAATTATCACAAAGTTCATTTCTTGACGACCTCATAATTTCACGATGTCGATGGTACAAATCGATTTTTACTGTTTACTTTCGCTTCTCATGTTTTGTAAACGGTCTTTTATTTTTAAACCCAAACCAGGCATATGCATTCTGTAATTGTGCAAATCTTCGTTCTTTGGTCATTTGGCTTATGGATAGTTGTATCAATTTCAACTCTTACATTATTTTTTTAAAACTATATTTGCATTACACATGCAATGGTAGTACCTTTCCAATTACTATTTATGTGTTGTGTCTAAATTTAAGTTGTAACACTTTATAGTGACTGGCAAGGGTAGAAAAAAATCATCAGATGAGAAAAGGATGAAGATACATGGAAACAGCACCAGATCATTAGATATTGCATCTTATAAAAAGAAACTGAGATTTGGATAGTTCCACTTCAAGGTAAAAATGTTTATCTCTTGTGAAATGAAATAAAAAAAATATTGTAACACTGTAGTTAATTAATAAAGATACTATTACGTGTATTTCTGTATTGGCCTTGTTATTGGTCTTCGGCCAGCTGTATTGGCATTCGGCTTCGCCTCAGGCCAATACACCAAGCCTCGGACCAATAACAAGGCCAATACTACATAATAATATTATAGAATGACAGTATGGTTCAATAGCGGAATCAGCCCTCAACTACTTTTTACATAAATATTAACTTCTGGCTTCAACGCCTTCTTCGTCTTGTCTGGAGATCTTGTTGTAGTTCCAGTTTGGTAAGCATTTTGGAGACGTATCCCGTCCGTCCTCTCTTGACTTGTAATCTCTGGTGATACATTTTGCCGCTTGACGTTTCCTTTCAAGCTTGTTTATTTTTGTTACCGTGTAGGGGTCCCATACTATGGCTCCATATTAAATTATAAGATCCAATCCTGAAGGTCTACATGTGTATATCATTGTTCTAATCTGACACAAATTTCAATAACTGGAATGCTACCCAAGTTGAATATATGGTGACCCACGAGAACAGCATTATCACTATTGAAATTGTGTTTAATACCATGATGGTTCAATGTCATTAACTTAAATGGAGACAGATATGGTTAAAGAATGAATATCAATTACATGGTCAACATGGTCAAGGGCAGAGTTGTTATAAAATAACAATATGGCAGAGAAGTGGTTTCAAGTTTCATATAAAGCGACCTGACTGACATGAAATAAAAATCAAAGGAGTATCCCTATTTGTCTAATCTTCAAGGTGAAATAAAACTAGTAAAACAATATTATACTATTGTCTAAATCTACAGAAATATAATTTGCTTCAAGTAACAGAAATAACTAGGTCACTAGTAACTTATTTAATGAGTATGTTGGGTATAAGAGCTTGCTTACAACAGGCTCTTCATAATCATTTGGTTTGAAAAGGATACTAGTAGTCTGTATTCTTGATTTAGAAAAATGTAATTGCAAGAAAAAAATCACATTACTTAGAATACTTTAGATCATTCAGGTAGTCTTTATTTATATGTACAAAAGAACAGCCAGTAGTCATTGGATATTGTAGATCATTCTGGGAGTCTTGACCTATTTATTTATACAAAAAAAAAAAACAACCAGTAGTCATTGAATACTGTAGATCATTCAGGTAGTCTTAACCTATTCATTTGTACTAAAAAAACAGCCAGTTGTCATCTTCACTTCACACACACACATATACGAATATCAATTATATGCTTACGAGACATGTTGCAATGTTAAAATAATTACGATATGTGAAAATCAAGACTTGCATAAAAAATATCACAATATTAGAGACAGTGGCGTCATTTTTCTTCAGAGCTTTCAGCTCTTTGATTTCAAAAAGTTTTTAACCTCTCGGTCATGAACGATATGATGTCCCCTTAATAACACGGCCTTAGGGAATATATCTAAAATTCGACGATTCACAGTTTCAAGTTATAGGAGTATTATTTTCTACATTGACGTTTGATGTTACTGACGTATAATTAAAAATTAAACTTCTGCTGTTTTTTGTTTTTTTTTTTTTTTTGTATGTAAACGAAATAATAGGTGGTTCTGTGTTATCAAAATAGGGAGGTATAAAGTTTTGAATGGTAGAGTCATTAAATATACTCGACAAGTTGATGAAATCAATACCTCTGTTAATATATTAATTTTCAGAAAATGCCGTTTATGATCTTCAGGTTTATCGATACGCGGGAACAGTCTATGGTGGCAAAAAACCTTAATTATACGCGAATTAGATAGATCATAATTCATACAATATTTAATTCGTTGATTTCGATTGATACGTTTGCCATGAGACCTATTGTTGTCTTTTATCAACAATATTCAGGATATCAAAAGAAGAAGTCCCAATATATTGTCATTTAGACCTAGGGGATATGCTATAACTCGGTAACAAAAAATCAAAAATTTATAAAAATCAAAAGGGAGCTTACGCCAATATATATAAACAATTCACCAAAGTTTCATGAAAATTGGTCAAAGCGTTTTTGAGTAATTGTCGGACATGTTGACGACGGACGGACAGACAGACGGACAGACCGACGGACGGACGGACGGACAACGGTATACCATAATACGTCCCGTAAACGAGCGTATAAAACACATCTCTTTGATCTGAAAATCCTCAGCTGCACATTTTAAATCAAGCGCTGTTGGTTTTTTTTTTTTTATCTTGCTTAAAAATTCACGGTTCTCAAATAATGAGATATAATAATGTATATGTACCACTTATTGTATTTATTGATAACGTAGTTAGAAAAATAGAAATAATACCTAATAAAGTAAATTATGAATATATATCTATTTCTTCATGAAAAATGTACAGAAACCATTATGGACCATAGATATTATTATATACTTATTTATTACATGATCAAGTTTTCAAACGAATAAAGGCAACAAAGAAAAAAAAAAAAAAACAGACGAGAAAAGAAAACAACCTCATAGCAAAAAGAAAAACGACGAAAATGCAAACACCAGTCCACTAAAAACCAGTAAAATATCGTTTCATCTCGGCCTCTAGTTAGTGTTCTGCAACTAATCATTCTCTGCGCTCATTTATCTGGTGGGAAAACCTTAGCAACACGGAGTACGAATGTTTCAATAGCTACCTGAATGTTATTCAAGAAGATTCCAATACCAGCTTGTGACAGGTATGTGCCGTCATGTTTAAATAAATTAGACTCAGAGGCTTTGACAGATGGATACCTTAAAATGTATTGAGCTTCTTTCTTCATAAATGATCTTACAGCACAGTTTATAGATATAAGAAGATGTGGTATGAGTGCCAATGAGACAACTCTCCATCCAAGTCAAAATTTATAAATGTAAACCATTATAGGTCAAAGTACGGTCTTCAACACGGAGCCTAGGCTCACACCGAACAGTAAGCTATAAAGGGCCCCAAAAATTACTAGTGTAAAACCATTCAAACGGGAAAACCAACGGACTAATCTATATAAAAACGAGAAACGAGAAACACTTATGAACCACATCAACAAACGACAACTACTGAACATCAGATTCCTGACTTAGGACAGGTGCAAACAAATGCAGCGGGTTTAAACGTTTTAATGGTACCAAACCTTCACCCTTTTTCTGAAACAATAGTGTAACATCACAACATAGAAAGACACTCTTTTTACTCTTTTTCTGGCTATTTCTACAAACTTTGGCCATAATGTTCCATGCCAATAGGGCATAGGTAAAATATCTGACCATATGATTTTAATGTCAGGTGCGAAAACTTTTATTCTTAAAATTGAACATTTGATGGTCTCGATTAATTCTTTTGACTTCATTAGCACTAAATTATTTGCACCTAGATGTATAAAGATATAATTAGGGGATGACCACTTTTTTTTATTTCACTCCTGATTTTGTAATCCATTTAATTTGTACTCCTAGCCTATCCAAATTAAGATTTTTCCCACCAGATCGGCTGGCAGCTGTTACGCCAGCCCAATGGGGAATAGACGATCCCATTATCCAGACAGTTGACTGCGCCTCATGACCTACAAACCGAAACCTATTTTAAGGATTTTGCTATAATGTTGTGTTCTATACGTACATTTAAAGAAATTGAAAATTGAAGTTATTTTCACCACGGAATCCTGATGTAGCGCTCAAATGCACCTTGCGACCACCTTCCCCATTTTTAATAGCTTCGTCATAAATACCACGATTGCTCGCCTGTGTGGCGGCTCCAATTCTAAAAGAATGTGATTTCAAAAGGTTAGGGTTTGGAATGTTACAAAAATGTACCGACTTCCTAAGCATAGCTGACAGTTGATAACGGGTTAACGGTGACCCGTCGAAATGCATAAATAACTGATTACGACCTGAAACCGTAGAACGTGCAGACAAATATTTCTTCAAGATTAATACAGGGCAAATACTCGCGTTATCTCTGTTTTTATTTATCACAATGAAAGTTGAATGACCTCTCTGTTCTTAATTTTAACTTTAAATTGACGATCTGACAAGACCACATCCGACAATTGCACTGCTTCGGTACTAGAATCAGATTTATTTTTTGTTGTAAACTCACTTACACGTAACATAGCGAAAAAATGCCAAAATAAATGAAGATTTAAATAACAAAGATTCGTAAGTAGATGTACAAATACTATGGAGAGCGTCTGTAATCTTTCGCAGTAATGATAATGTTATCGGGGCCCTATTGTCTCTCTGTGGTTGATTTCTGTGTAAACCTTCAAGCATTTTCGATACGACAAAATTCTTAGTAGTATCCTCTAAATTACGTTCCTGGTGAGAAAAGGAAATGCCATTAATATATAATCGAACTGTAGCTGGAGATAAATGCTTCAAAGATAAATAAGCGATGAATTGTACTAACTGTTCAACAGGAAATGGCCATACTTCTTCCAGTGTATATAGAAGTTGGTATGAAGCAATAACCGATCTTGCTCTTGAATATCTTTTCCATGTATTTCCGGCTAACGAATCGACAAAGAGTCTAGCTGATTCCTCTGTTATAGAATCCATACTTGGTTCGGAATTAGAGTTGGTGTCAGAGATGCATTTGGTGCTAGGTTCCGGAAGCGGGACCACTGGCAACGAGAAATAGCATCAGCTATAATATTGACCTTACCTGGGACGTGATCTGCTTTAATTGATATGTTATTATGTAATGTTTCTAGAACTAAACGTCTGACTAAAATCATGACATCCGATGATTTGGATGTTTTCATGTTAAGAATGTGCACTGCTCCTTTGTTATCAATATGAAACAACACCTTTTTATTCCTAAGTTCAGACCCCCACAGAATAATAGAGACCATAACTGGGAAAAGTTCTAAAAATGTAATGTTAGACAATAAACCGCGCTAATGCCACGTTCTTGACCATAACCCGTGAGCCCATCTTCCCTTGAAATATATGCCGAAACCAAGTGTGGACCCCGGCACTATCTGTGTAAAATTCGAGCGCTTCGTTGGAGGTCCATAATCTATCTGCCATAAGAGTAAGACCGTTAAATTTTCAAAAAACTGATTTCCACATCGAAAGATCAGCTTTTATGTTCGAAGTTATTCTTATTCTGTGATGTGGTTTATCCAAACCAATCGTTGAATCAATCAATCTTCTGCAATAAGCGACAACACGACACGCAAAGTTTAATGAACCCAAAGGGAATTGCATTTCCCTTAGCGTGACCTTCTTGTGTTTTGAAACAAAAGAAATTTTCTGAAGTATTTCATCAAGCTTATCTGAAGGTAAGCGGAGAGTCATGTCGGAAGTGTCAATTTCTACATCTAAGAATGTAAGCCGTGTCGTGGGAGAGACCGTTTTCTCATCCGCTAATGGAACTCC
The DNA here is from genome assembly GCA_017311375.1 of Mytilus coruscus. Classification (NCBI taxonomy): domain Eukaryota; kingdom Metazoa; phylum Mollusca; class Bivalvia; order Mytilida; family Mytilidae; genus Mytilus; species Mytilus coruscus. The sequence goes on from CM029607.1 coordinate 64,356,506, forward strand.
CAGATCATTACAAATCACCTTGAAAGTATGAAGCAGGTCACCACAATGACTGGTTCTACCCCTTCCCAAAAATAAAAAGTCGTCAAGGTAGTGTACAATGGCGCCCTCAGATTGTCTTACAGAAACAGCCCAGTGTAGAAAAGAGGCAAACTTGTCAAATAAAGCACAGCTTATTGAGGCTCCAAAAGGGAGGGCTTTATCAAAATAAAATTCTTAATTAATTTTGAAACCAAGAAGATCGAAGTCAATCGGCGAGATAGGGAGTAATCTAAATGCCGAGCGGACGTCGGACTTGCTGGCTAATGTTTTATTACCGTATAATTGTATAACATTAACAGCGTCATCAATATTTGAGTAGACTACTGAACATTTCTTTGGATCAATAAAATCATTGACGGATGAATTTTCGGGATAAGTTAAGAGGTGAATAACTCTAAACTGACCGTCTTCCTTTCCCTTTGGAACTAAACCCAATGGGGAGATTCGTAAAGTAGAAATAGGCCTAAACTTAAAAGGACCGGCAACACGCCCTGCATCTATTTCCTTCTTAATTTTTTGAAGAAGTATAAAATGGTCTCTCGATAGCGCTTTTTAAGTTTTTGGAATCTGTAGGTAAACGAGGGCCCGAGTATTGCAAAGAAAACCCAAATTTGAAACCGGACAATAAAGACGAGGCACTTTCTAAAAGGGGATAATCATGTAAATATATATCTAAATTTTCAACATTAACTGGGAAGAACTAATTGAAAATGTGTCTCTCTGTTTTGAAATTTTAATGTCGCTTACAAAAGTAAGCTGGGTGTTGACCTCCGCATACTGAGCATCCATGTTTGAATCTGCAAGGGTTAAAATTACATCGCTTCCCTTTTGTGTTGTACGCATTGAATGTTTTTGATGGCTGAAAATTTTGCTGGCCTGATGACTGACGTAAGGAATGAAGGGGCTCACTTTGAGAACTGAAACCTACTTTACTTTCATTACTTTGACCTTGATCTCTCATATCTGTTGTTATATGAAATGACCATAAGTCTTGGTTTATGACAGCCCAAGAAGACTGGGGTCTTTGTGCTTTTCGGAGTCTGAATTGCTCATCGTATGTTCCCCAACCGTGTGATTTATTTGCTACAAAACGAATATCTCCTATGTATTTTAGCGGTTCCTGTGCCAAAGAACTCTAGTTTCTCTAGCAAAATACTCATATAAATCATGAAAGCGCTTGTCCATGTGTGTATATTTGGTATGGCGTGACATGGTAATGATTCAATCCGCATGTGATCCCCTTTTACAACTAAGTCACCTTCTTGGTCATGAAGATTTGCCAGTTCTCTAGGAGATTTAATCAACAAACTCAGGTCAATAAATTCTTGTTTCCAAATCTTATCTTTTAGCTTCGTGGGTACGTAACACCCGATTTGGTCAAACAAACTTTCCTCAAGACAGGGAAGGCTATGTAAAAACTGAATGTTTTCGTTAAATGTGTGAGATTCTGTCCCAGGTGACGTTTGGGAGGGCCCTTGGACACTACTAAAATCAATAACTGAATCACCAGATGATCTGTGATTGATTTCACTACTTGTTTCTTTCTCCTTGGGTTCGGTCATTCTTCTTCTTTTAACCTCCTGTCCTCTAGCTGGAGTACCTTTCTTCGAATTCCCTCTTGGCATATTGGTGTTGAACCTGGTCAGCAAACAAACAGCTAGGATGGTACTTAGACAATGATAACGTCACACTTTCAATAGATGCTAATGTTTCTTCGGTATAAAAACTATAAATGTCAACAAAATGTGTGTCTACGATAATACTCAGGCAATAATAAATACAGAGTTCAGGAATACGCAAAAATCCTAAAATATAGAATATGTCGAAAATATTTTTTGTATAACAATATTTTTTTGAATAACAAAATGTTTGTATGAAGCTAAACAGATGCTATGTGAGAAAGTTTTAACGTGCTTTACACTCTTGAGAATAAAAATCACGTGATAGTAATCATTCTAAACAAAAAGAGGCGTTCCTAAATATAAGCCAGTGTAAGCAGACACTTTTGATTTATAATACAAACACATTATAATCCCAAAAAAAAAAAAAACAACATACGCCAGTAGCCTCATTAAATTCAATTATCTGATAAACAATAATTGCTATTATGTACGTTTCGGAAATAACGTTTATCGACAGGTTGTAGGTATTCCTATGGGCACAATTTGCATCCTATTTATATCAGACTTGTTCTTGTACTGTTATGAATCGCAGTTTATGGCCACAATCAGTAAAGACCCGTCTAAATTGTATTTAATTGATATATTCAACAACACCTTCTGTTCTCCTGATGATATTCTTTCGTTAAATAATCAAGAATTTTCTAAATATACTGCCGAAATTTACCGGAAGGAAGTTACTTTAAATAAATCAAACGTAAACGGTAATAACTGTCCTTTCCTATATTTAGATATTTCAATTTGACATGGGAAACTACACAAAAAATTACGGCAAAGGGACGAGTTTTCGTTCCCTACTATTAATTTCAGTTTTTGGACGGTGATGTTCCTTTGGCACCATCTTACGGTGTTTATATATCACAACTCGTTCGCTATACCCGTGTTTGTAGTGACGTTTTGAACTTCAATGAACGTTATCTTTGTATTACTAGTAATTTATTGAGTCAGGGATTTCAATACAACAAATTACTAAAATGTTTTACTATATTCTTCCACAGATACAAAAAATTGGTTCGGAGGTTTGATCGTACCTGGAGAAGACATATTACATATATTACGGGATAGCACATTCTATTTTTTACGGTGAAGTTGTTTATGGAGTCCGTAAATTTAGATACGATCTAAACTTAGATAAATAAACTTATTCTGAAATGTTACCGATTCAACACTGTAATTAAATCTGTGAATGTTGTTTTTATTGGTATAAATATTGATTTTGTTATCAGTAAATTAAAACCATTCTAAATATTAATGTTATACACATATACACAGTCACGGTCATACAATCTGTCGATACCTATATTTTGGCATTGCACAAGGGCATGTTATTGACGTCTTTACATTAATTCCATCGGATGTTGGATGTGTACTGATTGATATTTTAGTCTTAGATACATTAATTTTATAAGTTGTTATTGGCTTTGAACTAGCTGTCAGTAATTGCGAGTACTCTCAGATTTGTACGTTGTGTCTTTTTTGTTGTTAGGGATTGAAGTTCCCTGCCACGTCTAATCTGTGGTTTGTTGTTTTTTCTGCTTGTATCAATCTGATGAGTTAAGCCCTTTTCAACTGATTTTTATAGTTTGTTCTTATGTTGTACGGATACACCGCTGTCCCAGGTTAGAGGAGGGTTTGGCGCCTTTTAACATGTTTAACCCCGCCACGTTCTGTATATGCCCGTCTCAAGTCAGGAGCCTGTAACCCCGTGGTTGTCGTTTGTTGCTGTATATCATATTTCTTTTTCGTTCATTGTTTTGTACTTAAATCAGGCTGTTAGTTTTTCGAGTGAATTGATTTACATTTGTCATTTCGGGGACTTTTATAGCTTATTATGCGGTATGGATTTTGCTCATTGTTGAGGGCGTGCGGTGACCTTTAGTTGTTAACTTCTATGCCATTTGGTCTCTGGTGGAGAATTGTGTCATAAGCAGTCATACCACATCTTCTTATTTTTATATATGCAGTTCAAAGTAAAAACTAAAGGTTCAGTTACAAACGTGCTCCGGAAGGGGTAAACACCTCCTGCTCGATTAGTTGCACTAGTCGTGTCGCTCATTGGTTGTAAAAATTCAGTGATAAGTCGCATTCGTAGATATAGAATCTTTTAACATAAAATGATATCGTTAATGTCGATTGTATATCCATAGATATGTTGCTGATTCTTAACATACATACTTGACATATACGTTTTGGTGACGAATAATTAGAGGATAGAATCAGTTTTCATGTTATGAAATTCAAATTTGAAATACATGAAGAAAACTAGTTTAATTAGTCAATATATTCATGAATCTGTTCCACGTTAGTAGTTGTCAATTTTTTTCATTTGAATGATTTATGTAAATAGGAAATTTTGTGACGTTGGCAGATATTTGATGATTTATTTACAGCTTTCCCAGCTCTTTTGGCGGTTCTGAGCTTGACACGATTCTAGGCTTCACATTCTTTATAGTCATTTATTTTCCATTGAATGATTATATATGTTGATCTCTTGAATGATATATACGGTTTAATTTTTTTTTTAAATCCAATTGATATAGAAAAACTTCCTGATATAACAGTAAAATGAAATAATTATTAATATCTTGGATTTACTTGTATTTTATAAGGTGTAGGCTTGCAGTTCAGATTAATTATTCGTCCATAACTTGGATCAGAACGCAAGTTTGTCTCCAAAGCTTGATATATACTTGTTATAAATAAAAAGAGTTCCCGTTTGGACAAAGTATCTCCAATGCATCGCCTACGACCGACACCAAATTGTGTAGCTATTATATCTGCTCTTTCATGTATAATTGTGTTATTCTTGCTTAAGAATCTCTCTGGTCTAAATGTGTTGGGGTCTGTCCAAATATTTTGATCCTTGAATATGCCATAAATATTACAGAAAACAACAGTCCCTTTTTTTATCTCATAGTTTCTTAGTTTAACATCGCTACTCGTTGAATGTGGAATATTGAGTGGCGCAATTGTTCCATGTCGCATTACTTCTAAGATGGTTGCTTCCACATACGGTAATCTCCCTTGATCTTGAAGTGTTGCTCTCCGTCCTCCAAGAATGTCATCTATTTCATGTTGCATTTTTTCTTGAACATTAGTATGTATAGACAGTAACAGAATTGTCCATTGTAATGTTGTTGAGGTTGTATCAATGCCAGCACCAATGAAATCCCGTATAGTGGAGTAGATCTGACCCCTTGTAATTCCATCACGGTGAACTTCTTTTTCCGCGTATTTATTTGCGGCAGTAATTAGACCATCAACCATACCACGTTCGTGATTTTTATCGTATGATGGTAGACTCTCATTTATGCATTTTTCAGCAAATTTTTTGTTCAATTCCAATCTTTCCAAAAGTTGTTTCACTTTTGACGGCATTATAAATCGTATCCATGGCAACATATTCACAAAATTTCCTGCACTAGCACCTTCGTTTACAGTTTTAAGGTTTTTAACCATATCAATGAACGTTTGATCCGAATGACAGTTTATATCGGAACCGAATAATAACTGATAGATAACAGCAGCTACTGCCATTTCAATATCATGTATAGGATTGAATTCATAGTCTTGTGACTGCATCCATGTTTGAATAAGTATATCTGATTCCTTTCTCACCAAGTACTCAGTTGGGGCTGATTTACTTGTCGCAAATTCTTGCAAGACACCGGTTGCTATTTTACGATGTAAACGCAATCTTTGTGAATATTCTCCAAATACAAGGCCTTTCATTTTATTAATTGCATTATTAGAATAAAATTTTGGACGATCGGAGAATATTTCAGGCATTTTAGTTAAAGCCTCGTCGATTGCCTCCTTGCTATTTAGTACTATAGTCGGCCACTTACCCATGCGTATGAAGAAAATGTCACCATATTGAATCGCCATTTTACTGAAGGTTTCTGCAGGATTTGTTCCAAGTAATGTTAGATGTCCGATGAAAGGATAACCCCATGGTCCTGGAGGTAGCTTTCGTATTTCCCAAATTTTCTTCAAAATTCCAGTTATTAATAAGATAGCAGAAAATATTGCTATACAAAATTTTAAATCAACATTGTCAAATGGTGTAAAGTTGGTCTTCATCTTTACTGTGAACTTGTACGACTATTTACTTAATAGTATTATCTGTATGATTACAAATTCATATACATGTTATTATAACGTAATAAAAAGGTTATGATATGTATGATACGACCGCAAGATAGGATAACAATTCGATTCGAATTAGTAAATACTTACGATTACAAGGTACAATGTACAAGGTTTATGGAAACATTTAAATTTAGCTCCGAATCAGGCAGTAACTCGTTTGATACAGTTATAAACTAAAAAAAAAAAACACAACTCTTTATACTGGTATAGCGGAAAACAGTAAGAGCCACAAGAAATATATTGAAACATATAAAACAAGTCATTCGATATAGTTTTATCAAACACAGGACATATCTATAACTAGTACTAGACAATAATTATACCTGAATGCTTTCTCTCACTCTAACACAGATAGTTTACCGATGTCATATCTATAAAAGGACCTAGACAATAGTTATACCTGAAGTCTTTCTCTAACTCAAACACAGATACTTTACCGATGTCATATCTATATAAGGACCTAGACAATAGTTATACCTGAAGTCTTTCTCTTACTCAAACACAGATACTTTACCGATGTCATATCTATAAAAGGACCTAGACAATAGTTATACCTGAAGTCTTTCTCTTACTCAAACACATATAGTTTACCGATGTCATATCTATAAAAGGACCTAGACAATAGTTATACCTGAAGTCGTTCTAATAGTTTACCGATGTCATATCTATAAAAGGACCTAGACAATAGTTATACCTGTAGTCTTTCTCTTACTCAATCACAGATAGTTTACCGATGTCATATCTATAAAAGGTCATAGACAATAGTTATACCTGAAGTCGTTCTAATAGTTTACCGATGTCATATCTATAAAAGGACCTAGACAATAGTTATACCTGAGGTCTTTCTAATAGTTTACCGATGTCATATCTATAAACAGTCCTGGACAAACTTATACTTGAATGCTTTCTCATACGCCAACACAGCTTTTAATGAGAGAATGATTAAAGTAAAACACAGCTGCAACATACATTAAATGTAACGGTCATTCAGACTGTTTGCTACAGTTCATCAAAACAATTAACCTAGACTATGACCTTATCAATTTACTATCGTCAATTCAAACTGATTACAGATAAAGATACAATTGATGAAATTACGGTTCCATGACACTTGCATGCTTTCTGATACTCAAACACAAATAGTCTACTGACTCGAATGCTTTATCATACGCCAACACAGATAGTTTACCAATGCAATATCTATAGATAGTACTAGACAAACTTATACCTGAATGCTTTCTCATACGCCAACACAGATAGTTAACCGATGTAATATCTATAGAAAGTACTAAACAAAATTATACTTGAATACTTTCTCATACGCCAACCTAGACGCTAACACAGATAGTTTACCGATGCAATATCTAAAGATAGTACTAAGACAAAATGATACTTGAATGCTTTCTCATACGCCAACACAGATAGTCTACTGATGCAATAACTATAGAAAGTACTAGACAAAATTATACTCGAATGCTTTCTCATACGCCAACACAGATAGTTTACCAATGCAATATCTAAAGATAGTACTAGACAAACTTATACCTGAATGCTTTCTCATACGCCAACACAGATAGTTAACCGATGTAATATCTATAGAAAGTACTAAACAAAATTATACTTGAATGCTTTCTCATACGCCAACCTAGACGCTAACACAGATAGTTAACCGATGTAATATCTATAGAAAGTACTAAACAAAATTATACTTGAACGCTTTCTCATACGCCAACCTAGACGCCAAAACAAATAGTTTACCATGCAATATCTATAGAAAGTACTAGACAAAATTATACTTGAATGCTGTCTCGTACTCAAACACATATAGTTGACCAGGAACATATCTACAGAAGGTACATGTACTTGACAACATTATGCCTATATATGCTCCCATACACAAACACAGTTAATTTTAGTTGCCTTGATTTAATTTGTCAGTTGTTCTGAATATGTATAATTATTATTAGCTTACATACACAAAATTTGCACATGCAGTGCTTCGATCATGTGTCCCACACATGCATTGTATGCCATCACATGAGGAATTTAGCTCTGTTCATGTGTCCCATAGGCAATATATAAAAAAAACATGTGGAATGGACCTCTGCTCATGTGTCCCACACAGGCAGCATCTGCAAAAACATGAAGAATGTAGCTTTGCTTTTGCACAGGCAGTATATGTCATAACATGGGGGATGTAGCTCTGTTCATGCGTTCTAGTGAACAACTGAGACATTAAACCTCTAACAGGAATTTCCTCCCATACATGGCTTTCTGGAGACAAGTAAACAGCACTAGCCTGTCTGTAGTTGAACTCTTCTGAAATAAATAAAACTAATCATTTGAAAAACAGGGTCAAACTACACCACCTACTAACAGGAAACAATCTCTTTTCATATTTTTTATTCAAAGATAATATATATTTATCTATATACAGTAGGACTCATGCCATTCAGCTCAACACCTATTTCTATTTAAACGAAATGGCTTCCATGTTTCAAATCTCAGCTGGCTTCCCGTAGGATGCAATTAACTAAGATAAAGCACTATTGATTTTGGGAAAGGTTAAATATTCCTTTTACCAAAAATGTGGCATAATATATATAATAGAAAAGATTCCTCGTTGTAAATTATAGGACAGATTTATTTTCTTAAAACTATTTTCTTACTGTTTCAAACATACTGAAGTTTAAATAATACCGTTACCTAGAAACCTCTCCTTTATTATTATACCATTGCATCAGATATTCCTTAATGTGTCCTGATCAACTTCTCTTCTCTGTTTAAAGCAGCATCAACAAATTGAGTTATCTTTCTTAATATTCAGAATTGTACGTTAGTTTTTATACGAGAATAATGATACCACCCAGCAATTGAAATTTTCCACAAAACATGAACAAATTCGCAATACCGCCTTCAATAGGAGGCTGTAGCACTGAATAACATTTTGATTGTATGAACATAGGTTAAATTGTTAATAATATGTTGAAGAATATTATAATAGACTCGTCAATATTCGAATTTCAATAAGTTTATATCGACTTTCTGTTTTTGTCGCTGTAAGTGAAACAATATAGGGGAAATCGCCCTAACTATTTTACGAGTTTCCTTAAAATTCCCCAAAAAAAAAAACAGTGCTTTAATCTTCTTTAGTGGTTTTTATAGAATAAACAAGATCCAAACTGTTGCCAGTTGGATTGAATTCATTACCTTAATAACATGAAAAGCCAGAAAATACATCGTCTTTCTTGCTTTAATAAGTAATAATAGAAACGATAAGAAGTAACACAGCTTAAGAACAGGCCTAGCGGGCTGTATAACTGAATGGGGAGGTGGATTTTGTTAACAGAATATTTTATATTTAAAGAAATGAAATTAGCTTCTATTTTCCCGGATACTATAATTAAGGGTTTTAAACTTAATGCACTAAATTTTTATAAATGTTGCTTTAATTTATATCAGCTATACTTATTTTTCTTATTTTCCCATTAATATTATTGTGTAATTTAGGTTGCTAAGGAATAAGGATATTCCAAGAGAGACAAGTGCCTATGGCTATCGCTATTTTAATATACTAGTATTAAAGACCGATGACCACAGGCGGTTGTCTCTGTTAAAAATACCTTTAAAATAAAATATACTTTTATGTAGCGATGGCAGTGCACTGAAAACCTAAAAATGTATTTGGATAGTTCATCTTATTTTCCCTTAGTTTATGTGTTTCTGCTCTTATCCATTCCATCTTGCAATAACTATCATTATACGTGCTGTCGCTCTGCTCTTATTTCCACAGAGAATTCGAGTAAAGGGTAACAAGTATAAAGAATTGCTTTATTCAATCATCAACAATCTTCACACATATAAATGGCAAAAAAACTCGGATCTAGAACTGGTGCCGACAACTATCCATGTAACTTTTCTGATTTTTAGCTAAAAATCCGTATAACCGAAAAGAACATTGAAAACCAAGCAGGAAACCGATAACCTACGCGATGTTTTAACGGAAAGATAGTAGCAGGAAAAGTGAGTTTTGATTTTGCTGGCATGGTTCGTGTTGTCGATGTGACTATGTGGTAATAATTGCAAGACTTATTTCGTAAGTTTTTTTATTATATTTGCCTGGCTTAAAAGGTCACAAGAGCGCAATTATGTTCAATGCACTTTCCATAGGGTACACAATGCGTTTAAAATTTTATTTCTTGGAAAATGAACAAAAAAACCAAAAAAACAGAAAAATATGGTAGCAGTTCCTGTTACTAGAATGAATATACTAAGCGTTTTGTTACAGCAAAAAAGTATATGAGCTGCGGCAAAAGTTGATATAAATGGCAGTTGTAATGGAAGTAAGCTTCTAATTTTTGCATTAATTATAAAAGTAAATGTTGAATACTCTGAATATATGTTCTACACTTTGTAAAATATTGATTTAATAATCATCCAATTATGATATAATATTCCGATTGCCAACTTGTGAAAAAAGTTGCTTGTAAAATGTAAACATATAATTGCGCTGTTATAACCCCATAATACTTACAATTATTTAAATATAAAACATGTAAAAACATTGGTGTCGGAAACACTGAACATTCATCATATTATTCTCACTGTGTTATGTTCAAATTACTGTTAATTTAGGGTATTCTTTGCAGTCCGCGTTTAAGTCATGTCGATTTCATTCTAAAACAAATTCAACGATTGGGATGGAAAAAAAAACTATACGTTTAAGCTCAATATTAAGTTGCAGGATAAAAACAATATTGGTACAGTGTAGGAAAATATAAAATTATCTGACAAGCTTAATTAGAAACAGAGAGAAAAGCGAGGCTCGCAGAGATTTTCTCCTGGTTCGTAGCGAGTACAAATGAGAACCGAAATTGAACTGTGATGTAAACAGTAATTTGAACAACCGACCAGAGGAAAGATATTAGGAGACTATTAAAGTCTAGTATACGTTTATCGCTTCGAGTTATTTGTACACCTGTATTTGTATAGTCGATTGCAGGATAAATTATAAATACTTGACACACCCGCACATGAAGATGAATATCAAAAATGTGATGTAATCTACTGGACGATTTTTCTACTTTATAAAACTTATTTCAAACTCGGGAAATTTAAAGCTTGGCCTATTGAATAAATACTACTGGAAAAAAAATTGTAAGCAGGGAGTTTTGGGGACGGCAATCCCCCCATAAGCTGAACGATTATAGAAAAATTATTACTGAAAAAAAAAAAACGTTTTATAAAACTAGATGTAAGCACATGCTTACAATGCTACACTGATGCTGAGCCACTGGATGTTTGACGATAACCAAAATCTCCCTTTGTTCATTTACATAGGAGTGTTATCATTTATCAGCAAAAAGTTCAGATTTTGGCAATTAAACCAGAAAAGACAAGATAGAATAGCGATTCATATTGTCAAACAAAACCAGTGATAAGGTATCAAATTGATGACAGAAAAAATTAAGCAATAAAGTTTTCATTCCAAATCCATTACTATAAAACATCTTCTGAAAGTGTATCTGCGTCTGGCAAATCTGAGATAATGACACTATTCCTATTTTATCAAAACAAATTATCTCAAATTCTCCAGATGCAGTAACACTTTCAGAAGATGTTTTATAGTTATGGATTTTGAATGAAATCTTAATTGTGTCAATTTTTCTATCATCAAATTGATACCTTATCACTGCTTTTATATGACAATATGAATCCCTGTACTATCTTGTCTTTTTCTGGTTAAATTGCCAAAACCTGAACTTTTTGCTGATAAATGATAACACTTCTATGTAACAGAAAATATAAAATAATTATTTATTACTTCTATGTAAATTATATATAGTCGTTCCATATCTAATACTTACATAGAAGGGTTATCATTTATCAATTAAACCAGAAAAAGACGAGCTAGAACAACGATGTATATTGCCATACAAAACCAGACTGAGTGATCAGCTAACGCCACTAAGATATGAGAAGACTACATCTGATACATATTACCTTGCTTTTTTTTTATCAAACAGACGTTGTTTTGCTAATAAAGAGGATGTAGTACTTTGAATAGTTACGGCTGTTTTTGTTAGGGCTCCTATAATGAAGCCGGTATAATCTATATCCTATGTCATTTAGATTTTATATTTGATAAAACGAAGTTTGTATCTCAGATTAAAAAGTATGAGCACTTGAAATAGTGTTAAGTATGTCGAATTCTGAATATAAATCAGGTGGAAACGTAGATGTTAAAACAAAGCCAACATGGCGGACACCAGTTACACCTATTCTCTGTTAATGTAGTTTGAATTGCTGCAGTGAAAACAAGTTAGATTTTGTGTTTTATCGGTTGTTATCAGATGTTCAGTTTAAGAGTCATTATCTACCTTTAATCATCCATGCAGTTTGACTTTAAAACAATTAAAATATAATAATTCCATTGGATGTATGTTTCATTACTATCCTTAATTTTGATTGGTTGACGACAATCATGAGGCACTCCAATATCAAATTTTATTTCCGTATGAAATTCAACAGCTATGACTACACGTGCTATCTGTGAAAATGCTAAAAGAATGCACAGAAAAACAAACGAAACGCTTGATAAAACTCTTATAATGTCATGGTCGAAGCATAAAAATGAAATTCTTAGAATCGAATGCTTCTTTTTAAATTCTATGGGGTTGTGAAAGCATCGATCGTGCGCACTTATTAAGAATGAAGTGCTTGTTAAAACATTTTTAAGTATTTCCTTAGATATGACGGTCAATTAAAGATGACAAGGCGAAACAAATAGACTTTATATGCAGAATTCCTCTTCCATTACTTGTCAATTGATGAACGACCAATAGTTGTTTTGATTACTTTATGAGTATATGAGAGTGATTACATAGGTGGATTATTCTAACTATCATGTTTATTTCAAATATTCTGCACGAATGAACATAAACATGTAAATAACTTATAAAATGTGATTAAACAGTTTTTTTTTCGATCATATAGAAATACAAACAATATGTTAACAAAAGTGCATACTCTGAAATATCTCGCCTGCTTTTTAGTTTATTCTACCTTTTAAAAATATCAATAATATGTTAACAAAGAGTACATGCGCTGAAATAACTCGCCTGCTTTTTATCATGTTTATTTCAAATATTCAGCACGAATCAACATGTTGTGATTTAACAGATGAACATGTGCATGGTTGAGGTGTGATGTAACAGTTTTTTTTGTATCATGTAAAACATATCACAATTGTTATCAAGAGTGCATACGCTGAAATGGCTCGAAATCTTTACTTAAAGTGGTTGAATTTATATCGAAAGCCTGTAATATGAACGTTTTACTACAGGTTTCACATGAATTTAATATTATCAATGATCCATGCAAATGGGGTAAAGGTAAGACGAACCCTGCCAGACAGACATGTACTCTTTACAATCATACCATACACCAGATAAAGTTTAACGTTTAATTATATCATCTGCGAAACAGACTTTATCACTAAAATTGTATATTGAACAATTAACCATAAAAATGCGGTCAATGTCAGATGAACCCTGCCAGACAGCATGTACGCCATGCAATCATTCCGTACACCAAATATAGTTGACATATTGCTTAAAGTATCTGAGAAACAGACATAACCATGAAAAATTAACATTAACTTATGAACCATGAAAATGACGTCAAGGTCAGAAGAATCCTATCACACAGACATGTACACCTTACAATCATTCCACACACCAAATATAGTTGACTATTATTGCTAATAGTATCAGATAAACAGACAAAACTACTAAAGTTTAACATTGACAAATGAATAATAAAAATGGAATCAGAGACAGATGAAACCTGGAAGACAGACAGTCCTTTTTGGTCTTAAGCTCTACAACTGTTTTGCTGCTGATACATCCTTAACCTCAATATCCTCACATATTTGGTTTGAGCGTTCCTGATGATTGAAAAACCAGCGCTTAGGACGCATGCAATTTATAAAGTGTTATTTGAAAAACCAGCGCTTAGGACGCATGCAATTTATAAAGTGTTATTTGAAAAACCAGCGCTTAGGACACATACAAATTTATAAAGTGTTATTTGAAAAACCAGCGCTTAGGACGCATGCAATTTATAAAGTGTTATTTGAAAAACCAGCGCTTAGGACGCATGCAATTTATAAAGTGTTATTTGAAAAACCAGCGCTTAGGACGCATGCAATTTATAAAGTGTTATTTGAAAAACCAGCGCTTAGGACGCATGCAATTTATAAAGTGTTATTTGAAAACCAGCGCTTAGGACGCATGCAATTTATAAAGTATTATTTGAAAAACCAGCGCTTAGGACGCATGCAATTTATAAAGTGTTATTTGAAAAACCAGCGCTTAGGACGCATACAAATTTATAAAGTGTTATTTGAAAAACCAGCGCTTAGGACGCATGCAATATATAAAGTGTTATTTGAAAAACCAGCGCTTAGGACGTATGCAATTTATAAAGTGTTATTTGAAAAACCAGCGCTTAGGACGCATGCAATTTATTAAAAGTGTTATTTGAAAAACCAGCGCTTAGGATGCATGCAATTTATAAAGTGTTATTTGAAAAACCAGCGCTTAGGACGCATGCAATTTATAAAGTGTTATTTGAAAAACCAGCGCTTAGGACGCATGCAATTTATAAAGTGTTATTTTTATTTTTTTACACCTTACGATTATTTAATAAAGCAAATTTAGGAGCCCTATTGCTAATAGTATCTACAAAACAGACCAAAAAAAAAAAAAAAAAAATAACTTAACATTGGTCAATGACCCATGAAAATGAGTTTAAGGTCAGTTAATGTTAACCCTGTCAGTCGGATATGTACACATTACAATCATTCCATACACCAAATATGGTTGACCTAGTGCTTATAGTATCTGAGATATGGAATAGATAACGAAATCTCAACCTTGATCACTCATCTATGAAATGAGGTCGAATTCAAGTGAACCCAGTCTGACGAACATGTAGACCTTGCAAGGATACCATATTTCAAATATAGATATCCTATTACCCAGAATAAGTGAGTATTTCACATGAAAAAAAAATCTATTTATTTTTTCAATAGTCTCTCAACAATGAAAATTATGCTAAGGACAATGACAATATGGCAGACGGAAACTTCGTTACAAAAGGCATCTGCATACAAGGTATGCAACAGCCAGGTCTTCTACCTTAATATATATAAAGCTTAATACGAATAATGTCCGCAACCGCCGGATAGTGATTCTTATATCTCGTATTCCGGCGAGACAATAAAACCATATTTATCATAATAGTTTTCAAACATATACCTGTTTACTTTTAAAATGGATACGCGCAAATGTGGTTATTTTTAGGAGCAAATGTAATGATAATTCGCCCAAATGTGATGTACCGTATAAAACAGTTTTTAAGGATTATCTATCAGAACACATCGAAGTATTCATTATATGTTTTCAATCAATGAATGAAGACAAGGCGAAACAAATAGACTTTGTATGCATAGTATCTCTTCCATTAATTGTCACTTGATTAACAATCAATACTACTGAAGATCTTATAATTATCTGTCTTTCTAAATAACATGATGAAGAAACCACAGATGCGTTATACTAATTAACCTTATCATACAAAAAGTCACATTAATTTTCCACTGTTTATTATAAATGTCATCTTTTTTACGGTTAATCATATACAGTGTAATGAATGACTTTGCTTTAATACAGAATTGCTTGGTAACGATTACTAAAGACTGATAAGTAATTATAATGATAAATATAAGTAATTGCTGTTATCATCCCAAAAGGGAAAGCTGTGTAATAACTACACTTATTTCGGAAGTCCTAAGCCTAATAATTTAAGTGTCGTATTAGATTTATCTTACGAACGTACTATATAATTATTAATGCACAGGTATTAAAAATAAGGGATTTAACATTTTGTACATTACTTTTACAATAAAAAATGACGCTGGCTTGCCAAAGTAAGTATAACCGATCGACAGAACTGCAATATCGGCGAATTTAAAAAGAACAATTTGTGTTCAGAGATAGTTATTATAGTTCAACCAGAAGCGATACAGTAGGGCTGTTGTTATAACTAGCTTAAAAGAGGAAGAAAACAAATAAACAAGGTGTACGGATGAATTACATACTAGTTGTTTGTTTTTGAATTGATTGATATAAATAAGAAGATGTGGTATGACGTTTTAACAGGCGCCAGCCTTCACCCTAACCTGAGACAGTAGTGTAACATTACAACATAAAAAGATACACTATAAAATATCAATTGAAATGGCTTAACTCGACCAAAAGAAATTTAAACAAAAACAAGTAAACATACACTGAACGAATAAGTTTGATCTATGACACAATATAAATACAATATTAATTAAAAAAAATCTAGGAACAGTGTCAAAAAGACAACTCTAACCTGGGACAAAATGGATTTAAATAAGATAACACACACAGGTGAATTTAAATATAATGATTTTGTTGTTAGGAATACGGAAACATTTTTTACAAAATTAATAAATCTGTTGTTCACCTTACGAGTACAGAAGTGAAAATTTATCGCCATATTAAATACTTATCAAAAGTGGTACAATAGTGAGACGAGATGTAACACAAAATAAGTAAACATTGAATTACAGAAATGCATTACAATGTTGACTGCTGTACCCCATTTTTGACATTTTTACCTATTGTGTCTGTTTGTTTTGTTCACACATTGTTGTCAATATAATGGAATTTTATGCGACTGTCATATAAGTGAGAGGTTTAGCTAGCTTTAAAACCAGGTTTAATCCACCATTTTCTACATAAGAAAATGCCTGTACCTAGTCATGAATATGACAGTTGTTTCCCATTCGTTTGATGTGTTCGAGGTTTTGAATTTGCCATTTGATAAGGGACTTTCCGATTTGAATTTTCATTGGATTTCGATATTTTTGATATTTTACTTTATATTTAAAAGTTTAAATCAATACGAAAAACAAAAGTAAAACGAATCGAAAGTAATAGAAGATTTACAGTTCGCAAATCTAATGTTAAGAATTTTATAAACAGTCCGTATGTATCTAAAACACGTGTAATCAAAATTAACGAAGCCAAAAAAAAATAGTTCGAACTCATGAAGGGAGTTTGTCTCCATGTCATCATTTAGAAAAGGCGGAGAGCAAACCGAGAATATCACACTGTAAAGTTCAGATTTTTAATTACGTAAATATTTTACATAATAACTGACTACGATCCAGTACATATACCCGTCTGAAATCAATCTGCTATCACTATTCCATAAATAGAATACATCGGAATATACGATGTCACTATATTAATTTATTATATCAAAATGTGTAAATGAATATATCAGAAGAAGTGTCATTTTGTATAAATCTATTACAACAATTGTTCTTTTCGAGGAGAATCATACCTAAGATTTGACGTGTGTACGCGATCAATTTCCCGTTTACGATTGTTTTTACTTTCGCTTTGATTGTGGGAACTTTTATACAAGTTCACAATAATTCCCACTGCCATTCGCAACAACACAAGTATTTATCCTTTAATAGAATGACATTCCCTATGGCGAAATTGCAGAGATCTTCGGTATATTTCTGTCATTGCTGTAGTAGCAGATACTCCTTCATCCAGCAGACCATCTATCACTAGTCATATCCTGTTCACGTCTCCATTCGGCCATACATAGAGCATGTACATGTGTGTTGAATTCTTCAAGCTGATTCGAAGTAAATCTGTCTTTTGTGTTAATGACATAGCGGATTTCAGATTAATGGATTCTCTGGATCTCTTAATAGTGGTTCCAGATTCTGGAGTTCAATATTGCTGAAATGTCTGCCATGAACGTGTCGAGCACTTCATGTGTTAGGCTACTTCAAGCGGCGTTGATGAGCACAGTCAAGCATTCTCCTGGCGACGCAATCATTTTTCATAGTCTACACCATTGTGGGAAAAATTCGGTGAACAGATGATCCAAATTATACAGAAATTGTACAAAAAAGATCTTAAAAGGGTGTCCTCGACGTTAAACGAATCGAATCGCAAATTGTCAATTGCACAGGTAAAGTTTGTTTCACGGTGAGGTCACTTATCCTCTAATAGCTTCTGATTGTCTAACGGCTTTTATAAAGGCAAACGAGCTCATTTTATCGTTGCATTTTTAATGAAAATATCTGGTACCAAGCAAGTGAAGAGGATCGCTCATCTTTTTGTCATTTCTAAAGTTAGTAAAGAAGATGACGATCGAAGAGGTCATCTATCAAATCATACATCATTTATCACACGGTTTTCCTCTTTGTTTGCGACATGTCACATGTCTGTGCATGACAGACGAGATCAAGCGTTTCGCTCGAGCGATCCAAAATTATAAGAATACAATCGCGCTAATTGTAAAATAAGTAGGTTCTGACTATTAGCGTCATGATATGATGCCGTTCATATATGATCACTGTGTTGTAATTTCTAAGAGTCAAGTCCGATTTGATTTTAGCCACTTATTCGTCTTTTTTCGTCCATAAATGAATAAAGGCTTTGCTTCGTAATTGGTTCCTATCACAAAATGAAATTTGTTTCTTTTCGGTTAACTTCTGATTGTGTAGACTTTAAAATTAAATTTTCGGCGTTCAAAAAACTCTCTGCAAACGTAACTTTTCTGCCTTTCTTGACCCGTGTAAACGAGAGAAAGGATTTCTCTGTCGTTATCAGGATAAACGAGTTTGATGTTCATACTTGTAAATGTCTTCCTGTTTTCAGGTTAAAAAAATGATTCGGTTCGGTTGGCAAAATGTTTGTTATCTTTACATTTCGAGAGGAACAGTTTGCTTATGAATACAAGTCTCTATTATCAATATCCAACTCAGTTTCAATTGATTGGAACCTAGAGCAGTGTGTGATCCTAGACGTTGGTCAATTACATTCTATAAATACAGGCGAATCAAAACTTACGTCACCGTGTATTGATTCCATAAGGAAACCTCTTCCTTTTTCCCGGAAGTGACTACTCTGGCAGATTGTGTTGATAGAGTGTAGTCCTCCGGTTTTTCCTGTACGTCGAATATACTGCATAATTGAGGCGAGGTAAGAGACCAGTTGCTCTGGTCAATAATGGCGTAAATTCGGATAGCCTTTACTCGATTGTCCTGGCGATACACATTCACTGGTAGCATCTCCGCACCTTATTAGGATCCTTGTAACATTATTAATAGGTTAAACTTGCAGATATCAACTTGGTTACAGAAGATTCTGGCTACCCGCCGCTAACTCTTCCGGTCGAGCTAGACTGAGAGCTTGCATGTGGTTGCATTCTAGTGATGGGTAATGAGATTATGTGTTGTTTACTCTCATACAACTTACAACTGATCCATGCATTGGAATCCCGACTTCTGTGTGCGGTTGCCCTTAGTTAGATGAACCTCTGTTACCTCTGTTAAGTATTTTCAAATGTTTTATTTCTTTAGACTGACCATCAGTCTTGTTCCTTAAGATCATCTAAATACTCTCCAGTTTTATGTAACTGAAATTATCAAGATATTTATATCATTTTTTTGTTCCCTTTGATGGACTTGCTTTTCAAAAGACACTCGACATTCCAATGGAATCCAAATTCGAATTTTGACTTCTCTTCTCGTCGACCTATACCCCTTCATTCGTTTCAGATATACTACATACAGGTGCTTCTTAAAAGGAATGAAATAAATTTAATTGGATTTCCGTTTAATGTGAAATTAAGGATACCACAGTTAAGTTTGCTTTCATAAGTTATCTTTTGCTTAGAAATTGACAAGGAGCAGATCAGAACTTAATTTTACGACATGACTATAATGTTTTAACTTGTTAGCTTCCATTTCTTTTCTTAATAGAGATTTATCTCTTTTTTAATACCGAAATTGCATTAATATCATTATAATGCTTATCAAGCTTATTATATTTTCTACATCGATAATTATGGTCCAAGAAATGATGTTTTGTGACCTTCGTATGTTAAAATAATGCTGGAAAAAATCCAAATTCAAGAAATATAAATGACAGAATTGTCAATGATAAGACGTAAAACTTGTTACATCATAATGTAATATGCGCTTATATCACAAAAATGAAGTAATTGCTAATGTTTGCAGTTTTCCATCCATATATGCTTTGTAAGAGGTATGATATTTTCCGGGATGACCAAATGTGATAAAATTAAAAAGGGAAAACCAACAAAATAAGCTATAATACAACAATACACGATTTTATTTAATCGCAGACAACTAATCAACGACATTCAGTGGATTACGTGCTCCTTTCTTCAGACATGACACATGTGACAGGGTTAAACATATATATGAGCGCTTGGCCATCCCATAACCCAGGACAGTAGTGAATGGAGGTGTTCTCATGTTGTTGTTTTTTAAACTCTGAGGCAAACTTTAATGTTTTAGATGTTATCTATATGCACGTTCAGTTTTTATATTCACAACGTTTTCTCCATTTGATTTCCAAGAGTTATGACCCACGTGTACACAGCCATCGATTACATGTTCATAGTTATGCTTTCCACCATAATAAATTCTATTTAAATAACGTCTTCCAAGTGGGAAAATAAGTGTCCGTGAATTGGCCTATACGTTATAGGAATGGTAAATTCAGCAAATTCAGAGAGTTTTTGCGTATAATTACATCTATGCGATGTAATACTGTTTTCCCCTAATCACTGAAGAGGTATCAGATCTTTGATAAGACACGAAATCATTACAACTTTTAATCAAAATGTCAACAAACACATTTGCCAATGTTGATTAACTTCATTTGTCAGTGCTATTTCGGTATACATTGCTGTAATTCCATTTTCTTTTTGAGGCACTGGCCGTAACGTTTCTATAAAACAAAAATATCTAGGTTTCGTAATAAGACATTGTCCCTTGTGGCCGTCAATGTAGAGAATAATTGTGTTTGTGTCAGCTTTTTATGACATTGCCAAAACTCATTAAAAGAGTGTTACAGAGTTATGGACCGTTAAAATTTCATTATGAAAGTTTTCTCTCGATTACATCTTCATTTTGTGTAGTTAAGTCAGCAAATGTTTTCGAATGTTTCGTTATTGTAAGGAACAGATTAATATCTAATGATGAACTTAAAGAACTCGTCAAGCTTAATGTAACCGGAAGCTTTATGTCAAAGGAACAGAATTACCCATAATCCAATAAATTGGGTCTGACTATTTGTTGAAATGGATTAAGTGTTGTACGTTTAGGAGCTATAATTTGTAAATATCTAGCGTCCGGTGATTACTATAGACAAATTATCTTATACTTTTATTATTGTATTTCCGGCAACGATACTTGGTGAACTGAATATACGACGCAGAAGCGAACAGAATGTGTTATTTATGTATTTGTCCGACATTTGATGGTTTTGTGATGTACTGGAGAAAGTATTAAAGTATTTATCAAGGTTAATTACAAATACCCTTTGGTCATTTCACTACATTGATTGGTACTTTGTTTTATTTCTTTCCGACTGTTTAGATGTAAACATTGTGTAATTCTTGAGAATCAATCAGACACCAATATTTAATTTTGTCATACCAGGATGTGCTTTTGATACCTGTCTAGACTGTGGACTGTTAGTGAAATAATTCCATTTTTATTACTTTTCTAGTGATTAATACCGGTAATTGTGGTCGTTAAGTGAGACGTGTCCTTCACAGACTGTGTGATAAATGTATGAAGGGCCAGATAGAGTTTTCCTGATATTTGTTTTCATAAGAGCCATGTTAAGCAACAATACAACCTTTTATATGGATCAAACACAATCCGTGTATGGTATTCCGAACGAAACTGATATGAAATATTGTTGTTATGAGGCTTTTCTTACTCATAACTATTTATTTGCATTCGTATATCTAATAGCTTATGTATATGGGATGTCCTTGATTATTAAGTATGTGAAGCTTTTAATTCGACAACGTCTGATGTTTGCTATTTTAGTATTAGCCATTATATCTGAAGTTTGCACCATAACGTTTTTATTGATTGATCCGTATGGTCTTTTGAAGAGAATGCCAGAAATAATCTTAAGTTTCCTCTGGAAGATCCCAGACACAATAATGCTATGGAATTTTTTCTTACTTCATTACTTTTTATCAGAACAAACTCGATTACACATCGGTACGCCGGAAATAAAGAATTTTAATTTGTTGTTGGTGTGTTGTATAGTCGAGTCAGTGCTTTTAGCAATATGTATAATCTTGACATGCTTTCAAGTTACTACTTTTCCTCTTCCAGTTATCAACGACGGAATCGTTACCATTCTTGCGTTTCTATTACTGTCTGTTTTTATATACGGAGCACCACAATTATCGCAATACATAAGGGAAACAAAGAGAGCAAGCAAAAGTTTTAATGAATTCAGCTCATATAAGAAAAATCAGTCATTCGATTGTTACCAGAAACGACTTCAATTTCCAAAGATAAGGAAATCCGAAAGTTCTTTTAGGAAGATATCACTAACAAGTTTTTCCGACTCCTCTGTAGTTGAAGGAAAAGTACAAGTCGAAAAACATCAGGCAATATTTTCAAAGGCGATAAAACGTCCCTGCGATTTAAACATAAAGCCAAACAGTTTCACCGATGACATTCTAAACTTCGGAAAAAAATCACAGAGTAAGGAGATGACAAATGAAGATTTTATACTCGATATTACAAAAGATAAACTTATAAATCCAAATACTGCAACGGACTCTGTGTATAAAGAAGTACCTCAAGAAGAATGTTACTCTGCTAAATTTCTTGTTCTCGACAATGAATTAATACCCAACGACTTCAATGACGTAAGACCAGAAAATTCAAAATCTACTTCAAATGAGCAAGGGTACTTAGCTGATGGTGAATGTCACAGTCATATGTCTGAAAATAGTTTAGACTCTAGAAGCAAATCATTTGATAGTCAGCAAACAACAATGGAAGCTAATCGTAAAAATCCAGCAGGATTTCCGGTGTCGATTTCATTTTTGAGTTTGTACAGAGTACGACAATTTAAAATGTTACAACGAATGTTAAAAGTATGTTATATCCAAACATTTTCTTTGGGAATTTTAATCATTTGTAAGCTTTACATTATCTTTAGTGAATATGGAGGGATATTTTACACCAGACGTTTGAAACCTGTAACATGGCTTGTGTTCCAGTCCTTATACAGGTAAATATAATACCACATAGCAATTAATTTATATTAAAAAATGCTGAAGATAAAAGTATATACTATATAATATTCATCGTGATTGAACTATAAGTCCATTTTTCTTTTCTTGCTTAACGAAAAGAAAACATATCAGTTGTAACAAATCTTATGTTTTTGTGATGTAAATATAAATATTTTCTGTACATTGCACTCTTCCCGAACTCCGATATAGCCAGTGTTTGCTCTTGTGAAAAACAGCAAATACCGAGTTTAATTCCTAATTTTGACACGGAAAGGATCAAATCCACGACCCACTTTGGTGGGCACGCTACCACAGAGGCAGTTGTGTCTATTTTGGAGACTGATCGATATGTAGCGAATCTTTTATTGGCATGCACAGAATTTTAGTACAGAGCTTTCTCATTCAGAAATATCGAAAGGATTTACAATATATAGTCCGAAACAAAGATGCTTTTCGACCCATGTGAATAAATTGGGAATATTCACACGATATTATAGTTTTTTTTACTATCCGAAAAGACAATTTCGCAATGAATATGCAATGTGATTAAAAGATGGCAATACGCAAAGCATATGTCCTATCAACATTACTAAGATATTCACAAACTGTTGTGTACAGAGTCAGGAGATATCCAAGAGATATTTATAGGTCACAAGTTGAATAAAAGAAGACAATACCATGACAAATAAGAAGCAAAAATAGTTTACCGATGTTTTCATCTCATAAATCCATTAAGGATGTTCGCTACTCTGTTTCAGAATAACAAGCTTTTTAAAAGGATAGTATATAAATATAGGAACTAAAAAAGCAGAAAAAATTAAAGGGTCTGTGTGCTTGTTTTCGAGATATAAGCCATTGAAAATTTGGCGGGAAATGATCCTCTCTAGATTTTTCATACTTTTAACAGTGTCCGCTTTCTCCTTTAAAAACAATGAAAAAATAACAAGGATTTTATAAGATTTTCAAATATTGCTTTAAGAACTATATGTAATAAAATTATGAAAATGAAAGTAGGGGTTAGCGGACAAAATTTTTTAATGGCAAAACATGGATAAAACAAGAGGATTCCGAAAATCTGGTAAAAATTCAAAAACAAGAGGAGCGAATATCCTTAAGAAAAGACAAACACAGAGAATTGCATGAACTCCATAATGAGCGATGCGTCAACAGAATATGCACCATACGCCATTCGCTTCCACACTTGGTCCAAATGTTACAATTAGGAATAGGACATATTTACAGACTAAGACAGCACAAATATGCCGCTTGTAGTTAAGAAACATATTATTGATCAACCAATTCGTTGGAAACGACAATAAGACAAACAGTCTACAAAACACTTCAGATAAAACCAATGCTTGCTCACGATTCTTTCTTTGTATCACTATTTCATGCAATCCTTGTTGTAATAGAAATTCATTCCATTCAGATATAATCAAATTGGATAAAAAGAATCGGTGTTCTGTAGAAGTTAAATGTGGCTACATTGTAAGTGCTCAGTACATCTGAATATGAAGGTAACATCGAATACACTTTTAACGCGAAAGTTTTTATACTGGACACTGCTAACATCGTATCTACTGCAAGCACATTACACTGTATATATATCAAATAAGGAGATGTGGTAAGATTGCCAATGAAACAACTATCCACCAAAATTCAAATGAAGGGGATGTAATCAATTATAGGCAACCGTACAGCCCTCAAAAACCATACCGTATAGTCGGCTATACAAGGCCCGACATGAATAATATGAAACAATTTAATTGTGAAAACTAAAGGCACACTAGTAATAAACAAAACAATTTACGAAAAACAAATATGACAGACATGAACCAACGGCAACCACTGACTTGGGACAGGCACATAAGAATGTGGCGGGGTTAAACATGTTTGAAGGCGCCAACCCTCCCCTAACATCGGACAGTCAGGTAACAGTACAACATAAAACAAACTACTAAAAATCATTTGAAAAGAGCTTAACTCATCAGATCGCTACAAAGTAGAAAAGCATCTAATAAAAACACAGACCGGACGTGGCAGGGTATTTATAAATTTCTAAAAATAAAAAAGACACGAAATAAAGATCTGATAGTTATCGTAGTTACTGAAGGCTAGTTCAAAGCCAATAAATACTAAAAGAAAGTCATGTATCTAAAACTAAAATATCAATGAGTACACATCCAACATCCAATGGATCTAGTGTAAAGACGTCATTAACAATCAGAGAAAAACATGACTTTGTGTAATGCCAAAATATAGGCATCGACAGATTGTAGTACCGTAAATGTGAATATGTGTATTACAATAATATTTATTATGGTTTTAGAGATAACAAAATCAATATTCATACTAATAAAAGAAGTAATCAAAGATCTAATTATACAGTGTTGAATTGGTAACTTTTTAGAATAAGTTTAAAGATTGATAAGTTCACCCAGATCGTATCTTAATTTACGAGCTCGGTAAACACCATCACTGTAAAAACTATTATGTGCTATTCCGTTTGAAATAAGTTTTCTACGGGTATAGCTAAACTTTCAAACCAAATCTGTGTATCTATGGAAGAATTAAGTGTAAGGTTTTAAGTAATTTGTGGTAACAAAATCCCTGACTTAATAAGCCGTCCAAAAAAAATGAACATTAACAATAAGGAAAGAAAAATCGTCCCTTCTGTCGTAATTTTGTGTAGAGTTTCTCGTGTAAAACTGAAATATCTTATTCTACGAAAGGACAGTTATTGCTGTTAATATTTGTTTTATTTAAAGTAAGTTCCATAGGGTAACTTTCGGCAATATATTTAAAGAATTATTGATTATTTAACGAAAAAATATCATCAAGATAACAATAAGTGTTGTTGAACTTCTTAAATGGAATTTAAATGGGTCTTTACTGAGTTTGGCTATAAACTCTGATTTATAACAGTACAGGAACCATTTCTGCTATTAAAGTGTATACTATAAACACGACTAAGACAAGCAAATGGAAATTTTTGTTGTTAAACAATTATTATCGTTATTGAGCAAACAAAATAATAGCATAAATTTAAAATGCATTTGTAAAATGAATCTGTTTTTTGAAATAAAATAGTTTTCTGAATGATGATGCCTTGAATTCTTAGGAAAGGACTGTATTTATCAGCTTTTCGATAGATTTATCAATAAGGATGATAGAAATTAAATCTATACAAAATATTGTCATAAGTTACCATAAACATTTCATAAATGTAACGATTGCGCTGAGCGAATCAGCTAATCATGCACACAGCCTCAAGTTAACTTTATATTGTTTCAGAACTGTGGAGTTTACCATAAGCCTTGTTTATACAGCAGCAGTTCATGTGTATACGTCATCAAAACCGTCTGGTCAAACAAGGAAAAGAAAATAACTGCTATCTTCAATGTTGCATATCAACTTTCATGTGCACACGTCATCAAAACATGTTGGTCGGATGAGAAAAAAAAAAAATAACACCTACCGCCAATGTTGAATATTAACTTTCTTGTATGAACTTGTTCTTATTGTCTAAAATCTAGACTTTTTAATTTGAATACAACAAGCAGCTTATTTGCAAATTACAAAAAATGTATCTATAAAGTTATTTTGATAGACATGTTTTTTTCTTTCTTTCGTCATGGTACTATAAATCTATCTGACCATATCATCAGTAGTATTAAGTATTTCTACATTGGTCATTATTTATTAATATAGACACAATTTCGGCTAAAGTTTTGTAAATTTACAAAACCAAAGTCCATGTGAAGTTAATCTTACCTGATGCTACGTGGCAACTGTTTTTATTGGGTTGCTTTCTTACCTGAGGCCACGTGGCCACTGATTTTATTTGGTTCCTTGTTTTGTTTATGTATAGTTTGTAGACTGTTGCTATCCTTTCGTCTGAATTGGTTTTGGTCATAGTATTGCTTGTTTTTCTTATTTTACTTTTGACAGCCAAAAGTTAAATGTATTTCCTGCCTAATGTTTTTGAAAAATACCACTATAAACAGTTGAAACTACAACACAAAACAAACGGATATACTAGTAGTATGCATTGTATGTAAATGTATGGAGCCAATGGAGGACCTCAACACTGACACACACAATACATAATAGGAAAAACATGTAAATTACAAAAAAAAAAAAAAAAACAGATAAAAGATGGAAACTGTAGAGATATAAAGCATAATTTGTTGAGTTACTGAAGCCAGGAAGACAAACACAAGTATCAAACTATCTAAAATTTATGTAATTCAATAACAGTAGAAAAATCAATATACTAATGAACTTACAATTGTTAACTTTTTTTCTAACAGTTGCGTCTGCGCACTACCCTGTTCGTGTTCAGTTGACGGACGCTGCCATGTTGTAAGTCATACGATTTCCCACAAATTTGTATATCTGATAACCAAAAAGAGTATTGACAACATAACAATAAAACTAAAATTCGTAGTATGGACGTCGTCCCTTTAACAGGTAATACCTACCTCATATTATATTCAATACAATTCACGTCAATTCAGGGCATCTTAACGTTTTTCTTTGATTGAATATTGAACAGCAATTATCATTTTCAATAAGTCTTTCAATCTTTACTGAAATTTGAAGTATATGTGTGCACTTTGAGATTCCAACAATGTTTTGGTTTAATATTAAATAGATAACCAAATTAAATCGGTCGATTGCCGTTAAAAACCACAAGTTTTACTGATTTGTGGCAAAAGTTGAATATCTATAATACAAATGTAAAAGAAGGACATTCTTAACCAAAGCACAAATTTTATTGGAAGTAAAAATATATATTTTCTTTCAGATATAAATTAATTCATTTTCAGTAAAGACGGCCTTTGCTTCAAAATTAAAAAAAATCTTGTAAATTTGCAATTCTGTATTAAAAATTCGTATACAGCGACCTTAATTTCACCGCGAAATAATACTTTTTTTTTAATTTTTGGAAAAAAATAAAAATTGTTGAACAATGTATTAAGTTTACGTCTCTATATAGACCCTTAAATACTCCTCGTTTTATTTGTCACTGGACGTTAAACAGTCATCCATCCATCCATCGTTAATATTCAAATTCCAGCAGGATTGACAAGTTTTAAATTTTGATCCATTTGAGTAAAACTTTCCTCGGGAATATTCCGCCCTCTTTGAATAAAATAGGATGCTTAATAGATATTCGTCTATAAATGAAAGGTAACTCTTTTTTCGTTCCCATCTTATATTCATAAGTTTGCACATGTTACATTCCTAAACGACTCTTTATCAATGTTCTCTTACGTGACCTATAATGGTCTGTCTTATTCGTCTTTTCATCCTTTTCGTATATTTTTAAACCTTCTTTAATTGTTTTATATTTTTTCTAAAGATGTTACACAACTCAGTCATTTCAATCCAAACAGTATGTTTTACATAGATGCAAAGTCACTGTTTGACTGACAAAAAAGCACTAACCACTTCCAAAAATTATAAGAGTTATCTCCCTTATGCTAAGTCTACCTTCTTAACACTCCTAAAATATATATATACCGCAATTTTTCTATTTAAAGCTGAAAACAACAAACAATTGACATTCCAATGGGTACCAACTGTGCTCCTCTTCTTTCAAACTAGTAGTTCATACGCGGCATACTTTATAGAGGAGTTTCTTGGGAAGAATGAAAAGAAGCTAGCATTATCCTTTAACTTCACTTT
Organism: Mytilus coruscus; assembly: GCA_017311375.1. Lineage (NCBI taxonomy): Eukaryota > Metazoa > Mollusca > Bivalvia > Mytilida > Mytilidae > Mytilus > Mytilus coruscus. The sequence goes on from CM029607.1 coordinate 64,385,281, forward strand.
TCGTTATGTAAATGATGTCCTCTCACTTTATAATTTAAAGATTGGTGCCTATGTTGAACGCATGCCGTCACACTTAAAAATAAAGGATACAAAAGATACAGGTAAGTCTGCCTTATATCTTTATTTACACCTAGTTGACAATGAGCGTCGGTTGAGAACTAAACTTAACGAAAAAAGAGACGATTTTAGCTTCCTAATTATGAAAATTCCCTTTTTATGTAACAACATTCAAGCAGCGCCTACATAAGGAGTATCATATATCACCCAGTTGATACGATATCCAAGAGCTTGCATTTCCTATCTAATTTCCTTGACGGAGGGTTGCTGTTTACAACGATTCTATTAAACCAAAGGTTTCAAATGGTGAAGTCATCCTTCGAAAATTTAACAGACGCCATCACGAGTTTTTGGTTGATCTTTTTGAATATATGTTTCACACATGACGACGGATATGTTCCAATTGGCGTAACCGCAACATCGTCCTCTTTTCCTTGCATTTGACATCATCACAATAGACAAGTCAAGTATCACTGTGATTTATTTTTACGTTATTGTACATGATTTTGTAAATGTCATTGCCAAGATAAACAAATACAAAATCTCTTAGTAATACGAATCAAAATTATTTTGTTATTCTAATTTTGATTAAAAAAGTAAGACTGTTGAAAATCTACATCAAATTGGCCTTTAAACTTGACCTTATTTCGTTGATCTCAAATCAAGAGATCACAAGTCTATAAGTTATCAACAAACAGTATGGAAATTGTGAGGGAGAAAAATCCTATAAAATTTCACCTGAGCTCTTTAACCCAAATGTATTAGCGTTGCGTCAAGTCGTAACTTACATAACCTTTACGGTTTCTTTGGAGTTGCGATAACAAGCAATGTTCAAAATTTAGAAAATGACCTTAACCTTTGACCTTGATCTCAATTTTCTGTTTATCGGCTAAGGACTTCAAATCAAAATTTTGTAGGTTTATGAGTAGCATCATACTATTTATACCGAACACAAAAAGGGAATTAACTCTAATCAAATGTAACTAAATCGCTTCAGTACTGAATGTACCGCAGTGGATAAGAGACAATATAATCGCGTTCATGTTTTTCTATTCATCTTTTTTCTGTTAATCTCTTTTCAACCCATTAGTAATAATTGTATTGTTAGAAATCAAAATAAGTTGACGATAGCATTGTTGTCATCTTTTATCACGAAGCTTTTAATGTGTCTGCGTTTTAGTCTAAAAACCAAAAATAGCGCGGGTTCATGATAGTAGTAATCGGGCCTGAACACCAGGGATTTTTCAAAAGTTCCCAGACGACGGTAATCCTAAGTAAGGATGGGTTAATATGACTTCGATTTCTAAGAAGGTGACGAGACATTGAAATCGGATTATATACATTTAATCTATATTTACGACACAATAGAAATAATTTTTATTCGTAAAAATCTGCATATGTCGACAAACTTGTAATTATCAGCATTAATCCCAAAGCTTCTATTGCAAAAGCTTTTGATTATTGTTATGAGAGAGAAAGAGAGAGATAAAAAAAAAAAAAAAAAACACGATTTCGTTTATGTAAAAAATTAAAATTAACAAAAAGTTCCTTGGAACTGACATAATCAGTATGATTGCATTATTGCAATAAAACATATCGACATTTTTTATAGAAACCAGCCGCTAGCAAACCAGCTGGTACTCATCTCACCAACTCGTTCCATTCTTCGTATTAGGCAGAATGCAACGGTAGCTAAAGTAGAATCCTTAGGTTTAGTAAAAATGTTAACGCGAATAGATAGCTCATTAAACTCACAATGAAAAAGAGAGGCCTGAGATACTAAAGTGGTAGTCAAACTCATAAGTCGAAAACGAACTAACAATACCACGGCAAAAAAACGAAAAATGACCAATACACAACTAAAGACTGAGCAACACGAACCCCACCAAAAACCTAGGTTGATCCAAGGTGCTCCGGAAGGGTAAGCAAATCCTGCTCCACATTTGGCACCCGTCGTGATATTCTATAATGGTAAGCCAACTCGTGACGGCGCACGTACAATTTTCGAAGGCATGACTTTAACTTCATCACTTGGAACTCTTGGTTGAATACCCTCATTGTAAGCAGTAATCCTCTATCAAGCAAATCACGATAGGAGGTGCAAGCTCTGGAATATCCTATCAACTGAGAGATAAACATTGACTATGCTAAGAAATCAACAATAAGGTTGAGATTAGATGATTTAAACTTTCACTTTTAATGAATTTCCTTTCTTCAGGCACTTGCAGCTTCATTCACAGTATATTATCTCAGTTTAACAATATCGCAGGGATAGTGATTAGTATCACAATTTCCTAGATAGATTTTTGCTACTTATAAGCTGGATAGATGCAATAGCAAATTGAACTTATAATTATCTCTTCGAGTCTATGATGTCATAATTACCAATATAATATATATATATATATATATATATATATATATATATATATATATATATATATATATATATATACAAGTCTAAATTGAAAACAACGTTCAAACCTATGATTGCGTTGGATAAAACCGCAATTTTATACGTGTGCATGCAAAACAAATTTCTTGTTAGAGGGTCTAAAACTGCACAAACAACATTTTCCAAAAGACCAAAAGTGAAAAGTATATTTTAACAAAACGCATTTGACTAACAGGTCGAACAACAAATGTTCTTAAACCCTGCTGACTGCCATTGGTTATTGCCAAATAAACGGATCACCGATGTAATAAATGGATCTTAATTAAAATTTGATACTAAACAGAAAACAATAAACTTGCGGAAAAGATGATATACCGCAAACAAAAGGTGCAAAGGTTTTGTACACCATATCCGGATTTCGACAATTAATGTCTCTTCAGTGATGTTAGGAATCGAAACGGTAATTGGAAAGCCATACAATTTACATCAATTTAGGATAGACTCTTTAATTTTGAGGAGTCCAAATAAGATGAACGGATCATATAAACCCGAAGGCAAATATAATACAAGCCCAAACGAAAAATATAAACAAGTCTAAATTGAAAACAACGTTCAAACCTATGATTGCGTTGGATAAAACCGCAATTTTATACGTGTGCATGCAAAACAAATTTCTTGTTAGAGGGTCTAAATACAGCACAAACAACATTTTCCAAAAGTATAAGCTGATATGGTATGACTGCTAATAATATAACTAACCAACAGAGACCAAATGATGTAGATGTAGCGACTAAATGTCATCGTAAGGCCTCCAACAACGAGCAAAAACCATACCGTGTAGTAGTCGACTATAACAGAATATCTGTATCTCAGATTAACATATATCTGTTCTATTTTGGCATAGCCACACCCTGTATTCTTTTCCTAGTTCATTCCGAATAACTGGAATTTCACCTGTCATGAGCAACATGGCGCGTGCCTCAAATGGAACTAGTGTTTACTTTTCAAGGTAATATTTTGTAATTTTTTCATATTTTTAGCCCCAAGGCACAAAGGGCTTCTGTCACAACGTGGCGTCTATCGTCGTTTTTAATATACACAAAATCTCCTCTTAAATCATTGCATGGACCATGATCCTTAGGGAATCTTGTGTTTTCCGCTCCATAAAATTACTTAACCAATGTTACAACTACTATGGCTAAAAGGACATAATTAATGGTCAAATATCTAGAAAACTCTGATAGAGAAAACCTGACGGGCAAAAAAAGTACAGAATGTCAAGAAGATCTACTTATGTTTTTTTTCCACAAAAATTATCAGAAGGCTCCTAGGCCATATACTTTTTCCTTAAAGTCTTTATCATTCGATAGTATATAAATAATGGAACTTAACAAGTAGAAAAAAATGACAGGTCTGTGTCCTTGTTTATGCTTATTTAAAATTTGGAACTTAACAAGTAGAAATACAGGTCTGTGTCCTTGTTTATGCTAGTTTTCTCATACATTTAACACAGGTAGCTTTTTTTCTTTCAAAACTATGGAAAAATAACAAGGATTTAATAAGATTTTCAAAAATGGCTTTTTAAACTATATGTCATAAAATTATGAATTAAAAAGTAGGGGTTATCGGGAATTTTTTTATTGGCAGTACATGGATTAAACTAGAGGATTCCGAATATCTGACAAAAAACAAAACAAAAATAAGAGTAGCGAACATCCTTAACTTTATCATATTATTCAGTTTTTTACTTATTAGAGCATTTTTGCCGCCTATCTTGAAACGAAAATGTTAACAGCAAAATTGATCAGCAATGCAAGATCTGAATAAATAACACATGATTTAAAAAATCAATTGACTCCTATTGAATAAACTGCCCACGTTCTTTTTTTTTTAGAAATGACATAAGACAACCACTGACGATCTATGTTCCTAATACGGAATAAGAGACCAAAGAAGCAAAGCCAGGAACCTCGACGGCGGTTGTCAAATGTCATATCGTAATTTATTTTTCGCTATTTTAAGAATTTATGAAGGCTTTCATCATACATAATACAGAAAAGAGATAACAAAAAATATCAAAAATATATAAACACATTACAAAAAAAATATTGGACAGTACAAAAGACCGCTCCGACCACCAACATACCACACTTCCGAAATTATAGAAACAAAAACAAAAACAAACACTAGCGACAACGCAAAGTCCCGGTAGCCTTGCTTGGTGCTGATGTTATTCAAGTTTACGTGCGCGCAGTGCAGCTACCAACATGATCACCACTAACTTGAACAAAGAAATAAAAGACGACTCATAATTTGGAAACTAGGTCGATGTTTCCCCTATATTGTAAAATAAGTATATTAATGACTTTCATTTTTGTTCATAATAAACCAGGCCGTATAGTTTTCATGTTTGGATGGTCTTACATTTTGTCATGTTTTGGCCTTTTTATATCTTACTATACGGTATGGATCTTGCTTAATGTTGAAGGCCGCACGGATGCCTAATGTTGCTGGCGCTTACATCATCGTCATATGGTCTCTGGTGAATAGATGTCTCATTAGCCTTCTCCTTATCTTTTTATATAGGGTGATTGCATCGGTATGTACTTAACACCAAATGCAAACTCAAACATTTACTTGACCAAAAATTCGAAAGTCGACTCAAACAAGATATGGAACCCGAATCTTTAACTTTAGCCCGATGGTTAACTTTAAACTTTAACCCGATGGTAAATCTTAAACTTTAACCCGATGGGTGAACATTTCAAAGAATGTCCTTTTTTGATATCGTTTCTGGGACGATAAGGATGTCCCTGACTACTCTTACATTAATTGGTCTTTTATTATTTAGTCAAAAAAGATTGTTGGTACAATTAAAATATGCAAAGAATACACTAGGAAGATTTAAAAAAAAGTTATTTCAAACCTAGTGGGATAAGGGTACCCTTTAGGGTTGCGTGTGTAACTGAAATGTTATGTACGGTCAGTCATCCAAAAATCACTTCTTGATATTTAAGCATTCAGATTATTTCATGACGATGGCTCCCGGTCTAACTTTTAATTATTTTATATACATGTCTTAACATTTTACACTTTTTACATATCTTAAATCTCGATTTCTAATTACAGAGTTAAATGAAAAATGATTATGTTTCATATTCTACAAGTTTTGCGCATTTACTGTGTCTCATTCAAAAAGAGGTAAAGAAAAAAAAGTGAAAAAACCGCCTTATAACAGCATCGATATTCTGATACAGTTACCAATATTCCAGTAAAATAAGGGTAAGCTGTATAGGTCACTGACCAAATAAAAAAAGTTTGATATTTGCAGTTTATCAAAGTCGCGTTTTGTTTTTCTCTAGATTTAAACTGATAATATCAACTTCTATAACAACATCAGAATTTGCTTTCGTCTTAAAACTGACAAATATTAAACTATATTGACAAATGTGATTATATTAGTTACTCTTAGAAAATCTAATTGCATTCTGGGAACGAATATAATGAAATATGATATAATTTATTCCAATTCAATCTGCTTTTGTGAAGTTAGAAACTTTTGTATAAAGACATAAATCAATTTATAACCGATATTTTTTCTTAAGGGATTAAATAGTATGATCGATTTACAGTTAACTGCCTCTTTTGGTATATTTTTTTTTCATTATTTACGAGATAACATAATCATGACTTCCCTGTGAGACATCCTAGTATTGCATGAAATATTGAAAAAAAGACAGAACATGGTCATATAAATTTGTAATCTGTTCAAAGTTATGATTGTTTTGATGTCTATAAACACACGTTGGTCTATACAATTTCATCTCTTACAGTTGTAAATATGTTTACTGTTAGCAGTCATGAATAAAGGAGTGTATGTACATGTCTAGTTTTTATACGATACTCCATCAAGAGTCAGTAACCAGTACATAACACTTCATTTTTCTCGTATAAGTACGAGAGTTGGGACAAAAGGCAAGTTAAACAATCGTAAATAACGTTGAACAGTCTAACTGTTCAAGGTGAGGTTCCCATGAGGCAATACGATGTCTGAATGGGCCCATTTAACTGTGATTTATTGCGAATTGTAAACAAGTTATCAGGGAATGTATATAAAATAAGGGGGCAATTGCCATTATAAAGAACACAGGAAAATGCAGAGCTTTGGTGTAAATATCAGCCGTTATGCTAATATGCACATCTGAATATATAGCAAGAATCAAAGGCATGAAAGAGGATAACATAATCAACTTGATAAAACTGTATTTCCAAAGTGAAAAGTAAAATCACAAAAATACTGAACTCCGAGGAAAATTCAAAAAGGAAAGTCCCCAATCAAACGGCAAAACCAAAAGCTCAAACACATCGAACGAATGGATAACAACTGTCATATTCCTGACTTGGTACAGGCATTTTCTTATGTAGAAAATGGTGGATTGAACCTGGTTTTATAGCTAGCTAAACCTCTCACTTGTATGACAGTCGCATCAAATTCCACCATATTGACAACGATGTGTGAACAAACCAGACAGACATAATAGGTAAAAATGTCAAAAATAGGGGTACAGCGGTCAACACTGTGTTATCATCTTAATCACTATAAAACAAATAAATGTAACGAAGAAGCACAAAAAGGCATACATCAAATTTAACATCCTCATTTTGCTTTATTATTATACGATTATATTTATCTATGTAAAATCCACCCATAAAGGATGGAAGGTTTTAAGGACTGGCGTAAAATCGCGCGTTTGAAACATTGCTTATAGCATTCTAAAATTTTCTGTATGCAACAAGTAAGAATTCCTTTATAATAATTATTATACAACTTTTAAAAATGCAAATAAAACACAATTCAAGCGGAGATTGATGCAAACATAACCAAAAACAATTTGTTGAAATATATAAAAATTTACACATACTGTCATCTTCTCTTGGTTACCTTATATGTCACCTTTTATTTCCTGTCGGTGTTGCAACCTTAGTTTTAGTAAAGCTCCACGATCAATAAGCTTGTTTCGGTCTCTACCATTTGAGTTAAAACGCTGCCTGCTGGACTCATGGTACATAGGACTAATAGCCCACCAAAAGCGGAACCAATCCAGTGTCAGTAAAAAAATGTATGATAACGATTATAATATAAGAAATACCCAAACTCAAAAGCGAAAACCATATAAGGTCAATTTTTCTTGAGGGAGATGCAACTTTAATTTTGGTAAAAGTTTATGAGTTTGAAATTAAGACAAAATTTTACAGTGGAGGTCAAATCTTCGTTCGTCAATTTAAAAAAAAGGCTGACAAATACCAATGGCCGTAACTCTGTGGAAAGTATGTCTCCCGGGACTCACAATTACATATTTATGAGACAGAATTAGCTGAATTTCTATTGGCATTACGAAACTAAAGTCTGCTGAATGGTTGGGATTCCTTGCGTATGTAATGGACGTTTTGAGAACTGGGCCTCGTATTTAATATTTAAAGATGTTCTGAAGAACATTAGTGAGAATGAGATTTATCTAAAATCACATTTCTATAGGACAGACTGCAGATCAACAGCGTGTGCACGCAGAAGAGGTACATGCATAAGACGTGAAATTAAACTGAAATTGCTGATTTACTCCATTACATTTGCATGTATCAAAGATTATAAATCCTTGCGTGTATCACATAAAACAGTTCACAGGACGACCAAAATCAAATATATTTAGATGCATGATTTGTAAGTTCTACTACAACGGAGATCCAGGAACATGCACAGACATGCTTGCTGTATCACTCACTCATCCTCTTCGTGCCTGTCAGCACATAAGGCCTCAACCAGTACTCGCCACATTTGCCTGTCTTTTGCCTTCTTCTCAATCTCCTTCCAGGTTTTTCCCAAGGTCTTTCATCTCAGTTTCTACCATTCTACGCCAGGTATCTTTTGGCCTCTCTCTTTTTCGTCTACCATCTAAACCCTGCCTGCTCTTTTCTCAGAATTTCATCTGAAGCATCATCTGTTCTGTTTAAAAGTACTCTCAGTAGTATCTTGCTTGGTACTGACAGCAAAGTTATACCACGCCAGTTGTTACAGTCACTTTGATCACCTTTCTTGAGTAGTTTTATTATGAGACCATTTGCCCAATCATTGGGGATAGTGTCATGTCTCCAGATATGTATAAACAGTTCATGAAATATGGTTGTGCTAGTTTCTATATCTGCTTTAAGCATTTCAGCTGTTATTGCATCTAAGCCAGGTGATTTCCCATTCTTCAGTCTGAGTATTGCCTTCCTGATCTCATCCCTTGATACTTCCCCAATATCTATGTCTAGTTCCACTCTGAACTGTTCTATAATTGGAACATCTCCCTGGTGTTCAGTGTTCAATGCTTCTTTAAAGTGTTCAGTCCACCTTTCAAGTTGTTGACATTCCGAGGCTAATACTTTACCATACATGGACTTACATGGTACACTGGAGCTTGTGTGTTTACCACTTAGTTCTTATGTGATTTTATAGACAGTGTTAAGTTCTCCTTTAAAAGCTGCTGTCTCTGCTTCTTTGGCAAGTGACTCTAGGTATATTGCCTTATCTGCTTTGGCTTTACGTTTTACTTCATTGTCTTTGACTGTACATTCTTTTCTTAAAGAAGTTTGTATTCGTTCTGATTTTGTGCTATTTAGTTTTGTCTTCGTGTCTTTTCTCTGCTGAATGCTAATCTAGGTGTCATCACTTATCCATAATTTCTTTCTTTCACGTTTCCTGAGTCCAAGAGTGTTTCTTGATGTTTCTTTAAACACAGTTTCGATCTTACTCCATCCCTGTTCTAAGCTTTCTACAGTACTTGGCTCATTGTCTTGTAGGTCTTCTAACACTTGAAATCTGTATCTGAGCTCGATCTTAAATTTCTTCAGAATTTCAGGTTGTTTAAGTTTGACTGTGTCGAATATTTCCCTCTTGTTGGTTTTATTCTTTACTGCTTTTCAGCCTAATTTTACCACTGATCAAGTGATGGTCACTTCCACAGTCTGCTCCCCTCATAGCTCTTACATCATACAGGGAGTTTTTCCATCGTCTGTTTATCTTCAAATGATCTATTTGGTTTTTATCACGACCATTTTGGGAGTTCCAAGTGATTTTATGGATGTTTTTGTGTGGAAAAGGTGTACCTCCAATAACAAGGTCATTATCTCCACAAAAATCAACAATCAGTTCTCCATTTTCGTTTATAGTGCCAAGTCCACGTTTGCCCATTACTATATCTCTATCTAAGTTGTCATTTCCTATTTAGCATTCATGTCACCTGAGACAATAAGGATGTCATGTCTTGGTGTTTTGCAAGTAATACTTTGAAGTTTCTCCAAAAAGATTCTTTTTGTTTCATCATTTGTTGGTGCATAGCATTGTATCATTGTCATCTTGGCATATTTGGAATGAAATCTTTCAACAATTATTCTCTCATCTACTGGTGACCATTCAATGAGCGCACCTTTAGCCTTTTTGTTCATGATGATAGCAACCCAAGTGTCTTTGATGCATATCAATCGTTGTTGGTGGTATTCTTTCTTTCGATCTCTCTTAGCTGACTGTTTATATATACGTAGAAGCGGGTTGTTCCAAAGAACAGCCAGTAGAAAAATAATAGAAGTTGGTACGTGAGGAGTTTATTCCCATGGTAATTCTATTTTTGTTTTTGTTTTTTGTTTCATTATAAGTCAGTATAACGTAAGCGCGGAGAACGTGCAAAACAATGGCCGAAAAATAGCATAGTATCACTGAAAAGCTATTCTTCCGAATGGACGGAATGGACGGAAGAATAGCCACTGCCATAAAGTAAATATTAAATATCACAGCAACAAAAAAATAGTCTTACTGAGGAATCGATGCTGCTTTGCGAAATAGACAATAAAAAAGAATAGAAAATCAGTTGTACATGAAGAAACATGCGAACAAAAACGGCCATAGTTATATACATTTAAGTAATTATTACGATATGTGTATTGCCTTTCATGTGTGTTTCTCAATAAACATTTGTCTCGAAACTTTACAAAATCAACAATCTATAAATAAATATATAGATATATAAGCCAGGGAGAAGAGAGAAAAAGGCTAGTTGATGGTCTCTGTCGAAGTTCAGTCACAAACTAAAAGAAAGATTCTAATTAATTGAATGACATCAAAATGATACAAATTGGACAAAATAATTTCAAATGTCAAGGATATTGATTAATTTATTGACCGTTATCGAAAGCACTGTAATATACCATTACAAAACGGGGACACAATGACAAAAAACGGAAAAAAGACGACTACCCACAGTCAACAAATCAAACGAAAAATGGAGGGTGGTGCTAGTGAACCCCGTCAAGAACGGAATATTGTATGATATACATGTAATCCTTAAAAGGTCTGAAATTCTTGCCAAACACACAATTATGTCACTTAAACTATCAGACGTTGCAACAACGAACAATAAAATGTCGGTTCACAGTGAAAGGACGACTACAGAACAGCGAACAATAAAAATGTCAGTTCACAGTGAAAGGACGACTATAGAAACAACAAACAATAAAAATGTCAGTTCACATTGAAAGGACGACTATAGAAACAACGAACAATAAAAATATCAGTTCTTTTTTATTTTGACGGGAATTGGAGTATGTCCTCTGATTAAAACAAAATAGCTATAGGTAAAACTCTATGTGCAAAAATAAGGATTCTATCCTTGAGAGAGATGAATAGCTAAACAAAATGAAAAAAAGGTAGTTCTGAAAATGCATTTGATATCAAGTCATTAAACAAGTATTATAATTGTGAAAAAACGTACTCTCCATTAAATATTATCTGCTGAGTACGTAATTGTGTTTTATGTTTTATGATTATATCGCGTATCATTTTTCATAAGCATTGAGATTCTTTTACGATTGGTTATTTCGCGATTTGTCTATGTAATTGACATTAAACAATAGATTAAATCCCTTTCTAAAGATTTATTGTCTAAGCCAGAAATAACAAAAAAGAAATCTATGTTAACTTGACATATAAACTCAAACCTCCTGATGGACCTAAATATATGTTTAGTGCATCGACTTTTTACACGTCCCACACCTAACGTTGACTTAGTGCCTCCTTTCAAATTCTTTGATCCGCATCTTTTTACTGTTGTATTATTATAAAACTCTGCCAATTTCTAAAGCAAATAAAATGGTTAAAACTAAGGTCAAAACTACAAAAAGGTAACATAAATAAAATACAAATAATATGAAAAAATAAGTTGATATAAATTTATCAAAAATAACAATAGAACGGTAGTTGTATTTTCTATATGCATTTTTTTTAATAATATGCACTTTTTCTCTCTCTTTTCTAGTTTGCAGCTACAAGTATCTTCCCACAATTATTTATCCGAGGCAGTGTTGACCAATTAACAAAGACTTGTCATTATTAGACATGTTTGTAACTAAGCACTTCCGGAAGCCCGGCATCGTAAACATTATATAATCAGTTTTAGTTTCCAGATATTTGTTTGTTTGATTCATTGAACCTAATTCACAGATTACCATCCTTAATTTCCTTTCAGCTTAATAGCATACTTAATGCACAGTATATAAAAGTACATCGCCTCAAGGTTTAGGCTGAATTCAGGTGTATGAACTGAGATGTCGATAATGTTTCATCGATGAAACATATTAGTGTCTTCAAATTATCCAGCATTAAGCGATATACATTGTATTACGATCAGGTGAGTTTGGTTCAGAAGCCGCTTTATACATTTCAAACTTTTATGATGGCCTTTTTTTTTATATTTGAAGAAATGTTATACTGTTTGGTCCCCCTGTCGATCAATCTTCTTCCATATATAACAACCCTTAAATCGCTGAGATTGCTTTCAGATTTAATCCCTGCTCCTCCGTTTGAATACCCTCTTCCTCTTACGGAGCATAACAGCAATATCCAGGGAGGGATAAAATGTTTACAGTTGTATACCATACATAAAGAGTGAAAGATAACTAAAATTATCTGTATCCAGTTAAAGAATAACATTACAATTTTTATATATATATATATATATATATATATATAAACATATCTGTTGTAGAGTTGTCACTGGCTCAGACTATTTCGACTCTTTAAAATTCAAGAGTCTATCCTAAATTGAGGTAAATTATATGGCCTTCCAAATACCGTTTCGATCCCTAACATCACTGAAGAGACATTAATTGTCGAAATCCGGATATGGTGTATAAAAAAAAAAAAAAAAAAAAATTTTGCACCTCATGTTTGCGATATACCATCTTTTCGCAAGTTTATTGTTTTCTGTTTGGTATTAAAATTAATAATTAAGATCCATGTAACATCTGGTGATCAATTTATTTGGCTATCGCCAATGGCAGTCAGCAGGGTTTAAGAACATCAGTTGTTCGACTTGTTAGTCAAATGCGTTTTGTTAAAATATACTTTTCACTTTTTGGTCTTTTGGAAAATGTTGTTTGTGCTGTATTTAGACCCCTCTACCAAGAAATTTGTTTTACATGCACACGTATAAAATTTGCGGTTTTTATCCAACGTAATCATAGGTTTGAACGTTGTTTTCAATTTAGAGTTGTTTATATTTTTTCGTTTGGGCTTGTATTATATTTTCCTTCGGGTTAATATGATCCGTTCATCCTGTTTCGACTCTTTAAAATTCAAGAGTCTATCCTAAATTGAGGTAAATTATATCTTCCAAATACCGTTTCGATCCCATGCATCACTGAAGAGACATTAATTGTCGAAATCGGATATGGTGTATAAAAAAAAAAAAAAAAAACGACCACCTCATGTTTGCGATATACCATCTTTTCGCAAGTTTATTGTTTTCTGTTTGGTATTAAAATTAATAATTAAGATCCATGTAACATCTGGTGATCAATTTATTTGGCTATCGCCAATGGCAGTCAGCAGGGTTTAAGAACATCAGTTGTTCGACTTGTTAGTCAAATGCGTTTTGTTAAAATATACTTTTCACTTTTTGGTCTTTTGAAATGTTGTTTGTGCTGTATTTAGACCCTCTACCAAGAAATTTGTTTTACATGCACACGTATAAAGTTTGCGCTTTTATCCAACGCAATCATAGGTTTGAACGTTGTTTTCAATTTAGAGTTGTATATATATATATATATATATAATTATAGCTGTGAACATTTCCGTTTTACGAAAATTATTAGGTTATATGTTTACTATTTGATATCTAAATAAATAACGTTTGAATATAAATGTATGAAAAAACCCAAATAAAGTACGATTTTGCAGCGTGACGCCGACAAATCCTTCTGCGTATCGTTTTTTTTTCCACTCTACACATCGCGAAAAAATGGTAATTACTGAAAAATATAAACCCGATAATGCTTGCCTATAAGAAACATTTTATATTGTAAAAAAGTAATAAAATGTCATTTTTAAACAAAATTGCTGATTGTAATTGCATTCTACAGATCTGTTTCACAAATTTTGATATTCAGATACAGTCAGTTAGGATTTACTTACTCTTCCTGGGCACCCGAGATCGACTCGGTTATTGATGGGTGTGTGTTGCACAGTCTTAATAGTGTTATTTGCCTTTTGTAGTCTTGCTGCATTTGTTTGCACCTGTCCTAAGTCAGGAATCTGATGTTCAGTAGTTGTCGTTTGTTGATGTGGTTCATAAGTGTTTCTCGTTTCTCGTTTTTTATATAGATTAGACCGTTGGTTTTCCCGTTTGAATGGTTTTACACTAGTAATTTTTGGGGCCCTTTATAGCTTACTGTTCGGTGTGAGCCAAGGCTCCGTGTTGAAGACCGTACTTTGACCTATAATGGTTTACTTTTATAAATTTTGACTTGGATGGAGAGTTGTCTCATTGGCACTCATACCACATCTTCTTATATCTATTGCCTTGTAACCATTCTATTGTCTTTTTTCTTTGACTTAAGGTTTTCTATTACATCTTTGGTATTTCTGCCTCTTTTTTCAATTGCCGCGGTTTCAAATATATACAAAATTTGATAAAATCTAAAACATCGGCCAATTACGATTATTCTTTGAATTAATGCCCCCATCACACCAAACTTGTTCTCACTACGTTCTGACAAATGTAGCCGAAAGGGTTTAAACTGTGTGCTAATGGAGTGGACATAGAAGCAACTTTCAACGGTCTGTTAACGAACTTCATGTACGAGTTTGATCGGGAATGGTGCTCCAGGTCTTTGATCCTGCTCAAAATGTTCGAGCGACCATCCCGTCTAGCAATAAGACGGAGTGGCAACGTACCACGAACGAAATTGCCGTTCATTGGACGTACTAGGGACGGGATATGACTTGGTTCGGTCGGGTGTTAATTGGATGTACGTGTGCACACAGACCGTGCCGTTTGTAGCACGTTAATCTCGTTTACACACATACCCAACTCGACCTCATTACGTCCTTAGTGCATCTTTAATCCGTCGTAATACTCTCAAAACAAAATAACAAGTTTTGAACAAGTTGGCAACATATTTCTTCTCAGTTCAAAACGTTTGCAGTAAGTTCTTAGAACTCTCTACTCGTTTTGAGTACGTTTATTGTGTTCTTATGCAGTTATTAAAACAAACACCCCGTCTGCAGTACAATCAGACAAGATTTGGTATAAAAAGAGGCCGTTTTCTCACTGATTCATCACTTCGTTAATTATCTGCTCAGAAACATGTATAACCTTGCAGCTCTGGGTGCCTGGAATTTATTGAGCGTGATCACAAGTTATAAAATAACCAGCACAACTGAAAAATATATAAAAAGCGGCGGACGAGAATGAGGACAAGCAGACACGTGCTTGGTTTTCATAGCCATCAGGCCAGGCAGTGATGCCAATTACGTTCTGAATGCACTAGGGACAAGATGAGGACGTGGTCAGAACAAGTTAAACTGTCTGTGATCGAGATGATCGAGCTAGGAACTAGTAAAAAGGTTTTCGACGTATAAAGCTAGGTTCACACTGCCGATCTGATCAACTCGATGATCCCGATTGCCCAAATTTTCACGACCAAGCGTGACCAAATTCTTGATCGGGCCTGTTTACAACTTCTATCCGACCGCTATCAGACCGTACACGACTCTAACTCGACCATTTACGACTACTTAACGACTTCTACACGACTTCAACCCGACCACTAATTAAATATCTATTCGACGATCCCGACCAATTCACGATCTTTACACGATCTTCGACTAGCTAGACTAAATCAACAATACTCGATTTTAACCCGATCTCGACCAGACCAGATCGACCTGATCGTATAGGGGTCGTAGGGATAGTCGGGAATTGGTCGGGTATGTACAATTCCAGTATAAAAACGTCTGATTTTTATATTCCCACAACAGCAGAGGGGGCACTAAGTGTTACCCTTGTCCGTCTGTACGTCCCGAAATAGGTTTCTGTTCTCTATTGTAGTTTGCCTTAATCAAATGTAATGAAATTTATACACAATGCTTATTTCCACAAAACACAAATTTAGGTGGCGTCACATTTATTCGTTTGATGTGTTTGAGCTTTTGATTTTGCCATTTGATAAAGGACTTTCCGTTTTGAATTTTCCTTGGAGTTCGGTATTTTTGTTATTTTACTTTTTACAGCCCCTTTAGAAATGGAAAAATTGCTGATTTTTTTGTTTTCGTTCTCTTACTTAAGTTTGCCTTAATGAAATGTTCTGAAACTTATACACGATGCTTATTACCACAAAACTCAGATCTAATACGAATTGGGTGGCGTCACGTTTGCCGTTCTTGAGTTATGTCACTTTATAACGTTATGTGCAAGCGGGAGCAGCATCTGTGTCCCATGGACACATTTCCGATTTATTTATGTTATCATTCAGTAGATCACAGAAGCTCTGAGTAAAATCATACATTTAAAATATCTACATGGAGATAGAGCTGTTTCATTTGTGGCTAAGGTGCTTAGAGCTTCAAAGAGACAAGCTCATAGCTGTGACAGAACGTGAAGAGGAGCGTAGAAAACGAACAAGAAGGCGTAGACAGCAAACGGCGCCGATAAATCTGGGTGAGACAGTGACTGACACGGCGACCACTGTATGGGCAGTATGAGAGACTGTTGCAGGAGCTCAACAGAGAGGACCCTAATGGTTATAAAAACTTCCTTAGAGCGGACGCTGATATGTTTTGGGAGCTTTTGTACAAAGTCAGGAATATGGCAGTTGTTATCAAATAGTCCGTTTATATGTATGTTGGCGTTTGTTTTTATTGCAGTTCAGTGTTTCTGTTGTTCCGTTGTTTTCCTCTTATAGTTGATATGTTTCCCTCGGTTTTGGTTTGTGACCCGGATATGTTTTCGCTTAATCGATTTATAACCATTGAACAGCGGTATACTATTGTGCCTTTATTTAAACCGTATCTCACGCAGAATAGAAAGACAGAACACCAATATTAGGTAATTATAAGTTGAGATGTTTATGATAATTTCATCCGAATGGAACCGAGGTAAAACTATGATATCATTGCAGGAATGAAATTTATAAATTTTTCAACTTTTTTTTATATTTCAGAGAAGCCTTCGATAGAAATAAGAAGACGTGGTATGAGTGCCAATGAGACAACTCTCCAACCAAGTCACAATTTGTAAAAAGAAAACAATTATAGGTCAAAGTACGACCTTCAACACGGAGCCTTGGCTCACACCGAACAACAAGCTATAAAGGGCCCCACAATGAATAGTGTAAAACAATTCAAATAGGAAAACCAACGGTCTTATCTATATAAAAAACGAGAGACACGTAAGAACCACATCAACAAACGACAACCACTGAAACAGGTTCCTGACTTAGGACAGGTGCAAACAAATGCAGCGGGTTTAAACGTTTTAACAGGCGCTAACCTTCACCCTAACCTGAAATAGTAGTGTAACATTACAACATAGAAAGACACACTATAAAATATTAATTGAAATGGCTTAACTCAATCAAAAAGACATATTAACAAAAACAAGTAAACACACACTGAACGAATAAATTTGATCTATGACACAATGTCAAAAAGACAACTATAACCTTGGACAAAAGGCGTTAAATAAAATAACGTACACAGGTAAATTTAAATATAATAATGGTGTTGTTAGGAGTACGGAGATATGTTTTACAAAATAAATAAATCTGTTGTTCGTAGTACGTGTACAGCAGTGAAAACTTATCGTCATACTCAAAGGTGGTACATGTTAAAAAATAGTGAGACGAGATATAACACAAAATAAGTAAACATTGAATCACAAAAATGCATTACAAATTGTGTAACAGATCAAATTAACACGAAAGTACGATTTGAGAGTACTCGCAGTAACTGAAAGCTAGTGAAAAGCCACAAACAATTAGTAATAAAAAATCATAAATCAGCCTGGACTGAAAAAAGGCTGTCACCATTCGCCATCTCGCAACTGGGGCTTCTTATGCAGAGCTCATGTATTCGTTCTGTGGCTAAAATCACAATTTGTTTGTTCGTTCAGGAAATTTTAGAAGCTGTAATACATTAGTACTCAGAAGAGGTGATGCCAGCCGTCGTCATACCCGTACAGTAGCAACAGATTGCCGATGACTTCCGAGCCTTGTGAATGTTTCCTTATGCATGTGGAGCACGGGATGACGACGTGAGGATAAAATGCCCAAAGGACTCTGGTACACTGTACTACAGCTACAAAGGATTTTTCTCAATCATACTACTGGCCCTCATCGACGCAGACTACAAGTTTATATAGTTCATTGTTGGTGCTAATGAAAGTGCGTCCGATCTGAATTAAGGACTTTGATTGAGGAAAACAACCTCGATATTCCGCGCCGTAACCTGACCCACTGCCCGGCGATGACAAAAACACCCAATATTTCATGATTGGAGATGATACATTCCCACTGAGAACCTGCATGATTAAGCCATACTCCAGACGGTTTCAAGGCCTGCTTGGCTGCTTGAATCAGTCTAATGATTCCATTGATTCCATCATTCTTGCATGTATTACACAGCATTATATAATCTTCACAGAAAATGGAATCCTTCTATTGTACCCCAAGCCATCGACCATGAGGATGAGCACAATCAACTACAGCCTAGTAAATGGCGTAAGGAAAGGCATATGGCAGATGACATCTTGTTTTAATGTGTTCTAAAATTACCAAGATTGTTTTAAAATAAAGGTAATTATGTTTTGTTTTCTTAACTTTAGCTTTGGTATATGTTTTGCCCTTTTTCTGCGTTTAAAAAATGTAGTTTCTTGATTGTAAGTTTAGAAGGAGATCCTTAAGGAAATCCTTAAAATAATAATAATAAATATAATTTGAACTGTTTGTATTTTCTTATCTTTAAAATTTACTCTTCTTTTCTTGAAAATGACACCACCAAATGAGACTTGTCACCGGATTGGTATCTATGTTAAGCAATATGACGGATGCAACATGTGGTACAGGATCTGCTTACCCTTACGGAGCAACTGAGATCACCCCAGCAGGTTATCAAAGTACCTGATCGGTTAAATATTTGTATTCCGATCAAACTCGATCTCTACGTGATCCTTTCCCGATCAATTCGACCGCTACTCGACGAATTCCAGATCTCTTCTCGAGTGATTGGCTTCTCGATGTCAAAAATTGTCGGGTAGAAAGTCAGAGCGATGAAGAGAAAGGTAGACCTACCCGAAAATTCTTGTCGAACGAGTCAGACCAGTCTCCCGACCGCTTAATGTATCTTGATCGGGCTTGATCGAGCTGATTTGATCGGCATTGTGAACCTGGCTTAAGGAACGAAGTAGAACTAGCTAGTTACGAACCAGTTTAAACGGACTACAGACGGACTTTGACTGCTTGGAAATGGTATCCCCAAGAGTTGAACTGGCAGTTTTACCCGATCTGAACTGGATATAAACGGACTGCAGACGGAATAAAGACGAGATGGACGTACCAAAAACTGCTTAAGAACTGACTAGGGTCGCATTATAGATATTATCCGGCCAAATCTATACGTTTCAGCCAAACCCCAACCCGTTTTATGTTTTTTAAGCACTTGTTCGAACGTTATAAGATACGGAAGCGTATTAGCGCCACACATTTTTTCCCTATCTTTGCGTTATAACGCAAACCTTTGTTTTATCTTATTTCTTATTTAAGATTCAAAGGAAGCAGCAGTTATTAATGGAGGAGGCTGCATATATTAAAATTTATCTTCTTTGTACTCATTGCAAAGTAAAATGCTTTACTATTTAACTAATAATGAGCAGGATAATAGATATGAGAATATGTGGTATGAGTGCCGATGAGAAAACTCCATCTAAGTCATAATTTGTAAAAGTAAACCATTATAGTTCAAAGTGCGGTCTTCAACACGGAGCATTGGCTCACACCGAACATTAAGCTATAAATGCCCCCAAAATAATATACATGATAATATATATACAACAGACGGGCAATTGAAATCAAAATGTTTGCGTTATAACGCAAAGATAGGGAAAAAAAAAATGTGTGGCGCTAATACGCTTCCGTAATAAGAACTAGTTTGTTGTGACTGAAACGTTAAAGAGAGTTTGAAGACGTTTACACCACGAACATAGTGAAAGGATGGTGTTTACATGAAAAAGAAAAAAACAAAGTCGTTGACCATATGATTAACTTTCGTCAATTAAACGGAAATATATCTTGCTATAACATATCTTTTTTTCTTAAAAAAAATCTTTAGATTGTTTAATAATAAATGACTATTTTACGAGCAATCCATACAAATATACGTATAATTCAAGAAAATCAATTCAATTATATCTAGATGATAACAAAGATAAATGCGTTATTTTTTCGAATTAGTTTAACATGCCGAGTTGGCATACTAAATATTATGAAATATATGACATTATCCATTTACTGCAACTTGACCGTTATTATGAATTTTTATATTATAAATAGACTCATTTTGTCGGCTAGGTATGACTCCTAAATTCTTTCCGGACAAATCTGTCTTAACAAGTCGTTCAAAATTCTTGAATTCACATTTAAATCATGCAATTTTCTTTTAGAATTCACCACAATAATCTTGATTGTCTTTCGTCATCATGGTAACTGTTACGATCATTTTTCGTGTTCTTCATCCGTCTATAAAGTGCCAACTCTAGGGCGCTTTCATGAACTCATATTCTCAATGAGTCTTATCTCGATTCAACAAAGAAAAGGTCTGTCCCAACAGTAGTCGAATAATTATAGAATACAAAGGTGCATGAAAGGAGATGTGGGGTATACGCCAATGAGACAGCAACCCGAGTCAATTAACCAAATAACATATAGAGGGCAACAAAGTCTTCCAACAAAAGACAGGTCAAGGGATACAAATGCAGATTAATAGCAATCAATTTTTAATGTCTTATCCATTCAGATTCAAAATAAAGTCATATTATCTTATTAATGATCGAGAATTATCCGGCTTTTGTCTCTGCCAATTCACTTTTAAACTTTGACTATATCCTCCTTTTTCTTTCCTAGACATTGTAGCTTAGCTTTATACGGTGTTATATTAGTAAATACTTTAGACAAGAGCGTATGAGACGGCACTGTCAACATGTCAATACAATTTTTCTCCAGATTTGGATCTCAACGGTCGCAAGACGTTTGTGCTTTTTTACCTGTATTACAACAGGAAACTTGCGCTCAAACAATATGGACATTTGCGCTTTAAACTTTGATACACCTAACCGAATTGACCGGACATTTGCGCTTTTTACCTATATAAGTTTACCTGTAATCTTACCCAGATTAACCAAAGTCAAGGGATGGCAAAAATGGAAACTCTATTCATCGTATATTCTATAGTCTGGAATGTACGAAAACTCTTAGTTTCTCTGAGATTGCTTCAATTTGTCGAGACCAAAATTAAATTTTTAACCACCTGCTGTTCATGTTGACTTTGAAGAAAGAGATTTATGGCTGTTAAAAGGAGAAATATTTAGTAATTCGGTTTTTCTAGGGTCGGATGTGAAATTTCATAAGAATTTATCTCTAATAAGTAGAAGCGATATTATATCTTTGTAAATACTCAAAATCCCAAAAAAAAATCCTGTTGTTGTTGGAAAATAACCCAACAACTACAAAAAAAGGACAACTTTAAGCTGTATAAAATAAATGAATGTGCTGTTTTTTTGGGTATTAAATGATTTTAAACTTTTAACTATGATAACTGAAATGTATCTCAACAGTAGAATTAACACTTTAAATCTGGAGTTTGCTTCCAATTTATTTACATACTCGATATCTTAATTTCTACCTGTTCCATTCATCTAAAGCCATAAAATCCTGACAATTCTTTTGATTTTACTCAGTTAAATTTTCAAATTTAACTTTTTATTCGTTTTTCGTACACTTATTAACTACATAAGACATAAGGTATTAACTTCAATCTCCAAATAATCTTATATCGATTGAAATTTCGTGTGTTTATAAATAATGTTTGGTTATAAAAAAATGTATACAGGAACCAATCTTACAAGGAAATAATTTCGGCTGTAAATTGATGGGAAAAAGCGTTGATATCCAGATAAGTTCATTGCCCCTCCCCTAAAATCAAGTCGTTGCTCTCCAACATATTTCTTGTTTTGAACATGACTTTTTTTGTTTTCGTTTTATCCAATTAAGCGAACAATAATACATAACAACCCGTAATATTATTTAACATAGTGATGGAAATTGGATATTAACTAAATATATATGGAGATATTACTTCCCGCGGGTTATACCATTCCATTGATAATTCCATATGTTGATTTATAATCATTGTTTAACCAAAGGCCAGTTTTACACTCCGTTTTAATCAAATAAGACAGCATATTGAACTATTTGAAAAACGGATAATTAAGACAAAATTATTACTTGTCAAGGGAAATTTCAAAAAGTTTTTTTTTATAATGGCAGGCAATTAATGCAATCCGAAGGCTAGATTGAACTCTATTACCTTTATAACTATCAAAACAAAAACAACATAACTGATGATTCCCCTATCTTTACTGTGAACAATTGTTAAAACTATTGAAGGAAAAAGAAAAATTCAAGTCTTCGATAAAACTTGGATCAAGAATACAAGTATCAAAAAACGGTCTGTAACAAGCATAAAACCGTGTGTTTCCTTAAACATAAAACCTGTTTTTACACATGAGGCATATCAACGCGTTCCCTTAAACATAAAACCTGTTTTTACACATGAGGCATATCAACGCGTTCCCTTAAACATAAAACCTGTTTTCACACATGAGGCATATCAACGCGTTTCCTTAAACATAAAACCTGTTTTTACACATGAGGCATATCAACGCGTTCCCTTAAACATAAAACCTGTTTTCACACATGAGGCATATCAACGCGTTTCCTTAAACATAAAACCTATTTTTACACATGAGGCATATCAACGCGTTCCTTTAAACATAAAACCTGTTTTTACACATGAGGCATATCAACGCGTTCCCTAAACATAAAACCTGTTTTCACACATGAGGCATATCAACGCGTTCCCTTAAACATAAAACCTGTTTTTACACATGAGGCATATCAACGCGTTCCCTTAAACATAAAACCTGTTTTCACACATGAGGCATATCAACGCGTTCCCTAAACATAAAACCTGTTTTCACACATGAGGCATATCAACGCGTTCCCTTAAACATAAAACCTGTTTTACACATGAGGCATATCAACGCGTTCCCTTAAACATAAAACCTGTTTTCACACATGAGGCATATCAACGTGTTCCCTTAAACATAAAACTTGTTTTCACACATGAGGCATATCAACGCGTTCCCTTAAACATAAAACCTGTTTTCACACATGAGGCATATCAACGCGTTCCCTTAAACATTAAACCTGTTTTCACACATGAGGCATATCAACGCGTTCCCTTAAACATAAAACCTGTTTTACACATGAGGCATATCAACGCGTTCCTTAAACATAAAACCTGTTTTTACACATAAGGCATATCAACGCGTTCCCTTAAACATAAAACCTATTTTCACACATGAGGCATATCAACGCGTTCCCTTAAACATAAAACCTGTTTTCACACATGAGGCATATCAACGCGTTCCCTTAAACATAAAACCTGTTTTCACACATGAGGCATATCAACGCGTTCCCTTAAACATAAAACCTGTTTTACACATGAGGCATATCAACGCGTTCCTCTAAACATAAAACCTGTTTTCACACATGAGGCATATCAACGCGTTCCCTTAAACATAAAACCTCTGTTTTTCCTTACATAAAACCTGTTTTCACACATGAGGCATATCAACGCGTTCCCTTAAACATAAAACCTGTTTCATTGGCACTCATAAAACCTGTTTTCACACATGAGGCATATCTTCTTATATCTATTTTACACATGAGGCATATCAACGCGTTCCCTTAAACATAAAACCTGTTTTTACACATGAGGCATATCAACGCGTTCCCTTAAACATAAAACCTGTTTTCACACATGAGGCATATCAACGCGTTTCCTTAAACATAAAACCTGTTTTCACACATGAGGCATATCAACGCGTTCCCTTAAACATAAAACCTGTTTTTAAAATGAGGCATATCAACGCGTTTCCTTAAACATAAAACCTGTTTTCACACATGAGGCATATCAACGCGTTCCCTTAAACATAAAACCTTTTTTACATTAGGCATATAAACGCGTTCCCGGAGTGATTTGGAGTTTAACATGTTGTGTACATATTTATCTATTATTGATAGCCGTTTTCTGACCTCTAGATTACTATTAGTACTTCATACAGTCGTTTGACTGCTGTCTCACTGATGCACACTCACAGCTCATTGTATTAATGTTCTGAAAAAAGAGAACGTCACATAATTAACTGTGACTTCTACGTCTCTTATTTGCCATTTTTTTGAAAGGATTCAAGAGTGAAGGAGAACTGTGAATCATAATTCATTAGTTTCTCATATTCTTGGAAAATTAATAATTGAACAGTGTCAACTGTAGAGTGAGCGGCGCCTGGGGTGGTCCATCCTTTTAAAGAAGCACATTTATAGGTTTTGTCTATGTGGTGTATCTTGTTACACAAATCTGAAAGAAAACAAAAAGAGTTCTTGACATAACATTTCTAGAATAAAATTACCCGCTTTTATATTCTTGGATCCGCAACTGATGTAATACCCTTTTTCATCTTTTATTCTGTTATATATTTTGTTGCTGTATGATACATCAAATTGAAAAAAATACAGTTAAGAAACACATTAAGTTTTTTAACATGGTAACCACCAGAGAGAAATTTTGCAAAAGTGTCCAATAGTAAATACATTTTTCTAAAAGTTATCTAGAAATGTGGTCCGATGCCCTTACCAAAATCACTCATATATAAGAATGACAATTATATATGAAATGCTATAGTTGGTGAGAATTTATTTTCTACCAGATGTGTGACTTTTTCATATATAAATATATTCTAAAGTGTGTCTTTTTCCCCTATACAAAATTGTGAAAATTTCCGTTTACCCGTTCCTTTTATGTACAGAAATATGCAAAATGTATGCACTTTATAATAATTCTTTTATCTTATCTCTCCCTTTTGCTAAAGTACAATTTCGGGAATCGTTTATCAATTAACTTGGAAAGTATATCCGAAAAAAAAAAAAAAAAAATAACACATCCTTCATTTTTTAGGGATCACTAGCCTATATATTCATAGCAACGATCTTAGTACCTCGATATATCCCCGAGTTTAGAATCGTATATAACAGCAGGTGTGCGATGATTGACCTACATAAGGACAACCAATAATGCGATACGTTAGCCTTTGGTTATTGATTGACAGGTGTTTTAACCTTATTTGAACCATCCAGATAGGGGAGTAAAAAATACTAGCAAGTTAGAAAATCATGGAACAAGATTCGCTTTTCATTACAGTTCGGACTTTAATTTTTTTTCAATGTTTCAACACAATAATATATTTTAAGTCATCACACAAATTATTTGTTGTAGAAATAAAGAATTATTAACACTATTGTCATTCCAAATCCTTGTTTAGAGGGGAAAGAATATATTATAGACTAAAAACCCCGTTAAAAGCCTGTCATCGACAGGGAAAATGTTAAGGTGACATGTCTTGATCCATTTTTGTCAATCACAGATTTCTTTGATTAAAATCGATGTCAATTATGGAATAGAGGAATCCGTTTTAACTATTACCGATACTGATTGACGACCAATTGTAACTCATACTAGTTTTGGGAGTTTGTGGTAATAAGATATCACGTGATTATTGGAAACCGAGATGCCGTCAAGATGGCGTACGGTCTTGAATCAATTTTGCGCACTTATCCAGTGGAGTAAAACATTAATATTATTGAATTTATGTTTATATTACAAAAAGAACACAATATCAATTTTGATTTTTTTGCGAATTTTCCTTTTAAAGGTCATATATAAAAGCATTATAGAAACCAGGCTTAAGCTTTTGTGCGCCAGACGCCCGCTTCGTCTAAAAAAGATTCACCAATGACGCTCGAATCAAAAAAGTTAAAAAGGCCAAATAAAGTGCGAAGTCAAAGAGCATTGAGGACCCAAAATTCGAGAGGCTTTGCCAAATAGGCTGTAGCTAAGGTAATCTATTCTTGGGGTAAAAAAAAATCATCAGTTTTTATGAGGTGATTTCATACATTCTCACTAAAGTCTATAACATTTTCAGTGGTTGTCCTATGATTTATCCTGCAATCAACTATTGAACAAATAACAGGTGCACAAATAAATTTTTGCTTCATTTGTACAAATAAAGTCCCCTATTACCCCGCGTCCTTGTTGAGCAAGCGGTAATGTGAATATCTTTTTGTGTGACAGGTCACGTCCGCATTTAATTTTGTACTTGCGCTACGAAACAGGAGAAAAACTCGGCGAGTCTTGCTTTTCGTCATGTTTCTAAAGCCAATAGAAATAAATTTTATATTTTCCGACAATGTACATATAACAGTCTCCCGGGACAAGTTTGCCATTCAGGCCGCTGAGTGCAAAAGTTGCCACCTTAATTTTTGGAGGCAGATCAAAATGAAGTTGATATATTGTATAGTTATCTTAATGTGTGTTTTTGGGGTTATTTTATTATTTTAGTGTATATAGCAGATCTTTAAGGGTTTCTGTTTAATGTATTAACAACTTTTAAGTGTGTGGACGATTTAGATTGACATAAGGTATATAACCCGTTCAAGTCTGAATGTTACTCTATAGAGGTCTTTTTTTGGACTGCTTTCTGATTAACGTACACCTCATATCTTCTTTAGTTCATATTTCTATGCAACAAGGAATTGAACTTAATATGAATTATCTCACTATGCACACGTTTAAAAAGGTACATGTAAAACATTACGACATGAACAACAATATAAAAGCAAACTATTGTATATCTTTCTCGACAAAGAAGAACTCAATTTATCCTGAAACAATATTTCATACACTTTTAAAAATATTTTCTGGGTTTTAATGTCATATACATAATTGATGGTTGTTTACTTAAAAGCATGCGAGAGAGAGAGAGAGAGAGAGAGAGAGAGAGAGAGAGAGAGAGAGAGAGAGAGAGAGAGAGAGAGAGAGAGAGAGAGAGAGAGAGAGCAGATCAGCAGCGATAAAAATCGCAAAGTTTTAAATTAAGCACTAGACAGCAAATTTAAGAAATTCACAAAAGCTAAAATTAAGTTAATGAGGAAATAAATTTAGGAAGCAATTTATTAAATAATTAAAAAAAAGGATGATTTATGACAACTGAAACAACTATTCCTTTACCAGCATTACAATAGAATCCTAAATAAAGAAAACAAATTATATGAAACGTTATCATACTCTAAGAATTTTATACCTTTAGTAAACTGTTGAAATCAGAAACTATGGTTGAGTTCATGTTAAATAGAAGGTTAATTGTCATTCTTAGATTAACCCAGAGATTTTTCACTCTTTATCGTAAAGTCTTTCAATAGTGGGTGGCTAGTAAGCGCTATTATGCTGATAAAGGCAGTCAAATAAATAGATATTGGTTTCCCGAATGGATATATTGCCGGAAGGAAAAAATTGCGTTAATTAGTTGAGCATTTCATAGTTGGTTAATAGACAAAGATGTTCGGTGTCATAATTCAGATTAACATAAATTGATACATTTGATCTCCAGAGCTTTGTAGGCGGCAGTTAATAAAAATATTACACATTGTAAATATTTAATATTATTACAATCCGTAGATTCTGTCATTCATATTCAAACTTTTGATAAGAAACATAACATGAAGATTTTAGAATTATTATTTTTTTACCAATGTTATCATATGTGTTACTCAGTAGAAACAGTGGACGATTCATCAGATATCGACCGAGGTTATCAGGATGAACCATTCGGAAATCCACAAGGAATTTTAGCAAAAGGTCTATTGGACCCACGGAACACTGAAAGTGTATATAAAACCCTCTTGTACGACTTAGACAACCAATTTCATGTAAGTTATGCGTCAGATGTTGTAACAATGTTCATATTTTTGTCCTTCCACATTTTTGTAGTCAAATATTTGTAGAGTTTTGGGGTTTTGTTCGTTTGATAGTTATCTTAAAAATGTTGGAATTTTGCTTATTATAATTATGAATATGGATCTACGGTCCTCTTCAAAATTCAAATTAATCTTTTTCAAATCTTGTTTTATGTATTTTAATCGTTGTTGTTTTTAAATTTATTAATCTTTTTTTTTAACATTATCACATTCTGTTAGTTACATACATTTTGTAATCATTCAGTATAAGACTTCCATATTATAAACAAGCGTATACAGGGAAAAGCCAGGATTTTTATGCATAAACAAGAATCTATCAAATTTGAAATTCTGAATTTAAAAATGCTTACGTAATTTCAAAGCTCGGCGTTTAATGAGCTAGTCAGGAGCCTGTAATTCAGTGGTTGTCGTTTGTTGCTGTGTTATATATTTGTTTTTCGTTCATTATTTTGTACATAAATTAAGCCGTTAGTTTTCTCGTTTGAATTGTTTTACATTTGTCATTTCGGGGACTTTTATAACTGACTATGCGGTATGGGCTTTTCTCATTGTTGAAAGCCGTACGGTGACCTATGGTTGTTAATTTCTATGTGATTTGGTCTCTTGTGGAGAGTTGTCTCATTGGCAATCATACCACATCTTCTTTTTTATATTGTAAAGGTAATTGATATTTAAAAAAGATACTACGCATAGAGTGGGGAACTTCGTTGTTCAGTTTTTGGTCACTTACACTTTCTTGAAAGTTAGATTTCTTTCGATGGTTTTCTCTAGTCTTATTGTGTGTTTGTTTTACATTATCTCTATTAAATAGAACGGGGACGAAATAAGGTACATACGCTAGGTATTGACAGCAGTCTTGTTCCCAAACAATGTAACGGATTATGTCTCTCTCGCTTGCTTCTAATGACAATGCAATTAAATCGGGGCTCGTGTTTGTAAGGAATATTTTGTTTGTTTGTTTGTTTGTGTTGTTATGTTGTTTTGTTATTGGCGTATATCTCCTTTTATTCATATAGAAAACATACGCAAGGTTTTACTAGGAAATTGAAATATAAGTCACTCCTAGACACTGCTAACAACCGGCAGCAAAATACATGTTTCATTCCCCATTTCCTTTCTCAATTTTATTATTTTATTAACAATAATGCGTCCTTTTGACTATCATACACAGCTATTTTCTATCGGAAGTTGGACGTTAAATCCGATTCCTCGATTATGGAGATAGCTACACACTCTGCACGTTAAATAAACATTGCAACAACTCTTTTAAGAGTCCATATGTGAGCTGTTTCAAGGCAAAGTGTTTGCCTCTATTCAACATTTTCCAGTGGCAGTCGAAATTATCGCAATTCGTTCGACCCACATTGCAGAAGTTACTGATTGGATTTGTTGTTATTTTGTTCTCATCCCGGATATGCATCAAACATTTGGCACTGGCCATTATTCAAACAGCAATCAAGCAATCATGTAGAAAATGTAATTAAATGGTAAAAATTAATATTTTTTTTTTCGCTTAGGTACACATTTCTGTCTTTACACTTTATATTCATCTAGACAAAAGTACCAAAAATTTGAAACTTACCGACAATATAGAACTTTAACATGAAATATTAAGTAGAGTTTAACACTGCGTAAAATGCGTTCTAAATCATAAAAACCTGTACTATAGTTTTGCATATATATGAAATAAAATTTAATAAGCGACAACAAGTCCTCTGAACCTACAAAACGGCATACCAGTTTTGTTATTACTTGCATTTCGATTGCCTATGGAAGTTTTTTTGTGAAGAAAGATAAACAGTTGGAATGTACTCTCATTGAATTGGTAAATATTGGAGAGACTAAGGAATATCTGTATAAACGAATGTGTTGTCTTTGGAATTCTATATCAATGGCAATGAAAATTACCTCGTTTACAGGTACATCCGTTAGCTCAACAATTCCGTACGCACCATGCGCTTGGAAAATAGATCTCTACAAAACACCAAGTCCGTAGTATAAAGAAAATAAATACTCACTAAAAACAAAAAGAAGATTGCTAAATTCTTTAACTTGAATCTAAAGTACAGTAAATGCTTTGTATGGGTTTTGCTCATAGTTGAAGGCCGTACGGCGACCTATAGTTGTTATTTTCTATGTCATTTAGTCTCTGGTAGAGAGTTGTCTCATTGGCAATATCCACGGTAGCGCACACTTTAACGTCACTTTCGTCCCAAATCCACGTCACGTAAATAATGTGATCTCTCGACTTATTTCTTCCTTTCATGTGTGAGCCAACGTTTTACTGTTCATTACTGTTCTCACACTCAAAATTTGTCGGGAAAATTCAAATACAAACCTCGACTCGATCACGAACAAACTTCCATCCATTAGCATAGAAATTATACTCATTCCTACAGACACTTCGAGCTTTCTTCAAAAACTTTAATTAATGTGTGTTAACACATGAAATAGAAATGATTCATACTTACATCTTTATAGGGAAATTGGTCCAAGTTTCCATGAGTGGAATTATGGCAAGGACTCTGCACTCGTCAAAATAAGGTCTAAAACGCAGGAAAAAAACACAACAAAAAACAAAAACATAGATTGAAAAAAAAAGTACTTTTATTTCTTTGAAAAACTTTCGGAAAACGACCCTGGTTTTCTGTTCCATTGACCCAGCACCCTCTGCTAGGTGCGTATATTAATTGAAATACTGGTCACGAAATAGTGTTAACAATTTTTCAGTAAGTTAAACGTGTTTTCGATAAAAGTTAAAAGATTCCTGAGAGGCTTTTTCCTGGCCAAACACTACATAGAAACTAAAGACCAAGCAAGACGAAACCAATCAATAATTGATGGTAAATTCAGATGTTCCGTGAGGTAAGTAGATCCTGCTCCACAAGCGAATTCCGTCATGTTACTCATTGCAGGTACAAATTATGTGATAAGTTTCATTCAGTGATGTCACAATTGAGGAAAAGAGAACGGGATTGTGTAAGATATCTGTTGTCATCTATGAAACAGATATTCAAAAGAGGCCAACCAATTCATGATGGCGACCGTAAAATTTTTCGAACAGATGACTTCAACTTTAACACTTGAATCCCAGTTCAAAGTTTCGGTGTAAGCGGCAGTCCTCCGTCAATTAAATCATGATAGGAAATGCAAGCTCTGAAATATCGTTAAACTTGAGATATATAATCCATATACAGGAGCTGCTGGAATTTTAGGGAACTGGTTTATAATAAGGAAGGTGAAATCATGCCTTTTGTCGTTAAGTTTTGTTCTGAACCGACACTCATGGTCAGTTTCTAGATGTTAGTAAAGAAATGAGGCAGATTTAGCTGTGTCTGTGGTTTCCTTTTTTTCGAGTTTGATCGGATAGACGCTTTCAAAAGATTCACAGTTTTATTTAAACATCTATTGAGAGGAAATCATCTTTATAGCGAAGTTACAAGATAATACTGGCTTCTCTTTTTATAAGTGAAACCTTAGTTCATTATCTTTATCACGAAAGTAGTGAAACGAAAATCAGACCGGATCCTGTCCGAATGTGAACTTTTGACCATGCATTCATCTTTTCAAAATATATATTTTCATTTCTTCAAAAGCATTAAAATTTTTTTTTGTAGTTTATGTTTTTGCACAGAACTGTACATATAAGGTATTATAACTAAAATTTATGAGTATACGATCTAAGCCAATCTTAAAACAGAACGACTATTTATCCACATTTATGAACAATAACTATGACCTTTACAGTAAAATGTAAACGATAAATTACAAAAGTAATGCAATGCTTCAACGCAATGATAACTCTAGTTGGTTATATCTGAAGTGATTAACTAGCTCCATTGTAATTAGAAGCACATTAATGCTGTAATCAAGCATCTTGTTATAGAACACCGTTATATCTATATATTTGAATGTATTATCAGAAATTAAAAAGGTTATAGAAAAATGTCATTAGCGCAATTAGTAAAAGCTGAAGTAGAAGTATATGGTTGCGATAAAAACAGCTCTGCGATAAAAGGTGAATATAGTCAATAAGCTTAAATTCCAAGTTTCTGTCCGATGATTGGGAATATTAAACTTAATAGCAGGTATTTCACATATTGCCTCAAATATTTTGTTAAGATAATTAGCGATATTTTTATATTATTGAATTGTGTTACAACCCATTATCTTTTTTTTTTGTTATTTAGTTGTTGAACTTTTATTGCATGTTATTACATTTGAAATTTGTGCATTTTTAAAGTAAAACGATTTTTGTAGGGGGAAGTTTGATATAAACATTTATAGATAAATATCATTCATTGCGTCAAGTGTTGATATTTTCAGACAAAATAATTATAATTCACAATTATAAGGCGTCACTTAATTATCTATTTCATCATATACTAGTATTCGGAAATTTCGTTATAATAAATAATACTTGGTAGGAAGAATTGCACTTTGAAATGCTATCTTTTATTTTAAAAATATTTTTTAAATTTCAATTTGTAAATATCAATACCTTGCCCGTTTAGTATTTCATCAAAATAACGTAAGCTTAAACTATATTAATTTCCGAATTTCCTAGGCAACATTATTGTGAACGGGCGCATCCTATTTCCTAGTATTTAATGATATTTATTACATAAACTAAAGGACAGATATGTCATCAGATGGAAAATATGCAAACGTCATTAAATGCTTAAAAGTATTTCATATTTTTTAGAAGTTTATTTTATGATACACATGCATGCATAAAATAATTTGCTAAGTTTTGTTTTAATAATTACGTGGATCAAATCCCGATAGGTTATATGCGTCATATCCTTTAGTCTGGGAAATGTGATTTATTTTTTGTTGTTATTGGCTTTGAACTAGCTTTCAGTCACTGAGAGTACTAATAGATCGGCACATTTGTCTTTATGTTAGTTGATGTTTTGTGCTTCGTGTCAATTTGATGAGTTCAGTGATTTCCCACTGATTTTAAAAGTTTGTTCTTATATAGTTACACTTGTCATTGCTAGTATCCCAGGTTATAGATGAGGATTGAGCGTTCACAAGCATGTTTTAGCTCTCTAAATTGTGTATGCGCGTGTCCATAGCAATGAACTTATTATCCAGTGGTTGTTGTCATATTTGTTAACGTTTATTGTTATATTATAAATCAGACCGTTGGTTTTGGATATATACTGGTACATATATATAGTACCAGGTGAAAATTGTTGTGTAGTCAACGCAGAATCAGACATCAGACAACTGTAGCCGGATTTATTAACTTCATAAAATTGAATTTTGTAAATTAAATAATTCTCAAATTATAATTTAACTCTCAATTAAAGTAGTGAGAAATATATCTTATGAGTATGGAGAAATGTGTAATAATTTTACGACAATTAAGATGGGGTATGTTTGCCAGTGAGAAAACTTTCCACCAGTTAGCAACTTCAGTTCACCACACGGTCTTCAACAATGAAAGAAACTCATACCGCATAGCAAGCTGAAGAAAGTCCCGACATGACAAATGTATAACAATTTTCACGAGAAAACTTACGACCTGATTTATATAAAAACATTAAACAAAAATCAAATATGGTACAAGGACAGAATCATTTCTGTTAAGTGTAAAATAGGTAAATACATAAGTAAAGCATACAAGTTAATAGAAAACAATAAGATAAAATGAAATCAATAAACAAATTAATAAATGACATTTTCAATTATAAAAAAAAAAAAATACTCAGTTTTGCGAACGTTGAGAGGGACAAGTCTTATCAATATATCTTTGATGTTTAGAATGGGATACTTTTAAACTGCAATGTTAAATTTAGAAGTTACTTATTGAAGTGTGCATTACATGTCATTATCCAGTTAGATTCTTTCTGTTCCTTATGCTTATCAAATAAACTCATCATAGATACCAGGATTAAAATATATAACACCAGACGCGCGTTTCGTCTACATAAGACTCATCAGTGACGCTCGAATCAAAACAGTTAAAAAGGTCAAATAAAGTACGAAGTTGAAGGACATTGCTTTGACGAATGACATTGATAGATTTAGCTCAAACAGAAATAAACTAATTAAAATTACAACTTCACATTCAAATATTTTCTCTTTCCAATGTCAAGATAATGTACGATAGAAATGCATTCTACAAAATATAACTTTAAGTAATAAGAATGTCCTCAATGCTCTTCAACTTTACACTTTATTTAGCCTTTTTAACTTTTATGATTCGTGCGTCACTGACGATTCTTTTGTAGACGAAACGCGCGTCTGACGTACAAAATTTTAAACCTGGTACAAATGTATCCATGATGAGTGTATTGACCTATTATAAACTACATTTTTTTCTTCAAAATACTCCAACACCAGCTAATCTTGCTAGTATAACACGCACTTATTCATTGTTGGCCTTTCAGTAATAGTTTCTTTAAACACATTAACTTTTCCAATCGACACGATCCCATTTAATAACTTACTAATTTTTATAAACAAGAATATGTATAGTATCAAATGAGCCAGTAAACAATCATGAAGCGTTGATTAGTTATATATTTAAAGCTTATTGATTTACCCTGCCATTTAGGTGAACTTTCTAGTAATTCTCTCTTTAAACTAGTCGTAACAGGCGAAGAAGAATATTGAGGAACATATAATGTCAAGGAATAAAACAGCATACTTAATATTATAGACAAAACTTTCTGAACCAAGAGTTATTGAGTTAGCTTTGTACTACTAAAATCTATATCTTCTAGATGTTCAAAATGACATGCCCAATTTTAAATGAATATGTATAAAGTTTATAATATTATTAAAAAGATTCACAACTTTGTTTAAGATGCAAAATTTAGTATGAGTAACTTCTATACTTAGTATCGCAGCTTAGAAGTATCCAATTTTAAACATTAAAGCCATGTTTATAACACTTGTTTCTGATTTTAAACATTAAAGCCATGTTTATAACACTTGTTTCTGATTTTAAACATTAAAGCCATGTTTATAACACTTGTATCCGATTTTAAACATTAAAGCCATGTTTATAACACTAGTTTCTGATTTTAAACATTAAAGCCATGTTTATAACACTTGTTTCTGATTTTAAACATTAAAGCCATGTTTATAACACTTGTATCTGATTTTAAACATTAAAGTCATGTTAATAACACTTGTATCCGATTTTAAACATTAAAGTATCCGATTTTAAACATTAAAGCCATGTTTATAACACTTGTATCCGATTTCAAACATTAAAGCCATGTTTATAACACTTGTATCCGATTTTAAACATTAAAGCCATGTTTATAACACTTGTATCCGATTTTGAACATTAAAGCCATGTTTATAACACTTGTATCCGATTTTGAACATTAAAGCCATGTTTATAACACTTGTATCCGATTTTAAACATTAAAGCCATGTTTATAACACTTGTATTCGATTTTAAACATTAAAGCCATGTTTATAACACTTGTATCCGATTTTAAACATTACAGCTATGTTTATAACACTTGTTTCTGATGAAAGTAAATTCAGAAAAGTTTGTCAGTCGAAACCAAATTCATAAAGTATTATTTTCATTTTCTAGCTATAGGTCAATATAGTTGCTGTTAGACTGCTAGTCCCCGATTGTATCATCAACTCAGTTACGTCAGTACATCACTATTGGTATGATTTAAAACATACCTTTTCTAATTCTCCATTGAAAAGTTAAGAAATTAATTAAAAACTAAGATTCCGACATCTTCAGTTTAAGTTGACCATATATGGATTTGACTAATCCTTTTATGTTCATCTTGGCTATATTGCTCCTCAAATATGCAGGTATTTATACATCTTAAGCTCTTAAATTTGATCGTTCCTGGTATAGATTAATCAAGAAAGGCGCTTCTGACTCACCTTATTTATAAAATGTTTGACGTCACAACGCAAAAGTGATTGTTGTATGTCATCAATAGTTCAATGGTTGCAAAATCTCGGGTCAAGTGTCAAAGATTCCCAAATAGCGATAAAGTCTATTGGAGTAAGATAAACGGTATAATAATAAATATTTTATGGCATGAAAATACGGATTTTGTGTTATTAAAGTTTGCTGTTACAAACTTTTCGAAATTATTATAAATTAAGGAATATATCTCCCACATGCAAAGCTCTAATTCCTTGCTCTACTTTTGCTTTACTTTTTACTTTGTATTCTTTTCATTTTTTAAAATGGGAAAAAAAAAAAATAATGCCAAGGACTTTATATTTCTTCACTATACTTAATAACCAAATGCATAGCAATGGCATATTGTAATTGATGCTAAAAACTCTTAGCAATCGCTTTCAATCTTACTTATATCTACTATATCGGCAATCTGATTAAGATTTCTGAATGACTGAAATTACTTATCCTCTGAGTGGAGTGAATCAGACATGTATTTAAAAAAAAATCTTGAGATCTGTTTTTTTTTCTTCCAACATGTAGAATTGGAACAAGCATTTTTCATCCAAAGCTTAAAGACAATATTCCAGCAGAAATTGTATATGTAGTATATATCTCGCAACGGATACGATAATCCATATCTTGAACTTTTGTGTGGATTTCTTTAATGCCAGTAGACGATTGCTGCTAACAAAGCTGTTGAATTAGGAGATAACAATTGAGTTTACTTCGCTAGGTAAACGGATATTTGCGACAGTAAAATCTACGTTTTACGAAGGCCAAGCTTAAAATACAATACAGTTATCTCCATTCTAATGCAGCATATTAAAAAAAAACCATTTGATAAATATTTTGGCGTAAAATGGCATAAATGAAAAAGTCCGCGAAACTGTCGCAATGTCTTTAGCAACTAAACAATGTGACGTCATATGTATACTCACGATGTAAGACATAAACACTAGACGTATTTATACCTTTCGTACGCTTCAAATTGTTTCAATGTTGACAAAAACAAGATTTTGGGACTCAAAATGTGACTTTCATGTTTATTTTGAGAAATTACATACCAAAACAATCGGAATTAAAATGGTGGCTCCGGACTGGTAGAACGTGGAATTTCCAAAATATTTGTCAACGTCCAATGAAAATTATCGTTACAATCGAATTGCATTAGAATAAACGGTTCCTATACGGCCAACGTTAAAGTCATCTCTTCGAAAGAATAAATCACAAGTCTAGTAATCAACTCGTCTGTGTTGGAATGAAATATCAATGAAACCATTATTTTCTGTAAAAATACTGTTTGCAAAACTTTGAATTATTCGAAAAACTAAGGTTTTTCACTCAAGGCATAGATGGGCTAAATATTTGACACAATATTTCGGAATTTTTGGTTTTGGATGTTCTTCAACTTTGTATTTGATTTGACCCTCAAACTGTTTTATTCGAGCAAAATTGATGGGTCTTATGTAGACGAGACGCTTGTGTTGCGTGATAAATTATAAACCTGGTATCTTTGATGAGTTTTTACAACCACTCGGTCGATGCCAGTGCTGTTGAACGTTTCTTCCAAGACGGAATCACAAGCCTTGTAGTTAGCACTTCTGTGTTGACATGTAATATTAATGATACGGTCTTTTTCTGCTTACAAAGATTTAAATTATTTGAAACACTCGGGGTTTCCTACCACCATTCATAGATGGCTTTACCCGTATTTAGCACAATTTTCTGGTCTTTTTGGATTTCAATGCTCCTCAACTTTTTTAATATTTGATTCGGTCTTCAAACTGATTCGATTCAGGCTCCACTTATGAGTCTTTATCATGTCGGCGAAACCGGTCTTTCTCCTTTTGAAGTTCATGAGATTCCCTCAGTTTTTGTTGTTACCTTTATATGTCTTCTTAATCGATTTAGGAAATTTGAACATCGGTAAACTACTGTTGCCTTAACAACCTCTGTAAATATTGTAATACCAGTGGCGGAATCAGAGGGGTTCCGGGGTTGGAACCCCTTTTTGGACGATCAATGCATTTGAATGGGGACATATAGTTGGAACCCCCCCTTTATCCTGGGTTGGGACCCCCCCTTTATATCCTGGGTTGGGAACCCCCTTTTAAAATTGCTGGATCCGCCCCTGAATACGCTTTGCAGGACAATGGACGAATGGTAGATTTACTGATGAAGTTCTTCGCCCTAGTAAAACAAGAAGACTATATCGAGGTGCTAAGGAATATGACAAAGACAATATAAAATGCATATAAAATGGACGGATTATTTACACTAAATTTTACAATTGTATTAGAAGGGAAAGGATATCTGATATACTGATTTGCATGATGAAAGTCATCCTTGGAAATTCGGACTCCATTAGCACATCATATTAACGGCTATCGGTACGGCTGATGCAAAAAATAACACAGAGATCGGGTAATATGGTATATGATTTAACGTTCTACATGAGTAATTTAGAATAAATATATTTTTTTTTATACTGGGAGCTTGTAAATCAACGTATTATTCCAATTTATGTACGCAGAGCACATGTGGTAGTTAATCTTCATAGGACTCACTCATTACCAAAAATTATTGAAGCTAAATACATGAATCGTTTATGAGTATCAAAACCAAATAAGTATAAACAGCAAAACAAATAACTTTTCTCAAGGGATTCGCAGACATAGTTTTATTATATTACAAATACAAACTGGCTTTACTTTGGCTTTGCTTTCGTTATTTTTTTGTTTGATCAGTTCTTCGACGATTTTATTAGTTTTGGACTTTCAAGCATTTTGGACTCGAGCATCACTGAAGAGACACAAATTGTCGAAATGCGCATCTAGTTCAGTAAAGTTCAGTAAAGTTGGTATCAAATATGTTATTTCAGGAGTACAAATCACTTATCCTACTATTTTTATCTGATTCTGTCCAGAGATGTCTGAACTTTTATTTTTTTTTTTGTTCGCGGTCAATTAAGTAGGGTAAAAACATCATGCTTATCTTTATTAATTTATCATAAAACTTAAGCTGAGTATGAATATGTTTTAACTTTTATTGATATTCGAAATCAAGATACAACAAGACATTGTTCATGATTTGTTCGCTTATAGAGAAACACCTTGCAGGTTGCATTTTAAGGTTAAATAACTTATCTCACCTGCTTTCTTAAATTTTCTGCCAAATTCTTTCAAAGCATGATGATTTCATCCTTCCCATTTAGTAAATAGTCAAATTTTAAACATTTTCCTTTGAATTACACAACATAGTTGTAATCCCTTTTGGGATTCTGAGTCCGGAGCGATTTTCTGATTTGGCCGCCTCAGAATCCCTTATCAAGCCCTATCAAGTTTATTCGGGAAAATGTTTTCCGACTACCTCACCTCGAACCGGAGCCTTTTACACCTACAGCACCATTTCGTTAACCCGAAGCAAGTAAAATTGAGAATGGAAATGGGGAATGTGTCAAAGAGACAACAACCCGACCAAAGAGCAGAAAACAGCCCAAGGCCACCAATGGGTTTTCAACACATCGAGAAAATCCCGCAACCGGAGGACGGCTTCAGCTGACCCCTAAACAAAAATGTGTACTAGTTCAGTAAACTCCGAAACATATAAATGAACTAAAATAAAAAAAAAAAAAAAAAAAACATACAAGACTAACAAAGGCCAGAGGCTCCTGACTTGGGACAGGCGCAAAAATGCAGCAGGGTTAAACATGTTTTGTGAGATCTCAACCCTCCCCTATACCTCTAGCCAATGTAGAATAAACAAACACATAGCAATACGCACGGTAAAACTCAGTTTAAAAGAAGTCCGAGTCCGATGTCAGAATAGGTAACAGAAGAAACTAAGCAAAGTGACAATGATACATAAATTAACAAAGGACTACTAGCAGTTACTGATATGCCAGCTCCAGACCTCAATTAAACTGATTTGAAGATTATGTCTTCATCATATGAAAATCAAGCACAATCCCTCTCGTTAGGGATTTAGTAGTCCGAGATTACTCTGACGTCCAACGGCTGTTTTGCCAGACAAGCTTGGGCCGTGGGACGTCAGAGCTCGTCCCATATCAAAAAGTGGATATTTATCCGTCCAAAATAGATGCGCTGGTTCGTTGCTTCTGGAGCCGACTGACGGCCTTGGAATTATATAAATCGGGCATCATTTTTTTCATTTTTCATTTATCTCTTCATTTATGTAAGTTTCATGTACCTGCCACACATTATTTTCTTATATTTGGACAGTTTTCACAGTGACCCATTGATTCCGGCATTTTAACTTTCATTTTGAAAGATTGTCATGTGATCAACGAGAAAACGTAAGGCGCAATGGATTATGGGAGCTGATTTATGCAAATGACCCTGGGTCAGTATGAATACATAATCTAACACCTCGTACTTTTACGATGCACATAAGCTAAATGTCCGAGGTATTCCGATTGCTATCATGGTTGCCTACTAAATGTTCAATATAGAAATTAGCATAAATATTTGCATACTTTTGTCTCGAGGCCGTGAAGTCTCTCGTAACTTGACGTTCATATGAAAATAAAAGTTAAAATGCCGGGATTTAGTATCATACTATCATAAAATATATGAGAAGAACATAACCCGTATCATGCCAACAACTGGTTTTAGAATAAATGTGTTTATTTCCGATGCAAAGACCCTATAGGAGTGAATAAATATTAATTCCAAAATCTGCCATCTTTAATAACCCGAAGCAAGTAAGAATTAAAAAACATATCAGCCTTTCAGAA
The DNA here is from genome assembly GCA_017311375.1 of Mytilus coruscus. Classification (NCBI taxonomy): domain Eukaryota; kingdom Metazoa; phylum Mollusca; class Bivalvia; order Mytilida; family Mytilidae; genus Mytilus; species Mytilus coruscus. Next base: position 64,425,910 of record CM029607.1, read on the forward strand.
TCCGTTAAAATTTTGAAAATACCTTACCTTAAACGATAGTTATAGATCCATTTTGTAAAAAACATAATTTTCCTGGTCAGTAGACGGCCATATTGTTTTGTCTTATTTGAATACGAAAAACTATCCAGTTCGAGGTGAGGTAGAATATACTTGATAGGGCTTGATAAGGGATTCTCAGGCGTCCAAATTAGAAAATTGCTCCGGACTCAGAATCCCAAAAGGGATAAAACATATTTGTAAATATCTACCAAAGGAAGTTTTTAAAGACACGTTGGTTTTAGACCCAAGACGGAAAAAGACTGAATTATCCGCAAATGATATATAATGTTATATTTTTAATCTACAAGTAAGGGAGATAATTTGATTAAAATAGCCTAGGTCACGTGGTGCAAATCATATGAAGTACCTGGGATTTTGCCATATGATAAATCAGGACGTGTGTTTTCTCGTTTGAATTGTTTTACATTTGGCTTTTCGGTGCCTTTTATACCGTGCTATGCGGTATGGGTTTTGCTCAGTGTTGAAGGCCGTACGATGACATACAGTTGTAAACTTCTACGTAATAAACATAGTTTTAAATTTTCAGAATTCTGTGTTTATTGCTGAAATTCTTTTATTATGTAATATTATCTCATAAAAGATATCTAATTACCCATTAAAAACACTGGTTTATAGCTTCTTACAAGAAAATATACCTTCATTATTTAAAAGAAAACGTCAGAAAAACATTGTATTGTCCTTTGGAATCCATTGGATTCAATTTAAATGGATTTCACTCTGTACAGACTGAACAAAGACTTTTAGCAAAAAACAATATTTTTTTTAATGTGTAAAAGTGTATTAAATTTTCCAAAATTCAACGGTTGCCCTGTCTATTGTCAATGTGGCCAATTTTTTTATGAACTGACAAATTAAAGTTTTTGTAATGCTGCTACGTCGTAATATCTCGGAACCACTTAACGTATCCTGTATGCATAGCAGCAACTTCTTAAACGATCTTACTCTTATTTTAGTTCAGACTGCTTTGTCGATTTGTACCTGAACTTGCAGTGATTTTATGACCTAAAATTTTCTATTGGCAAATATAGACGACATCGAAATGGTATCTTCATGCGGTTCTTTTAATAATGATAAGAGCACTTAGTGTATGGTAGATATAATGCTAAAGATTGATGCGAAATGCAATAGTTGTTTGAAGACGAAAACTCCTATAAATGTCGTTAGAACCGGCTGATCCGGAAAGGGATGACATAATTAAATATCATCAAAAGCATAAACACTTTATTCAAGATCAGGCATCCTACGATTGACAGCAGTTTAGTTATCAATGCATCGCTCTGATTCCCGTGAGAACTTCCAATATTAAGGTTTATCGTATATTTGTCAATCCTAGACAAAGAGATTGATAAAACAAGAGTTAACAAGGACAGACTCAGTCTATATTTTGTATAAAAACTTCGTCTTTAATGTAAAAGTCTCCTAAAATGTTTATATTGTTATTAAATGTAAAATAAGTAGTTCTGCAATATGTTTGATGATTATTGATGTTTAACGTAACTTTCAGTCGAATTAGCTATATCATACATATAGCAGCCAGGTTTTATTAGTGAAGAAAGCAAGCATTTCCAAAGAGAACCACATATATTCGGCAGGAAATCTGATAGCCCTAGTCATTTAAGATCGGAGTCGAATGTACATTACCGAATCGAAATCACTATTAGATAAAATGGGCTTTATCAAGGTTTTTAATGTAATATTTCGACTTCTGATTTATGTCCCCTTGGTATCTTCCATCTCTTTTATAAAAAATATAAATGATTGAAAGTAAAAATGTTATTAAGGTTAAAATCGAGTACGTAACTATTGCTCAGTTTAGAAAACAGAGAGAACAATAATAAAACCAACATTATTGCGGAGTGGAACGACTGTAATTACTAATCTGAAATGGGGGAAATAAATGGAAAACTTTGCAAGATATTCGTTTATTGATCATAAATTTTGAACCTTTTTAGTTTTTTGATTTTTACAAGGATGTAGGTGAAGGATTCATAATGTTGTAACGGAAAAAAAGACAGAAGGTGCTCCGATGAAATTCTTATATAATTTAGTGTTTAAGACAGGTTTACATTCTTACATTAACGTGAACGAGTTCAAATTGAATATACAAACAACTTATCTTTTTTTTTCATTTTTACGAATGAAATTTTAGATTCTGCTACAGGGTAAGATTTTGTGAAAGAAGCAGAAGCTACATCAATTTTAATTTACGTACATGCATGCGACAGAAGCTACATGATATATAATTTACTTACATGCATGCGACAGAAGCTACATCAGTTATAATTTAGTTACATGCATGCGACAGAAGCTACATCAAATATAATTTACTTGCATGCATGCGACGGAACATTATGTATCGGAATTAGCATACATACCATGAAAGATACTTTACTTTTGCTCAAGTTTTCAATTTGATTCAAATACAGATCATGTGATCACGCTTCGTTTAAAAGGATATGAAATCTACTTTCTACACACATTCAAAAATATGAAATCAGAAGTTTCATTGACTAATAAAATAAATATCAGAACTGAAAGTAAAGTGGAGTGTTGTCAGATCCCTGTAAGCAAAGCTTGAAAACAGGATCTGTATTTTTTTATTAGATTGATTAAGCTTTCAGTGTAGAATGTTTTTTAATGAAAATACAAATTTGAAACCAGTTTCGTCGCTTATTACAAATGTAATATGGCTGAATCCTAGAACATGCACTAAAATGTTAGACATATTTTCTATCATTCCATCGTGTTGGTTTACCTTTTAAAATTCTAGATATTTACCAAGTATAGCTGTGTCGCCGATCTTTCTGATTTGTAATGTCGCAAACATTTTTTTTTATCTCTTTTGGTTTAACTTGTGTGGTTAAATGCTCACAATACTTGCACAAAACTCCATCATGTATTAAAAATCAATGTCCATATAGAGTGACAGTTTTTATGACAAATTAAATATCAGCTAGCGTTATTTTTATGATCTTCAATGATAGGAAAAATGTACTTGCAAATGAAGAGAGGGGTAGTCCTGGGTTTAAAAGTTCCACTTTTTCAAATTGCTTTTGAAATCAGGTAAATATCAGCCAAATTCACGGTGTAACCGCTACATTTTCCTCACACACATCATATCTCCTTTAAATATTTTTGGATCTTCATCTGGTTTAGCTTAGCCGGACCTTAAACGATTGAAATGTTTACATTATAAAAAACGTTGTAATGATCGCACAATTATGGGAGAGGTCCGTCTTTAAAATGAGATAACAGTATAGGGAGAACTAAACAAACAATAATTTAAATCAGTTTTCTTTAAATGAGAAGGATTATAGGTATGAATTTTTAGTCAAAGATATCCAATTACTACATAATGTTGATACTCACAAGGTTGGCTTATGTATAGAAATGTGGTCACTACCACCCAGACTTCTAAAGTCAAGCACAATAAGTCGTTCTGAACGGGGAGAGGCGTCTGTGTGGCTGATGTAATATACCGTTAAACAGTCATGCCTCATCCTCTTTATCTAAAGATTTGCATTTGCTATGCATTAAAAAGAACCCTTCAACAAGTTCTTGATCCCTTCAATTATTAGGCCTACTGAAAGGTTTATACTCTACCCAGAATGCTTCTTTTTAATCGATTTAAATTGTTTAATCAAATTGCTATCTCCCGGAAAATACATTGAACTATTTGAATCCGAGCGTTGATTAAACAACAAAGTTTCTTATAGTTCTATGGTAAACGGAAATCATCCCTTATCCGTCAGCCATCAGATCTTGATGTCATCCGAATAAAAATTACTTCTGTTCTTTGATTTAATTTCGATACAGTTGAAATCAAAGTCCAAGCTGAAAATTTCATTTCCATAAACATACAATGGATAATAGCAGAATTCTTACACGTTTGACAAATTAACGTTGCATATATACATTTATAGGGATTATCTATAAACATTTTTTGATAAACAAGTCTATAATCATAGATTTTCTGCAGAAAATTTTCCTTAAATTGTCGTATACATGATCACACGAAAAGGATTTTCCAATTCTTTTTACTTCATTTGTAGCTATACAGATGGTGTAGTCTACAATTAACCAGGGTTAGAGATTTCATGTATCATATCAAGATTTCGTACCCACTAATTTAAGATACCACTGACACAACTAGATCTTCATCTCAATTTGTTTATTCTCTGAACCTTCAAATTGTATAAATTTTAGATACAATTGACGGATCTGTAGATATCACTAATTGATGGATGAACGCGATATGACTTCTACGTCATAATAGTTATTTCTTAATATTTCTTAACAAAAAGTAGATTTCCTTTTCTGATTGATAATGTATATTCGCCTCTTTCATACAGCGTTGACATTTCACATGTAAAAGTTCAATAGAGAAAACCAACAGTTTGGTTTATACCATAACAATGAACAAAAAAACAAATATTACAGACAGTAGCAAACGACAACCATTGTACAATAGGTTCCTGGCTTGGGACAGGCACATAAAGAATATGGCGGGGTTTAATAATTTTGGTGAGAGTTCAACCTAGGACAGTGGTGTAACAGCACAACACTGGAACAAACTAAAAATCAAAGGGTTTGACTCACAAGTTCGGTATTTCGTGAAATAAAAAAATAAACAAAAAGATGAAAGATACATAGTACACATCTGAGAGTACTCGTAGTTACTGAAAGCTAGCTCAAAGCCCAATACCAATTAATAAATAAATCGGTTCTCCGAGAATAAGTGTCAATCCGTTATGAGAAAGCATAACCAAGTGTATTACCAAAATATAAGTATCGACAGGATGTGAGATTATAAGTATTACATAAAATGCTTGGATAACAATACAGGTTTACCTAATTCACACGTTTTTTTGAATCGGGACTATTCAGAGCTTGACAAATAGTGTAGACACATGCTTTTTATTGAAGACAGTTTGTTGAACTCTAGGTTTTTTTATTTTTCATTTGTCGTCAGGTTGCTGTCTCGTTGACGCATATCTCACACATTTTTCTCATGCTTAATCAATCTAATATTTGACCAACACATTCAAATATTCATTGGTTCCAGATATGTAAAATATTTCATGGAGCAAATAAACATCTTAGTAAAAAAATGGTTTCCAGCAGACGACCAGATCTGAATTGTTGTGTTATCATTCTCATGAGAATACTGTTTACAGTATACCTATACGTGTAATTATATAAAAGGTCTAGCTTATCCAATAAATCAACATTTTTGTCGTTGCTACGGTTTTAGAACAAAATGAATAAGAATGATTTTCAGTAGACTCTATGCTTCTTAGTGGTCCCTACCTTCAAATACAGAAACAAATAGATGTATGTTGAATTGTTTAATATAAAATTGAGAATGGAAATGGGGAATGTGTTAAAGAGACAACAACCCGACCACAGAACAGACAACAACAGAAGGTCACCAATAGGTCTTCAATACAGCGAGAAATACCCGCACCCGGAGGCGTCCTTAAGCTGGCCCCTAAACAAATATATATACTAGTTCAGTGATAATGGACGTCATACTAAACTCCAAATTATACACAAGAAACTAAAAGTAAAAATAATACAATATACCTACCCTAAGGGTGTTGAGAAGTATATGCTTGACACCAAATAACCAATTGTTCTCATGAGAACCTTCCAAAAACCTGGTGTTATATTTGGACTGATTTTTTACCCCTTGAATTAAGTAAATTGGTTAGTATTTTGTCTTGCTACAATTATTGTTGCAACTCGTGAACCAATACATGTACATTTATTCCTCAGTTTTTTTCATCTTTCAGGATGATTATCAGCTGCCAGATACAATCGAAAACTTTGCCGGCAGGGATCTACAACAGAAACCACAGAAACGTATTATCCTAAAAAAAAACAGTTTTAATCATGTCGGAAACGAGGTAGAGGAAACGCCACGTTCTATTCCAGACAGTACGCCCTTCAATGCTGTCCGCAGTTACGGAATAGTATTCAGCCGTTTGTCACTTCGAGTAAGTTAGTTCTGTAAAGGAACCTTTCTGATAGGTACCTGCCCTAGAGGGATCTTTCAAATTATTACTCCTGACAGAATATCGTTCTTTTTACTTCATCTGACCACTTTTAAAGCCATGTTTCGCCAAACAACAAAATGCAAGGTAATGACACCTCAAGGACATGCATTTCACTGAAAGCTCATTTATATAGATGGTATTTTGTCACTTGTTAAACTTTGATAACTTTGATTTATTCACAAAACCTAACAGATACACAATGCTGACTTGGAGAAAACTTAGAATGTATCTCTCAATCTGAAATAAAAAAAAAAACAAACAAAACAAGAGAGAAGAAAGAATTATTATTTTGTTTGCATCTTAACGGCCAGTAAACATTGTTTATATGTATTCATATAGCTACACATTTGATTAGAAAAGAATTTCTAGTTCACGTTTGGGCTATTTGTAATCATTTTGATCAAAGCGTTCCACTGTATATCTTACTGACTTATTGATCCATATGACGCCTTACCATTCCTTAACAATCCCGTTACATAAAGCAGACAAGACTAATTGGTTCTAATTCTCTACTTGTAGCATTAATTGTTAATACCCTTATGTATCCAGTTTAACACTTTAAACACAATAAAAGTCGTAATCAGAAAGTCTCCATATGTCATACATACAAGTCGATAATATAATCAATCCGTAGAGTACGTTACAGAAACTAAGTGGTCAGAATGATGACACAAGACAACCACAAATGGGGGAGGAGCATACCACGCAATACATATTACTATATATACTATTACTCCCCCTTTATTAAGACATTAGTAAATGTTACTGAGTTAAGTAAAAGCAAACATATTAATGTATTGCACTTTCTTTTTTTTCTTTCTTTTTTTACATTAGATACAACTAAAACTGAGAAAAACATGAACATTTTTGTCTTCAAGAATTTTAAATCACCTATCAACCTGTTCGTTCCCTGGAAAGTCAAAAATATTTTAAGTAACCTGCCAGGGTTCATATAATTGTGATACATGGAAAAAATAACGCAGAAATTTTATGGTTTAATTTCATTTAGTTTCAACTAAAATATTCCAAATTGTATATATTTCTCCACTTCAAACAATTTAATTTTACAATTTGAAACGCGAGGCTTGCCGAGAGTTTTGTTTATCTCAAAATTGATTACACGAGACACGGTGATTGAATCTGTTTCTCTTGTGATTTGTAGAAGTTATGTAGGCAATCTTTATTCTTCTTATTCAATGGTCTACCAAAAGATGTGTTCTTTCTATGTGACGTCGTCAGGCACGGTCGTCTTTTTCACAGCACCACAACAGCAAATTCAAAGGAAAGCAAAAACATTTGACGCAATAACTGAATTTTAAGAAATGAAGAACTGAGATCAAACGAACCATACCTGATTTTTGAAAATCTCTTTGGTCTTATGAGATATTTTTGTTAGCCGATGTATACTTTACCAGACCGGTTTTATGTGGTTCGTTTGATCTCAGTTCTTCATTTGTCAAAATTCAGTAATGGCGTCAAATGTTTTTGCTTTCCTTTAAAATTTCTTTTGTAATGTGAAAAAGACGACCATGCCTGGTGGTTTTGAGATAAGCAAAACGCTCGGCAAGCCTCGCGTTATAAAATGTAACATTAAATAGTTTGAAGTGGAGAAATATATATTATTTGATGCAGTGGTCTTATGTATACATGTACAGAATCATGGAGTACAGTTAACTTATATCTTTATCTAAGCTATCTACAAATGTGGAAGTTTAAAGATAAAAGGAACTTCTACTAACTAAAGTTTAAAAAAAAAATCATTATTACTAATTTCTTAATTTAATTTTTAAAGCAAAAAAACTTGTTTGTTTTTTTTTCTAATCGTCGTCTTTCGTTTTTTTCATACGGTTGTCAGCTTCGCTTTGATGTTTCCGTTTTGTATCTTCCACCTCTTTTCTTTAAATGATAAGTATGGAGATGAAATTACACTCCAAAAAAGTTTAGTCATGAATTATAAGGTAAAGTAATGATTTGTTCCAGGTGTAAAAGGTACAAAATGAGTACGTCTGAGGCAGCTATCTAATTGAATTAATGATAGTTGTCCATATAAGTAAGAGCCGATAGACTGTTCAATAATTTTGAAATTAATTTTTCTGAAAAATAGTTCACTACACTATATATAATTATTTTATTGAGACAAATTATAAAAAGAAGAAAATAACACTATATTATTAAATTGCATGTGTCCGAAGACCTTTTTCTAGATTTACATTAATAAGGAACACACAAAGTCAAATATTTGAAAACCAAGGATGTATAAATGACCTAACACGTGAAGAACTATCTGACTTAAAGGGACCTAAAAATAATAAACAAATCTATCTTAGGTCGTCTTTGTCTGAGGGAGCTGGAACCATAGTTTTTTTTTCAATAATTCATAAATTTGTAAACGGACAATTTAAGAAACGTATAATATAAATCATGTTAGTACCGAAGCACTGACTACTGAGCTGCTGATAACTTCGGGGACTAATATAGTCACCTGGTAGTGGTACTGACTACTGAGCTGATGATAACTTCGGGGACTAATATAGTCACCTGGTAGTGGTACTGACTACTGAGCTGATGATAACTTCGGGGACTAATATAGTCACCTGATAGTGGTATCGACTACTGAGCTGATGATAACTTCGGGGACTAATATAATCACCTGATAGTGGTATCGACTACTGAGCTGATGATAACTTCGGGGACTAATATAGTCACCTGGTAGTGGTACTGACTACTGAGCTGATGATAACTTCGGGGACTAATATAGTCACCTGGTAGTGGTATCGACTACTGAGCTGATGATAACTTCGCGGACTAATATAGTCACCTGGTAGTGGTATCGACTACTGAGCTGATGATAACTTCGGGGACTAATATAGTCACCTGGTAGTGGTATCGACTACTGAGCTGATGATAACTTCGGGGACTAATATAGTCACATGGTAGTGGTATCGACTACTGAGCTGATGATAACTTCGGGGACTAATATAGTCACCTGGTAGTGGTATCGACTACTGAGCTGATGATAACTTCGGGGACTAATATAGTCACCTGGTAGTGGTATCGACTACTGAGCTAATGATAACTTCGGGGACTAATATAGTCACCTGGTAGTGGTATCGACTACTGAGCTAATGATAACTTCGGGGACTAATATAGTCACCTGGTAGTGGTATCGACTACTGAGCTGATGATAACTTCGAGGACTAATATAGTCACCTGGTAGTGGTATCGACTACTGAGCTGATGATAACTTCGGGGACAAATATAGTTACCTGGTAGTGGTATCGACTACTGAGCTGATGATAACTTCGGGGACTAATATAGTCACCTGGTAGTGGTATCGACTACTGAGCTGATGATAACTTCGGGGACTAATATAGTCACCTGGTAGTGGTATCGACTACTGAGCTGATGATAACTTCGGGGACTAATATAGTCACCTGGTAGTGGTACTGACTACTGAGCTGATGATAACTTCGCGGACTAATATAGTCACCTGGTAGTGGTATCGACTACTGAGCTGATGATAACTTCGGGGACTAATATAGTCACCTGGTAGTGGTATCGACCCGTTTCTAAAATAAAAGAAAATAACACTGTATGACTTCTATGCTTCCGAAGCGCTTTTCCTGATTTACTGACATCATCAACGCTGGAAGCCAAATATTTGAAAACCAAGGATGTATAAGTACCGAAACACGCGAAGAGCTTTATGACCAAAGTATATTTGAGCTATATCTGCAAATAGTGATTTACCGTGAAACTTTTGATACCGAGTGACTCGATGAAAAACCGATAATTTCCGGATTGTTACTAAAATATAAATAAAATAAATACCGACTTTATACCAACCCTGTACTTGTTTTGAACGGAAGCATTTAATACATATATTTGGTTCAAAATATTTTCATTAACTTTTTAAAATAATTCTGAAAAGTTAAGTATGATTCGACAACGTTGTTGGAGTTATCCTTGTATAATAATATAAAATAATATCATTTATTTTTTTTAGCCAATTATCAGAATTGAAGTAAAGGCTGAAGATCCCTATGACCAGGAAGAATTATTATTCGCAACAACAATTCCATTAAGACCAAATTTAGACATAATCAATGCCATATTTTCAGCTGCTTTACAACAATACCTTAAATTTCCGTCACAGAGTAATCCATACAATGTTGTACTTGACTACGATGTAAATAGAAACTGTGATATAATTATCAGTGCCTTAGACATTCCAAATATTGGTACCCACACATGGAAGGTGAAAATAAAAAGAAGGAGAGGAAAGGTAACTATTGCAGTAAGCCTGTTAGTTATATATGATGGTGTATCTACGTTTTGTAAATGCCTTGTAGTTTACATTTGAACATGATGTCCAATATCCTTTTTTTCTCCTCTGAAAGTTCTGCATAACGACAATTCGTTCCACAACTTCACAAGTAACTACGTCATCATAAAACGACTATAGAGTGTAACGGCATAATTTATAACACTCGGTATTTTGTTAAACTTCAAAATCATATAATAATTGTGCGTATCCCGGTGGAATGTCTAAGTTTTAAGCTACTTTTAAAGTTTAAATAATAGTACTGATATAGTTTAAATATTAACACTCCATATGACTCGCCCGTTCGCGTATAATATGATTGATTAATTACAGTTTGTTAATACCTCATGTATATTATGGACGAGAAGAAGGGAAAAGTTATTGAATAACCTCTAAAACTGAAATCACCATAGTTGATCTTACTCGTCATCTACCATCCTGACATTTTAACAATTTGGTCATGTTCTAAGCCTTGACTCGTGCTATTGGATGTGATTTTCGGTAAGTGTGACGGATGATACACGTTCTAAGCCTTGACTCGTGTGACTGGAAGTGATTTCCGGTACGTGTGACGGGTTATACATGTTTTAAGCCTTGACTCGTGCTATTGGATGTGATTTCCGGTACCTGTGACGGGTAATACATGTTCTAAGCCTTGACTCGTGCTATTGGATATGATTACCGGTATGTGAGACGGGTAATTCATGTTCTAAGCCTTGACTCGTGCTACTGGATGTGATTTCCGGTACGTGTGACGGGTTATTTATGTTCTAAGCCTTGACTCGTGCTATTGAATGTGATTTCCGGTTATACATGTTCTAAGCCTTGACTCGTGCTATTGGATGTGATTTCCGGTACGTGTGACGAGTTATAATGTTCTAAGCCTTGACTCGTGCTTCTGGATGTGATTTCCGGTACGTGTGACGAGAATACATGTTCTAAGCCTTGACTCGTGTGACTGGATGTGATTTCCGATACGTGTGACGGGTAATACATGTTCTAAGCCTTGACTCGTGCTAATGGATGTGATTTCTGGTACGTGTGACGGGTTATTTATGTTCTAAGCCTTGACTCGTGCTATTGGATGTGATCTCCGGTACGTGTGACGGGTTATACATGTTCTAAGCCTTGACTCGTGCTATTGGATGTGATTTCCGGTACGTGTGACGGGTTATAATGTTCTAAGAATTGACTCGTGCTTCTGGATGTGATTTCCGGTACGTGTGACGAGTAATACATGTTCTAAGTCTTGACTCGTGTGACTGGATGTGATTTCCGATACGTGTGACGGGTAATACATGTTCTAAGCCTTGACTCGTGTGACTGGATGTGATTTCCGGTAATTGTGACGGGTTATTCATGTTCTAAGCTTTGACTCGTGCTATTGGATGTGATTTCCGGTACGGTTTAAGGGTTATACATGTTCTAAGCCTTGACTAGTGCTACTGCATGTGATTTCCGGTACGTGTGACGGGTTATTTATGTTCTAAGCCTTGACTCGTGCTATTGAATGTGATTTCCGGTTATACATGTTCTAAGCCTTGACTCGTGCTATTGGATGTGATTTCCGGTACGTGTGACGAGTTATAATGTTCTAAGCCTTGACTCGTGCTTCTGGATGTGATTTCCGGTACTCGTGACGAGAATACATGTTCTAAGCCTTGACTCGTGTGACTGGATGTGATTTCCGATACGTGTGACGGGTAATACATGTTCTAAGCCTTGACTCGTGCTACTGGATGTGATTTCCGGTACGTGTGACGGGTTATTTATGTTCTAAGCCTTGACTCGTGCTATTGAATGTGATTTCCGGTTATACATGTTCTAAGCCTTGACTCGTGCTATTGGATGTGATTTCCGGTACGTGTGACGAGTTATAATGTTCTTAGCCTTGACTCGTGCTTCTGGATGTGATTTCCGGTACGTGTGACGAGAATACATGTTCTAAGCCTTGACTCGTGTGACTGGATGTGATTTCCGATACGTGTGACGGGTAATACATGTTCTAAGCCTTGACTCGTGCTACTGGATGTGATTTCCGGTACGTGTGACGGGTTATTTATGTTCTAAGCCTTGACTCGTGCTATTGGATGTGATCTCCGGTACGTGTGACGGGTTATACATGTTCTAAGCCTTGACTCGTGCTATTGGATGTGATTTCCGGTACGTGTGACGGGTTATAATGTTCTAAGAATTGACTCGTGCTTCTGGATGTGATTTCCGGTACGTGTGACGAGTAATACATGTTCTAAGCCTTGACTCGTGTGACTGGATGTGATTTCCGATACGTGTGACGGGTAATACATGTTCTAAGCCTTGACTCGTGCTACTGGATGTGATTTCCGGTACGTGTGACGGGTTATTTATGTTCTAAGCCTTGACTCGTGCTATTGGATGTGATCTCCGGTACGTGTGACGGGTTATACATGTTCTAAGCCTTGACTCGTGCTATTGGATGTGATTTCCGGTACGTGTGACGGGTTATAATGTTCTAAGAATTGACTCGTGCTTCTGGATGTGATTTCCGGTACGTGTGACGAGTAATACATGTTCTAAGTCTTGACTCGTGTGACTGGATGTGATTTCCGATACGTGTGACGGGTAATACATGTTCTAAGCCTTGACTCGTGTGACTGGATGTGATTTCCGGTAATTGTGACGGGTTATTCATGTTCTAAGCTTTGACTCGTGCTATTGGATGTGATTTCCGGTACGTGTTAAGGGTTATACATGTTCTAAGCCTTGACTCGTGCTACTGGATGTGATTTCCGGTACGTGTGACGGGTTATTTATGTTCTAAGCCTTGACTCGTGCTATTGAATGTGATTTCCGGTTAAACATGTTCTAAGCCTTGACTCGTGCTATTGGATGTGATTTCCGGTACGTGTGACGAGTTATAATGTTCTAAGCCTTGACTCGTGCTTCTGGATGTGATTTCCGGTACGTGTGACGAGAATACATGTTCTAAGCCTTGACTCGTGTGACTGGATGTGATTTCCGATACGTGTGACGGGTAATACATGTTCTAAGCCTTGACTCGTGCTACTGGATGTGATTTCCGGTACGTGTGACGGGTTATTTATGTTCTAAGCCTTGACTCGTGCTATTGGATGTGATCTCCGGTACGTGTGACGGGTTATACATGTTCTAAGCCTTGACTCGTGCTATTGGATGTGATTTCCGGTACGTGTGACGGGTTATAATGTTCTAAGAATTGACTCGTGCTTCTGGATGTGATTTCCGGTACGTGTGACGAGTAATACATGTTCTAAATAGATATAAGAAGATGTGGTATGAGTGCCAATGAGACAACTCTCCATCCAAGTCAAAATTTATAAATGTAAACCATTATAGGTCAAAGTACGGTCTTCAACACGGAGCCTAGGCTCACACCGAACAGTAAGCTATAAAGGGCCCCAAAATTACTAGTGTAAAACCATTCAAACGGGAAAACCAACGGTCTAATCTATATAAAACGAGAAACGAGAAACACTTATGAACCACATCAACAAACGACAACTACTGAACATCAGATTCCTGACTTAGGACAGGTGCAAACAAATGCAGCGGGTTTAAACGTTTTAATGGTACCAAACCTTCACCCTTTTTCTGAAACAATAGTGTAACATTACAACATAGAAAAACACACTATAAAATATCAACTGAAATAGCTTAACTCAATCAAAGGACATATTAACACCATTGAACATACACTGAACAAATAAGTTTGACCTATGATACAATGTAAATTCAAAATAAATAAACTAAGGAAGAATAATAAAAGTAACATATTATATCGGTATGAAATGTTAAACAATTTAAGAAAACAATATGCTCGAACAAAAATATCAGCCATTTGCAATAACTTTAAACACAGGTAAATAAAATAATTTTGTTGTTAGGTATACGTATACAGTTACAATAGAGAAAGGAAATATTTTAACAAAATAAATAATTTTGATGTTCATAGTAAGTGGAAATTTATATTAGTACCAAACACTTATCAAAGCTGGTATATAGACCAGATATAACCCTGAATAACATTAAATAACAAAAAAATCATTACAATTAGTATCAACAGGTCAAATAAACAAGAAAGTACGATTTGAGAGTACTCGCAGTTACTGACAGCTAGTTAAAAGCCAAAACAATTAATAATAAAAATCATGCATCAGAGACTAAAATCAACTAAAACACATCCCAGGGATTTAGTATTTTAACGTCATGGACAGTCAAAGAAGACATGACTAGTGCAATGCCAAAAATAAATGTATCGACAGACAGTAGGATAGTTAGGAGTTTAACCTCTTTATAGATCAAAATGAACGCGGGTGTGTCTTTAAACATCCCGTTTGAAAAGAATACAAATTTAGTTATGTTTTAATTTGCTGATGACAAAATCGATATTAGTGCCAATGTAAACTATATTCAAAGATCTAATTACAACATTGGTAAGATAACCTGAACTAATAAGTTTATTTAAAGGTTCGATGAGTTTACACGGATCATATAGTGATTTCCGCGCTTTAAGTACAATATTACCGTAAAATTTAGGATGTGAAATACCGTTTTAATCAGTTTTCTACAGGTACAGCCAAATTTACTAATCAAATCTTTGTATCTATGAAAGAACTTAGTAAAAGTTTTACGTAATTTATGGTAACGAAATCCCTGACTTAATAATTTACTAGTGATGCATTGATTACGTTCGTTAAAATCTATGACATCACTACACACACGGGCATAACGAACGAGTTGGGATATATACACACCGTATGATGGAGCCAAAGGAACATCGTCGTCTAAAAAGGAAAATTAACAATAGGGAATGAAAATCGTCTCTTTTGTCGTAAATTTTCGTATATAGTTTTCCTTTAGAGATTGAAATGTCCAAGTCCAGAAAAGGACAACTACTGCTGTTTATGTTAGATTTAGTTAAAGTAAGTTCTATTGGGTAAATTTCGGTAGTATATTTAGAGAACTCTGGATTATTTAACGAAAAATATCATCTAGATAACGGAAGGTATTGTTGAATGTATCAACCAAATGTAACAATGACGTGTCTTTACTGAGTTTGGTCATAAACTGAGATTCATAGCAATACAGGAATAAATCTGCTATTAAAGGGGCGCAGTTAGTGCCCATAGGAATACCTACTACCTGTCGATACACTTTATCGCCGAAACGTACATATATGTTGTCCAGGAGAAAATTTAAAGCTTCAATCATATCTTCACATTTCCAGTAAGTGTATCTAGCATACTTTCCTTTTTCGTTACAGAAAAAGGCTTTAAACGAGTTACAGCAAATAAATTTGTAATGAGATTTTCAAAGACCATTTAATTAAATATGAAAACTTTTTCTTGATAAGATTGTGTGGAAGTGTAGTATAGAGAGTAGAAAAATCATAACTGTCAACAGAATTAAAAGGACCATCAAAAGCATGTATTTTATCTAAAACCTCTAAAGAATTTTTAACACTCCAAAAATAATTAATACCATTATTTTCATAAGCTGTATTACAAAGTTAATAACAAGTTCTTTGATAGTAGTAAGGAGGTAGTTAGAAGAACTGATAGATTGGTAGTAGAACACTTACTAGATGCGGAGATGAAACGGAATTTAAATGGTTTTTTGTGCAATTTAGGTAACCAGTACATAGTAGGGACTTTCAAATGTTCGGAAGAGGCTTTAAGCTGGGTAGTGGCAGTGATATGCTTGTTTACAATTTGACTCTCTGTGGAGCGTACGGACCTGAATGTAGATGAATTTGTAATTTCGTTTTGGAGAACTTCCGTGTAGTATATGCGTCACACCACCACTACATTATTTGCTGCTTTATCTGCCGGTACGAACACAAACCGCTTTGCGAGTACTTGAGTTTATTTTTATTCTGGAAATGGAATATCATGGACCCTATTACTAATTTCAGAATTGTTTTCAAAATGAGATATACGAATATTAACAGTATTCATAATTTTATTCAAATAACTGTCTAGAGATTTTTTATCAGATTTTTCACGTTTACACCATTTTTACAGTAGACAGACAGAGCGTCTTTAATAACCTTACGACACTGTTTCCAATCTATTTTAGATGGAGGACGATATTTCGGTCCTTTCTTAAGAAAAGTTATGACCTCACGGTCTTCGACGATGTTGAGGTCTCCTGTAAGGACATGACCATAGGGAACATATCTAAAACTAGATGTTTCACAATCTCAAGTGGAAGGAACATTATTTACTATATTGACGTCTGATGTAACTGACGTATAATTAAAATCAAACTTCTGCTGGGTTTTTATAAGAATATGAAATAATAGGTGGTTCTATATTATCAAAATATGGAGGTATTTGGCTTTGGATGGTAGAGTCATTGAATATACTAGATAAGTTAATAAAATCAATACCTCTATTTATATATTTTAATTTAAGAAAATGCCGTTTATGATTTTCAGGTTTATCGATACTAGGAAATAGCCTATGATGACAAAAGGCTGTAATAATACGGGTGTATTCATACATCGGGCTAAAAAAAGAAATTGTATCACACTCCAGAAAAATAGCATATAATTTACTTATTGGTATCTGACCCAGTTTGCATAATACTTGATGTCTCCATTATTTTTTATTATAGATAACAGATCAGCAAGTGTATAATTTATACGATGTTTAATACGTTGATTACGGTTTTTGCGTTTGCCATGAGACCTTTTATTTCTAAGTCGTTTATCGACAATATTAATGACATCGATTGAAGTTTTAGTTATGTTCCCCTGTCCTCATATTAAGACCGAGAGGATAAGCAGTTTGAAGTCTTTTTATCCAAAATAATTCGCGAATTTCACGTGATTTTTCAAATTGCTTGTGTGATTCTCCTGGTTGTTTCTGAACGGTTTCAAGTGGTTGGAATTTAATAAATTTTAGATTGTGATTATGCTTATCTAAATGTTGATATATCAAACTTTTGAATTTTTTAGGTCTACGAAAGCGGTAAAAAGGTGTTCTTGATTTCTTTAGTAATACGCTCGTCCCGTCTGTCCCACATATTGAATACCACATTTAGGTTGGGTTCAAGTTACCACATATATAAGGTTTTGAGTTTTTCAGGTAATGTCACAGGAAAAGTCTTGACTCGTGTGACTGGATGTGATTTCCGATACGTGTGACGGGTAATACATGTTCTAAGCCTTGACTCGTGTGACTGGATGTGATTTCCGGTAATTGTGACGGGTTATTCATGTTCTAAGCTTTGACTCGTGCTATTGGATGTGATTTCCGGTACGTGTTAAGGGTTATACATGTTCTAAGCCTTGACTCGTGCTACTGGATGTGATTTCCGGTACGTGTGACGGGTTATACATGTATTACCTTATTTAAGCTTATTTAAAAAGAGTAACAGGACAGATGTTACCAGTGGAGCAGAATCTGCTCATTCTTCTGGTTTTATCTGGTTCGTGTTGTCCAGTCTTTAGTTTTTTGTGTGGTGTTTTGTAGACTGTTGTTTGTTTTAAGCCATTTTTTGTCGTACTATTGTTTATGTTTTTCTCCTTTTGATTGGTATCTTCTTCTCTATTTTTGTCTGTGTAGATTAAAGTGGATATCTATTAGTTTCGTCCTTTATTTGTGTCTTTTGATACCTGGACGTATGATGTTCCGACGTCCGTATATCACCTTCATATATCGTGCCAATATTTTATTAATAAAGATACATTTCATATTTATAGTTTCTACAACAGTTTTCCTTCTTAAAGTGCATCCGTTTTCTTATTGTTTAAAAGAGGTCGAAACGTCTGTTAATTTCTTCTGCGTAATAGTGCATTTTTTGTTACAGGCTTATGATATTTTTATTGAATACAGCAATAGTTTAGGATTTCACAAATGTCTTCCTTATTAAAATAGTGTTTTTGTAATCTTCATATGTTTTTTAGTCAAACATTAAGTTAAATGACTGTAATTCGAGACAATATTAATAAAATACTGTAAATTTTGTAGGCATTTGGGGATATACAGGCACTATTAATATATTAAAATATTCGTATATTTCCTTTTAATTTGATATTTTGCAAGTCTTTCAGTCGGAATAAAGTGTTTAATTATAGCAGGGAAACATTTTTTTTCTCATAATCGTGTGATAATATTTTTCATATACTGTTACAGGAAACGTATGTGTGGAAAGAGGTCTCGAAATGGGTGTCTGATTGAGATTAATGCTTTTATCAAGAAAAGGACTTCAAATAGGGCCATAGATGATTTTTTTGTGAAATTACATTTATATGTCTCTTGTTTTCCGAATGTCAATTACTTTACATAAGCACTTGTTGTAGCAGGAACTTCTTAACTTTCAGGAGCTACTACATGTATCCCCGTTTCTATTAGGGCTCGTGTGGCTTAATCTTTTGGTTTATGTCAAGTAGTTTATGTATAATGTTTATAGGACTGTTATTTGTCTGTTCCTTTTAATTTCTTTTTGATCATAGTATTGTTCGGAATACTTAACAAAACTAGAATGAAAGATTGGAATATTATTTTGCATAGAGCTTTTAAAGGAATTAATAATACATCTTAATTTGACAAATGTAGTTATTGATTAGCTTTCAAGACGTGTTAATAATTTTTCCGCTGAAAATTGATTTGGACTGACCTGACTTTACATTTTAGGTGGTAAATTACCTTGTCATTTCTTTCTAGACTTATAAGATAAAAAAAAATAAGTCTCTTCCGGTGTAAAAAATGTTCTATCATTACTTCCTCATTAGAAGACAGTTTCCGAAAAAAAAAATAAATGGATAAAATGCAAAAAGGTACACGTATATTGATTTGAAAAAAAATAAAGATCTAAATAAAGCATATAAAATTGATGATGTTGAACTTGCGAAAATTTCAATACAATTGATATTAATTTAGTCTGTTTTTCTTACACCTTTTTTTTGGAGCGTCTTTCTTCCCTGGCAAGAAAAATGCAATGCTGAAAAATTAGCTGAAACTTGAATATCACAAGAAACAATAATTGTACAAATACAAAATATACGTTATTCGCATCATGTTTGAAAATACTGTGACAGCTGTCATAATGGCCATTTCCTCGATATATTACTGTGAGCGTAATACTGGTTAATTAATTTTTTTTGTTACTTTCAAAGGATAATCTCATGATCCTTGAACAATATCAATCCCTTAATTCTAAGCTGATAAATCTATAAAACTGACTCCGTCCACTTGAAAAAAGCAATGATCTCAGGCAAAACTGACCTCAGATGTTTTAAGTTTTGTAATGCCATATAGACCAAATAAGACCCCAGGCTACATGGATGAGATTATGATTGACTTTAAGATCACATAGAGAACTTCTGAAATACAAGTAGTTATTAGCTTTTCTCTTCGTAAAAAGTAATATACCATCCATATGCATCTAAATGTACCTAACATTTTTTTTAGTTTTCATTGTTTATGTGAAAATAGCCTGAATTCGAAAAGTTAGTGCTTTTTGTAGCCATACAAGATATAGGAGCAATGGAAACCAGTTTCATAAGACAAGGACAAATTGTACGGAAACATATGCATCAAAAGAAAAAATAGCACTACAACAAAACATGTATCTTCCTTAAACTTAATACTTATTAGGTTATTGTTCGTCAACTGGTATTGCTTATTATTTTTAGAATTTCTGGTACGAGAGATAAAAGTTAAATGATCAGTGATGTTGTCTTTCTTCTTACAAAACTTACATTGATTTAATGACCTTATTATATAAGCTTATAGCTATTCTATTTTTATTGACAGCCATCAAATTCATTGAAAACATTAATAAAGTACAAAGTTTTTAACGTAAGTCTTCCATTAAATATAACATTCTCAGAATTAAAAGAAATTTTGAGAACGAGATATTAATATACCGCCTCTGGTATAAAAAATATTTTACTGGGGATTGGCTTCAATCAATTGTATATGTTAGACCTAATGTAAATACTAAGAGTAAAAAAATATAAAAGTAAATACCGTAATAGGTGCACATACAGCAGGGTATGAATTAAGTAAGGTGCACATACAGCAGGGTATGAATTAAGTAAGATATTTTCATTCCGACCATTCTCAATACAAAGGTTTTTATTTATACCCTTTGCCATTTCTTATGACAGAATAAGTTCAAATCTAGAAGGGTTTAGTACGTAACCTTGCTTATATTCAAAACGATGATAGAAAAGTGGTGACATGTATTGTGAAAAAAATCAGAAATATATTAGTGAGTATATGAGTGAAAATGCACCTAGAAAACGATACACATTTCGTGTTTAATAGACGTGTTCACCGCAGGCGAGAATGGACGAAGTGACAGAATAATCAGTAATAATGGCGACCAGAAGCAGAAACCCCATTAATAGTTACTGTAAATGATATTAAATGCATTTTAGGTACATGTACAATACGTTAAATAATAATTCCTTTTCTTTCTGCCTGAAAAAATCCCCAAGAAATATGCGTAATTTGTACACAAACTTGCAAACTAGCTTCATACCTGGGCATGTATTTGTCAGTTTGAAAGTTTGTGTAGATCTGAGCTGTATATGAAATACAAAACAGAAATGAACTTTTAAGTTTGTGAAATGGTGTTGCATTGAGGGAAAGTCAATATTTTGACGTTCTGATTGGTTCAGACTTTTATATTTGTAGGAGGTATTATTTCGTCAAGATTTAGGTCAGCCAAAATTAAAATTATTACTAGTATTAAAAATATAATTGTGCGAATATCACAAGTTGGTCATTTCTTATGGACGATCACGGTACTATTGTAACTTCTAACAACTTCTGACTATCTCTTCATTGTATATCACTAACAAATGTTATCTTTTAATTTACAGGTGATCTACGATAATGAATGCCTGACAACAACCAGAAGGTTACGGATGAGACACGGAACAACTATTTCTATTTATTACTCATAATTCTATCATTGTCTATACACATGTATGTAAATAGTTTATACAATATAATAAAAATAATTGTATTCCATTTGATTTTTATATAATGGGCAAATTAATTCCCGAAAAGCAAGACATATAATCAATACATCTTTCTTTCGCAAGGCAAATTCGGCATCAAAGAGTTTAATTCAAAAGTATAAAATGAAGGAAACATCATAACAAAACAAATCGGAACAGAACAAAGGTCTCAAACTTCAAGTTCAAAGTAATTTAAGACGAAGAACAACTACATTGTTTATAAACTGAAAATTTTGAATGTAATTTAAATCATTCATTCGGGTTCCACTAATTAAGCAGGATCTGCTTACCCTTCCGGAGCACATGCGATCACTCAACAGCTTGTGATTGGGTTCGTGTTTCTCCGTCTTTAGTTTTCTTTGGTGTGTATTGTGAACTTGTTTGTCTTTTTGTCGTCTTTCATTTTTGTCATGGTGTTGTCAGTTCATTTCGACTTATGAGTTTTGAATGTTTCCCTGGTATCTTTCACATCTTTTATAGGATTAAACGCCTTTTTAAAGAAATTTATTGGTGTTTAAACTCGACCAATTCACTCACAAACAAATAAAAAAAAAGGACTTTTATTTGTTTGTGAGTGAATTGGTCGAGTTTATACACCAATAAATTCCTTTAAAAAGGCGTTTAATCCTTATAATTCTTTAAAATTGGAGATAAGGAATTTATTTTTCCACACCCGTAACCTCATGGATGTTTTGTGTTTATTATTTAATTTAACGATTAACGCGAAGTGAAAATAATTTTTTAACGTCGAGCCGGATTGTGTTATTAAAGCCGCCATCTTGTTTACATTGGTTACAAAAAGAAGTTCGGTCAACGTCGTCGTCTATCGAAAAATAAACAACGTCAAGAACAACTACCGGAAGTCCTGTCGACCAATCATATCAACGTATTCCCCAATATGCAAATCATATAAGAATTATTCACAGGTAAATGTTAATTTCGATGACTTTAGAGAATAAATCAAATGTAGATTCAGTACTGTTCGTTATATACACATAAAGTAAGATATCGTGTTCATTACATGTTACGCCTGTGTCAGGATTTCACACGGTATAGCTTCAGAACAACACTGTCAGCTAACAGGAACTAATCACACAACTTAAGTAGCTGTCTGCCTAAGAATCATGCAAACAGTGGCATACTGATGACCTCAGATTTTGATAAAATTTGCATAACACTTCATATTGATGGTCTAAATTAGCATTCAAAATGAAACTTTCATCAGTCTTTGGTTGCTAGACAAAATGAAGCTATTTAGTTTCCATAGCAACTTGGTTTGATTTTTGGGCAAAATCAGAAAAATCACCAATTTTAAGTGAGATTAGAAAAGAAAATTCATGCTTTAAGTAAAATGTAATTTATTACATGAAAGATACATATAAGCATAATACATTAGGCATATATCATAGACAGATATTTTCAAACAATAATTTGACTACTAGCCAAGCATTACATAGTTTTGATTCTTAGAATTTATTGACAATTTCGAAATTTTACAACATATTTATTGGTCCTTTTCTCAAGTTATCTGAAAGATCATTTAATATCATGCATATGTCAACAACTATTGGTACTTTGACTTCATAAAACAAAATTCAAATGAGTCGGAAACATACAGCGTTTCCGTTGCTAGGCAACCATAGGATGATCCAATTTTCAGGTTGGTGGAAACAGAACCATACAAAACATACATTTATTACATACTCAAATTGAAATTTGTCTTAATATCTTATCAATTCACCTTTTCATATTCACTATGTAATTTTAATGAGTAAATAAATTATTTAAAATTTCTATAAAGTCACCATGGTAACCAAATTTTCCATAGCAACATAACAAAAAAAATGGTTTTCTTTTGGACATTTTTCCAGCCAAAAAAAACAACCGTTTAATAATTTTTGGCACATGATTTTACTTATTAAGCCTATTGACAATCTGTTTTTCATGTGCATTGTATTAACTTATTGTTTGCAATATCAGATGACCCCTCTTTATTTGGAACAATTGCCATAATTTATCAACATTTTAATTTTTTGTATTTAATTTTTCCTTTCTAAAACCCCTATTCTTCCGTTCACATTTTTTTAAATGGAATATAACAAGTGTCCACACTGAAAACTTAATAATTATATGAAAAGGGCATTGGCCTTTCATTTATAAGGCAATATTACCAAGAATTTTCTTTAAAAAAGGGGGTTATTTTGCCAATAATTTTGATTTGTTTTTGATTTTGATATTTTTTCATATTATACTTGTAGTCTTTTAAAATAAGAATCAAATCATGGGCAGAAGTAAATTTCTACAAAGCCTAGAAAAATGCATACTATTTATATGTATAATTAAATCTATTTGAAGTAATTTTTTTTTATTTACTTGGAGCCAAAACAAATTTCAGTTTTAACTTTGCAAATTTTGCGATCTGTACATTAAAATATCAATAACAAAAATATTTTCTGTACTTTATTTACTTATACATGCAGTCATAATAATTAATTCTCTATAAACAAGAACTAAATTTACAAGGACATTGTATAGACTGTAAAAAGTCATCGCTAGCTCTGACCACACTTGTTGCCACTATCTTTACTGTAATTTTACACAGTCCTTACATGTCTAAATTAATATAAAATTAGTTTTCCTGTTTTTCTGTATGTGAACAATAAAGGATTGTAAATGAGAATAATGATTACTAACCCTATATATATAGAATAACCATACATTGTCTCAAAATATAAAATTTATTTGTACAAGGCTTAGAAACAGGAAGAAATCGAGGCTTTGCCGAGCATTTCTATCCTGTTTCTAGCCGAGTACAAATAAAATTTATATCGTGAGAATGTATGGTTATTCTCTTTATACCGCAACTCTAAAATTTCTTACAAATGAAATATTTTGGGTAAAAACCAATATTTTGAATTTGAAGTGGACGACGTCAAAATTCCGTGAACCTGTATTATTTATTGACGTCATAAATAAAACTCTATGGAAACACATTGTCAACGTCACAAACAAGGTGATATACGGTCAGTGACTGTATAACACATAAAAATATACTGCCAATGCATTTTGACTGCTCAAATAAAACGATTGCAGTATAAATAAAAATATGGTTTACAATGACAAAATTTGTTGTCAACTTATTCTATTCAAAAAATGAATTTAGCTTTATAATTTTGTAATTATGCTTTTATATATAACTGTGTTAAAAACAATGTGTAACTTTAAAAGAACTGTAGTAGATCTGCGTTCAGTATAAATGACACAACTGAGAACACAAATTACACAGTACTATTAAGAAAATTTGTAAGGGTTCCGCTGAACCCAGTGTCTCGCCTACTTTTGCTGTTAATCACAGGCTCAACAAAAATGAGGAAAAAATTGATAAAAATATTCCTCTCTTTACTATACTATCTTTTGATTGTAAGTAGCTTCTGTCCAAGTTTGGTAAAAATCCAGGATAGTTTATGAATCTAATAAATGTTTTAAAAACTTAAACTGCAGACTGTATGTAATGTTAACTGGAAGAAAAACTAAGTCCATTTATAAGTAAAATACGGAAAAAATGGAACAAAATTTTAACAAAATTTCCTTCTAAATACTAGCTTTTAATCATAAACAAGCTTCTGTCCAAGTTTGGTACAAATCCAGGATAGTTTAAGAAAGTTGTTAAAATTTTAAAAACTTTAACCATAGAGTGAATGTAATGTTAACTGGCAGAAAAACTAAGTCCATTTATAAGTAAAATACAGAAAAAATGGAACAAACTTTTAACAAAATTTCCTTCTAGATACTAGCTTTTAATCATAAACAAGCTTCTGTCCAAGTTTGGTACAAATTCAGGATAGTTTAAGAAAGTTGTTAAAATTTTAAAAACTTTAACCATAGAGTGAATATAATGTTAACTGGCAGAAAAACTAAGTCCATTTATAAGTAAAATACGGAAAAAATGGAATTTTTTTTTCACAAAATTTACTTCTCGATACTATCTTATGATCATAAACAAGCTTCTTTCCAAGTTTGGTAGAAATCCAGGATAGTTTAAGAAAGTTATTAAAATTTCAAAACTTTAACCACAGAGTGAATATTTAGGACACCGCCGACGACAACGACGCCGACAGAATGTAGGATCGCTATGTCTCGCTTTTTCGACAAAAGTCGAAGGCTCGACAAAAATCAATGTTAGATTAAAGCTGTTATTTCTTCAATGGCTTCAAATCTCTCGATAAGAGCTACTGCACTGTCAATATCCTCGGAACACTTTGATGGCATTTTTTTCTCTGCAGCTAACCGAGAAAAGTAGGATGTAATTTGACAAGCATTCAAGTATTCACTGTTACAAAACATTTTGGTACCATTCTCCAGTGCAACTCTCATATTTCTTGCTACAGTGCCAGCATTCATCTTGTTCCCACTCTTTTCACCATCTTCAAATATTGACTTCAAATACAACTTAACTTTGTCTGAAAATCTCACATCCTTCTTTTCTTTTTTTAAGGCCCATCCTTGTTGTTCTTTGGATATATCTTGTGAGATATTAGGTTGAGAACCATCAATTCTACTAAAATTCAATATTTCAGACAAGTTTATACAAGCATCATACCATCTGAGCTTAATCTTGTCATAAGTTGACATTTGCTGAAGATTGTAGTTGTGGTCACCAATCAAACAATGCATATGCATATCCATAAATGATGTAAACGTCTCAACACAACCTTCTTGACAACCGAAACCATCACCTGAAGAACTCTGCTTTATGGATCCTTCCACCTTCATTGGAGGTTTAAAATCAGCAATCACTTTCAATGACCTGAAAAAAGTTTATAAATTTCAAAATCATCTCTTTATAAATTTTTTCATGATTATACATGTATGTATTTTAATAAAACATGATTGTGTGAACAGAAACGTTACCAATATGGTCTCAAGTCATTAATTGCTATTTATCATATTGGTTTTTGTTTTAACAGTTGTTATTATATGAAACTTCACATACATAATGTCAAACTATCTAAACAGAAGGAATTTTTGTCAATAGTTTAAGGTTGTACTGTGACCTATAGCTGTTTACATCTACATCATTATCATTCATTTGGTAGATTGTGTATAGTGGTCCATGAATTGATTTTGTGTCATGAATTTTAATACCCGAATCCATTCTATTGAATTACTAATTCACTTAAAAGGGGGACCTGTTGTTTTCATGTTATAGAACATCATAGACAAATAACCTATAATCCAAATCAATGTAAGGATAGGCACATTTGCTAGGCAGCTGAAAGACACTAATAACATATACCATGCAAAATATTATTATGTTTAGTAAATTGTACCAACCTTTCATCTTGTCTGTTCATTTGTTCCTGAACAGATATATTTCTCCCTTGGCCAATACCATATGCTTTCCACATAGTTATTTGCATATTTTCTTGAAATTCTATGTTGGATATTTTGGAGATTCCTTTAATAAGACCAGTTGCTCTATGATCATCCAAAATATTTGTGATTTCCACATGAGCTGCTTGGCATCCAGAAACTCCCCCATAGTCATCTATTGCAGACTTCATATCCGAAGCACAAACTACATTTTTTCCATTTGAAACACACTGTCTGATTTTCCCTCTCATGTGTGCAATTTTGGCATCACAGTATGATTTTCCGCTTTGGGCTTCGCTGAAGTCATATCTTCTTATATAAACTCCTACAAAAAAAAACTTATTAAGAAAACTATACATCAAAAGATTTCTTCAATTGTTTCTTAACAATCTGCTATGGACGGTTACCTTATGAACTTGCATATAAAAATTAAGCTCTGTGTGTCAGACTAGTACGAAGTTAGGGTCAATATTCCAATCTGATTATCATGCTCTAGTCCTTAATATTCAGTTTTTATTATCATGTTCTACTCCTATCCATCCATAAATTGTTTGTGTGCATTAAAGTATTTTTAGATAGGAACATCAAATAAGAAAATCAGGTAGCATTTTATAACTACTTATCAAAGGTAAATTCTTAACCTACATACAACATACCTGTCCTTTCACTAATAAAAGGAATGGAGAACCAAAGGTTACCACAATGGTAACAGCCAGCATTGTCACTGCGTAAGAAGACAGTTTTGATATTTGGCAACTGACTCTTGATGGTCTGCAAAGTATGCTCCAAAAGTGCAGACACAGTGTACCAGTCCTGTTTGGTTGCCTCTACACAATGAGCAAATGTTCTGTGCTGAAATAGAAAAGAAATTTTTTAAAAGATGTTTGCTAGTCATGTTTTGGAATTTTTGTCAGACTTTAGGAATCCTCGGGTTTTATCCATTTGACATATGTCATAAATTTTTTTGACTGCTAACCCCCAAGTTATCATAAATCTTTTACTTGTTCAATAATAAGCCATTTTTATAATCTTACAAAATCTGTTCAATAGTTATTTAGAAATGAAACTTGTCAATGACAAGGTTACAAAAAATCTAGAAATAACATTTTTCCTGCCAAATATCATTGGATAATATCTCATTGACCTATGATTTTTTTATCTTTTGCTTCCAGATATCTTAATATTTTGACAGAAGCATTGATAACAGTGTTTGGCATATTTTATAGATACATATCTTGAACCACATTGTGTACAATTTGCGTTATTATACTCCTTCTTTTTAAAGCTGAGGTATATAGTGATGGGGGAGTCCGTCCTTCCGTCCGTTCGTCTGTCTGTCCCATACAATATGTTTCACTTTGTATCCGCAACTCGTCCTTAAGGCCAAATTGAATAATATGTGTGTTTCCTATTACATTTTTGAAAAAATTGGGTAGGTAGGTAGGGATTTTTTTTATTTTACCATTTTTTTTACATTTAGTCTATGGGAGAGACATTCTGACTTTTACAGTGCTTATTGAAAAATGACAAAAAAAACTTTAGGGTAGGCTATTTTAAAGCTTAAAAAATAGGGAGGGTAGGGTAATAGGAAACACACATCTTTTTTTTATTTGGCCTAACCAATTATCATAATGAAATAAAACTTTCTCAGATTCTTTATGATATAATGCTATTGTGCACCTACCTTGACCAAAAACTTTGACCTGACACAGGACTCTCATTTTCTATGTTCAGTGGACCGTGAAATTGGTGTCAAAACTATAATTTGGCATTAAAATTAGAAAGATCATATCATAGAAAACATATGTACTAAGTTTCAAGTTGATTGGACTTCAACTTCATCAAAACTACCTTGACCAAAAACTTTAACCTGACATGGGACAGACGGACGGACGAACGGACCCACAGACCAGAAAACATAATGCCCCTCTACTGTCGTAGGTGGGGCATAAAAATAATATTTTTGACATTGTAATTCTGTATTTGTTTTACTGACAGTGTATCATACCTCCTAAATTTCTGATCTGGTTTTTGACTTCCAGAACAGTGTTGGTGAATAAATCACACCTGTCACAACTTGTGTCATGAATGTGATCACTGCACAGCTGCTGATGTTTCTGATCCATAGGATCAGAAAGGGCAAAACTAATGCAGTGATCAGCACATTTATTCTTTTGCTTAATGTGAGCCTTGAAATCTGTTTTCAAGTAAAGCTTTGCTGCTAACAGGTTCTCTCTGCATTCCTTAAGTTGTATTAGCTTGTCATTATCTGACACATATCTTTCAATGCTTGCCAGAGTTGATAATAGAGTCTCAAAACCTAAAGCACCATCTGCTGCAACATTATCCAGTCCTTTTAAATTAGTTCTTTTTGATGCAGGACATGCAGCCAAAATTTTGAAAAGAGTGGCTCTGGACAAAGGTGAGAAATCTGTTTCTTGGCAGAATGATTGATAAATTGTCACTAGTGTTGAGTGACATGCTGTCCTTACAACCTGTGGGATGGTGATGACTTCTCCATTTCGTAAATGCATCTGCTTAGTGCCAACTGAAGTTACCTGAAAAATAAATACATTACAGACTATATAATATTTAATACAAATACTTAGCCACATAACAGTTTTACTATAAAGCATGTTTCATAATCTATCACGTTCTAAAATACTGATTATGCAAGATTTTGTCCAGTATTCATCTTAATGTCATCTTATCAATATTATCATTTTAAAATTTTTTAAGTTTAGCAGGCCTTCAAATCATGAATACATTCAGAATATAACAAATGGTTTCAAAGTTAGTTCTTACAAATAAATTAGATTTTACAAATTAATTAGATGGGAGTCTTCCATGGAAGAAGTTTGTCGCCAAGAAACAGCAAGTTTCAGCAGGACTTGATGAGCAACCATAAAAAATCACTACACAGTATAGCACATAAGATAAAGCTTGAGCCAAATATATCAATACTGTTCTGACACCTTGTTGAGAAAATTTTGTGAAGACGACACATACTACAAAGCAGATGCAAGACGACAGATAGTGATCTTTCTACATGCTCAGGCAACATAATGAAAATATATTTACCTGATGAAATGAAGGATTTAGGAAGAAATCTAGTGCATGATCAAGCTTATCTTTATTCATTTTTTGGCGGACACATTTTTCTTTATTTGGAGGTGGAACACCTGAAATATATCAAATCAATGTTATGCTCACAAATGATACAACAAATATAGGTTTCAGTAAAAAGGAAGTTCAAGAGCCATGTATGTATAATCAATTACTCAGTAAAACTTGCTTTTAAGAACAAAATTAACCAAATCTCAGGATGATAATGAAAAGCTATGAATGTGAAAATAAATCTGAAATCATGCAAACAGGAATCTTTGAAATACACGCTTTGATTCTCTCTGGTCAAGAGAAAAGTACCACTTACATTTATTTGATGCAAAGACAGACAGTGTCCTTTCAAAATCACTGCAAATGACATTGATACTTTTAAAATATTATAAATAAATGGTTTCAGTATTTAAAAAAAATCCCTCAATTTGTCATTTTTGTAACTTTGGTAGATCAAAGAGTGGGTGTATTATCCTAAGAGAGACATACAGAAATGATTATGAAGAGTGAAATACCTTTTCCACAAGTCTTTGCATGCATTCTGGCTTGGTCAATCTCATATATGCTAATGCCAGGAAATATGTCTCTCAGCTGCTGCTTTGTGTAACTTAATGAGATCATTGACAGGAACTGCTTTTTGGTACACTTGTCAGTTGATTCTTTGAAGAGTTGAACAACCAGCTCATCTACTTTAGGTGATGGTGTTGAACACTGAAATAACATTTCAAAAATTAACATTTAAGTTATATTTTTAAAATCATAATCTCAAGGGTATCCGCCTCAGTGGTGTAATGGTTAGCGTAATCGCCTTGAGTGCGGTAGGTTGTGAGTTCGACCCTCGGCCTGGTAAAACCAAAGACTTGAAGTTGGTATTTGCTGCTTCTCCGCCAAGCATGCAGCATTTTGAAATACCCAGAAAAAATGTGAAAGTTCCATAACTCCTAAAACAATTGTCAAATCAAAATGCTAATATAATAGGGCCAACCACATGTGATAGCAAATAATTGCAAGAAGTTTCAAATGGTTTCAGAGCAGTTGCTTCATAATGACCTTTGGGAAGACATTTAAATGTAAATTGTTTGTTTAGACTAATTCAATTCATCATTGACAAATAATGTAAGGGGGTTAGATTCCATGTTCTATCAGTTGTAACTGTTTACTCAAATTGCAAATGTAAAATCTACATTTTACATAGGCCAAGTTTAAAATATATTACATTAATCTCATAAATCTTTTATGTTTCAAGGGCAATATATTTACCAAGTCCATATCTATGAGTTGCCAAACTTTTTTTGCTTGAAATGGTGCAAGACAGTCAAGTGCTTCATGAACAGTAGCAGATGCTTTTCTCTTCAGGCTGCGCACTGTTCTTGGTTTGAGTTCGTTAACATCCTTCCTTATTTGGTATGTAATTGGACTGATTTTTCCCCACCAATAATGTTCAGTGCACTGTTTATTTCCTCTAAGGTGTTTCTTTGTATGTCATTTTCTGTACTCCATGATGATATCTGAGATGATGGCAGAGAAACCTTTAAAGAAATAGGAATTGCAATGGACTTCATTTTTTTAAATACCAGTATATCTCAGATTGCTTTTTTTTAATCATCTGTCTTGAATAAATGACAATGGCATGGAACGCCGAAGATTTTTTTTTCTGTTGGGGTGGGTAAAATTTTAATGTGAAATTATAGGTTGTTGGGGTCGTAACAACTCATTTTCTGTTTGAGGGATGTAAATTAGATGAAACAAGAGTGGATAATATCTGGCATTCCGAGAGTTGCATAGAACTGTGAGTCAACTCACTAAAGGATAATAAACTTCAATAAACTAAATTAGTTCAATTATCTCCCTTGAAATATTTTGGACCAGGATTTTTTTCTTTTATGCACATTCTCGGATTATGTACTGCAAGAGTGTCAAGTTTCATCAATATCCATCAAGCCGTTAAGAAGAAGTTGCGCTTACGAGACCTGTTACCACATATTGCAATATCAAACTAAGTAAGTTCAATTATCTCCCTTGAAATATTTTGGACCAGGATTTTTTTTTCCTTCATGCATATCCTCAGGTTGTGTACTGCAACTGTGTAAAGTTTCATCAGTATCTGTCAATTCGTTTAGGAGGAGTTGCGCTTACAAGATATATGGACAGACAGACAGACTGACAGGGTGATTCCTATATACCCCCAAAACTTTGTTTGTGGGGGTATAATGACTGTGTGTTTACTACAGAATTTTTTCTCTAGGTCTTACAAGAAAAAAACTTTTTCTTGGTAGGGCATATATATTTTCATTTTTTTTTCTGTAGATGGGGGGTCTAAACAACTTACTGAAATTGAGTTTGTAAAGCTGAAATATCAAGGTATAAAAAAAGGCTAAAAATATTTCATACAAGGAAATGTTTATGAGGATATATAAATATATGTTATATGTGGCTGTTTTAATTTGGGTTTTTTTTTTGTGTATGCACTGATTTTGTATAATGAATCTATACATATCCTTTTTTTCTATTGTGTAATTCTTAAAAAATTACCGTATAATTTTCTGAATCAGACTGTGAAATCCATATAGATGCTTCATCTTCACTTATCTGAAAAGAGGAATTTATTTCAGGTACTAATTACATACATACATGTGTGCAATACAGGCAAGAAGAATACAAGATATGTTTTAATTATATCTTGCTCATCATCATTCCAAAAAGAAAATTGTTAGTACTCTCTCAACAAATCGTAAACTTTATAGCTGTACAGTTTATTTTGAATAACATCTGCCTCAAATTTGATATATATACATATATATATATATATAACACAAATGTAAACAAGTGAATCTTTGAGCTACTGCTCACTAAATGATACCCCTGCTAAAAGTAAAAGAATAGGGTAAACAGGAAGTTGTTTAGTGATGAATCTGAAAACATATCACCTGGTATAGCTCTCATATATAAACCTTGATACCAAATTTGAGAAAACCAGGATGTGTAGTTCCTGAAAAAAATGTGACAAAAATTTCATGGGACGGACTGACGGTCTCATTTTCACCAAAAAATATACAGACTATCATAAGAAACAACTATGCTAAGTTTCAAGAAATTTTGGTAAGTTGTTCACAAGTTACAGTGCGACATGTTTACGATGGACACACGGAAGGACGGCGGACATTTGTATACCATAATATGTCCTGTCAAAATTGACGGACGTATAAAAACACAAGTTCATTTATTGACAAAAATAAGTTTTATTATTTATTAGAATTTAACCAGTATAAATTAATGAAGAGGTATTATAAAAACAATATTACCGATAGTTAAATTCTATGAATGACATTGAACTTTGATAGTTGATCTATTTTGAAAAAGCTGTTAATTTTTTCTTATATACATATAAGTTAATGTTCATACCATGTCATTTTCTTCCTTAGCTGTCATATCTTCTGACTGCATGCACTTATTAGTTGGCTGGTTCTGTTCAACTACTGAAAACTAATAAAAAAACAAAGTTTGAACAGTAAAATTCAGAGTAATTTAAAACAGAAATAATGAGATGAAGAATAGAAAAGATAATATGAATTGGATCACCATTTCATCATCTTATTTACCTTTTTGCAGATACATTTGTGTATTTTTTTTCATCCAGTACATCCTAAATAAAAACCATGTTTATACCCATTTTTTAAAATTTAAATCATAAATGGTATGAATTCTGTATGTAAAAAACTATGTAAATCTCTTAACTGAATGAAGACAGTCATCCTGTGAAGATCTTTGAACGCTTGCTATGGGGTGTGTGCTTTTGTTCCATGTTCAAGACTGTGTAGTAATCTAAAGTTATGTCTGAGCTTGAGAGCTGTCTCAATGGCAATCATAACACATTTTATTTATAATTGAATGGAAGTGATTATGATATTTTTAAGAGGTTTTTCTGTTAAATCATCAATAATACTAATGGCACATTACAAATATATGGCAAAAACATCACACAAAAATCCATACCTTTAAGCTCTAAATAACGGCCATCAGAATCTATGTCACAAGGATAAATGTCCATCTAAAAGATAAATGAATAAAATATATATGTATCCTAAAATCGTAACTAAAGTTTAGTTTAGTCTATACAGAATATAGTTTTAAAAGTGATTGCTTGACCAGCAAAATGGCATTTTTACCTCTCAAAATATAATTGGGGGTATGTTTTTCAATAAGTAGATGATTGAGTTTCCAGTGAAATTTGGTTCAAACCAGTATTCAGTTGTCTATTTTGTATTTCAGTGTGTCTATACATCTCCAAAAAATGTGCTGTCTTGGTGGTCAATTTCTTTTGCATAGATCATGTTAAAATATTGCTGTTTACTTAGGAAGGTTATGCTTTTATAAATGCTATTTTATTGAATAGTGAATCTTCTACTTTCTTTAACTACATTGTGTCTTGGATGGAGCCATGTCTTATTGGCACCCATACCACATTTAAGAGATAACTGTATTGTATTTGAAACTTTGCGGACGTCCATCGGTAGTTTTACTGTCGCAAATTGAGTTTACCTGTCATCCAATCAAAATCACTGATATTTTTTATGTCAGGATTCAATGTATAATACAATGGACAGCAATATTGCAATACAATAACAACAAATTTTTGTTCGCATAAATTTAGGGTGCAAGCATGTCCTCCTTTTATTCAAAATATTGATACGTAACAAAATTTCAGTAGTTTTGATACCTCATGCTGACTTGTACAACAAAATTATTTGACCGTTTCAACCAAAACTGACCATATGTGCACTTTAATTTGTAAATCTATGTACCCGATAGTATTGTACCTAAGCGCCTTTATGTCTTCTCCTGGCGCTCCTGTGCACATTTTAGTAGGACCGCAAATGTAAGCAATAATATTGGAAAACAATTAATGCAAAATTTTTTCCGCATAAATTGAGAGTGTCAGCATTTCATCTCTGTATTCATAATATTGAACAGTCACTAGAGATAGTAGTTCAGGATGGTGTGTAAAACAAAACTATTAGGCCGCATCATCCAAGTACCAACAATGACATGTCTGAATTCATTTGTACTTTTTAATAAAAAAGTATGAGGTTCTCTTCTGGGAATAGTATACTGTTAATCTATTATGTCGGTTGATTGATTTTGTTTGTAGTTAAACGTCAAGTGGCAACTATTTCATTCAAGTGCACATTGAGTATAATTTTGGGACGTCCCATATATCAATTAATCGGCAAAGACATCTTGAATCTCTCGACAAATCTGACGAATTTGACGAGATTGTTGATAGTTTTACCACACCGTACTATGTATCCGGACACTGTACAATTATCGTTAGAATATTCTGCGGAAAATAGAATAGTAAATCCAATGCAAACAAGTTGAATAACAATGAAATATCCATGTATGTATAAATGCATAAAGTAAAATTTTGAAAGAGACAGGTAAAAAACGGGGAACGAAGCAACGTCGACAATGATGTTGATATCCCATGATATAAGAATATTGTTCCGATGCGTTGGATAACCTTTCTATCCGCCTTCTAATAAAAAAAAACCAACTCTCATTTCCTTTATGATAGCCCTATTTTATTGTATAGCCATTGTTTTATGTATATAAGAATATATCAAATAAAAAAAAAGAATTTTGTATAATATCTAGTAGAGTCTAGCGAGTAAAGAAATTTGCTATCTGGGGAAAAACAATGCGAATGTTGTTTACATATTTTAATTAAAACTCAAGTCTGATATGAAAACTCTTAAACACGATAATCTGTCATAAGCAGACAGGTCTGGTCAATAGCAGACTTGTCCACAGGTCTGGTCAGAAGCAGACCTGTCCACAGGTCTGGTCAGGAGAAGACCTGTCCACAGGTCTGGTCAGGAGCAGACCTGTCCACAGGTCTGGTCTGTGGCAGACCTGTCCCCAGGACTGGTCAAAACCAGACTTGTCCACAGGTCTGGTCTGGGGCAGACCTGTCCTCAGGACTGGTTAAAACCAGACTTATCGATAGGTCTGCAGCAGTCCTAAAAAAGCAGACCATAGGTCTGGTCCACCAACGACGAAGTTAACTTGCTTGTTTGCTTATAAATTCTCAAGTTAACTTAGAAAGCAGTCAACAAGTCTGCTCCAAGTTAACTTTTGTCAAGGTTAGGACCGCACCCATCTGTACACAATAATTGCAATAGAAATACTTATTTATATACTAAATATAAAATATCCATACCTGATCATTTATTTTTATTTCTCCTGAATCCTCATCACCAGGAATAATGTCCATCTAAAATACTGATAAATATACATGTTGTACTCAAAATCATTTATAAAAATGATAAATAACATACTAGTAGTGTGTTTACTTTTAAAAATATACCTGTGGTGTGAATCAAGGCTCCACATTGAAGGCTGTACTGTAACCTATAATTGCTTATATTTACTAATTTAGGTCTTGTATGGAGAGTTGTCTCATTGACAATTATACCACATCTGTTTGTGTTTATATAAAACAAGTAAGAATTATCATTATGCATATCTAACAATTGAAAAAAACCTATATTACAACAACAAAAAATAGATAGTTCTAAATTATCAATTGAGGAAATACATGTAGCATGAAATATTTCTCTGTCAGGTTTGGATTGGTATGCTGAACATGTGCTTAATGCATAATTATATTATAAATATTGACTAATTTTTCATGTTCCTCCTAGGTCATAAGTATCCACATTCCATAAGTTAGTAAAGAGATAGGAGACACTGTTTGACTGTATATAAATAATGTAAAAAACTATCCTGTTTTACATTTATTTTAAAGGAAGCCTTTAATCATACATGTTATTTTGTATATAGTTGAGTGACATGTGATAAAAAATAACTTGAAGTAAGTTTATATTTACCATATTAGGAAATGATTCTAGGATGTTAAATGTTTTTGTTTTGCAGACTTTACAGATAGCTGAAATAAAATGAAACAATATAAATAAAAATATAACACATTTATTTTCAATTGAATCCTTAACTTTTAGGAATATATGAAATATCCACAAGCATATCTATGAATAGTTTGTCCAACCTTTTTAATCATAATGAGTAAGAAACTTTAGGAAAAAGAGACAACTAAATGAATGGCCATTAATAAATGAAAATCAAACATGACTAACAGCAACCAAAGACTGCATCTGAATTACAGGGTCCTGATTTTGGACATGCAAATATGTGAGCTACAGAATGACAAAATCAGCATGTTTTTTTTTTGCAATGGATTGTTTTACACAAATCTTGCATTGACCCTTTAAAGCTTGCTATGTGGAGTAAGCAAATACTCTTTGTTGAATGCCATATAAGTTAATGACCTATACTTGCATACATTAAAGAATTTTTTTTTATGGAGAGTTGTCTCATCATTTGCTCATTGGCAATCATTCCACATCTTCTTATTTAAATGTATATGTATACTAAACATGCTAAAAAGCTAATAACATTCATGACATTCAGCATAGTTTTTTTTAAACAGATCAAACTAGATAAGATATAACCTCATGAACATTGTAGCTAGATCTAATGATTTTGAGTAAGATACCTATTCATAGATCCTGACGATACCAACAAGTAAGCAAGTAACCAGTAGGACAATTTTTAACAGGTATTTATTACATGTACATGAGTGTAAATGTTCTGAGTGTACATGTAAATGCACAAAGTACTATGTATGGTTTCTATATTGTTTTATATGTTTCCTTCCATTAACTTTGAATATGGCAATTGAATATCCAACAATCAGAACATAATTGTGGAAATTATAAGATCTTGGGATACGCTGTCAATAAAATTTGCTTGCAAAATGATTTTTTTTAGCAGGAATTTTCTTTATTTTCTCCAAGTGTAATATTTTTATCCTGGTTTTTGTGACCCAGTTGTTCATCCTGCTTTTTTTTAATCAAAACTCCTGTCCTGCTTATTTTTAATTTCATCCTACCCCAATTCTAGACAGTTCGGTACCCAGACAAATCGGCATCCGGACAAATCGGCACCTAACATAGACAAATCGGCACCCACACAAATCGGCACCTAGACAAATCGGCACCTTATAAATTATTTATCTTTGATCTAAATATAGTGAACCAAAAATTAAAATTTCCTGGCACTGCTATATGTATGAGGGCCTGAACTCAATTTGCAAGTTTAGTGTTAATATATAGCAATTATGTTTGACTGTTTTTACAAATTACTAATTTGTTTCCTGCACTATTTACAACATTATTATCAATATATATAAAGGCACCTTACAAATTGTATTCAAAATTTCACTTGAAAAGACAAAGTTCAACATTCTGTCATTCGTGAAAAATTATACAATATAAAATCCAATATAAAAGTTCCAGCTTGAAATTGTACATGTAGTCTTAGAATGAGTAAGCAGGGCTATGTATTCTGCCTGTATTTATATATTATCAAAATGCCAAATTAAGCAACCTGACATTTAAAACAAAAAACAAACAAAAATCCTGACAATATGTGCACTTTTTGGTATATATACTAACACCTGGTACATAATTTAAAGTTGAATCTTAAAAACTTTGCAATAAGAAATAAACTGAATAAACCCTCAGTTATATATACCAAGTCCGGACACGGGTAAAACAGTATGCTTCCGGGACCAAAATATATATTAAGCGTATCTGGTGATGGTCTATTTTATAAGGCATTTTGTGACAAAACATAATATTGTCTTTGATAGAAAGATGTCTCATAGGCACTACATCTCCTTATTTCATAATGGTTTGAGTTTTCTTCTGAAATACGAGTTGTTTAAAGACTAACAAATTTGTACCTTACGAGATTGACATATGTTTGTATTATAATTAATATAACTAATGTTGTGAACGTGTGAGGTTATCATTTGATAGATTTTATACTTACTATAGTAAATATACTTATTAACTTTCAAATTCAAGGGACCAAATTATCTTTTCTTAATCTACAAATTAGCAGTATAAAAATTCTCGTCCATCCTGTTTTTGTCCTGTGTTATCTAGTCATCTAGATGTCTTTGGTTTTTGTGTGTCGTTAATTGGCCAGTTGCAGTCTTATCGAATCTCCCATGAAAGGACAAGACAGGGACTAGCTATCAAAAAAAGCAACAAATTTGATCGATTTTTATTAAAACGAGATTTCTATACATTAGTTTTTCATGTTTGAGGTCGGGACACAAGAGAAAGGGGTCGGGAGAAAGGAGAAAAGGGGCGGGAGAAAGGAGAAAGGTACCCCTGTCCGCCCCTCATACATGAGACTTAAATAAACGATAATTGAATGCTAGTTTTCAGGTACTGTGTTGTCTTAATAGATGTAAGGATCAAACGAGAACACAAGCTGCAAACACAAGCTATACACTTTGATCTCTATTGAGGAATTATCAGATTTATACATAAAATACTGATTAATGCATAACTACAATTAATTATGATTTAATTAAATAATGGTTATTCAAACAACAACATATCTAACAATCAATTATGATTTAATTAAATGATGTTTATTCATACATACATAATGATTTAGGGTTTAATTAAATGATGATTATTTTTTTTGTAATGCATATTTTATCTACGAATTATAATATTACTGCAACAATTCTTTAATTTTTCCTAATACATATATTTTTAAAAACGAGGTGCCGAATTGTCTTGGTCCCGAAATGTCCGGATCCCGAAATGTCCAAAATGGATGCCGAAATGTCTTCGGACTTGTGTGCCGATTTGTCTGGGTGCCGAAATGTCTTGTTACCCCCTAAAAATCAAATGGTAACTCTCTTAATTGGACATCAATGACAAAAAAGATACAACCATTTATGAGAATATAATTATTCCTAAAACTCTGAAATAACCTACCTGATCCTATTGGCAAGAATCGGCCGGCAAGAATGTTCCTCTCTGGGAAATCAGAGCGTAGCTGGTCCTGTATGATATCGGTCTATCCCCTTTACTCTTTCCAGTATGGCCAGGAAACACACATGATGTTTTCCTCTTCCAGTTCAACCCCAAAGATGACCGATGATAAGGGCAAACAGTGAAATGTGGCATTAAACGAAATATACCAACACGTAAACATATAAGAAGACCTTCTGTCAAAATCAGTGAAATGTTCTCATCGTATGAAATGTTTAATGAACGTAAGTGATTTGATACTGATTTCTTACATTCTTTTAAATAAATTAATTTTGAAGGATTGTCTGAAATTGAAACAAGTGAACATGGAGTCTTAGAAAAGTGAGAAAGGCTGCATAAATGTGTAGTCTGCTCTGAGATGTCTACTTCCTCAGCCATATTGTTGTATACAACTGTAGGGCAATTGTATTTCTACACTGGAGAGCCACGAAAGGGAGATAATTTGATGCTACCAATACACTGTTTACTATACAAATTTCTTTAAATTCTAGCAAATTAATTTATTTATTTCCAAATCATTTTCTTTTCAAAATTGGATTGTAAAACAATTATCTTTCAGATTTTTTAAAGATTTCTAATGAATGTAACCGATAACAGATTTTATTTCAATTTAAAAATGCATAATTTATAAAGGAAACAACAGTGCAATTCTTCAAAATCCATGTACTGAACGATCTAATAAAAACCAAATCGACCCATATCAGTAGGAATTATTAAGTTTAATGATATTATTACATCTTTTTCTTGATATTACAGCCCTTTTCAGTAAAATATGTGATAATGGGTCTGCCACTATTTTTTGATTTTGCATGATTCTTAGGCAGACAGCTACTTAAAACAGTTCACAATAAACTCTGCACTCGAGAGATACAAGTACTGTTTTATTACAATTACGTTATTTAAGAACTAAAAATTTGAATTGCAATGAGTTATTTAAAATAATGATTGTAACAAAACTCTTGCTGCAAGACAGATAATACTACTCTCAGAAGTTGACCGTCCGACAGCACTTGTACCAATTAAAATGAAGCAATTAAAATGAAGCAAAGAATGAATGAACAACACATATGATTTTGTTTTTGCCTGTTTATTTGAGTTTCATTCGAGCGTCATCAAATAAGCAGATTGAATGTTTTAGGGTTTATGTGGTTCTATACGTAAACAACAACAACAAAATAAGGCGGATACATGTACCAGTTTTAAATTATTGAAATTTTTGAAGAAACGAAAATATGAATATTAACTACGGTTTTAATGCCCAATTTCAAAGAAGTCATAAGCCATATAATTTTTTATGTATACAAGATTATAACAATAAATATTCTATTCCCGAAACATTTTGACTGAGATCACAAATGTCGAAAATCAATGAAATATTGAATGTTAACTAACTTAAGGTTTTATTGCCCAATTTCAAAGAAGTTATAAGCTATATATGTATACAAGATTACAACAATAAATATTCTATTCCCGAAACATTTTGACTGAGATCACAAATGTCGAAAATCAATTTCACACGCGAGTAGAACATTATTTCTCTGCATTTTTATATCATATATTATTAAACGTTCACGCTTTCGTGTAATTTTTCATTTTACTAAAGTTTTTGATTTCAATTCTTGGCTGTATAACGTTCGAGGGGGAAATAATTTTAACACAAATATCAAACTTTCAATACAGTACGTGCATATATAGATATAAAATGTAAATTAAGCAGGTTTCATAAAGTAAATCTTATTATATGACAATCAGAGCATTCTATTGATTGATTGATTGCTTGGTGTTTAACGCCACTTTCAGTACTGTTGGTTATTTCGTGGCGGTCAGTTTTTATTGGTGAAGGAATCCGGAGTGCCCGGGGACAGACACCGACCTTCGACAGGAAAACTGACAATCCTTATCAATTAAGGTTCGAGTCGAACGCACCTACCACGTGCGTGATTCGAACCCTTAGCCTCGGTGTTGACAGCTAGTGATACAGTAATTAACATACTTAGACAACTTGGTCACTTGGGCACCAAC
The DNA here is from genome assembly GCA_017311375.1 of Mytilus coruscus. Lineage (NCBI taxonomy): Eukaryota > Metazoa > Mollusca > Bivalvia > Mytilida > Mytilidae > Mytilus > Mytilus coruscus. The sequence goes on from CM029607.1 coordinate 64,467,802, forward strand.
TTTTTCTATCGATGGTCCTATAAGTTATATAGATATAGGAAGATGTGGTGTGAGTGCCAATGAGACAACTCTCCATCCAAATAACAATTATATATATATATATAAAATACCAAACAATTACTAATAGCAATAATTGTGATGTATTATTTATGTCAGAGTAATTATTATGTTTTTTTTCTAATATTTCCTTCGAAAATCTGGTACAAGTAAAATAGCGGAAAACTGCCTAATTGTAGTATTGCGAACAACAAAAAATTCCTTGTGTTCGTTTAAATGAACAAATCATCATTTGCTTTTTATTCTGATAGTACTGATGATTATATATTTCTATAGAACAGTTCTTGGCTCGTTCTGTGTTTTTGATTGTCGCTTCTTTATATCGTTTTGATTCTGTAAAAGTCCCATATTAAATACACATGCGCAAAAAGAGAGAACTGCAGCCATGGCAAAACTCCAAGTAAAACAATGGACGCCTGCTTTACAATCGGTCGCACCTTTTATTCGAATGCTGTTGTCATATGTCCATCCATAAATCTGTTGCACAACAAACCCTCCTATTGCATTACCGAAAATTGTTGCTCCCCAGTTTCTACCGAAATATTTGAGTCCATAAAATTCACTGATCATTGTTGGAGTTAAGCACCAAACAGCACCATTTGCCAGGCCAATAACTAATAAAGCTATTACTAACATGGGGAATTTGTCTGAGAAGAATATGCACAATGTTAAAGTGATAGTTTGGACGATGTTAAATATAAGTAACAGGGCTACACGTGGTACCTTTGGCATCATTAAATCAGAAACAAATCCAACCACAAATTTTGATAAGACACCGCAAACCGGATTAATCGTGCCAAAAGTAGTAGTAAATTCTTCAAGATCAAATGTTTTAAGATAGGTTTGTATGTTGTTCTGAAACATTAATTGCAGACCTGCACAGAAAATATATGACCATGCTATAAAATGATAATCAAACCGAAGAAACAGTTTTAATCCTGTAATATTTTTGATTGGTGGACCGGTGTCAATTTCAAATGTTCCCGCTATTGTAGATTCGTTTACTTTTAAAGAGATTTCATCAATATTTCTCTCTCCTTCATACGGATGGTTATTAAGGAAAAAAACTCCCATTAATCCAATAACAGCAAACGAAATTGCTGTTGTGAGATAAAAACCGCCAAGATTTTGATTTTCCTCATCGTGAACATGTCCAGCGGCAAATATTTTCCCGTACAGGAGCGCCATAATTGCTGGACCGGCACTAAATGAAGCATCTAGAATACCAACTATTTTCCCTCTGTGCTCTGGATTGAAGTTAATGGAGTTAGTTGTCATGGCTGCCATGTACAAGAAAATAGCACCAAAACCTATAAATGAAGTATGAATATTGATCTATTTTTTAATCGTAAAAATATCATGAAACCATCATACCAAACATCGATCACACGTATGTGAAGTGGAACAAAAAAAAAAACGAAAAAATATATTAATTAAATAAGTTATGGTATTAAAGGTATGCATTATATTATAGTTGTTTATAAATGACTTTTAAAGCAGACATGGCCATGTTTTGGAAAGTAAAACCCAAAACCAATGATTTACAGATTAACAAACCGATAAAAGCAGAAATGAAGAATTCCTTGTTTTGATATGGACAACAAAATAAATAACTCTGATCAAACATCAAAAGTATACTAGGTGCACAGTTATATGCCCTAAAGAAGAATCTGTGAATTCTATCAATCAGTTTTCAAGAAGTTGTGGATTAATATAAAGTGTGATGTTGACGACGCGAACGACAACGATGATGAAAAGCGACATAAGTGATCCAAAGCTATATCACACTACGGTGTCGATATCAGGTGACACCTTGTATTTTTAAAAGTGCCAGTTTTTGTAAGAATCAGGCAATTTAGAAGAATTTCAAAGCATGGTCGAAAAAAAAACCCACCGACCTAACCATTCTATTTTGAATTTTGAGTTACCCTCATTCTGAATTAGAAATGGAAGGTCTTTTGTTTCTGCGTGTCTGGTAATTCCAGAAATCTATAGATAACTTTTGGTTAGAATGATAGCAAATTAAGAAGTTAGCTCCCCTTAATTGGTACTTTCTAGTGCATTTCAACCAAATTAGATATTGAAATACTAGAACAGGAAAAGAAAACGAGTATTATATTCATGCACCATTATACATTTTGAATTTAATTAATTTAAACTTGAGCGGGTTTTTGTTTGTCATGTTTTCACCACTGCCTGATTTTTAGGCAGATTGGCACTTAAACAAAAAAAACACATCGGTAATTAGGATAAATCTGAAAATGTTAGTCGACTTATGCCTGAAATACCAACATGAATCTTTAAGTTAAACTATCAAAAATAGCATGATTTTAACATTTTATCTTCATAGAAATTCTATTTTTAGTAACAGCCTATTATAAGGCAAATCCTTGAATCTTTTGGATTTTTTTTCTTAGTTTTTTTACACGACTAGATATTCCTTGCAACAGCATATGAAGATGATCGTGTAACCCTGGTTCTGGATGACTTTGCATGGATTTGTCTGAGACAAGCACTTAATAATAAATCATGTTAAATTCTAGTAACAAAAAACTGTAATTGAATGATCTAATGTAACTTATGATATCTTAAAACGATATACATATACCTGCAATAAAAAAGTAAACCGCTTGAAGAGCGGACTTTGTTGAATAGAAATGACTCATTAAAGTGCTGCTCCATAACAACATATAGCCCAATGATGATATCACTAGTCCTGCTAGGGATGCCCAACGTCCTCCAAATCGTTCACACATCATTCCAGCTGGGAATCCTAAAGATATCCCAAAGTTCGACGTAGAACCAAACAGCTCAACTGAAAATAAAAATAAACCGACTGGACCTATAGAAATATGTAATGTGAATTGTCTTTCTTTGCTTAATAAATTTTCCTTGCCGATTAGAGTATCAAAATAAAGAACTTTGCAGCAAAAGAAGGTAGGTCAAAATTTCACAAAGTATATACAAATAGGATTGTGATTATTTGTAAAAAATAACAGGGGGAAGAGGAAAGAAAGAAAAGGAACAATAAAGAATAATACAATGACATTTACAAATTTACGTTATTCCGTACCACAAATCCCATTGTTTATTTAGGTATTGTAGCATGGTAACCTGTTATACTGTTATAAATTTTCAAGAATCCGCATTGAAAAAGTCGAAAGTTTTGTTTAAAAAATCAATACCCAATAGTGCCTTTACATGTAGATGCTTACATTAACGTCATTTGGTCTCGTGTAGATTGTTGTCTCATTTGCAATCATACCATATATTTTTATATTTATATCAAAGTAAGCAAAACCACTGAGTTTTTTATAAAAGTTACCACAACTACATATATATATAAGCATTTTATGACTTACAGCAACATTGTAAAATCGATGTTGAGGGTCGATGAAAATATAAAAACAGATGACTTCAACCTTAAAGTTTCATTTGTGAACTTTAAATATTTATGAAACAACTACACATGGCGTACATACATATATTATATTGGAGAGAAATATGCTGGCCAATCCTGCAATTATCAGCCCATTTCCCTTTTGAACAAAACAGGAATAATAGGTTCATATTCCGTATCAGTGCCCTTTATCCATAACACCTGACGACTCAGAAGATATAAAACACTTACAGGGAATATTATTAGTCATATAGTGTGCTAGTGACCTAATACGATATATATAGGGTTAGTAAATTCCATATGGGTGAGAGCGAAGATCGAATCCCCATATGGAATTTACTGACCCCATATATATAGTATTAGGTCGCTAGCAAACTGTGTAACGAATTTATCTTACCGACTATCTTAACAAGTGGTATTTAGACCAATGGCCTATCAAAGTGATTAAGTCTTCAATACTTAGTATTAAGAACCTTCTTCCGTTAGTCTATACAAAAACAAATGCCCGCAATAACAACTTGTTAGCTTAAAATGTGTTTTATGAATTTATTTCAATCGTTCATCATCAATTTCTTCGTCTGTTGAAACCTTTCAGATTTTCCATCAACACCGTGTTGTTTTTATAAAGAGACATAACACCACTACTAGCCGTGTATTGAAATAAGCCCAGCCTACTAACCTAATATGAAATATACACGGTCTCCACGCAGTTGCTTTTAACCAATCATATTCCTGGAAATGTATAGGAGGTAACATAAAAGCGCATATTTCCTGTGAAAATCCCGAATAACACATAATGTCTTCTAATTTATCCATCACTGAACATCTTAGTGTGAAATATCAATAGATTTTATCTTGCAATGGGACGCATGGATCAACAGGAGGAGGAGCTGTCCCCCCTCCCCACACGATGCACTATTTAAGGGCGGTGCGTGGGGCTCAATAAAAAGTTGTGTTGTAGTGTTTTGTAGACTGATGCTTGTATTTTTCCCGCCTTTTTTGTTTTGAACATAATGTTTTTTTATGCTTTTGATTCACATGTTGCGATCTTCTTGCTTTACAACGAAAGCAATTGAAAGGGTTTTAAATAAGATGATAAATTAATGAGTTTCTCGTGCGTAAGATTCGTTAATTTGCTTTTAAAAAAGATACGAAAAAAACTGTCTCAGAAAGAACAGTTTTGACAGATTTCTTAGCGTAATATAACCATATCATATCAAAATATTATTTGTTACCTGCCGACTGGGTGTAGTTGTAATGCTTCTTGACAGATACAATGTATACTCCGTAGCAATAGACAGAACCAGCAATAGCCATGCAGAGACATCCTACTACCAAGGCAACAGCACGCTGTACGTTCGCAGAAATTTGTACCATTTTATATGATTTTATTATTATAATACACTATTAAATATACAAATAATTTCTGAATGATAATAGTACATATCTAGTATCAATATAGGGTAGTTTATAGTGACACATTTTATCAGAATTTTATCTTTCGGTATGTAATGTGTAGATACACCACTGATAGCCTAGTACATTTTTTGCACTGTCACTCGCTTTCAAAACTTTTATTTTATCGAGAAAAAAACTCAAAAACTATTGGTCACTTATCATGGAATTTTCATTCAATGTTCGATGTTATTAATTTTTCATGCAGAATCTCTAATTTTTATTTTAGCTCAAACTGTAAAATGATAAAACATTTAGCGTTCACCAATTTCCGAGTTGTTTAAATTCCTTGCATTCACATACGTATAATCAAACACTGGAAAATCCATGTTTCTACGTAGATACTTTGAAACACGATTCAATAGAAGAAGACCATTCTCTATTTTATTTCCAACAAAAAAAGATTTTTATTAATCATAATTTCGGGAATTTCTTTGAACGTTTTTCTCAGAATAACGACTTCTTGGCCTTCTATTTTTGAAGGCAAAATGGTATTCGCAGCAAACTATAAATACTGTAAACGCAAACATTTTCGTTCATTACTTTCGCCATAACGTGAAAAGCGCAAACATGTGCGAATAGTTTGTATAAATTAACAATACTGATTATAGAGGTACATTTATTCGTCCAAACAAAACGTTAATTTAACTCCAGCGCGAAAAGTCAATGCATTCGCGAAAATGCACATTAACAAAGACTTTGAAATTGGAGCATATTAAAGGCAAAACACCATGTAGAATTCCTTAATACACTTATAACTTTTCATTACCAAGGTCAGAAGCCTGAAGTCACGGGGGAAATATTTTTATTTATAGTCAACGTAAGTTGAATCGCTACCCATTTGTTCCTATGACATTTTTCCGTACCTTTTCGGTATGACTTTTGAATCACTTTTTTGCAGAGTGTCATTTCATAACACATATTTTAATGCATATAGCAATGTTCCTGTTCCCATTAGCCAATGTGTCGGGGTATTAACATATTGAAAATAAATCAAATAGAATTACACAATAAACTTTCAGTGGAAAAGTAATGACAATTTTCTTTAACTTTTTCTTCAAATTGTTTCGTTCCGAGGATTTGGTTGTTTTGTTTGTGTGCTTATAGTTATATTTATATTTTTTATGCATTTGTCTTTCAAATAGTTTGCCTTGATTGATTCTGATTAACTATTTTCATCAATTAAACTCGTAAACGAACGTTTTGTGGCTTCACACCTTAGATCTGACACATAACAGCCAAAACATAAAGGGCCAACACATAGAAGCCAAATCACAAAGGATCTACACATAACAGCAACATTATAAAGGATCTAAAGGATCAACACATAACAGCCAAAGCATAAAGGATCTACACATAACAGCCAAAACATAAAGGGTCATCACATAGTAGCCGAAATATAAAGGATCTACACATAACAGAAAAAACATAAAGGTTCAACACATAACAGCCAAAACATAAAGGATCTTCAAATAGCAGCCAAACATAAAGGATCTACACATAACAGCCAAATTATAAAGGACCTAAAGGATCAACACATAACAGCCAAAGCATAAAATATCTACACATAACAGCCAAAGCATAAAGGTTCAACACATAACAGCTAAAACATAAAAGATCTACAAATAACAGCCAAAACTATGTTCTTTTATTCATTTGTTTTTGCCGCTTGAATAAAATATGTTAATGTTTCTTATTAAGAAAAAATTCACACACCTGATTAAATGGGTATTTAAAAAGTCGGAATGCGAATATATATGTTCAAACTCTTTTAGATCATTTTTAGTAACAACAAACAAAAGAACTATGTCAATTGGACCTGCTTTGATACTATAACTGCCCTTGAATTTTTACTAGATAACATTTTTGTTCGCTCTGGAGATTCCGTATATCGTCAGGTTATCGGAATTCCCATGGGGACTACTGTACCCCACTTATTGCGGACCTGTTTCTGTATTGTTATGAGTTACAGTTTATGACTAAAATCAGCAAAGACCCATCGAAACAACATCTGATTCAAAAATTTAATAACACTTTTAGATATTTAGATGATATATTGGCGCTCAATAATGACGACTTCAGTATCTACACTAAAGAGATTTATCCTGTCGAACTGACTTTAAATAAAGCTAATACTAACAATGAACACTGCCCTTTCTTGGATCTTGATATCTATATCTTTAACGGGAAGCTTAATACCAAAATTTATGATAAAAGAGATGATTTTTCATTCCCTATTGTTAATTATCCATTTTTAGATGGTGACGTTCCCTTGTCACCATCTTATGGTGTTTATATATCTCAACTTGTTCGATTCGTTCGTGTTTGTAACAACGTATTTGATTTCAACGAAAGAAATCTCTGTATTACTGAAAAATTATTACACCAGGGTTTTCGATATCACAAACTAGTCAAAACATTTACTAAATTTTATCATCGGTACAAGGACATCATTCGTAAATATATAAATCAACATGCAGACATCTTATACGTTCAGGTATTTCACATCCAATATTTTATGGTAATATTCTTTACAAAGCACAAAATGTCGGCATTCACCTCAAAAGCTAACCAAACCTTTAAACAGACTTACTCGGAAAGGATATAGTTACGATACTGTTGTCAGGTCATTAAGGATTGCATATTTTGGTATTAATATTGATTCACTCATAGGGTCTTTGCATCGGAAATAAACACTATTATTCTAAAACCAGTTGTTGGCATGATACGGGTTATGTTCTTCTCATATATTTTATGATTGTATGATACTAAACCCTAACGGGAGGGTTGTACCTGATTTTCATATGATGAAGACATAATCTTTCAATCAGTTTAATTGTGGTCTGGAGCTGGCATGTCAGTAACTGCTAGTAGTCCTTTGTTAATGTATGTATCATTGTCATTTTGCTAGGTTTCTTTTGTTACCTATTCTGACATCGGACTCGGACTTCGTTTAAACTGAGTTTTACTGTGCGTATTGCTATGTGTTTCTTTATTCTACATTGCCTAGAGGTATAGGGGAGGTTGAGATCTCACAAAACATGTTGAACCCGCCGCATTTTGCGCCTGTCCCAAGTCAGGAGCCTCTGGCCTTTGTTAGTCTAGTATGTTTTTAATTTTAGTTCATTTATATATTTTGAGTTTAGTGTGACGTCCGTTTTCACTGAACTAGTACACAATTTTATTTAGGGGCCAGCTGAGGACCACCTCCGGGTGCGGGATTTTCTCGCTGCGTTGGAGACCCATTGGTGGCCTTCGGCTGTTGTCTGCTCTTTGGTCGGGTTTTTGGCATATTCCCCATTTCCATTCTCAATTTTAATAAAAATATCTTTTTATAACGTGTTTGTGTTCGAAGCGCTTTTCTGGATTTACTTTCATCGAAGCACCGATTATTCATTTATTGTTGGGCCACAGGTTTTTGATGAATCGTTTCATGGTAAATTTCGAATAAATAATTAATTTCAGAATGGGATTGAAAGAAAAAAAAATGCAATGGGTTCTGAATGATTTAATTTTATTTCGTCCTAACCGAGTGCACATTTAGTGTTGACATAACATATGTTAAAGCCTTTAGTTCTGTATAGACTGTGCTTATAAGATTACAATGCTAGTAGTTTATTTTAAACAAGCTTCCGAAACCGGATATCGGATTTCTTCTGTACAGTCCGACAAATTTCAAAGACTGTTTACACTTGAAACATAGGGAAAGTTGTTCGTCCAAATAGCCAAGTTCAACAACTCTTCTTTTTTCATTCCATGCCAACAAACCATTTTCTGTTTGAATTTATACGTCTGCTCGAACGGTGCTTTTTTCGCTAAATCTATTGGGATTCGTTTCCAAATAAATTTCCTTCTTCTATTTTGTTAGTGACGTTTTTCTGTTACCATTTAAAAAACGAATGTGCTTCTTAGCGGAATTGCTTAAATTGTGGTACAATTCATCGTGTTTTCACACATTATCATGCGTTTCTATAATTGGGATTTCTACTTTCAAAACAAAATTTCATCGGGAAACGACGTGCATCGTTAGTAAGAATGTACATGCATTGCAAAAAAAAAAAGCTCAGTCTGTTATGCATAAGAATACATATAGATAAATCGTACAAATGCTTACTTATCAATATAAACAATACATTTAAAAAGTACATATTTAAAGGTAAAGAACGAGAAGAAGAACAGGAGGAAGATGACGATACAAACAATGTTAAATAACGTATCACATCAAATCCCTAGACACTCTGCAGTATTTTTTCACTGGAAAAAATACAATGCAAGGCTAATTTATTATTATTTTTAAATTTCACATAAGTGTGATTTTTTTTCTCATTTTTGTTCTTTCATTTGAATCGCATCTATGTAAAGTTATTTGTTTTGTGATTGAATATGATACGTATAGAAAGCGACGCTAAACTGTATGAAAGGGAATATCCGCCATGATTATACATTTTTTAATTTGTAACATGTAATTTCTTAATTAATTTGTAACATCCATTTCTTAATTTGTAAAATGTAATTTCTTAATTTGTAACATGTATTTTTTACATCCGTTCCCTGAATTTCTACATTTCTTAATTTGTGAAATATAACTTTTCAAAAAAGTTACAAATCAAGCAGTTTTACATATGAAGAAATTTTACAGATCAAGAATGAAATAATTCTTCGATATTCCGCACGAGGTCGCTGTGGACCTTTGTCAACTTGTACCTTAGTCAACTCGTACCCAATATCTACCAACTCGTACCCAATATTTTGTTATTTATACGCAATAAAATGTTCATGTTCTTTTATATAATATACAAAATACCATAAGTACAACTTTATTTCTTGGTAATTTGATGATACAATTTATTTTTAAATCTGAAATATTTAAAGTAAATCAGCTTGAATAATTATAATCATACAATGTTCTAACCAGTGATCATTAGTCAGTGGCCTGGGGGGGTCCGGGGTTTGAAACCCTCTAATTGTTTGACAACTAATGCTTTTGTATGGGGACATATAAATAGAACCCCGTTTTTATTTGACTTGTATGTGTTGGTTCCATTTTACAAATGGCTGGATCCGCGCCTGATTAGTGGATATAAGGCTCGGACCTACACAATAGAATGGGGTTGTTTAAATAAAAATCTATGGGTTCATGATTACACAGATTTCGGAATAAATGCTGCACCAAAGTCCGTTGAGTTTTACTTATAAACTTTGTAAATGCCAAGCTGGGCGCATCTGTTATAGTATCTAAATAACTGTATATGTAAAAACGTTTGGACTATGTTGAATTCCTGTGCTGGCTTTATCGCTTCAGAAAGATAAGATCGGCCTTCATATAAAACTAAGTAAAAATCACCTTGACAGTGAAGAAGCCTGTTTGGCTATACTTGTAAATCATACATTCTAAATCATTTGGTTACTCAAGGACAGGCGAATGATACCATAAGTCGAAAATAAACTGGCAATGTCATGGCTAAAAAGTAAAAGACAAACAACCAACAGTACAAAAAACATAGAAAACCAAAACTGAGCAACACGAACCCGACCAAAAACTGGTGGTGATGTCAGGTGCTCCAAAAGGGTCAAGAGATATAACTGAGAAGCCTATTAGTAAGTGTAAAGTGAAATACATCTACGAAACTGTTTTCATTGCAAACGATGTTTTTAAAATCACTTGTATACAACCGAAAACAACAGTATTATAAGCCAAATGAAGAAAAAATGTTGGCTTCATTACTATATAGTTATAACAGATTAAAGACATAATCGCCATTGTGTGACCAGCTTTGGCGGATGTGAAACCTATGTTTAAAAGGTAAATCAAGAAAAGCGCTTCTGACGCAGGGAATTTATAAAGTGTAGTTATCATTTTGTTTAGAACAATTAGATTATTATTAGTTAAACTTTTATCTTCAGATGACAATTATTTTGAAGTCAAATCACAACAACGACGAAAACAAGCTATGTTGTGTTTTGTGTCTGTTTTTCTTCTTCGTTTTTAGTCATGGCGTTGTTATTTTCGACTTACGAGTTTGAATGTCCTTTTGGTATCTTTCGTCTCCCTACTCTACTACTACACATTCGCTAGTAATCATATTATTCTCGCTACTTTCTTCCCACAGAAGAGTTTTAAACCCAAGAAAACAAGTATATTAACATTGACCTGCGTTCTCCTTGAATATAATAATTTATTTTTCAGTCAGATTTGCAGATAACTTAGATAACACTTCATAATCATTTAGTTAGAGTTCGAGTAAAATTTGAGTTTTGTTCGGGTTGGAATTTGAGTTTGAGTTGCAATGTAAGTTAATCGTCACATATGCGAGTTCGAGTTAAAAAAAAGACGCAGGTCAAAGTTCGAGCTTTTAATGGCATGACCTTAATCTATGTTTTTAAGAAAAGAGAGGCAAAATATACCAGAGGGACATTCAAACTCATAAGACGAAAATAAACTGACAACACCATGGCTAATAAAGAAAAAGACCAACAGACAAACAACAGTACACGAAACACAACATAGAAAACTAAAGACTAAGCAACACGAACCCCACCAAAAACTTGGGGTGATCTCAGGTGCTCCGGAAGGGTAAGCAGATCCTGCTCCACACGTGGCACCCGTCGTGTTGCTCATGTAAGTATAAATCCGGTAATAAGTCTAATTCGTAGTAACTAGAAAAATCTTCTTGAACATATGTTCAACGAAAAAAATCAGTAAAAAATATCCTTCTAGCATATTCATGAAGGTTTTTTTTTACTGAGTTATGCTTTGAACATGTGTTCAAGAAGATTTGCTAGTTAGTTTATACATGAAGGCATTTCGAATTTTTTTGAAGCGATAAAGCCAGCACAAGAATTATAATAAAGTTCAATAACATAATTAATCGTCTGGTAGGTTTAAATTATCGAATTGAATTAATATCGTTTCAACAAAAAATACAGATATCATGTCCAAGCAAAATGTCAGTGAAATCCGGAGACAGCAGTCTTTTCCTCAGCCCACAAACTTTTACGAAACAAAACTTTAAGCTATCGTTGTTAATTTATATTTACTATTTACAGTTTCAATACTGGTCGATTTCTTTTTAGATAGACCTCTTACACTTATCTGCCAGAAGTCGGTGGAGCATTAAATTCGGTGGACTACTGGACGGTCCCTGTCGCTATCTTTTGCTAGGTGTGGTATCAATAGAGTAAGCCCCTTTTGGGCTCGTGTCATGATTTGTTGACGAAGAGCTCGTACGCCCTGTTCTAGATTCGTGTAATACAGTGCTATGGATATAGAGCTGATTGTCCAAGACGACTTATTAACTTTAAATGTTTCTGATTTGAAAACAAATTGCATCGGATTACTAATCAATAAAGTTGAACTTTATGTATTTATTCCTGTTATCTAATACATGTGGCTGTATTGCTTATCCACGTGTTCATTAACATTGACCATTGGTCCGAATTGGACCTTTAACTTATGTTAAATTTTGAGTTTAAAGTTGCAACTTATGTTGCACGAATTTCAAAAGCGGGAATAGTTTTCTTTGTTTATCAAACTACAGTACATAATCATTCGAAGCTCAGTTTTCAGTGCAGCTAACTCACTCTCCCACCTATAGATATTTATATGGAGAATGTATATATTTTTCATTTATTTGTATACTGCCTGTTTCTGTTTTATCTTTGTAGATATTTCAACATGGCAGCGGCCAGTGCAGATATCATATGTGACGGACTCTTTATATATATGATTGTTTATAATAAATTTAATAAATTTCGCTGCACAACTTGCGAAGCTCAGTTTTCAGTGCAGCTACATCTCAATACGTTATGTCTGAACCGAATGAAGATTTTTCTGACCACGAATCTGGTAGTAAGCAAGGTGAGCCTTCCGCCGCGGTCAATCAAGAATCTAGTGAATCTAGGCAAGATTTAGTTGATACGTTTGATTTATTCAAAACTTATTTTGACCATAAGCTGTCAGATTTGAAATCGGAAATTATTTCTGAGCAAGAACATTTGTCTTATAAAGTTAAAGAAGACATTGATTTAAAATTTAGAAGCGAAGGGAACAAAATTCAGTATCGATTTAATGAGGAAATCCTCTCTGGGGTATCTAAATTACAGAAACATTCTAGTGCAACTGGTATTCCGTTGGTTTCTGATCTTGTCGACAAAATTAAAGCACGCAATAAACTAATTCGTATCGCTGAATCGACTACAGAGGGTTGGGCCACAGCAAGGGAATATGAGCAAATTGAAATTGCTGAAAATTCAGAAGATGATAAGAAAATTAGGCAAGCAGAAACCAGAGCCATCAAGTCTATTAAGGAGAAACGTAATCGCCCTGCTCCGTATGCCAGAGCACCTTCAAATTTCAGATCTGAAACTGCTCCTATAATCCTAACAGCACTTATAGTCGCCGTTCTACTCACAGCAGCCCTATCGTCAGGGCTTTGCACGGCGTGAGCCGTGCCCATTGGATATATGCTTACTGTGCAAGAAAATTGGTCACTGGAAAAAATACTGTCCTCTCAACATTAGGAGCAACCAGAACAAAACCAATCCAGGCAACTAAAAGTAGCAAGGCGCCCTAAATACGAATGTTGTTTTATTGACATTTGCTGCTATTAATCAAGGAAATAATTAAATTGATGAAATGTATCGCCATATTGCATAGCTCTGAATCCCTATCCGTGTTTGGCTATACTTGTAAATCATACATTCTAAATCATTTGGTTACTCAAGGAGAGGCGAATGATACCAAAGTAGAAAATAAACTGGCAATGTCATGGCTAAAAAAGTAAAATACAAACAACCAACAGTACACAAAAAAACAAAAAAAAAACATAGAAAACCAAAAACTGAGCAACACGAACCCGATCAAAAACTGGTGGTGATGTCAGGTGCTCCAAAAGGGATCAAGAGAAATAACTGAGAAGCCTATTAGTAAGTGTAAAGTAAAATACATATAGGAAACTGTTTTCATTGCAAACGATGTTTTTTAACATCACTTGTATACAACCGAAAACAACAGTATTATAAGCCAAATGAAGAAAAAATGTTGGCTTCATTACTATATAGTTATAACAGATTAAAGACATAATCGCCATTGTGTGACCAGCTTTGGCGGATGTGAAACCTATGTTTAAAAGGTAAATCAAGAAAAGCGCTTCTGACGCAGGGAATTTATAAAGTGTAGTTATCATTTTGTTTAGAACAATTAGATTATTATTAGTTAAACTTTTATCTTCAGATGACAATTATTTTGAAGTCAAATCACAATAACGACGAAAATAAGCTATGTTGTGTTTTGTGTACTGTTTTGTGTCTGTGTTTCTTCTTCGTTTTAGTCATGGCGTTGTTATTTTCGACTTACGAGTTTGAATGTCCTTTTGGTATCTTTCGTCTTCCTACTCTACTACTACACATTCGCTAGTAATCATATTATTCTCGCTACTTTCTTCCCACAGAAGAGTTTTAAACCCAAGAAAACAAGTATATTAACATTGACCTGCGTTCTCCTTGAATATAATAATTTATTTTTCAGTCAGATTTGCAGATAACTTAGATAACACTTCATAATCATTTAGTTAGAGTTCGAGTAAAAATTCGAGTTGGAATTTAAGTTTGAGTTTGAGTTGCAATGTTAGTTAATCGTCAAATACATATGCGAGTTCGAGTTAAAAAAAAGACGCAGGTCAAAGTTCGAGCTTTTAATGGCATGACCTTAATCTATGTTTTTAAGAAAAGAGAGGCAAAATATACCAGAGGGACATTCAAACTCATAAGACGAAAATAAACTGACAACACCATGGCTAATAAAGAAAAGACCAACAGACAAACAACAGTACACGAAACACAACATAGAAAACTAAAACTGAGAAACACGAACCCCACCAAAAACTTGGGGTGATCTCAGGTGCTCCGGAAGGGTAAGCAGATCCTGCTCCACACGTGGCACCCGTCGTGTTGCTCATGTAAGTATAAATCCGGTAATAAGTCTAATTCGTTAGGTCACATTCGGGGAAAAGGTTACGGGATTGTAGTTCCGACAATAGGAACATATGCGCTATAATCTGTGAAAAGATATTCAATAACGGTCAACCAACTCGTGATGGCGTCTGTAAAATTTACGAAAGAATGATTTCAACTTCACCATTTGGAACTCTTGGTTTAATAGCTTCCTTGTGAGCAGAAACCCTTTATAGAGGTGTACAGTTGGTTCCCATGGGAATGCCGATTGTTTGTTGAAAAACACTTTCTCCAAACGTAATAAACATGTTGTCAATCAAGAAATGAAGCATCTTGATAATGTCAGTTTCAGAGAATTTTTTGTTTGAATCAGAGTGATTTTTTACAAAGTAGGATTTATCTCTAAGACAAGATACTTGTATCTACGTTGGCCATTCTTTTTTATGAAACAAAGCAATACCAACTCTTTCAATTTGGGAAATACTTGTGTAAAGTGTAGAAAAGTCAAATGTTTTAATACTATTGAAAGACGCAAGAGTCTTAGATTGTATGTACTCTAAAAGATCTTTGGAACTTTTTAGTATACACATCTGATTCACGCCACCTCCAGAATAGGTAGTTTCACAAAAACTTTGAAACCCGGCTTTGATTGCTGATAAAATTGATGTTAATTATTTAGAGAGAGGTTTCATGAAGAACTTGGAAGACCCAGAAATATATCGTTGTTTGTTAGGATACTTATGTAGTTTAGGTATCCAATACAGTGATGGAAGATCCAGTTTTCATCTTTGGTTGAAATTCCAAAGGAACATAGAACATACCTATGATAATCCAGGACTTCCTCTTAAGTTTCCAAGTGAATTGTCAAAACCCTAATTCAAAGCAGATCCTGCTCCTCATATGGCTCTCGTCGTGTTGCTCATGTTAGTACAAACCCTGTAATAAGTCTTAATCGGTAGGTCATATTCGTGAAAAGGGGACGGGATTGTAGTTACGACATTAAGAACATATCCGCTGTCATCTGTGAAATGGATATTCCATTACGGTCAACCAACTCGTGATAGCGTCCGTCAAATTTACGAAAGAATGATTTCAACTTCACTATTTGGAACTCTTGGTTTAATAGCTTCCGTGTGAGGAGATACCCTTTATTAAGGAATTCATGATAGGAAATACAAGCCCGGGAATATCGTATCAATTGGGAGACATATACTCCGTATGTAGGTGCTTCTGGAATGTTGCTATATAGAAATGAAAAGTTCACAATTGGGAAGCTAAAATCATCTCTCTTGTCCGATGGGATCGATGCGTTCAACATAATCACCAACTTTGATTTATTTAAGGGTATATCCAACAGTTTATTTCTGACGGTGAGATTTTTTCCTTTAAGATATTTCGTTCTTCAATTGACAGAGAATCAAATTTTGCCCAAAAAATATTTGACGTAGATATCGTTTTTGCAAAAATGCGGCGGAAAATTGGACATTTTTGCAATTTTGGAGAGAAAAACGTTTTTTCATTAAAAAATAAATATGATTTTTAATCAACATATACTTATGTAATGGGGCTCAAATTGAAGCAAAACAATTCAAAATTGTTAGAAAATCTAACTTTACCATTAAAGCATTAATTCTTACTCAAATAAAGCCAAAAACGTTATCGTTTCCCAAAACACGGCAAGAAATGAACATTTGATATAGATACAAGAAGATGTGGTATGAGTGCCAATGAGACAACTCTCCATCCAAGTCAAAATTTATAAATGTAAACCATTATAGGTCAAAGTACGGTCTTCAACACGGAGCCTAGGCTCACACCGAACAGTAAGCTATAAGGGCCCCAAAATTACTAGTGTAAAACCATTCAAACGGGAAAACCAACGGTCTAATCTATATAAAACGAGAAACGAGAAACACTTATGAACCACATCAACAAACGACAACTACTGAACATCAGATTCCTGACTTAGGACAGGTGCAAACAAATGCAGCGGGTTTAAACGTTTTAATGGTACCAAACCTTCACCCTTTTTCTGAAACAATAGTGTAACATCACAACATAGAAAACACACTATAAAATATCAACTGAAATAGCTTAACTCAATCAAAGGACATATTAACACCATTGAACATACACTGAACAAATAAATTTGACCTATGATACAATGTAAATTCAAAATAAATAAACTAAGGGAAGAATAATAAAAGTAACATGTTATATCGGTATGAAATGTTAAACAATTTAAGAAAAACGATATGCCCATTTTAGATTTTTAAAAGTATTTCCAACGGTGTGTTTTGAGACAAAATTGTGAAACCCGAGTGTGAAACATGCAAACCGTGGAATTACAAACTATTAAAACAAAAGCATTGCTTACAAAAACCAAGTACCATGTCTGTTATTAAAAGCGGGCTTTTTTAAAAAGTAACAAAGATTCCAAATCATTAATATATAGCCAACATATTCAGTATTTGATTTGATATTTCGTATTTATTCCTGTCATACCGGATCAACAGGTGTTACAACCGCCTTAATTTTTTTTCGTTTATAATCTATTTTTCACACCTTGCATTCAATCGGAACTACTCGGCCTTTCTAGTTGTACGAAGAAAAGAGAATGGTTACCGTCTCCTCGGAGACGGTATTAAGAGTTGAACGATGGACACTCTGCGGGCTGAAGGCTTTCGTACTACCTGATTGGAAGATATTACTGACGCTGTAATAATTAAAGTTCGTTGATTGGTTGGGACAATTCAAACCTAGTAAATGTCTTTTAATCCCGTAGAGTGTCGGATCTGAACTCTTTATTTTAGTAAATAGATTTGCCTGGTTACCAATCATGCAAATCGGTACATAGGTAACACTTATCTATAAATAGCCGAATCTCCTGAAGATTTGTAAACACACACGTGATTATTTTAATCCAGTCGCTCACTGTTACCAGAGACATATAATACATATATATCTCTGCTGTTACGTACATTTTATACGTGAAAACATAAGAAAACTTTTAGGAAAATGCTTTTTTCTTAGGTTATATTTATTTATACTCAGTAAGATAATCTATAAAGGCAACACAAACATTTTAAAACGGAGATATCAAATAATTTCTTTTCGATTAATATTAATTCACACGAGAATTTTTATCTCAGGGAGCGGGGGCGGCGGCACTTCGACCTTTCTATGGCAGGGGTGAGCAGCTGAGACATCCAATACCCCACCCTTTTTATGTATATATATATTGAATGATAAAAGAACATACATGTAGTTACCCTAGCTATCATATATTTTTTACAATAAGTATAAATAGCTATCATTGTTACGCTATTTCATGGGGAGATATTAGTAAATAGATTTGACAAATATCTTAAACATTTACGAAAGTGATTTTAAAGACATATATTACACAATTTCTGGTGATTTTAATTGCATCTGTAAAAAAAATATCGACATCTGATTAGTTTCAGATTCAATCATCAACCTTGTCTTATATTTCACCTAAATTTCTCGACCTCATGCAATATCATGAAGCTTCAAATAGTGACCTATCCCAGCGACTCATCCCTTCCACTCATTACATAATAATCGCCCCCACACACACCCAAAGATCGTTGGGCTGAGTTTGATGTTGTCTAGATCTACCTAGCTAGCTCTTCCTAGCAAGATAGCAGACGTTAAAGAACAGAAGACTAAAAATATATCTAAAAGGGAATATAAGAAGAACAAAAAACTACTGTCAGACGATAAAAGCAATTATACATGTACGCTTACATGTTTTAAGCAATGTTTGATTTCTATGAATGATTTTAAAGGAGATGTGAAGTATAAATAATTAATTTAGACAGCAACCCAATTAAGCAACAAACAAAACGTGACAATTTACTTCTAAAGTTCAATCTACGGTCTTCTTCAATGGACATGTCATTACAACATTTTAAAGTTTTTTATCCTCCCAAGTGTAACTATAATATATAGAATAGTTGTGAATATGTGAGCCAAAATTTGTTCCTGTTAAAAAAGTTCCAGTGGAACAAATATCATAGGAAATATATTCTGGGAGAACTTTTTTCACAGATAATTTCTATATGATTTGTTCCATCTCTATACAATAAGTTCCACAATTTACCTGGTGAAATAAGTTCTGGGTTTGTAGGGTTGGTGAAATTTGTTCCTTACCTAGTGAAATAAGTTCCGGGTTTGTGAGATTTGTTCCTTACCTGGTGAAATAAGTTCCTTGTCTGTGAAATATGTTTCACTGGTTATACAAGTTATCTTTAATACTGAGCATTGTTATCAGTGAGTTTAAAGTTATAATTCAAGTACATTATAAAAACATGTATTATATTGATAATGTAATAAATAAAAGGTGTATAAACATCCAATATGGATTCTGTGGAGTATAGCAAAATGTTTAATTACATTATCCATAAAAATACCCAAATGACAATAATTTAATGAGGCAGAAAAGCGTAGAATAAGAAAAATCCATCAGAAAATTTTATAGATCAATCATTTATTTATGAATATTGCAATTCAACATATGTTACTTCATATCAGAATTTGTAGAAAATGAAATAGTGTGTTTTAAATATTTATCACAGTTGTTAATCATAGTTGTGCATTTGTTTTTAATCATATTATCTACGTACAATATATATGCTGACTTAATTTGAATTTCTAAAAATTTACCTTATTTTGAATGTTTTCGAGTTGTTTAAAGACTTCAATGTTGAGTATTAAATTTGTCAGGTACAACTATAGAATGTTTTGCTTGATATAAAGTTAATACATCATGTTAATCTATAACACCCGGAACTTATTTAACATTTGGTAAAAATTAGTTCCGGAAAATTTTTACAGTACTGGAACATATTTCCTTATAATATATATTCCGGGTATAAATTTTCTGTGATATCAATTCTGGTGGAACATATTTCCTATGAATAAATTCCGGCGGAACAAATGTCACGCCGGAACAATTTTTTGTTACAAAAATAATTCAGATATTACTTGAAGCTATGAGCAGGGTCAGGAACAAACTTCTAATGTTTGTTTTGAGGTTTATTGACTTTTATACTAGACATGCTATATGAGAGAAAGAGAAATAAAAGAAAATTATAAATTTAAAAGACGAAAATACTGTTGGCATTTTAAAAGATTATTCTTAATAGTATGTTTTCTACAAGAATTGTATTTAACAAGTATAACATACATATACTATGATCATAAAACAAAAAGACATTTATATGTCAACATACGAACGGTCTCCCACAAAAGATTATGTCAATCCTTTATGTCAAGCTTTTAAGGGTAAGTATGATAAGGGCCTTATTCGTCATCCAACATTAAATGGTATAGTAAATAAATGTGAAGATATGTACAAGTAAAACAATAACAAAAGATACAGTATTAAGCTGTATGC
Organism: Mytilus coruscus; assembly: GCA_017311375.1. Taxonomy (NCBI): domain Eukaryota; kingdom Metazoa; phylum Mollusca; class Bivalvia; order Mytilida; family Mytilidae; genus Mytilus; species Mytilus coruscus. Next base: position 64,488,087 of record CM029607.1, read on the forward strand.
TTAATAAAGTTTTTGGTCAAATTTGTTGATTCTCTTATGTTGATGGCCTCATAGTGAACTTAAAATAGCTTTGCAGAACTTATCACCTTCTTTATAACCAACGACGTCCATTATAATTTGAAAAAGAATGCCGGCGAAACTACTATGTTTTGAATTTCAAGCGCTTACAATAGGTCTTATATAACAAATTACCCGTCTCTCGACTCTGAGTATTTTTCATCAAAAAAATATAATCAAGAAGTCCAATAAAATCAAATAATCTGAAAAAAGAAACATTTAATTGTAAGGATACTCATTATTCAAATATAGAAAAAGAGGCGTGGGGCTTTCCACATTGCAGTCCAACTACTATGAATAGACAAATTCTTCATCGACAACAAAAATAACCATACATATATGTGAAGCTTTACATGTTAAGGATCATTTTTGAAAAATGTGAGATACCGTTGGAAATATATTAATTGTGTTTTTATATGTTTAAATTTTACTACGTTTCACTCTCTACACTTGTCGATGCCTATTTTGAACGAAAACTTTCAGGTGGAAGCGGCCATACTTTTCTAACACAAATAGATAAGCAAACAACCAAAGAAAAGTCAACGAACAACTCCGATATCTGTTTGAAAAAAAAATCGATAAAAGACATTACCCTCCATTTCCAGTGTTAATACTTTCCCAAAAAATTGGTAAATCTAAAAATTGTATAAGCCTTTTATAATTTTTGTAATCCACTACAATTTACATACAATTCTGACTGAATTAAACTACAAAGAGAAAACATTTTCCACTTTCATCAGCTATGAGACGGCAAGTTTTTTAGAAAAGCTATTACTTGTCGAGTAGTTACGATTGACCTTGCATTAAATGCTTGTCCTTTTAGCGCTTTATTTATAAGATTTCGGCTACTTCTTTAGAAACCCATTATAAAAGTGTTTTAAGTACAAAAACCATCGGACGGTGAATCATTAGTTGGTGTAAGTGTATACCTGGTGCTTTCGACTGGAGAACCGTCGTACATAAGCATCACACAATTTGGCACTCCGAGGCGGATGGGGAGCAAGATGGCGAACTGTGGTTTATTTTTTATCAATAGTACCACTTAAGTCGACGCTAGGGGCCGTCTTGACCTCGTTGTAGGGTATGAATGAATCGCTCATTGTTGAAGACTCGACATCGACTGTCAAGATGAAGAACAGGAATAAAAGACCTGTTCATTGATAATTTGTATTTTGTCTATGTATTTTGTGCGATTTTGCCCCATATACATTTACTCCATATCCCTTTATTTTCTACCGTATATATGAGTTTTTTTAAATAAATGTATTATATATATATTTATTTTAAACTATAACGTTTTTTTTTCATGTCGATGTGACTATAACGTCCTCTATAAAATTGAGAATGGAAATGGGGAATGTGTCAAAGAGACAACAACCCGACCATAGAGCAGACAACAGCCGAAGGCCACCAATGGGTCTTCAATGCAGCGAGAAACTCCCGCACCCGGACCACTTTCACCAAAAACATTAACCTGATTCGGGACGGACGGATGGGCAAACTGGTGGGTATACAGACACACGTAGGAACAGACAAACGGAAACACGGAACGAAAAACATTACTATCGTGGGCGGGCATTAAAAATCAGGTGTTCATAGAAGATTGTTTAATTATCATGTCATCAAGTTAAAGACTTACCCAAGGTAAAGGGTAAGATTTAGTTGTATCTATTCATTATACGTTTTTTCTGATAATTGTTTTTTTTTAAACATAATACCAACTAACATTAATCATAGAACAAGTAGAGCACCATTATATATGAGAACAATATAACTAAGACATATGAAAAGATATATGTATGTCTGTTGAAATAATCAAGTAACTTCGTAATTATCTTTTTGTTCTTTGTAACTCTGGGGACCCGTCTCGTCTCTTTTCTATTAATAGTTCCCGAATTCCGTCTTCTCCTTCCTTTTCAAATGCATGATATATGTGATTTAATGTTAATCCTGATTTGGCCATAACATCAGCTGTTCTCTGTGATATATTTTTTGTGTAATCAAGGGTGTAAAAGTCTCTTGATCTATTTTACTGACATTGTCGAACTTCATTTGGGAATTCATACTCTCAACGGTAAAATTTCTTGTAATCAATAAAAATATTGCCTAACAAAACTTTAAGAGCCTCAACATCCTCAACTGCATTATGAGTAATGTAATCAGTTTTGCAAACATCTTTAAAAATTGTATTTTGTTTATGGTTTGGCAAATCTGGGTAGGTCGTTTTAAACAATGGCAAAGTATTCACAAAACCACTAACATTTTTCTAAACTCTCCGAAGCAGGTAAATTTTGTCAAACTGTAATCGGCGAGCATCAAATGTTTTACAATTATGAGCTGCTAAGACACATGGTTTATGCTGTTCTAACCAAGAGGTAAAGTTTTGAAATGCAGCTTCTTGTGATAGTACTTGAACAGGGTCACCATTATAAAAAAGCACGCCTCCTTTACTAGTTAAACCAGTAACAGCTGATGCCTGTGTTGAAATTGGTTTACTTGGCTGAATGTAAGTGCTGTATTGCGAACTTTTACGTAAATGTGATGCTGCAATTTGTAAAATGTCACAATCTAAGGCTAACGAATATGTCTCTAAGTCGAAGACGACGATATCTTTACAGCTAGCAACTTCTGATAAATCTGGTCTATACTTGATCACAGGTATACTTGTATCACAAGTTACAGAGGTGAATGACATATTCGATGAATACGTTACTCCTTCTTTTTTCTCCAACGATTCTGTGTTAGATCTTTTCTCTTTTTTCATCAAAAGTTTCCTCTTTTTTATTTCAGGGTCTCCTTCAAATTTCAACTGGCGTTTTCTTTCTTTTGATAATTTTTGACAGTTAACTTCCAAAATTTTACTTGATGATAAATGAGCCTTTACAAAAACATCTTCCATATAGTTATACCCGATGTTTTTTTTGTGCAGCTACATTCAGCACTGCTATCATTAGGGAATTGTGATTAAGTACTTACGGAACAATTATTACTTCTAGTTTATCCTGCATAATGACGATCACAAAGACGCTTGATGAACTTTAAAAGAGCAGGGATAAGGCGAATCCCTCTATCTGGTAAATGAGGTCACAATTTAAGGCGCACAAAATTGACAAACTTTTCCAGTGAAGGACGTAACTCGAAAGTGGTCTATTGTATATGTCTTATTTGCATTATATACAACAGTAGTGAACTAACCAATTAAATCTGCTTTTAAAAGTTCTGAATGTAAACCAAAACGTCTCTGACAAAGTTCGTAACATTCCTATTATATGAAAGGGAAATGAACATATAGCATACACAACTATATTTAAAGCGGAGGAAGATGTCAATGTATATTCAAACTCGCAAGTCGAAGACAAACTGAAAACGCCATTGTAACAAAGTAAAAATTAGATGTTTATATTTATATGAATTAATAGTTTAAAACCATTTTAAACACATGTAGACAATATCAATTGAAGTAACTGTTAATTGTACTATGCAATCACATTTTATTTCATTGAAACAAATAAGACACGACATATGTGATCAATTACTGGACGGATTTTAGCAATATCAGACATTATAAGTTTTGTTTTTAAAGAAGGATGATAGAAAAACAAAAACAAAACCAAAATTAAAAAAAAAAGATCATTTTTACAGCCTTGGCAATACATCTTGCCCCTCAAGGTGTTCTAGATTTCATTTTAGTTGTGAACTTAATTCATATCAATTAAGGTCCAGCCTTACACATATGTATATCTTTTCAATTGAAAATTCCGACACTTAGAACGCATCAGACGCTCGAAATTCAGTTTCCATTCGGAACAAAGGTCTGTAAATTCTGGCATCTTTCTATTAATAATTAGCTTGATTTTAAATGTGAGAAGTTTATATCAGATTTAATTTGCTCATGGTCTGCGTTTTTTGTCCAATTCACCTTGCAGTAGACCAAGGTTAAATATACAGGAACAGAACGATAGCACTGCAGCCAAGGTAAAACTTAGCGTAAAGCAATGCAAGCCAGTGCAGTCTGTTTTACCTTTGAACCGAATACTGCTATCGTACAACCATCCAAAAGCTTGTTGTAATAGAAGTCCACCGAATGCGTTACCAAGCATTATAGAACCCCAGTTGCGTCCAAAATATTTCAATCCATAGAATTCGCTGATCATGGTCGGCGTTAGGCACCAAAGAGCACCATTTGAAAATCCAATGACTAAATTGACGACTAGAATCATGGCAAACTTGTCAGAAAAGAATATAGAAAGCGCTAAAAATATTGTCTGCATTATGTTGAATCCAAAAAGAACGACAACTCTAGGATATCTTTCCACAAGAGCATCAGATAAAAAACCAGCAAAAAATTTTGACAGAATACCGCAAACTGGATTGATTGTAGTAAAAACTGTCGTAAATTTTGTCATGTCGTATGACGCTAAATAAGTTCCAATATTATTCTGGAACATCAGTTGTAATCCAGCACACATAATATAACCCCATGCTATAAAATGAAAGTCAAATCTCTTAATGAGAGACAACCCAGTGATGTTTTCACTGTGTTGTTGTGTTTTTGAATTGACAGAATCATCAGTATTAATTATGATCTCTTCATCTGGGTCCGGATTATATGGGTAAAATATAAGAAAAACTGTTCCAAACATTCCTATAATGGCAAAACATATTGCTGATGTCAGATAAAAGCCTGTTAGGTTTTGGTCCTCGGCATTGCGTCCTTTTGCAAAAAGAACACCGTACAGAAATGACATCACTGCCGGTCCTCCACTGAATGAAGCGTCTAATAAACCGATTATTTTTCCACGATGTTTTGGACTGAAGTTTATGACGTTCGTTGTCATGGCAGCCATGTATAAGAATATTGCTCCAAAACCTTAAATAGAATTAACAACCATAAAACGCAGAATATACTGTCTATATAAAGCAATAAGTAATGAATGTTAACTGCATGTCCTTTGAAAGATATTTTGTTAGAGCGGTTAAGATAATTAAAAACGATTCTGCAATGGCGAGATTGACGAGATGTAATACCTGGTCCTACCTCTATACTATGCTATGGAATATTGCACAATACTAGTACTTTATTACACAAAATGATCAGAAGAGGGGATGTAATCAGGAAAATGCGCCCTCCATCAAAGATGCTAAAATATGTAACTGCCAGATTTAGTAAAACACGATTTCTTGTTTAATATCCTTGTAAAAAAAACTTTTGATGAATACAAGAAAAAATCTTGAATTTAGTGGTCCGCATCTGTTGATCTTCACACTCCTTATATTAAGGTGTTAATTATTATCCACCACATGCTACATGCAGTCCATTCGAATTATAAAACTGTTTATACATTAATTCAAATTATCTAACACATATCTTGTGGTGCCTGTGGTTGTCTAAGTGTTAGTATTGTTTCTGTATTTTTTGCTGATATTTTCGGAAAACATAACAATATTTATAGAATAACTAATCGAAGAATTCAAATAGAGAAAAATATTCAACGAGTGACCGAACAACACATTAATTCACGAATGCGCGTAGCGCATGAGTTAATTATCAGTGTTGTTCGGTCACGAGTTGAATATTTTTCGATATTTGAATTCTTTGATTAGTTATTCTTTTTATTACATTGGCAAATGGCTTTTTTTAATGAAATTAATGTAAAAAATGTAAAGAACTATATCTTTTTTGTACGCATTCACAATTTGTTTTGATCCGACGTTATCGACGTCTTGACAACGCCTATTGTTGTATGACGTCAGAGAGTGAAATAACCACGTTTATTTCACATGTGAAATTATCGGTTTTTATTTGACTGGGAAATCAATGTAATTCAATGCTACCAATGTAATAATTGTTGGTATTAACGAGCAATTGTTAGTTAACGTTGCGGCGTGAGCGGAATCTAGTAGAGAATTGCGTTCAAACCAGTACTATTGGGCCGTATTGGACTTGTAGTGAGATCTGAACTTTTGCTCGGTGTTGAAGGTCTCACTGTGACTTTTGAGTTAAGGAACAGCAATAAAATTGCTGTCTTTTGATTAAGTGTTTTTTTTTTGTCAAGTGCGAGTATGGACTTTGTGTCATAAACTTGTGTAGGCTTTCTTTTCCGTTATACTATACTATAAAAAATCTATACAGTACTAATAACAGTATACAAATTACCTGAAATGAAATAATATATATCTTGTAATCCTGCTTTGTTTGCATAAAACTCCTCCGTTAATGTAGCACTCCATAATAATGTAAACCCAGCCGAAGCTATGATAAGCCCACATAAAGATGCTATTCTTGGTCCGAACTTTTCACATACAATACCAGCAGGGAATCCTAGAGATATTCCGAAGTTTGACATCGAACCAAATAATTCAACTGTAATACAAATGTACAATGGAAGACATGTCCAATACACATACACTTGTCGTCTGCATGAATAATTAAATGTGAGTTGTATACATATTTCAGCAAAATATATATCAATATAAAAATAAGTAAATGTGGAACGATTGCCAATGAGACAACTATCCAACACAGAGTTCAAATGAAGTAAATGTAAGCACCTTTATGCAACGACGCGGCCTTCAACAATGATAATGAAATGGTCATTTTGTGACGAAAAGGGGGACACTTTTGATGTTATAAAAGTGTTATTTGAAATTTAAGCATAGTTCTTTGCTAGTTTTCCAACTTAGTATTTTTTCGTTTCCAATTAAATATAATGCCAATGAGACAACTCTCCATCCAAGTCACAATCTATAAAAAGCAAACATTTATAGGTCAAAATTGGTCATTTTGTGAAGAAAAAGGGGTCACTTTTGATGTTATAAAAGTGTTATCAAAATATGTAAGTTTTCGGTTTTATTTGAAATTTAAGCATAGTTCTTTGCTATTTTTCCAACTTATTATTTTATCGTTTCCAATTAAATATAATCAGGATAATCTACATATTCGTTGAAAATAATTCATCTTATATAGTTTTTAAAAACTTGTATCCGGTAAAATAAGTTTTCATTAGATATAAATTTCCATCTTCCGGTTGATGTTATTTAAGATTTCTTGTTTTTGAGGTATGTTTTACTATTTAATCTTATTTTAAATTTGAAAAGTATAATTGTTTTAAACACTAATTTTTCTATGTTATTGGTCATTTATCTGACATTTTTTTAATTGAGTTCGTCTGCGATATGTCATGACACAGTGTTAAACCACAATCTGTCAATCAATCAACAATCTTCCGGTAAAATTTCAATTCTTATAAAGATACATAAAGATACTTAAAAGTAAAATCGCACTACCTTCAGGCTGGGTATAGTTGAAATGCTTCTTTACGGCCACTATATAGGCACCATATGCATAGATAGATCCGGCAATCGCCATTCCTAAACATCCTGCAACCAACGCCAAGACACGGGGAAGATGTTTCTTAACATTAAACATTTTCGTTCACAATATCTATTACTTAAAGTTTTTAATATGTAATAGATACATGTATCTATAATCATGTGTTAAACGTTATCACATGATATCAATTTAAACATGATACACTAGTACAATATCGGAATAGTATTTATATCTAATCAGCCTTATGGGAGATGAGTGCACGTTGAAATTGATTGGTGTTTAACATGTAGCTCTTTCACTTTTTATCTTAAAGGTACAAGTATGTAATCCACGGGACATATTATTTATCTATCTCTGAGAAAATCGTTTTTCCTTCTTTTTTTTTGTATTGAGAAATCGGCGACTTATTTTGACACATTTGAATATCAGTACGAATAAAAGGTTACATATGGTGTAAAAGTCAAAGAAACAACAATATCATCAACTCAGATACACTGTAAGCCATAAAGAGGTACAAATAATTCGCCGTTTCAGAATCGAAAGGACCGTGGTTGTTCGTACCCCAAAATAAAAACAACATCACGTCATTGGATGAATTTCAATTGTTTGGGACGTTGTAAGTAATCACAGCGCTTTGGTGTACGCTTTTGAAAATATTACCCAGAATGCATTAGATTCTGACACGGCGAATTGACAAAGACTGTTTAACACATGTAGAGACAGAGAGACCCACTGAGTACGAATAAGGGAGCTATAATTCAAGTAGTTCCTCCTCTATCTGTGTTAGTTAAGCAGAGACAGAGAGACCCATTGAGTACGACTAAGGGAGCTATAATTTAAATAGTTCCTCCTCTTTCTGTGTTATTGAAATATTAGTCCCTAATAGATTAATTAAGGAAAGACAAGTATAACAACTTGAAATTAAGTGTGATGCTACTTAAAAGTTTTCAGTATTTTTTATTTCATAAAACGTTACAAGAAAAGCTACTCTGACTGAAAATTCAAACTGGAATATTCAATGTTTATTATGAGTACATACTTACGTAATATAAATTGTTTCAAAGTGAGTCAATACAAATATTCATAATTGCTACATTTCATAACCGTATGTAATTAATAATGGTACTAACATGTAATAAGGAAGGAAGGAAAAAATACTCAAGAGTACTTTTAATGTATTTTTTTTATTATTAGAAAAGCTACTCTGACTGAAAATTCAAACCGGAATATTCAATGTTTATTATGAGTACATACTTACGTAATATAAATTGTTTCGAAGTGAGTCAATGCAAATATTCATAATTGCTACATTTCATAACCGTATGTAATTAATAATGGTACTACATGTAATAAGGAAGGAAGGAAAAAAAAATACTCAAGAGTACTTTTAATGTATTTTTTTTATTAATGCTGTTTTCATTTGTCTATTATAATATCTGTCACGTTATATACTGTACAATGTCTCATGTTTGTTGCTTATACTATCATAATTGTTAATTGTAAATGCCCCCTGTGGGACCTTGATTGGAATAATAAAAATATTTGATTTGATTTGATTTGATTTGTAATCATTAATTAGCACATACTTACAACTTCTCGTCCAATCAAATTGCTTGGATTTGCCTTCTAATTTTCATAGTACATACTTTTTCCGTGTACTAAGTAACTACGCATGAATGACCACAAGGGTAAGATTTTATTGTATCGTAATCAAGATATTAAAACAAAAATTGCCACTGGCTATTTTGAAATAAAATGCTGTGTTCCAAATTAAATTAAATAGTTTGTAATTAGTTTCACATTGATTTTTAAATATCTTGCTATTAAAATCTTTGGATCTAAAAAAAAATTTTGACAATTGCAAGTTTCTTTCATTTACATAAAGAGTAACACATATGGTTCTTTATACCTTGATTAGAGTACAACCCTATCTTAAAATTGTAATAATTTATCATCCATGCAATTACTTTGTACACAAAAAAGTGTGTAGTATGAACTATTATGAAGGGAAATTAAGGCAACTTGGTGATGATTTTTTCTAACTTTCTTGGGGAAATTGATCTATTTCGTCATGAATTGATTGATTGATTATTGGTTGCTTAATGTCCAGTGGCAAATATTTCATGCATGTCATGAATTGAAAACCGTGATAATGTCTGAAGAGAACATGGAGAATGTGTCACCTATATATATACATATTATGATAAATCTTTAGTTTCTACTTTGAAAAGTGCGGGTGCACTCGACTCCAATCTCAATTGACTAGGATTGTCAGTTTTCCTATCGAAGGTCGGTGGTTTTCTCCGGGCACTCCGGCTTCCTCCACCAATAAAACTGGCCGCCACGAAATAGCCCAAAAGCGGTGCTTAAAAGTGGCGTTAAAACACCAAAAATCAAATCAAATCTACTTTGAAAAAAAACCACAAAAACACAAAACCTATAATCTCTCATCTATTGGCAGTTGCTTGTTAATGCTATCCACTAGACTATCTTTGGGGACAAACTATCTATATGTTTCAAAATTATTATAGTTTGTAAAGCTTCCACTGCAATTTAATTATTGCCTGCTTTTGGTCAATTAATTTTGTCATCTGTCATCTTACCATGTAAAGGAGTACATGTATAGTAAAACACCGCTTTATATCAATATACATACTTACACCACCAGCTACCATCTTTTCATTCTGGAGTCAAGGGCCTTTTGAAATCACATATCTTACAATGATACTAGTGAGTAGATTTACAAAACATAAAATTCGTTAATGAGCTCCGTTTTACAAACACCTGTGATACAAGTAGTCAGCCAAAATAAGTATTAGATACAATACAAAGGTAACAAAGAAACAGGCCGGTAACAACTGTTGCCGGATAGTTTTCTGCACGAGTAGTCAGGTCAAGGTCCGAGGCGCTAGCCGAGGACCTTGACCTGACTACAATGCAGACAAACCATACGGCAGGTTGTTTCCGGCCTATTTTTGTTACCTTTGTTTTATATCTGACTTGTACGACGTTTCAGGAAGGAAGTAGTACATTTTGCATTTAGAAGAGGTAGCAAAACTAAACATATAAGAAACTTCAATGGCCATATACCAGTTAATGTAAGTTACAGTTTAAACACATTTTTAAAAAAGAACCATTTCAAGGAAAAGATGAATGTTGTTTACATTTGAGACTTTTTAGAATGCAACTTCGCTAGTAAGTAATTCATAAAAAAAAACAGAGCTACCATTTGATTTTTTTATTGTGGAAAAACGGAAGGGAAAGCGGGGGGGGTTAATCCATTTAAAATAAACAGAACTGATATTAAGTGAATGAAATGTTATGAAAAACTGGATTTTGTCTTGTAATTTGATATATATATATATATATATATATATACATATATAGGCATATAATCCATTTAAAATAAACAGAACTGATATTAAGTGAATGAAATGTTATGAAAAACTGGATTTTGTCTTGTAATTTGATATATATATATATATATATATATATATATATATATATATATATATATATATAGGCATATATTTTGGATTTTTTTAATAGTTCATACATATAGGTTTTTTTTATATGTCTCTGATAGTGTTGATCAGGATTTAACACGTGTCACTATATGATCCAATCGCAGCTTACCGTTCAAAATTGATGACATTAGTTGAATGATTTTTCTTCACGATTTGCTGCATATTTGAACATGTATTACATGGACACTTTTATTTATAGGATCAATCGTGCATTGGTGAGTTGATAGGGATTTTATCTTTTGATTAGATTTGATTTTTTATATATATTTCCTGTCTTTTTATTGAAATATAAACGTTGGTACCAGCATTTCTTTACTTTCAGCATTGTCCAGAATACTATTCATGTCCATATGTTGAAGGAAAAAAAAACTTACGGACCGACCATTTAGCTTCTTTTCTGAGTAAGAACATTATTTATTTTTCAACGCTATCACCCAACTATTTTCATTTTTTCGAAATTAGACGATTATATACGGTATACGGAAAATCGGGAATCAGAACATTATTTTGTCATCTGCTTGGCCACAATATATTTTTCTCATAAAATTGGGTATCAAAATATTTTTAGAAAAAGACATACCCCTTTTTTTAAGTTAAACTAGAACACACCCGTGACATCGCGGGTCCGTGACTGAATTAAAGTATCTACGCCTTATTTTTCAGTTCAATTGAGTTCGACTTAAAAAGTTTTTCCAGAATGTTCAACTTACATGTTATTTTGTGATGCGACCGGAAGCTATATGTTACATATACTATTGGTATCGGTGTCGGACTCGACCCGTAACTTCTAATTATTGGCAATATTAATTACGTGGAAAACAAATGGGCCTGGAGTGGAGTAATTTTAATCAACACCATTTTACTATATTAGTTATATATAAAGTTGAATTCTTTGATTCATCGTTTTACGTCATGACGGCTGACAAATTGGACCTCGTTATTTTAGTATTATAGATGGTCAATCCCTTAGTGTACTGATATGAATAGTAATTTACTGGAATTGTTTGAAATATAGTTATTGATGCTAACGTAAATATTTTAATCAAAAGACAGGAAATATGTCGATGAAACAAAAGTTCAAATCTAATTGAAATTTAAAGTGCGCATGAACTCTCTGATCATGCACGACTGATTCTATTCATAAAAGTGTCCGTGTAACAACTAAAAAGTGTCCGTGTATCATCTAAAAGTGTCCGTGTAACACCCGTTAATGTACTGTTTTCTATAGCTCTGCTGGGGTAAAGTCGTACAAACTATCAATAGACCAATTAAAATATTACTCGAGTTGTAAATATGTGCTAATTGGATAGTCTATGAAAAGGTATATACTATGAAATTAAGAGCTCGGGGCAAGCCCCTCGCTCTAAATTTCATAGTATATACCTTTTCATAGACTAACCTAGACATAGAGGAGTCGGAATCGGTCATTAGGGGTAGATGCCTTCTAAAGGATTGTTTTCGTTCCATTTCATCAGTCATAGGAATCAAAATGTAATTTCCCAAAGTGTTGCAATGTAAAGTAAAGCATTTAAAAGTTGATTTTATGTCCTTCGATGATAAACAGAAATTAGTGTTTTATTAACCGATATTAAACTCAATGTTTTTGTTTACCGATATAAAACTGTTTTAATTTTTTCATAGACGTAGAAATATTTAATATTGTAAATAATGAACATCCGGTCAGTGTTTTTGTTAGATATTTTTCTGCTTTATATCAATCTGATGAGTTAAGCCCTTTTCAACTGATTTTTATTGTTTGTTCTTGTATGTACTGTTACGCCACTGTCCCAGCTTAGGGGGAGGGATGGCATTTTCAAACATGTTTAACCCCGCCACATTATTTATGTGCCTGTCCGAAGTCATCAGGAGCGTGTAGTTCAGTGGTTGTCGTTGGTTCATCTCTGTTATATTTCTTTTTCGTAAATTGTTTTGTTATAAATTAGGCCGTTAGTTTTCTCAATTGAATTGATTCATATTTTTTTATGTCGGGGCCTTTAATAGCCGTCTATACGGTAAGCGTATTTCTCATTTTTGGAGGCCGAGCGGTTGCCTTTAATTGCTTCTACCACTTCATTTAAACTTTGGTGCATAGTTGTCTCATTTACAATCATACCACATCATTCTCCTTAATTTTATATATTACTAAATTATGTTTTATAATAGAAGCATTCGCTGTAATGTTTCAATGTTATGGTCTCTTAGGGTGCTACCATTTGATTTTTATGGGGGCTAGGATATGAAAAATTTTGTCCTGCCTTTTATTTTTCCCTCTTTTCGGTCCTGCCTTTTACTTTTCACTCTATTCGGTCCTGCCTTTTTAGTTTATCCTGACTTTTTTTACATAAATTGTTGTCCTGCCTTTTTTTACTCAAAACTCCTGTCCTGCCTATTTTTTCAAATTTCATCCTACCCCATAAAAATCAAATGGTATCTCCTTACAATTCTGCAAAGTATGACTCTTTATTTCATATTTATTCAATATTACACTCTTTATGTGTGTAAATTGATTGATTGATTGATTGATTTATGTTTAACGCCACTTTCAGCACTATTTGCTATTTCGAAGCGGTCAGTTTTTATTGGTGGTGAACGCCGGAGTGACAGAAGAGAAGCACCGACCTTCGGTAGGAAAACTGACAATTCTAGTCAAACAAGCTTGGAGTCGAACGTACCGGCCAAGTGCGGGATTTGAACTCACATCCTTAGTGTTGACAGGCTAGTAATATAGTAATTAGACAACTTAGACCACTCGGCCACCGAGGCTCCGCATTAACTTGTTTAGAAAAAAGACATATAATCCATTGTTTTGTTCCTTGACATGAATGCACAGCCATAAGTTAATTTCTTGCTTCACAGTAATAATGTTCGTTATAGCAATATTTGAAAGCATACAAACTGCGCGCCTCTAATTGTCGATCTTTTTCTCTTTTTGTCTGAATCCTCTTTTCATGGAAAAACTCGAGAAAGGGAAAATTCAAAATTCTGATAAAAAAATTGACATTTTTACAATAAAAGCATATATACGATGGTGATGTACTGACTAGTGGTAACCCAAATCACTATTGTCTGTTTTAATGTATTGTTGTAAAAATGAAACAATTAATACTAAAATATACAAAAAAGGGACGATTAAAACTTTGTCATAAAATATTTCCTTTTTTTAAAGGCACTTTTTTACCATGCCAATTTTCATGGTGTGATCAATGCACAACTTGTAGCTAAAAACGAATTGCTTATAAAAAAGAAGATGTGGTATGATTGCAGACAACTCTCCACAAGAGACCAAATGACACAGAAATTAACAGCTATAGGTCACCGTACGGCCTTCAACAATGAGCAAAGCCCATACCGCATAGTCAGCTATAAAAGGCCCCGAAATCACAAATGTAAAACAATTCAAACGAGAAAACTAACGGCCTAATTAATGTACAAAAAAATGAACGAAAAACAAATATGTAACACAGCAACAAACGACAACCACTGAATTACAGGCTTCTGACTTGGGACAGGCACATACATACAGAATGTGGCGGGGTTAAACATGTAAGCGGGATCCCAACCTCCCCTTACCTGGGACAGTAGTGTAACAGTTCAACATAAGAACGAACTATAAAAATTAGTTGAAAAAGGCTTAACTCATCAGATGGATACAAATAGAAATACATCTAACAAAAACACAGAGTGGACGTGGTACTTGTACATCCCAACAACAAAAAGACACTAAGTACAGATCTGAGACTACACTCGCATTTACTGATAGCTAGTTCAAAGCCAATAACAACTAATAAAAAAATCATGCATCTAAGACAAAATTATCAATCAGTACACATCCAACATCCAATGGATTTAGTGAAAAGACGTCATAAACAGTCAGAGAAAACATGACCTTGTGCAATGCCAAGATACAGGAATTGACAGATTGTAGATCCATGAAAGTGCATATGTATATAACAATAATATTTAGTTTGCTTTTTATTTACTGATAACAAAATCAATATTAATACCAATAATTAATTACTTTTAGAGTGTCAAAAATTCGTTGGAAGTACTTGATAAATTGCATGCTTATATTGGTGATATCGAATCTGTTCAAAGTTTTGATTTTTCTACCCTATATACCACTTTGCCTCATAATCTTATTACGAAAAAAGCACACATCTAATTAAATGGGAATTAAAAAAGTCAGAATGCAAATATATATGTTCAAACTCTTTTAGGTCATTGTTTAGTAACAACAAACAAAACAACTATGTCAATTGGACTTGCTTTGATACCATAGCTGTCATTGAAATTTTACTAGATAATATTTGTGTTCGCTTTGGAGATTCCGTATATCGTCAAGTTATCGGAATTCCAATGGGGAGTAACTGAGCACCACTTATTGCGGACCTGTTTCTGTATTGTTATGAGTTACAATTTATGATTAAAATCAACAAATACCCATCGAAACAATATATGATACGAAAATTTAATAATACTTTTAGATATTTGGATGATATATTGGCTCTCAATAATGACGACTTCAGTATGTAGTACACTAAAGAGATTTATCCTGCTGAACTGACTTCAAATAAAGCTAATACTAACAATGAACACTGCCCTTTCCTGGATCGTGATATTGATATCTAAAACGGGAGGATTAATACCAAAATTTCTGATAAAAGAGATGGTTTTTCATTTCCTATTGTTAATTATCCATTTTTAAATGGTGAAGTTCCCTTGTCACCATATCTTATGGTGTTTATATATCTCAACTTGTTCGATTCGCTCGTGTATGTAACAACGTATTTGATTTTAACGAAATAAATCTCTGTATTACTGAAAAATTATTACACCAGGGTTTTCGATATCACAAACTAGTCAAAATATTTACTAAATTTTATCATCGGTACATGGACATCAGACGTAAGTATAAATCAACGTGCAGACATCTTATACGTTCAGGTATTTCGCATCCAATCTTTCATGGTTATATTCTACACAAAGCACAAAGATGTCGGCATTCACCTCAAAAGCTAACCAAACCTTTAAACAGACTAATTCAAAAGGGATATAGTTACAATACTGTTGTCAGATCATTAAAGATGGCATATTTTGGTATAAATATTGATTCACTCATAGGGTCTTTGCATCGGAAATAAACACATTTATTCTAAAACCAGTTCTTGGCATGATACGGGTTATGTTCTTCTCATATATTTTATGATGGTATGATACTTTACCCCTAACGTGAGGGATTGTGCTTGATTTTCATATGATGAAGACAAAATCCTCCAATTAGTTTAATTTAGGTCTGGAGCTGGCATGTCAGTAACTGCTAGTAGTCCTTTGTTAAATTGTGTATCATTGTCATTTTGCTTAGTTTCTTGTGTTACCTATTCTGACAATGGACTCGGACTTCTTGAGCTTTACTGTGCGTATTGCTGTGCTTCAGCAGGGTTGAGATCCCACAAAACATGTTTAACCCCGCCGCATTTTTGCGCCTGTCCCAAGTCAGGAGCCTCTGGCCTTTGTTAGTCTTGTATGTTTTTTTAATTTTAGTCCATTTATATGTTTTGGAGTTTAGTACCACGTCCATTTTCACTGAACTAGTACACATTTAGTTGAGGGGCCAGCTGAAGCCCGCCTCCGGTTGCGGGATTTTCTCGCTATGTTGAAGACCCACTGGTGGCCTTCGGTTGTTTTCTGCATTGTCCGTGTTGTTGTCTCTTTGACACATTCCCATTTCCATTCTCAATTTTTCTAATCAGACATACATGAACATTGTAAAGGTACATAATGATATATTCACAAAACTAAATAATATTAAATTAACTATTGAATGAATATTTATTTTTGTAGTCCCTCGACTCCATATTTCTAGTTTGTCAAATAAAATTGAGAATGGAAATGGGAATGTGTCAAAGAGACAACAACCCGACCACAGAACAGACAACAACAGAAGGTCACCAATAGGTCTTCAATGCAGCGAGAAATTCCCGCACCCGGAGGCGTCCTTAAGCTGGCCCCTAAACAAATATATATACTAGTTCAGTGATAATGGACGTCATACTAAACTCCAAATTATACACAAGAAACTAAAAGTAAAATAATACAAGACTAACAAAGGCCAGAGGCTCCTGACTTGGGACAGGCGCAAATGCGGCGGGTTAAACATGTTTATGAGATCTCAACCCTCCCCCTATACCTCTAGCCAATGTAGAAAAGTAAACGCATAACAATACGCACATTAAAAGTCAGTTAAAGAGAAGTCCGAGTCCGATGTCAGAAGATGTAACAAAAGAAAATAAACAAAATGACAATAATACATAAATAACAACTGTTACAGACTACTAGCAGTTAACTGACATGCCAGCTCCAGACCTCAATTAAACTGATTGAAAGATTATGTCTTCATCATATGAATATCAGGCACAATCCCTCCGTTAGGGTTTAGTATCATACCATCATAAAATATATGAGAAGAGCATAACCCGTGTCATGCCAACAACTGGTTTTAAATAAATGTGTTTAGTTCCGATGCAAAGACCCTATAAGTGAATCAATATTAAAGCCAAAATATGCAATCTTTAATGACCTGACAACAGTATCGTAACTATATCCCTTCTTAATTAACGTGAGGGATTGTGTTGATTTTCATATGATGAAGACAAAACCCTCCAATTAGTTTAATTTAGGTCTGGAGCTGGCATGTCAGTAACTGCTAGTAGTCCTTTGTTAAATTGTGTATCATTGTCATTTTGCTTAGTTTCTTGTGTTTTCTATTCTGACAATGGACTCGGACTTCTTGAGCTTTACTGTGCGTATTCCTGTGCTTCAGCAGGGTTGAGATCCTAAAACATGTTTAACCCCGCATTTTGCGCCTGTCCCAAGTCAGAGCCTCTGGTTTTGTTAGTCTTGTATGTTTTTTAATTTTAGTCCATTTATATGTTTTGGAGTTTAGTACCACGTCCATTTCACTGAACTAGTACACATTTGTTGAGGGCCAGCTGAAGCCCGCCTCCGGTTGCGGGATTTTCTCGCTATGTTGAAGACCCACTGGTGGCCTTCGGTTGTTTTCTGCATTGTCCGTGTTGTTGTCTCTTTGACACATTCCCCATTTCCATTCTCAATTTTTCTAATCAGACATACATGAAGGTACATAATGATATATTCACAAAACTAAATAATATTAAATTAACAATTGAATGAATATTTATTGTTTGTAGTCCCTCGACTCCATATTTCTAGTTTGTCAAATAAAATTGAGAATGGAAATGGGGAATGTCAAAGAGACAACAACCCGACCACAGAACAGACAACAACAGAAGGTCACCAATAGGTCTTCAATGCAGCGAGAAATTCTGCACCCGGAGGCATCCTTAAGCTGGCCCCTAAACAAATATATATACTAGTTCAGTGATAATGGACGTCATACTAAACTCCAAATTATACACAAGAAACTAAAAGTAAAATAATACAAGACTAACAAAGGCCAGAGGCTCCTGACTTGGGACAGGCGCAAATGCGGCGGGTTAAACATGTTTATGAGATCTCAACCCTCCCCTACCTCTAGCCAATGTAGAAAAGTAAACGCATAACAATACGCACATTAAAAGTCAGTTAAAGAGAAGTCCGAGTCCGATGTCAGAAGATGTAACAAAAGAAAATAAACAAAATGACAATAATACATAAATAACAACAGACTACTAGCAGTTAACTGACATGCCAGCTCCAGACCTCAATTAAACTGATTGAAAGATTATGTCTTCATCATATGAATATCAGGCACAATCCTCCCGTTAGGGTTTAGTATCATACCATCATAAAATATATGAGAAGAGCATAACCCGTGTCATGCCAACAACTGGTTTTAAATAAATGTGTTTAGTTCCGATGCAAAGACCCTATAAGTGAATCAATATTAAAGCCAAAATATGCAATCTTTAATGACCTGACAACAGTATCGTAACTATATCCCTTCTTAATAAGTCTATTTAAAGGTTTTGTTAGCTTCTGAGGTGAATACTGACATTTTAGTGCTTTATAAAGAATATTACCATAAAAGATTATTTTTGGTGTTTTAACGCCACTTTTAAGCACCGCTTTTGGGCTATTTCGTGGCGGTCAGTTTTATTGGTGGAAGCCGGAGTGCCCGGAGAAACCACCAACCTTCGATAGGAAAACTGACAATTCTAGTCAATTAAGATTGGAGTCGAGTGCACCCGCACGAGCGGGGTTCGAACTCACAACCTCAGTGTTGACTGGCTAGTGATTACAGCAGTAACTACTTAGACCACTCGGCCACCGAGGCCCCAGTTTGTCAAAGTAAACATTGATTTAACTCGTCCATGACGGATATGATAAGGTGAATTCATAGGGCTATATTAAATAACATCTCTTTTTAAAATGCTGTACATTTTTTTTTTTTTTTTATAAACAAAGCTATCTACTGCGTACAATAATGTTTAAAAGCAAGCTGCCCTTTCTGTAATTTTTCAATTCTGTGTATGTCAAAATATCAAAGGTCTTATAATATAGTTATATAATCTATTAGCTGTGGTAATTAAATCAGTGAGTATGTTTTCCTGACAGGTTTCAGCTGTTTCGTAAAGAATTTCATGTTTTTGATATGGTAACAACTTATTAATACTTATTATGACAACTTTCGATCCCGTAATAAAATCAAGACAGCTACACTTTCGCATAAAAATTCTAAGACTAACACAACTATACAGAATCGATCTATCTTTTGTACGATTTCTTTCCATTCTTTGTTGTCACCAGCTGTAGAGGGCGTCGGAGTTTGGCTTGTCTGCTCGTCTTTAACTTTTCCCTGATGTCTACATATCTGGGCACATATACACCATTTCAACAGTGATTTTTTTTCAAAATCATTATGTCGGTAATATAAAGATATAGTTACTATAGCCATTACAGTTGTCAGGACACTGGTTATCACTTTGAGTAACAGAATCAAGATGAAAATACTTACCTCGCTACTCTCAGGAAGATTTTCAGCAACCATTGTCATTATAACTACGAATGTTAGAAATAATGTCACCGCAAGTGATATTCTTTCTCCGGATTCTATTGGTAAACAAAACACAAATATATTGACAAAACCTACAAGAAATACAGGAAGGACAAGACTAACGAACAGAAATAAAGGTTTCCGTTCAAGTTTGATTTGCATATTATACGTTGCTCGATCATACGACTCTTGTACAGCTGTAACATTTGTAATGTCCCACCCATCATGTGGCGTATACCCTTGCAGTGCTGGCTTAGTTTGGTCACCATAGGTGTAATCTCCAATGTATACTCCATGGCTGTCAAAATATAATTGAATTGTGCACACATGGGAATCAAAAGGGAAATAAAACATGCTGGTATGGCAAATAGCTTCAACTATTCCACCAGCTACAACCGAGGCGTAACCATCATAATAATGACTAACATAAGTAGTCTTTTGGTCCAAGCTATCATCGAAAGTCAAAATTGACCGTTTTTCTATCGTATTCTTAATCACCATTTTCGGTAACCAGACCTCTTCAACTGGAAAATGAATTTGATATATGTCGTTTTCAGTTACATTCCATTTTATAAGATGATCATCCCACATTAACTTGAAGCGTGCGATTACTGAAAATGTTCCAACGTTTTCATTAAAATCTAATAAAAGATCAATGTACGGGGAAACTCTGACGATTACTTCATCAGATAGACTTTTTCTTGGTTTGAGCTGGTTAGAATACTTTTCCATGAGGGTGTTTTTAGTTGTCTCACTTTTGATAATCGTCCAATTCTTGTAAATTAGCCAAACACACAAACACATGATACGTAAAGGCTACAAAGAACCAAAACATCTTTGCCATATTTAGTTCAAAATACTATCTTCATGCGTCGTGCGGTCTAATTACTGTTACCTCCTGGTGAAAAAGAAAGTAAAATTTAGTAAACATGGTAAACTAATGCTTATTGTAGACATAAGCGTTAATCAATATATATACACAACAATTAAGCTTTCCACTTGATAAGTATTGTAAAAAGATTAAATTCAGGAATATAACTCAAAATGTTAAGTTAACTTAAAAAAATATCTGTCAAGAAATCTATTAAATGCATTAAACCAGCTTCACATAATTTGATGAACAAATTCAAGCTTTAAAACAAATATATATTTAATAAACTTTATCAAATATTACCAAACGAAAATTTCTAATTTCATCATATCAAAATGCAACATTGGCTATGAGAATTATGACAGAAGAATTAAAGGATAAACGACGACAAAAGACACGGAAGATACAAGGTGACAGTCAGATTGCTTACCCTTCTGGAACACCTAAGATAACCACTGGTTTTGTGGGGTTCTTGTTGCGCTGTGTTTATTTATCTATGATGTGTTTTATGTAGTTGTCGTTTCGTCGTTTTCATTTTTGCAATGTCATTGTCAGTTTGTTTTCGACTTATGAGTTTGAATATCCACTTGATATCTTCATCTCTCTCGCGCCATAACCACATACAAAAGACGACGAAAAGACAACCTAATTTATAAAAATATTCATAGAAAAATAAAAACTGAGCCACACGAACACTACCAAAACCTTATGGCATGAATTTGAAGTAAATTACTCAAATATAAACATAAGGAGATATGAAATGAGAGCCAATGAGAAAACTAGCGCTTATAATTCAAATGACGACGATAAAAGCGTCACCGTACGGCCTTTTCAATGAGAAAAACACCTATTGTAATGTCAGTTAAAAATAACCTCGACATGAAAAATGTCAAACAACTCAAACAAATAGTAACGGTCTAATTAATTCAATACAATTACGAAAAACATATATGACACACATGAACCAACGACTACAATTAAATTACAGGCTCCTGATTTGGAACAAATATATAGCGTGCACGTGCAATGGGATTTTGCTAGGTCTGTTTGATTTAAAATTATACGTTAAAAGATATGTTAATCATCGTTTTTACCTGTAGAAGAATGATTTTTTTTATGGATCGAGTAAGTCAACCAAATTGTTCACTTTCAATGTTGACATTCTTTTCCTTTTAATATCTGAATAAGCCTAGTACATGCGTTACCCTTCCCCAGCTAAGGGAATAAATTAAGGTTCATGTGGACCCTTTGGCTAAAATGGCTGCATTTTCACCTCAAAATTTTCTCTGAATACAGACAAACCTGTGTATCTGGAAAAGTTTTAAGGCATAGCATGCCCTAGATAAATAAAATTCAAATATTTTTTATGTTTTAAAAAATTAAAAACTTAACAGGATTTTGCAGTGCACTTTTTTCCACTCCTCCAAAAGGTGCCAAAATAAGTTGGGAAAGAGGTTTGAGAACTTCCCCACAGGTAATAATGAAGTGAACTGTATTGATTGACATGGACAATAGATGGACAATAGATACCTGACAATAATAAGGGATTTAAACTGTGTACCTGAGTGGACCATATCAAGTGAAACTCAACTGTTTGTTAATTTTATCATCTTCTGCCGGGACGAAAAAAAAGTGCACTGCAAAATACTGTTAAGTTTAAAATTTTCTAAAACATGTAATGCATTTGAAATATTTTTATCTAGGGCATGCTATGCCTTAAAACATTTCCAGATGCACAGGTTTGTCTGTACTCAGAGTAAATTTTGAGGTGAAAACGCAGTCATTTTAGCCAAAGGGTCCATATGAACCTTAAAGTTCACTTGAATATGGATCGAATGAGGTTAAATTATTGACTTGCAAGTCAGTAATACATCAACGATGTGTTTTTGTGCTTATTTTGATAGATTCAGACCAAACTGATTGCTTTCAAATGCTCCTCAGAGTTTAGTGATTTGTAAACTTTGCACATTTACTCTAAAGAGAATTTCGTACCATGTTGTACCCACAATATTTGGTATTCAGGGGAATTGTACTAGTATGTAATTTTGGTTAAAGTATTCTACAGTTCATGAGGTGAAAATGATTTATTTGCAGATCTGTTTTTTCAAACTTTTTATTATACTATCACCAAACAATTCAACAAATTTAAACAAAGTATTCATGGTTCTACCAATTTGGTTACTATTTAGTATGACGCGGAAAAGGAGAATTGGAAAGGGGAAATCAAAATGTTGGGGAAATATTATATTGAAAATCCTGAACTGCTACCAAGCCAAGTGTGATCTTATATACTCTTTATTTTTGTTTTACAGATAACTAAAGGTATGATATTCTATATTTGTCAGTTTGTTAAAAAATCAAGGATAACATACCAACATGTGCATAATATACTTTGGAAAATGTCTGACTGTTGGATAGAATTACAGAATACATCTATTGAACATTTCAGATAAATGACTTCTTTGAAAATAGGTGCTCTTAAATGTAGGGGTCTGTCAGAGGAGGTTAAAAGAAGAGATTTTGTTTCAAGATTTAGTAAGAAATTTGATATAATTATATCAACAGATGCACATTGTATTAAAGATAAAGAAAAACAGTGGTTACATGAGTTGGGATATAAGGCATATTTTTGCTCTTTCTACAGCCGCTCATGAGGAGTAGCAATCTTAATAAAAAATAGTTTCACATTTATTATTCATCAAGAAAAAAAAAGACCAGGAAGTTTTTCATCATTCTAGATATGTCTTATTCAAGATTATCGACTGTCTCTTGTGGCATTATATGTTCGCAATGGGGACTCTCCAAGTTTTTTTGAAAATATAAAAAGTCTAGTATCTGGTATAAAAATAGCTCCATAATCATGACAGGAGACTGGAATGTGGTGCAAGACTTAGATAAGGACACCTCAAACTATAGTGGTAAAAACAATATGAAAGCACATCATAAATTTTAGATATGATAGGGTCCCTGGACCTTGTTGATATAATAATGGAGAGCTTTAAATTCAGATACTAAAAGATTAACATGGGTGGATCCGGGCTTAACCAAAGCCGTTTGGATTACTTTTTGATTTCTTCTGACCTTGAACCATTTGTAAAAACTGTAGACATGGATATAAGTTATAGATTCTCCAGTGTATCAGGCCTTACAGTTTTACAATCAAATTAAAGGTAAAGGCACATAGAAATTTAATAATATCTTACTACATGATATGGTATATTTAACTGAAGTAAAAAAAAATGCACTAGGGAAACTAAAATCAGTACTTTCTGCCTGGAAATGAACTAGAAACGGAATTATCCCACACATGTTTTGGAACTCATAAAATATATGATAAGTGGAAAAACAATATCATATACCAATTATTTAAAACATAAAACACAAAAACTGAAAATGATTCAGAACGTACGTTAGCTACCAGTAAATTACGTGAAAATTATGATACAGATCCCTAAGAATTAATATTTCAGATGATGAGTTTGTTCAACAGTGAGAAAAAAGTAACAGGTATAATGGCAAGAGCAAAGGCAAGATGGGTTGCAGAAGGTTAAAAATGTTCTAACTATTTTTGTAATCTAGAAAAAAAGAAATTATAATGAACAAATCAAAATGAAATTTTAGAAGAACAAAGTTCATTTCATGAAAAATTGTACACTTCAACAAATCCTATTTTACATCAAGAACATAAAAATCTGTTTTTTTATGAAAATAATCTTTCCATCCGCAAACTCTCTGATGAACAGCCGTTACAGGCAGAGGGTAACTTGAATGCCAAGGAATGCTCAAATACGAAAGAGAGCAAGGTTTCATAAAGACAAGTTATATTGGAGAATGAACTAGGCTTATTTTTGACATAATGGAAAGGGCAGAAGAGGATAATCTTCCACATCTTTTACTTTTATTAGACTTTGAGAAAGCATTTGATACTCTTGAATGGTCATTTATTGACTTGACTTTGTCTTTTTGGGGTTTTTGTCCTATCTTTTTGTAAATGGGTCTGGAATATTTATATTATATTCAGAATCTCGGAGATGTATTATAAACAATTTTTAAATATTGGTCGTGGTGTTCGACAAGGATATCCTTTATCTCACAATCCCCTTATTATCTTTAGAAAATTTGATTTCTGCACTAAAAGAACCCTAGAGATAAAAGGTATGAAAATAAAAGACTCTGAATATCTACTAAACCAGTATGTAGATGATTCGTGTCTTTAATCAGATGATTATTAGCAATCTGTAGAAAAATGCTTATAAACTTAAAAAAAATAAATCGCTGAGTGTGCTGGACTTAACTTTGATCAAACTGAAGCCATATTGGTTAAAAGAATCACTCAAACCTTTTATTTTCACTGAACATATAAAAACTTTTTATTAAATAGTTTAAATTTTCCTGAATAATTCCAGTTCAAGTTTATTCTCTCCTGGTGCCTCTCATGTTCGACCTCATAGTATTGACAAAGATGCAATTGGTAAGAGGAGAAGGCCAATGAAATCATTCACGTTTTTTGACGTATTCATGTAATTTATTCCATAGTGATAAAAGATGAGTATTATCTCGTAGATAATTACCATATATATCCATAGAATTCGTTTACCTTACATTTTAGCATGATACTGCTATTGAAAAATTAATAACTTATGTTATAAATTATGTATATATCTATGTATCTCAATGTTTGGAGTTTTTCAGATAAAATAAAAATTGCAAAAAATATTTTTATTTACCAATTTTCTAATATACATCTTTTGATATTAAAATGAAACAAAGTTAAAAAAGATTGAATGCTTTAATTTTTGGAATAAATATTATTAAAAATCAATTTTATAAATTAATCAATTGATGTTAGTTTTATAAACCAATTCTTAAAAGAGACATGCCTTTTCATTAAATTAAAGATATTTAAGACAAAATACTGAAAAAATATCAATTTGCCGGGATGAAAACAGCATTAAAACTCTAGAAAATATAGATGCTTATCTCAGGGAAACATCAGGGGACAGATGCGTTGAACAAATTCACACTAGAAATGAAAAAGGATTTGATAAAATCGATATTTTGTATGTCAGGATAATAATGAAATTAGAAACAAATATCATATTTGCTGATTTGTATGTTTTTACAAATCTCAGGGTAGAACAAACATCAATATAATAATTTCATTATTGAACTAAAGACAATTTAATATTAACTAGTGATTTTTGAAAATGATCATTTAAATTTCATGGGAATGAAATAATAAAATATTAAGGGGTACTCCATAGTTCTGGAATTAATTTTTACCTATTATGTCTGTTTGTTTTGTTCACACATCGTTGTCAATATAATGGAATTTTATGCGACTGTCTTACAAGTGAGAGGTTTAGCTAGCTATAAAATCAGGTTTAATCCACCATTTTCTACGTAAGAAAATGCCTGTACTAAGTCAGGAATATGACAGTTGTTATCCATTCGTTTGATGTGTTTGAGCTTTTGATTTTGCCATTTGATTACGGACTTTCCGTTTTGAATTTACCTCGGAGTTCGGTATTTTTGTTATTTTACTTTTTTCTATTAATAACATGTTATGAGCAGCATCAATATAAAATTTAAATCATTTGGATTTTCCGATGCAGTTTTCCATTTATTTCAAACAATGAAAATATAATTGAAATTTCTCATTGTGATACAATTAGCTGAGGTATTGTCAATTATGGATACCAAACAAGGTCTGAAACAAAAACTTTAACTAAATCTAAATTTTTTATACTTCTATTCAACATTTATTTAGAGATAAGATAAAACACAAGTAAAATGTCCAAAACGTATTACTAAAAGCAACCAGACAAGAAAAAAAACCACAATGATCGAAAATTTGCTGACAACGACGAATTTAAAGAAATCGATGATCAACTTCAAGAAAAAAAAAAAAAACAAAGAAGGTCATTTTTCCGACAGACTACCGGAAACATTTTGTTAATCTTCGACTTGTTAAATATGTCAGTGACTGCTAACTTTGGGCCGATCAGTCATCGCTGTAACTCCTGACCTGATTGTAGCAACGGCAAAGGAACATAGCCATGGTCATCTGTTACAGAGATATATCATAACGGTTAACAAAATCATAAATGCGTCTTTAAAGGGATAACTACAATTTTACTATGAATTTTGGTTCAATAGCTTCATTGTTAGCACAACTTGCTATTACAGAAGTCATGATAGGACAGTCAATGTCTGGAATATTGTATCAATACCGCAAATGTAGTCGCTAAATGATTGTGGCTACATAGAAATGGAAAATTATAAGACAATTGAAATCGTATGTGCTATAATGAATTTTCTTCAATCGACCTTCATTGTCAATTTGTAGATTTACGTCAAGATACGAGTCAGACTTAACTGTATATTTAAAGGCAACAGTAGTATACCGCTGTTCAATAGTCATAAATCGATTTAACGAAAACAAATCCGGGTCACAAACCATAACTGAAGGAAACACATCAAACATAAGAGGAAAACAACGGAACAACAGAAACACTGAACTGCTACAAAAACAAACGCCAAGTTTGAACATAGAACCGGTATTTTGATAACAAGTGCCATAAATTTGTGATCCTTTAATTCAAGTTTGATGCAAGAACTCCCAAAAAATTCAAAACAGAAAGTCCCTTATCAAATGTCAAAATCAAAGCACAAACACATAAAACGAATGGAAAACAACTGTCATATTCCTGATTTGGTACAGACATTTCCTTCTGTAGAAAATAGTGAATTAAACCTGGTTTAATAGCTAGCTAAACCTCTCACTTGTATGACTGTCGCAAAAAATTCCATTATATTAACAACATAACAAACAGACATAATAGGTAAAAAAGTCCAACAAAAGGGTACAACAGTGAACATTGTGTTATAATCTTAATCACTATAAAAACTAACAAATATGTCAACAAAGAAAAACAGAATGGTATATATACAAAGCAAATAAGCAAAATGAAAGTCACGAATACAAAATTGACCACGGCACAACAACACAAGTACCGAGCCACGCTAAAAGGATATTACCAAAATTGACTAAACAGTAAAGGTTAATAATTTACAAAGACAAATATAATAACAATATAACACGTTGTTAAGATGATAAACAACGTCAGTACCTAGAATTTATACTTCCAGACTATTATGTATTATTTGTAAAGTTGGCAAGGAATATTTATCAACTAGGTCTTAGTATTTTCCGATGAACTTTTTTAGAAAAAGGACGAGACGTTCTTTGACATAACCCTGGTTCATCAACTTTCTGCTCAGACACTGGTAACGTTTTATAAAGTCTGGGTAGCAGCTACAAGCTCTTGAATACCGAATAAGTTGGGAAATGTATATCCCATATGCAGGTACATTCTAAATTTGGGGGAAATTGATAATTTCAAAATTAGAATCGTCTCGTTTGTCATAGCTTCTTGTACTGAGATGACCGTTTATGTCCAATTCGTGGTATAAGTCTAAAAAGGAGGCAGAGGAAGCCTTGTCTGTTGTTTCTTTAATTTCTAGTTCTGGTTTTTCAATAGATTCGTTCAACATAGTCACCAAACTTTGAAATATTTAGTGAGATGACATCATCTGTATAGCAGAACGTGAAGATAAAGTATAATTGTATCTTCCTTCATTCTTCCTGAGAAGCTCATCTATGAATTCTGTCTCATATGAATAAAGGAACAGATCGACAAGAAGAGGAGCACAGTTTGTAGTCGTATAGTAGTTTTATGGTCATAAATGAAACATTCACACTGTTAATGATTACTACAAGAACGACGAATAATGGTAACAGTAGTATACTGCTGTTCAATAGTCAGAATTCCATTAAGCAAAAACAAATCCGGGTAACAAACTTAAACCGAGGGAAATTATAAGAAAAAAAAAAAACAACGGTACAACAGAAATATTGAACTACAACAAAAGCAAACGCCAACATACATAGAAAAGACTGTAGATGACAACTTGGTACAGAGACATAATTCTTGGCTTCAATTAAACATTTGGACTATTATGACAATGCAAGACTAGCCAAGTCAAGACAGTTTATTTTAGTTCAAAACTCACAATACATAAGATATTCAATAGAATTTTTATAACAAATCAACATTTAAATTAAGTATATAGCGTCTTTTGGTAACGCAAGCGAGACAATAAAGTAACAAAAAAATAAACGACAAAAGTATTTTCCATAACGATACCATGACTTAAATATATACTATATAGATATAAGAAGATGTGGTATGAGTGCCAATGAGACAACTCTCCATCCAAGTCAAAATTTATAAATGTAAACCTTTATAGGTCAAAGTACGGTCTTCAACACGGAGCCTAGGCTCACACCGAACAATAAGCTATAAAGGGCCCCAAAATTACTAGTGTAAAACCATTCAAACGGGAAAACCAACGGTCTAATCTATATAAAAACGAGAAACGAGAAACACTTATGAACCATATGAATACTTAAAGAGATGCGAAAGATATCAAAGGGAAACTCAAACTCATAATTTGGGAAATGTATATCCCATTTTCATATTCGACACTAGGTATTCATTTTTTGTCATGCTGTGTCGCAAATGATTGAATTTGACCATGTTCATTTAAGAAATTAGTGTTGTTTGATTGAGTCATATAACATATAATCCTACTTCTATAATTTCAAACATATTCATATTTGCTTAAAATTTGCCAACTTGTAAATATCAAAACCAATTCATTAAAATAAATCTCCTGTTTCATTAAATTAAAAACATGAAGACAAAATACAGAAAAAAAAAATAAAATTAACTTACCTGACAGAAAACAGAATGAAAGTGTTAGACAATGATAGAAAACTATCTAGTTTACCTTCAACTTTATTGTATTGTTCTCGATTATTGATATTGTATGTTTCTCTGTAAATGTTTTTAGGTTTTAGAGAATAAAGTATCAATCTATCTATATATCTATCCATCTATATATCTATCTATCTATTGCAGAGGTCCTCAGGGGACAGGTGGTTTTTAACAAATTCACCCTTGAATGGCAACGTGTTTTTTTTAATTAAATTGCGAAGTTATAATGTCCGGATAATAACCCGGTTCATTAGACCATGGGGTCAACATAATACTTCCATGATTCAACCTATACCTTCATTTGACTAATAAACATAAAAACAGAAATGCATTAGATATGTTGGAATTGATTGAATGTTTTATAAACAGATTATGCGTGATAAAACAGTGACTAACTAGAAAACGGACTTGCTAGCAAGAGCCCCCACCCCCACTAGCAAATAATTTGTGTGAGGCACAAACCAAAAATAAATGTTTATATCTCCATGGTATAACATATCGAAAGACTGATATATACACTATATAACAAACACTAACGATAGTAAGTAACATTGGTGGCTTATTTATATACATTTCAAAATTACTGATAAATACAGAAACAAACAGATGTGCCAATGAGACAACTATCCACCAAAGTTCAAATAAAGTGGATGCAAGCAATTATAGGCAACCATAGGGCCTTCAACAATGAGGAAAACTCACACCGTATAGTCGGTTATAATATGCATAGGCATGAAAAATTTGAAACAATTCAATTCAGAAAACTAACGGCCTATTTTATAACAAAATAATTTACGAAAACAAATATGACAGACATGAACCAACAAAAACCATAGAACAACAGGCACCTGACCTGGGTAATGTACACAAAGAATGTGGCGTGGTTTAACATGCGGTTAACAACCCCCTAACCTGTGACAGTGGTGACAGCACAACATAAGAACGAACTGTAAAATTAGATGCAATTTGCTTAACTCTAAAGATCCATAAGAGGCACGAAAACAAAAATCGATGAATAAATAGACACAAAGCACCGAAATAAGAGTACTTGCAGTTACTGATAGCTAGTTCAAAGTCAATTATAACTAATGAATACAATATTCTCATAGACTAAAGCATCAATCATTACACAACCAAAGAATTTAGTGTAAAGAGTAAAATAACAAAAATACCGAACTCCGAGAAAAATTCAAAACGGAAAGTCCCTTATCAAATGGCAAAATCAAAAGCTCAAACACATCAAACGAATGGATAACAGCTGTCATATTGCTAATTTGGTGCGGACGTCATAAACAGTTTGAGTAACGCATGACCTTGTGCAATGCCAAAATATAAGAAAACAGTATGTGGAGAATTTAGAATCAAGAGTTCTCATAACTGTTTATTCGAAGGTATATATATATTTAGATATGTTGGAATTTTTCAAAAACAAAATCAATGTTAATACCAATAAAAACATAATTTAAGGATTTTACTACTGTGTTAGATTGATAACCTTTCGGACTAAATTTTTTCAAAGGATCAATTAGTTTACATGGATCTAAATTGACGGGCTTTATAAACAGCATCGCTGTAAAAAGTTAAGATTTGATATCCCGTTTTTAATATGAACAATAGGTGCAGTCAAACTTCCTAATCAAATCTCTGTATCTATAAAAGAATTTTGTAAAATTTTAATTAACTGTGGTAACGAAATCCCTGACTTAATAATTTATTAGCTATTAACAAATTACGTTCATTAGAATGTAAAACGCGACTTTAGACACGGGCATAGCGAACAAGTTTAAAATGTACTCATAGTAAGAAAGGACAAAAGGAAAACCACCGTCCAAAAAGGGAAAATTAACCATCAGGAACAAAAATCATCTCATTTGTCGTAAATGTTTGTTTAGAGTTTTTCGTATGAAACTGAAATATCCAAATATAGAAAAGAACAATAACTGTTGTCTGTATTGAATTTATTTAAAGTTAGTTCCTTTTGGTAAATTTTGAATGAAAACACAAAACAATGTTCTGAATTAAAATCCTGGATGGTGATACTTACAATATCAGTTGTTGTTTGAAAGTGAACATTTCGATATGAATCTTCAAATCGTAGTGTTGACCTGATGACAGAAGAAGAAAAAGGTATAATTTCACGCTTTGTGCGACTATCGTACTATTTTAATATGTCGTCTGCCTTGTAGAAAATGCCTTCCATTAGGAATATAGGGCGATTTTCAACTAAAAGACCTGTAAAAAACACAAACTTTTATACGACGTAGAATCAAGGTTAAGGAAGCAAATCGAACAAGAAAGCTCTCAGACATTTTAAAAGATCACCTATATTTTGTTACATCAACAGCATCTACATTTACTGAATATCCTCCAGAAACCGACAAAAATATTACGAAGATAAATTAGAATCTGAATATATTCCATCATTCCTTGTCCCCCTAAACCATTATAGGTTCATTTGTGAACTAGAATATTTAGGCTAGCCAGCTGAAAATCTGTGGAGGCTGTAACAAACCCTTCATGGCATGACTTCAAGGGTGCTAGATGCTATGGCGTATCCGGAATCTTGTACATTTTCTGCCATAGACAAAGATGATTGATTTGATTTTCGTGTTTTAACGCCACTTTTAGCACCGCTTTTGGGCTATTTCGTGGCGGCCAGTTTTTATTGGTGGAGGAAGCCGGGTGCCCGGAGAAACCACCGACCTTCGATAGGAAAACTGACAATCCTAGTCAATTAAGATTGAGTCGAGTGCACCCGCACGAGCGGGGTTCGAACTCACAACCTCAGTGTTGACTGGCTAGTGATTACAGTAGTAACTACTTAGACCACTCGGCCACCGAGGCCCTCCATAGACAAAGAAGATGTGGTGATTTAAACAGAATAAAATTGGGAAAAACACATCACAATGGTGAAAATAAGAGAGGAGTAGGTGTATTTGATGTCAACACAAAAATAGCAACAGGTTAAGAAGCATTTAATTTTACGTCTATTAAAGTAAGGAAATTTATAAATACACACACAATTGTGATAAAGGGGCATAATTTCCCCCACAAAACCTTTTAAAGTATTTGTGTTAATGTATCCCTAAGATCATCAATTTGGTTATATTATATACTATAATTTAAAGGGTATGGTCATTATACTGAATTTAATATGAACAATTAAAGTGAGTTTAATTTTTTTCAGTGAAAGTAAAAAGTTGAAAGTTGTAGAAATCTGTAAAGAATTAAACTGCTACATAACTCATATTAGATATTCAATATGTACATACTCATAGTATGTTGCAGTTTTCAACTCTCCAGGCTGACAACATGTTTTCAATTACCAGTAAATGTATCATTGCCCAAGGTTTCAATCATATCGAATAGCATATTATTCCTTTGCAGATGGATTACATTGTTCAATTTATGATTTAATAAAATAAATATTTGTGAAACACATATGCATGATATGTAATCAATCAGAAATTAAAAAAAATAACAACAATTATAAAATTACAGGAAAACTAAAAAAAATGATTTAGGTGATTTCAGTTAATTTTCAATAAGCATATACTATTGTGATAAATAAATAGACAAAAATGCACATACAATGACAAACAAAGAAATTAGGTCATAATTTGAGTCCTTCTCTTGGATGGGCTTCCGTTTTACATCTGGATGTGCATGATCATATCTGTTGGGTTTCAAAAGAATTGATGCAGGTTGGTTGTATGGTGTGATATTGTCTTCAATCTGTTACATTAAAATTACACACCTGGATGACCACCTGTCAATTTGCCTAGCAGGTAGCAATATTTAACTTCCCTAGTGGTTCATGGTTTATGGCCCCCAATAAAATGCCTGACATCTAATGTCAAACATAGAGGATGCTGATGATTTATCAGATCTTGTCCCAGTGTGTACTTTATACTGCTTTAGCTCTTGTGTGTCTCTTCATTCCTCCCATGAAATTTTAATTTGATCAGATTTTTCTCAGAAACTAGAAATCAGAACTTCCTTAAATTTGCTAGCATTATGATCAAGCTTCATGTGTGCCTAGCTCACAGTCCATCTTGTTTTTGTTTTTTTAAAATCATTTCCAAATTTTAAACTGGTAAGCTTACATGTATTTATTGTATATTCATGTTATGTCAATGTGTGACAAATTTGCTTATAATTGTTTATATCTAGGTATGATACATTCTGGCATTGGAGGAACTCAATTAATCAACTTTTTGTCTGTACTCAACATACATGGCATTGATCAAAAGGAATTGAAAGAGAGTGAGAATGAAACAGGACCTGCACTAGAAGCACAGGCAGAGATATCTGAGGAAAAATACTTGCTAGAAGAAATAAACCAGTCATTTACAGGTTTAGCATACTGTATCTTTTAAAGTAGCTAGACACAGACTTCTATTAAACTAGACATCTGTGGGGGATTGTTACTTGTTTTTTTATTATTTATTAAAGATTTACAAATAGTTACTTAGAAATAAAGTTCATCTACATGTATTATCAGTTTTTTCAAGTTTCAGTATTGAAAATTTCGGTCATTTTCAGTACTGAAAACTTCAGTCATTTTCAGTACTGTAAATTCCAGTCATTTTCAGTACTGAAAATTTCAGGCATTTTAAGTACTGTAAATTACAGTCATTTTCAGTACTGAAAATTACAGTCATTTTACAGTACTAATAATTCAGTAATTTGTAAGTACTGAAAGTTGTAGTCATATTCAAGACATAATACAAAATTCTCGGTTATGCTATCACAAATAGCATAACCCCAAGGATGACTGGGGAATAGAAATATGGTCACTTGGTCTTCTTCCGACCGACAGTAAAACGCTTGCCAAAGTGGGTGTCCGTTTGGCTGTGCGGGATGTATCAAGTTTGCAGCCACGTCCGGTCAGAATTGGGACGTTAGATCCGATGCCTCGTGTAAAGAGAGTGCCACACTCTTTGCACGTTAAGAACCCTGCAACAACTCTTTGAGGGGTCCGTAGGTGGCCTGTTGCAAGGCAAAATTTCTGTCCCTATCCAATATACTCTCATTTTCCAGTGGCAGTACGAGTTTTTTCCTTACGATTAACTTCGCTAGTTATCAAGTAGACTTTTATAGCTTTCCATGCGCTATGATTTTTTTCATTGTTGATTTGTGTGAAAAACGGAAAAGGAGCTGTCATGAAGACAGTCAAATTCAGTCACATAAGCAACAAATACAAAACCATCAGACAGAGGTCACCATAATTACAGTTCTTCAATGTTTAGCAGTCCACACCATACAAGAAGCTCTGAATGGCTCCGACAAAAAAATAGATAAGGAATGCTATCTAGCTGTACAGCACAATGTCAGAATATCGTTTATTAAACTAAATGTATAACTACACAAAGACATATCTATGACATGACTTTGTCCGACTTGGGACAGAGGTGCATATAAATGTGGCGGGTTAAACCGATTTTGTCGACGTCTGACGTTGGACATTATGGTTATATATAGTATCCTTGTTCTGTTGTTGATAGTTGGCAATCATACCACATCTCCTTGTTTTTATAATACAATTAAAAATGTAGATTATATATGCAGTCGTCCATATTAAAACTGTTGCTCTTTAAGCAACAATGCATGTTCATAGCTATTTTTGACTAGGTACTTTCTTGGAGCACTTAAATTGCAATGAAGTCTTTAATATAGTTCACGTTTCTCCTATAGATAGAAAGCTTTCTTCTGATACCATGACAGTTTGTTATCAGTAATAATTAAAAAGTAATTTAAAAGAAAGTGCACATATTTCAAGATCTTTTATAATATAAATCTTGGATCAAGTCAGGAGCCTGTAGTCTAGTGGTTGTGGTTGGTTCATTCGGTCATATTTGTTGTTTGTAAATTGTTTTGTTATAAATAAGGCAGTTAGTATTCTCATTTGAATTGTTTCAACTACATATTTTACATGTTTAAACCTTTTATAGCCGACTTTACGGTATGGGTTTTTACTCACTTTATCAAGGCCGTACAGTTGCCTATAATTGCTTATATCCACTAATTGAACTTTGGTGGATAGTTGTCTCATTGGCAATTATAACCACATTTCCTTATTTTTTTTATTGTAATAGACCTATTTGGCATGTTTGGGAGTTTCAACTTCTGCAAATATAATGCTTTAGATTACTTTGTATTTCAGATAGCTCGCTATCGGTTTAAACCAGAAACCAGCAATACCAACATTGATATTTTCTATTCAACGGCAGGAAATTAGAACCTGAACTTTGCTTCTTTTTGTTCTTTGCATAACAATTTTGACAGCAGTAGATTTTGAATGAAAAGCTGGACTAATTTTTAGGGTAGTAAGGCAGAATCCAATCAAAATACATAATTTGAATAAAAGGAAATATTAGTTAAATGCCCATGAAACAGTAACCCTTCTACGAAGGATATTAAGCCTATTACTATATGTAGTGTAATTCGGTTTTCTTCATCTTTAACGTCACTACTAAAAGAGTGCTCTATTGCAAAACAGCAATTTTTGTCCTTGATCTAAAGCACTTATATCCAAAGCGTTTGGTATAAAAGAATTATTTAAAATACAGACAAATTTTCTACCTGTGAAATAAAGGTGAATCGAGCTATCACATGAAAATTCCATGTGAAATTAACACGAATCGAGCTATCACATGAAAATTCCATGTGAAATTAACACGAATCGAGCTATCACATGAAAATTCCATGTGAAATTAACACGAATCGAGCCTTCACATGAATTTAACAGTAACTGAACATATTTTAGATAATGTTAATGCTTATCTTAGTATACCTTCTATCTATTATGATATATAAATTTAGAAAATAGATATGTCTTCGTTTTGCTAGTGAGCATGTGTTCAAAGTAGCATTCTATATGTCTTTCTTGTTCAAATTTCTCGGTCTTCAACAATAAAAGTCAGTCCTGTAAACTCTAACCAAAACTGTCTCAAATACAACAAGAACAACATACAAGAATGCACAAGCTGAAATGTCTCGCCTGCTTTACTATTCATGAATTATTTTATGTTGATAGTCCTAAGGATAAAGTTTTAGTACAAGTGTCACATAAACCTAACATTATCAAAGATCCATGAAAATGAAGTCAAGGTCAGATAAACCAAGCCAGAAAGACATGTATAGCTGACAATCATTACATACACCTAATATAGTTTTGCTATTGCTTATATTATACAAGAAACAGACAAAACCATGAAAATTTAATATTGACCAATGAACCATGAAAAAATTAGGTCAAGGTGACTCGTCAGATGAACCCTGCCAGACAGACATATACACCTTAAAATCATTTCATACACCAGATATAGTTGACCTATTGCTTATAGTAATAGACCAAAACAAAAACTTTAACATTCACCAGTGAACTGTGCAAATTTGGTCAAGGCCAGCTGAAGCGTGCCAGACGGACATGTACACTTTACAATCATTCCATACACCAAATATAGTTGAACTACTGCTTAAAGTATCTAAGAAATGAACCTTAAACCGTGTAACTTTAACCTTGATAATTGATCCGTGCCATGAGGCCGAGATTAGGTCCTATTATTAATAGAAGAGGGGCGAAAGATACCAAAGGGACATTCAAACTCATAGATAAAAAAACTGACAACACCATGACTAAAAAAGAAGAAGACAAATAATAGTACAAAAGACACAACATAGAAAACTAAAGACTAAGCAACACGAACCCCAACAAAAACTGGGGTGATCTAAGGTGCTCCGGAAGGGTAAGCAGTTACTGCTCGACTAGTAGTACCCATCGTGTTGCTCATGTTATTACAAACCCGGTAAATAGTCTTATTACGCAGGTCACATAATAGTTAAGTGAGAAATTACATAACAAAACAAAAAGAAACTTTTTTTCAAGCAGTCGCTTGACCATGAAAATGAGGCCAAGGCCAACAGACGTATGACAGACCTTCGTAATATAAGCCATCTGTACACAAGGTATGGAGCCTCCAGTCCAGGTCAATTACCATCTAAAATATAAAGCTCAGTATTGTTATCTGTATAGTTTCGCATGTCGCCGGAGCGACAATAAAGCAAGAAGACAAGCAAATGAGTCACAGGTTTGGAATCTCATGTACATCGATGACTCGCATCCTGGATGATAGTTATATTATTGTTGATCAATTTTGAAACAAATTACCTATGGAAAAGACTTTACTTGCAAAAGACAGTAATGAAAGATGTTAATTCTTTAATGAAAATTTTTTAATCTACTAATCAACTTAATATTCTAAAAATAGTCTACTCAAATGCCTGTACCATTGGTTGTCTCATGTCAAAATACATATTTAAACAAAAATGTTATTCGGAAAATTTTGAGTTTATTTAGTTTTATTTATTTTATTCATAACTTTTACAGATTCCTGACAATTGAGAGCATGTTACATGTATGAAGTGTATGAACTGCATGTTTCCTTTCAATGCTTGTTTGGTGTTTTTATCGATGGGTTGCTGTCGGATTCATAGACTTTTTGGGGGCAGGGACCCAGCACCCACCCCACCCCTTTATGGAGCTACACAAAGGTTAATGCACAAACTTTCTACATGTCCCACAACATGGAATGGACTCAAAGTTTGTAATAATTCTTGTTATTTAAATATTTTGTACTTTTATTTTCATTTAAAACTAAATTTTCTATTTTGAGACTTTGTCTGTAATGTTCATACAATAATTTCAATTTGAATTGTATAATATTCTGAAAGAGCTTGTGGTTGAAAGAAATATACACTCATGACAAGTTATTCCAGGTTCTTTTGATCTCTTTAATATACCACTGTATGTTTGTTACATTGAAGTATTGTTTAAAAGTTCTCTCCTGCATATAATTGCTCTTAGTACCCATGGATTCCTCCATACATTTGCATGTTATATCCGTTGATTCAATGATAAAATCCTGTTATGCATAACCGCATCAGACTCTTGGAATACTTCATACTGTTGCTGTAATCTAAAAATAAAATTCAGGGTATAATTTTGTAAAATAATCATCAAATACTACCTTACCAATCAGGGTTCTCACTAAGGAATTTTTAAAGATGAGTCCACAGATTTCGCATTTTGACATGTGCAAGGGTGAAATTAAGAAATTGTATTGCTTTATAATTTATCATTGCAGTCTCCAAGATAAAATAGAACAAGAAAATTCTTCTAACAAGTTTATACCAATTAAACATTTAAATAAGATCTATGAATATTTTTGTTATTGGTATAAACATTGATTTTATTATCAGTACATTAATACCATAGTTAATATGAGTGTTATACACATATATATATTTTGAATGCCTTACATTGAACTAGCCACTCTTGGAGATATGTGAAAGTTTCTAAAACCCATCCACCTCCCTTGCAATCTACCATCTAATAACAATTTGTCTTGTAAGCTGCTGTTTTATTAATTTTCAGGATGACCAGAAAAGCCGGATCCATAACGTTATTGGACTAAAAGAGAGGATAAACAAAGCCGGTGGATTTGCTTGCTGAATCATACTTTCAAGAACTAAATGTTTTATGTTAATGTTAGCTAGTGGCTTGTACTTTTACCAGGATATTCAGATACCTGCAGAGTGAAACTAGAACTATCAATATGCGTTATTAGTTTGTCCGCCAGGAATGCATTAAACTTTGAATTTTCCTTTGTTAAAATCAGCATTTATCTTGAAATTAATTTGTTCATTTTATTGTATTAAATGATTAGTCACAGTGAAAAACGTATGTCGGGATCTGGCAAGATTAAGGGTTATGATCCTCTCCTGTATTGTAGGGGCCTCGGTGGCCGAGTGGTCTAAGTAGTTGCTACTATAATCACTAGCCAGTCAACACTGAAGTTGTGAGTGAAAACCCCGCTCGTAAGGGTGCACTCGACTCAATCTTAATTGACTAGGATTGTCAGTTTTCCTATCGAAGGTCGGTGGTTTCTCCGGGCACTTCGGCTTCCTCCACCAATAAAAACTGGCCGCCACGAAATAGCCCAAAAGCGGTGCTTAAAAGTGGCGTAAAACACAAAAATCAAAATCAAATCCTGTATTGTACGTCGGATCATATTAGGTTTTTACTTTCCTGCGGTACCGCAGGAAGTACTGTTGAGACCATCTCGTGTATATATAGCTACCATGAGTGGCCGGTTCTGAATTGGTACCAGTTCGAGCTTAACTGCTTTATGATCTAGAAATTGTTAATCTTCACTCCCTGAAGTGAAACCAGGGGTGATGCGAATATGACCCAACGTATATGGGGATCATGGCCCTCGTTTTCTTTAGTATTTAACCTGGAGGAACTTGAGCATCCATTGTCACCAATGGTGCACAGACTTGTCAATTAAATCAATAACGTCGGCATTCTGCTATCATGTCAAATCTCATCATTCGAAGTGAACTGTGGCCGTTATTTTCCACATAAATTATTTGTTTGTTATGCTTTGCCTTAAACTTGATTCGTTAATTAACAGCAGCAATTGCAGGTGAGACACAGTGTTATGCGGATCCCCTTACAAATTTTTCAATCTATATATCCCAATGATGATTTATTGTTGCCAAGTTTGGTAAATTAATTTGGCTCATTAGTATCAGAGGAGAACAGTTTTACAATTTTGGATAAGTTAACGGACAATGATAACGGACAAAACTTATGAGAATATCTATCTCTTTTAGCCCTTTGGGCCAGGTGGGCTTAAATAATATGACAAAAATTTCTTTTAAATGGATTTTTATAAATGTGATACCTTCTTGTATGACATAGGAGTTGTGTTCTTAAGATGGAAATTTGTTCCCAAATTAAGTGCAAATTTGTTCCCAAATTAAGTGCAAATTTTAAGTTACCATCCTTGACCTTAAATTTGACCTAACATTATTACTTACATACATGTACATGTAGGTTTAAATACTGGTGTTCAGGATAAAAGTTAGTTCACATATGTTGAGTTACAATATCAACAATAACAAAGCATGCAGAAATTGGTATATTTGTAAAATTTCTTTTATTTCCTTGTTTTGCATCAACTTTGATATGTATGTATACGTATTTTGAACATTTAATCTGGATTGAAAATTAAAACTATAACAACTTAAATTTTATATTTGGTGGAATTCTGTAAAAGAATAAGTAAAGAATTTGCTTCTCTTAATTTATTTGCTGTTATTTTGCTGCAGTCAATGTTATAAAGAAAGTTCAACAGAAATTGACGTGAAAGAATAATGCGTTAAGGGGCCTTTTTAAAACTTGTTAGTATCCTTCGTAACAAAACATGCTATAATTTAAACAAAAGGACGTCTAAGGTAAACGACAATACGATATTATTCAAAATACACAAAAAAAAAAAACGGAATATATTTTGAAGTCAATATACACGAGATAACAGACAGGAAGAAGAAAAATGCGATAATTAACATACAATAGGATTTGTAATAGAAAACCCCGTAAAATTAAACACTCCGAATAAACAAAATATTTCATTTACACTAATATAGGGAAAAGCTTAAAGAACTCTGATGTTGAGGAAAAGGAAATACAAA
Organism: Mytilus coruscus; assembly: GCA_017311375.1. Taxonomy (NCBI): domain Eukaryota; kingdom Metazoa; phylum Mollusca; class Bivalvia; order Mytilida; family Mytilidae; genus Mytilus; species Mytilus coruscus. Next base: position 64,529,275 of record CM029607.1, read on the forward strand.
ATATATATGTGAAAGGAAAAGTCGTCTTAACCGTATAATAATCCACTAGACACTAAACGTACGCGCCATCTATAAGAAAAACATGAATATCTAAAGAAAAATACACACTTACGAGTATTATTTTTTGTTCGTCCAATATGTTTCTTGTTGCAAGTTGTTGTGTTAAATCAATTGTTGTGACTACAACAACGTTTCACTATGTCAACACCCATAAAGTCAAAATATCGTTTTTTCAAATAAAAATAATACGAAAATAAGAAAATGTAATCTGATTGCGAATGAGACATCTATTTAACAGAGACCAGTTCTCTTTGAATACGATTAATCGCATGCGATGGCTTTATGTGTCTCATCCATAGGTGGCTTTGACAGATTTTGCAAACCTATTTCGAAATTTGTCGTTCCAATGTTCTGGAACTTCATCATTGATTTGGCCTTTGAACTGTTCCTGAGCGTCACTAGTGATATGCACATATGGCGTTTTAAATAAAACATAGAGTCATCGAGACATAGCTGATGCTAAAATGTTATATACTCAAGCTCAAATGGCTTACGTTATCTTTAACTCTGAAATTTTCTTTGCTATATAAAATTAAGGAGATGCGGTATGATTGCCAATAAGACAACTATTCACCAATGTTCAAATGAAGTGGTTGTAAGCAATTATTTTCAACCGTACGGCCTTCAACTACGAGAAAACCCATACCGTATAGTCGGCTATAAATGGCCCCTACATGAACAATATGAAACATATAATACACTACCAGGAATTTATACAGCGTTTACATGTAATTTAAATGCCACTACAAATACAGTACTGGTAACTTACTAAAACATGTGATTTTCAGCATTTTGCATTTTATACAGATTTTGGAGTGAATTTAGACATTTTTCAAATACTTTCCCAAAGATCATTAGATTTTTCCTAATGGAACCAGCGTTTAAATTTAAACATTTAGTAGCCTTGAAATAATGCATTTAAAAAAAATAATGTTCTCATTAAAAGTTAAGTGTTATGGGGTGGTGAAAATGTCAGGGGTCAGCTGAAAAATTGCTACTGAAAGGGTTGATTTTTGATGAAAAAATTACTATATACTACTCAAACAAGTGATTTTACCTATAGATCCAGACTGAGATAACTATAATACAGGTTCTATATGTTGCACTTTGTAAATACAGATGTTTCACAAACCACGCCTCTTTGGGGAAATATATAATAATCATAGATATTTTGTTTTGTTTACGTACTAGTTCCCAGATATGATCTCTATGTTTTATCTTATAGAGATAACTTGGGATTGTTACCAGTATAAATACACATGGATAGTATCGAAATTGAATTATGAGGAAGACCCAAAATGAAGGGATGGGTAGAACAGAATTTTAGTATAAGTTTAAATTCTTAGAAGATCGGGGCATATAGATGTTGAAAATATGCCGCACAGCCCTATGTTTTGACCTTTGAAAAAAATAGTAGTGCATATGAACTTCCCATTCTAGGATATTTTTTTACGAAACTTCATAATAAAAGTGGCACAGTTGTAGTCGTAAAAGGAGTTATTATGGGAAATTGCATTGTCTATATTTACAGAAGTGCAACCTATAGAAATCTCAGATCTAGATTACACTAAATGTTTATCCTGTTCAATAAAATAAGAGTTAATTTGTTTAGTTGGCATGTTTATCTGTAATATTCTTTAAAACTGCATAGTTATACATGTACTTTGAATCTTGGAGAAAGGTAACAAAATATAAAATATCTTATTTTAGTACAATAAATGTACTGTACTACTCATTTTTAGTGATTTTAGACTTGAAATAAAGATAGATAGGTACACTTCAAGAAACATATCGTCCTGAATATACATGAAATATTTGCTACTGGACGTTAAGCAACCAACAATCAATCAATCAATCAAGAAACATACTTTGACAGAGAACGGGTAAGATTATTGCTAATCCTAGACTTCTTGAGTATTTCAGTGAGATGATATTGTCCTTTATATTCAATTGCTATTTACATTTCCTGAAAAGTTCATGCAAATAAAGAACTTTTATCTTACTACTGGAATTGTTATTAAAAGAGGAGAATTAAATACTTTTAAGGATATATTGGTTTTATTTAAGAAATTGAACTGGTGTTTCAATGCGGTTGCTTGAATGTAGAAGTATCCTTTTGATGTCCTTGTGACAATAATATGACAACAATTGACGAAATAACAGTTTAAAATTAACAAAATGTTGATTGATTGGTCGTAATTTAGGACAGTGGCAAATGAAATTAAATTTGATTGATTGGTTTTAACTTTAACGTACAGTTGCAGAGTATATCAAATAAACATATAATTCAATATGTCGAATTAACCAAATTGGCCGACCGATACGAAATTCGGACTGCTATTGAAAAAAAGGATACAAAGTTATGCCTCCCACCATGTCGACTCCAAACTCTTGAAATATTTGTTAGAAAGGTTGTTTTAACGTTTGAAGAGCGGCACTCCCCTTCACGGTGTATCATATTTAGCGACGGCATTCTGACCACACAATTGAAATCAGCCCTTCGAAAATTTTACGGACGCCATCACAAGTTGGTAAACCATTATTGAACATCTGTTTCACATATAACGACGGATATGTTCCAATTATCGTAACCACCATCCCAGTCTCCTTTTCCTCGTATGTGACCAATCGAATTAGACTTATCACTGAATTTATACTTACTTGAGCGCGTGCCACATGACGATCAGGGTGTGCAAACCGTTCCGGAGCTCTATCTTAAAGGGCGGTTCTTGCTTTAGTTTTAAGTTTTGTTCTTTGTGTCTTTAAATTTTTAAATGTCTGTATTGATTTTACCGGTACAGTCTTATCTATCTTTTGTCATGAAAACGTTTTCATTTCAAAATTTCACACTCGGTCAAATTTCAGGTTTAGAAAACTTACATGACCGATGGGTTTCGAATTTGGTGATGTCATAAGAGTCGATTACCAATCCGCTATTGTGTGATCACTTATCCCATGATTTATCTTATCAACATATTTGATTAGAGTAGCACGATGGTTGTCACATGTGAACCAGGATCTGCTAACCCTTTCGGAGTACCTGAGGTGTATTTGTCTTTTCGTCGTTTTTCATTTTATTTGCTATGACATTGTCAGTTTATAGAACATAATCAGTTCCATGTTGTGTTTTGTGTATTGTTGTTTATATTTGGGTCGTTCTTTTTTTTTGTCATGTCGTTGTTCGTTTGTTTTTGACTTTCTAGTTTGAATATCCCTTTGGTATCTTTCGCCTCTTTCTTAGGTAGCAATACACATTAGCATATGAAGCTGAAACGTTAGCATATGAAGCTGAAATTTGATCTCTAAGTGCAGGAACATGGACATGCATTTTGAAACGGATATAACCAATGTCACAAGGATATCCAAACATTTAGAATCCTATTTCTCAGCAGATTTCAAATCATTGAAAGAAAACTTAAAACAAAATTGCATAAGTTCAGTTTCCATGGAAACATTTGGTGTTTGTTTTCTATTTTTTTCTTCAAAAATTGCTGTTGGACACCTCCATTCAGGCTTAAAAATATCCATTAAATAAAATTTCAATGAATATCAGACATACATTGTTTCAACACTGATGCATAGCCCTGTCAAAAAAAAAAAAAAAAAAAAAAATTGGGGGTCTTTCAACTCATTTTTCCGCAAATTACCTTTCAAAAGTTCGAGGCAAATTTACACCATTGAAAAACAGTTAACAAATGCTGATATAATTTCAGAGTCATTTGTGGACTGGATATGAATTTAGATCCGAAATTTACACTTCTACTGAGCAACCCAGGGTTCGATCTCTTCTCTGGAATCATACCTTTCAATTAAAACCACTCTCACAGCATCAAATTTCATTATTCTTTATTTTCAAGTACTTATACCTTGTCTTTTTCTTTTATTTAAAAAATTCACCGTGGCCAAAATGCGAAACTAACACTTCTAACTGTGTATTGCTACCTTAGTAATTACTGACTACTTACTGTCTTAAAGTACTACAGTTCTTTCTACAGTAAAAGATGGTCTTCAGAAATATTGTTGTGAGGTATTATCAACCAGCAGTACATGTCCATCAAATGAAAAAATTCTAAAGATCTACTCAAAAGTTTTTTATCACAATTTTTCAATGTTATGGCTAAAGACTACATGAACTATTACCCATTCTTAATTGAAAGATCGACTACCTCGCCCCATAACATAGAGCTTTTCTATAAAAATGAGAATCGTATATACAACTTCCTTGTTTTAGGAAATAACAAAAACTTACTTTGTAAAGAACCACACTGATTCCAACAACAAATACCCCGAATATGATATCATCAAAATGTTGGACTTTTTGATCGAAAAAGTATTTGTTGAGTTTGGTAGATTGACATTTCAACAGAAAGTCGGTATTGGTGAGTTCTAGTTATGCAAGCCTACTGGTCGACTTTTTTTGTACTCATATGAAGCAGAATTCAAAGAGAAGATTCTCGAACACAAAAATACAAATCATCTTTCAAATTAAAGTTCTTTAATTTCACTTTCAAATATATTGACACGGTCCTGTTACTCAATACCTTACATGTCTGTGAGTTTTTGTATCTCATATATCCCAGTGAACATGATATTAAGAATTCAGGTCAAAATTGGCACAGTTAAATTTGTTTCAATGTTTTTAAAATGATCTCGGGTCAAGGATTAATCTATTAATACGTCTATGTCACCACATCGGTGTTAACATGTATATCTATTATATAGTCATTTTATAAATTTACTGTTTGTAAAAGTATGAATTATTCTAATTACTAAGGATTTTCTTATCCCAGACATATAACCTTAGCCGTATTTGGCACAACTTTTTGGAACTTTTGGTCCTCAATGCTCTTCAACTTTGTACTTGTTTTGGCTTTCGAACTTTTTTTATCTGAGCGTCACTGATGGGTGTTATGAAGACGAAACGCACGTCTGGCGTATTAAATTATAAGCCTGGTACCTTTCGATAGCTATTATTTGTGTGTGTCTCTGTCCTGTATGTTCATCCATTTATTTCTATTGTAGTCCTGTCATGTAATCTTGCCATTTTAATGTTATATTTAACATTAGTAAAAGCGGGAGGTTTGGCTAGCCACAAAACCAGGTTCAACCCACCATTTTTTCTTAAAATGTCCTCTACCAAGTCAGGAAAATGGCCATTGTTATATTATAGTTCGTTTCTGTGTGTGTTTCATTTTAGTGTTGAGTTTCTGTTGTGTCGTTGTTCTCCTCTGATATTTGATGTGTTTCCCTCAGTTTTAGTTTGTAATCCGGATTTATTTTTTCTCAATCGATGTATGAATTTCGAATAGCGGTATACTACTGTTGCCTTTCTTTATCTTTATGGTGGCTAATCTGTTTAATCACACAAAAAATTCTGTAATTAATAGGTTTAAGGTTAGAGTATTTACCATTAGCTCTTGTCTGCAAATAACGGTTGGATTGTTTCCTGCCTATAAAGCTTGATTTCATTTTATTATGTATGTATAACAAATGTTATATATCAAAAATTGATGTTCATCTTATTGGTTATTTAATTCTCTGTTCGAACTTAGCATCTGTCAAATTCATTCAATTTATGAGGACGATACAAGATTTGATGGATGTTGGTATGTGGTACCGGTATTGTTTTGTTAACTTAATCATGAACTAAGATGCAGGTGTTCTTTTTTCTTGTGTTTTTACTTTATTCAGTGATTAGTAAAGTTTAGTAGCAGTAGTTGTGAGATATCAAACGGACCCGCAAGCCACTTCGTCAACGCCGAATTTTATGAAGGTGGTGTGCCTTTTTGGTTCACGTTATGTTTTGTTACTTTTGTCAATCTTGAGGCCAAGAGATTTGTGTTCCTGAGATGTAAAGGTGTCTACGTACCTTAACGAGGAATAGCCGTCATCTTGATTGCTCAGCAGTTCTATTTCTCGTCGATCTATGCCCACTAAGATTTTCATGATGATGGTGTTGGCGGGTGAATAATATGGGTATAGCATAACATTGCAGGAAGGTTAGAGTTATCCTAATTGATTGTTCTGTACAATTTATAGTGAAGTGATTTACAATGCTACGAACTTCATTTACTTCTATATATATATATATATATATATATATATATATATATATATATATATATATATATATAGTGATTTATATATTGCAAAAAAAGTTTTTCTATTGTTTACAGTACAATATTCGAGCAATTTACGTCTTTTATCTTTGACTAATTCAGTATAAACTCAATTTATGTTCATATAAGATTGATTAACTATCTCAAAATATTAAAAGACTCTTTGTCATATGCATGTTATATACCGGCTAAGTAATTAAATTAAGAAACAATTCTTTCAAGCCATGCTCTATGCTCATTTTAACATAGGTAGGCAATATATTTGTCAATATCTTTATAACGAGCGTTTGCGAGTCTATTATATACGTTTGAAAGGCAGCCATTTTGATTTTATGAAGCCAAAACGATATAGAAAATCAACCGTTTCACGATAAAAAAATTAACAGATACATGTAAAAAGTAAAATCACAAAAATACCGAACTCCGGGGAATATTCAAAATGGAAATTCCCAAATCAAAAAATCAAAAGTAAACTTACTTTTAGAATGATTTTATTGAATTTCCTAGCAGGCAACACGGACACAAATGTCCATTTTGTTCTCTGGCGTTGTTCAAAATACAACTGACGTTGCAATTTCAATTGTGATGTCAATCACGTGCAGATCATGTTCTATTGTAATAAGAACATGGCTTTGTTTTCAAAGCCAAAGGAGAATGTCATATTAGAGTGTAATGTATGTTTCCTTATAGGTAACAGTAAGTCAATGACGTTCATGTATCTGATATGCTTAAGACAAAACTTATTACAAATAAGTAAGACACTCAACGGATTCGAAAAATTATCGACGCAGATACACATTCGGAAAGCAATTCTATGACTAACAAAACTATACAGATTCTATCAATTTTCTGTACGATATTTTTCCAATCTTTTGTAGCTAACTATTGAGCGCGTCGCAGTTTCACAATTTTGTTGTCATTTTTCGGTAAAATAAAGATATAGTTACTATAGCCATCACAGTTGACAGAACACTGATCATCACTTTTATCAACAATATTAACATAAAAATACTCACTTCACTGCTCTCAGGAAAATGTTCAGTAACTATTGTAATTATAACTACAAATGAAAGAAATAAGGTCACCGCAAGTGATATTCGTTCGCCGGATTCTATCGTTAAACAAAACACAAATACGTTGACAAAACTAACAAGAAACACTGGTAGGACAAGACTAACGCACAGAAATAAAGGTTTCCTTTCAAGTTGAACTTGTACAATCGACTGTGGCCACCCATTCGTTCCTGATACAGACGATACATGTTTAATGTCCCACTCAGCATGAGGCGTATGGTAAGACAGTACTGTCAGGGATTGATCTCCATAGGTAACGTTTTCCATGTACACTCCAGTGCTATCAAACTATAATTCAATTGCGCACACATGGGAATCGAAAGGAAAATAATACATGCTACTATGGCAAATGGCTTCAATTGTACCACCAGCTAAAACCGTTGCGTTACCATCAGAATAGAAAGTAACATATGAAGTCTTTTGGTCCAAACTATCATCGAATGTAAAGATGGTCCGTTTTTCTATCGTATTTCTCAGCATCATCTTTGGAAACCATACCTCTTCAACTGGAAATTGAAGTTTCGATATGTCATTGTATTCTGTTGCATTTCATGTTATATGATCATCATTCCAAAGTAACCGAAAAGTCCGTATACTGAAAATGTCCCGAAACTTTCTTCAAAATCTAAATACAAATTAATATACGGGAAGACACTGAGTATACACTATCATCTTTGTGTTTTCTTGTTAACAGCTGATTGGAATAATTTTTCATGTTCCATGAGTGGGTTTTTCAGTTGTCTTTTTTTTTGGTACTAGGTTCTATACATAAGCCAAACAGATATACACAATCATGACAAGTTAAATTTACAAGGAAACAAATGGTCTTTCCCATATTCAAGTATGTAAAAGTGCTCCTACTGTGTTTGCGTCGTATATGTTTTAGGTCCTGTCTGGTGGACTGTAACGCCTGGTGTAAAAGAGAGGGTAAAGTTAAAGAAAATAAATGCTTATTGTTGAAATCAGTAAGTAAAAGGGTTAAACAATCAAATATCAACAGTCTCACCTAATCTAAAAGAGGACGAAAGATACCAGAGGGACAGTCAAACTCATAGATTAAAAATAAACTGACAACGCCATGGCTAAAAATAAAAGGACAAACAGACAAATAATAGTACAGAAGACACAACATAGAAAACTAAAGACTAAGCAACACGAACCCCACCAAAAACTGGGGGTGATCTCAGGTGCTCGGGAAGGGTAAGCAGATCCTGCTCCACATGTGGCACCCGTCGTGTTGCTTATGTTATTACAAATCCGGTAAATAGTCTAATTCGGTAGGTCACATTCGTGAAAAGGGAACGGTATTGTAGTTACGACATAAGGAACATATCCGATATCATTTGTGAAACGGTTATTCCATAACGGTCAACCAACTCGTGATGGCGTCCATAAAATTAACGAAGGGATGATTTCAACTTCACCATTTGGAACTCTTGGTTTAATAGCTTCCTTGTGAGCAGCAATCCTCTATCAAGGAAATCATGATAGGAATTACAAGCCCGGGAATATCGTATCAATTGGGAGATATATACTCCGTATGCAGGCCCTGCTGGAATGTTGCTACATACAATGTAGAAATGGAAAGTTCACAATTGGGAAGCTGAAATCATCTCTTTTGTCGTAAAGTTTTGTTTTCAACCGACCCTCATTGTCAATTTCTAGATGTAAGTCAAGATATGAGGCAAACTTATCTGTAGTATCCTTTATCTCTAGTTCGATGGGATAGATTCGTTCAACATAGTTACCAAATTTTGTATTATTTAGTGAGAGAACATCATCTATATAGCGGAACGTAAAGTTAAAGGATATTGCTAACTTCTTATCTTTCTTCCTAAGAATTTCCTGTATGAAGTCAGCCTCACAATAATAAAGAAACAAGTCGGCAAGAAGAGGGGCACAATTGGTTCCCATTGGAATTCCGACAGTCTGTTGAAAACACGTCCTCCAAACGTAACAAATATGTTGTCAATCAAGAAATCAAGCATCTTGATAATGTCAGTTTCAGAGAATTTTTGTTTGAATCAAAGTGATTCTTTACAAAGTAGGATTTATCCTCCCAAGACAAGATACTTGTACCTACGTTCGCCATTCTTTTAATGAAACAAAGTAATACGAACTCTTTCAATTTGTCTTTAAGTTTGGAATGGGAATACTTGTGTAAAGTGTAGAAAAGTCAAATGTTTTAATACTATTGCAAGATGAGAGAGTCTTAGATTGTAAGTACTCTAAAATATCTTTGGAATTTTTTTAGTATCCACATCTGATTCACGCCACCTCTAGAATAGGCAGTTTCACAATAACTTTGGAGCCCGGCTTTGATTGCTGATAAAATAGATTTTAATAATTTAGAAAGAGGTTTCGTGAAGCACTTGGAAGACCCAGCAATATAACAGATATAAATTTAGACTAAATCAAGGCATAGGGAAAATATGTAAAATGTGTACCTTTGAAAAGAAATTACACAATGTTCAATTATTATCAAGTACAATGTATGAACATTCATGTATTTGGTATCATTCATGAGTTTTATTTTTACAATCACTGGGTCGATGCCAATGCTGCTGGAGGTTTCTTACCCGAATTTATCTATATTGTGTCTTCTGTACTATTATTTGTCTGTTTGTCTTTTTATTTTTAGCCATGGCGTTGTCAGTTTATTTTCAATCTATGAGTTTGACTGTCCCTCTGGTATCTTTCGTCCCTCTTTTTTTTTATCACCAACCCATTAGTAAGCAATTTTGTGTTGACATGAATAATCATTGATATGGTCATACTTTATAATTTAACTATTGAAAAAAATTCAAGTTATCGAAATACTAAGGTTTCTCTACCCGAGAAATAGATAACCTTACCTGTATTTGGCAAAATATTTCGGAACTTTGGATCCACAATGCTTTTCAACTTCATACTGTATTTGGCCTTTTAATTTTTTAGATTCGATCGTCACTGATAAATCTTTTTTTAGATAAAACGCACGTCTGGTGTACAAAATTATAAGCTTATTATCTTTAATGAGTAAAGTTTTAATTTCATCAAAGCAAACTCTTCCGATTTTATAGAAACGTTTGCAGTAGGAAACAAACATTACAATAAACAGACATTACATTTTCCATTCATTTAAATGCATACGATAAAAGGCTGAACTGCGTGTGTTTTCTTAAAAAAAAACAAATAATTAAGACGTTTGTATACTATGCATGCCAGCTTTACAGAAAGGAATTTACTTGTTTTAAAATTGTAATTCGACTATGGGAATTAGTTTATCCCAGATTATGTTAAATTAATTATATGTTAATATTTTTGTTAACTAGCCCTACATATATGTTTCATTTTTGTACATTTCTCAATTATTTTTTTTTTTTTATTTGGACATATCTTTTGTATCTTTACTGAAATAAAAATACGCTAGTGGCGTTCATGGTCTTATAGTAAAAAAATATTGTATCTCTTTTCTGGTGGATTGCTGAAACAAAAAAATATTCCAGGTTTTCTGCGCTTATTTACAGAAAACGGCGGTGTGCATTTGCGCCAATCAGCATTGCATTCCATTACATATTGTATGATATTCACGAGAATAAGGCAGAATGATACTGGTGAATTATTCCTTTAATAAAATAACAAACATCCTTAATTTCTATGGTTTCATTACGTTAAATCCTAATAGGAAAGTGATGAGCAACGCACAGAATTACCTACACTTTCAATAATACATGCAACAAAAAAGTTTTAAGTACACATTAACGCTAAGTTTAAACTGATTGTACATTGATTAGCCCCAAAATGTTTTAAAACACTTAATATATTATACGTTTGGTTGATAAAGAAACAAATATATATTTATTTGATATAAACAATATTTGTAACGTTGTTGCAAAAACCTGACAAAACAATGTACCAAATTGTTTTTGTAATGATTTCTATTTATAGATTGTAATGATTTATATTTATAGATTGTAATGATTTATATTTATAGATTGTAATGAATTATATTTATAGATTGTAATGATTTATATTTATAGATTGTAATGATTTATATTTATAGATTGTAATGATTTATATTTATAGATTGTAATGATTTATATTTATAGATTGTAATGATTTCTATTTATAGATTGGAATGAATTATATTTATAGAGTTTCTCATAATTCTTTAAAGAATGGCGCATATAAATATTTTACTTGTGTTATATATGATTGCTGTATATATGTGTATCATGTTTTAAATGTTTGTTGCATTATATAAGGTGAGACTCTAATAAACTATTGAATCTTGAATCTATATTTTATTCAACCTATGCCAACATTTACTCATACAATTTCAAAATGTTGGCATATGTTGATCTTACCTTTTCAAATTAAAATGGCGCAAATGAAAAATTTATTTTTTGGCGCAAATGAAATTTTTTTTTCGGTACCAATGAAAGTTGAGATTTTTTTCAAAATTGACACAGAAAATACAGGGGCTCAAAAAGGCCCATCGTATTTCATGTCTTTTGGTTCTAAATGTTTAAACAAATAAGTATTTTTTTACAACAGAAAGTTCGGCAATTTCGCGATCGCCAATCAACGATACCAAAATGTACAAGATAAAAAATACTAAATAATTAGTTCAAAAACGATAGGACAAATTTCTCCACTGTCGATTAAACTTTTCGACTATGATAGCACATTGGTATATTTGAAAAACTCATAATTAAAAAAAAAAAAAATGTTTATTTCTGATTCAAGCCGAGCGTCCTCAGTGGTGCTCAATGAATATATGTGATTATAAGGGGGAAATATACAAGGGAAATTCATTATAATTGGCTTACATGAAATAACTAAAACTTGATAACATTATTACCACATATATGCCTTAACGTACAACCGATCCTTATCATTTTGTTTGAATCCCGACTGATACGATCATTTGCGCCAAAAAATAATTTAAAAAAAAACTGTTAATTGTTTCCGTGAAATGAATTTTATAGAAAAAAAATTCAATATACTTAATGATTATGTATATTTTTTTCATGTAACAGCTGCTATACGGATCATCCGACATGAGAATACGACTATATATCACTTGCTTTTATATCACTTTATTGGCTTCTAGTACAGTAAAGCTGCCAATACAAATTGTTCATGTACACATTTAAAGCCATAAAGAATCGTGATCCCGTGTACAATAAAGAATTTACCAGGGTATACCAGCCATCACGATCTCTACGTTCAGAAAACGCTATGCGTATACATACACTACGTATACGAACTACAATTTATGGGGAAACATAAAAATAGAAGATGTGGTATGATTTTCAATGAGAAAACTCTCCACCGGAGACCAGATGACGTAGAAGTTACAGTGGAGATCACTTCTAACCTCTCATTAGAACTGTCAGACCAATCTGTCATAGAACTGTTCTAAACTGTCCTAGAACAGTTCTACCTAGAACAGTTCTACCCTAGAACTGTTCTAAGTAGAACTGTCAGAATCAGTTCTAGGTAAAACTGACCAAATCAGTTCTAGGTAGAACTGTCAGGATCAGTTCTAGGGTAGAACTGTCTAAAACTGTTCTAGGTAGAACTGATTAAATCAGGATTGTAGAACAGTTCTAAATGACGTCACCTGCAGTAAGGGCATCTTAGAATTTAGAAAAAAAATCAGTTCCAATAACTTTACTGTGAAGCAGATTTTCTATATTTAATTTTCAAATTACGTGTACAAATATCGAAGCGGATAGGAAGGTTATCCAACACATCAGAAAAATATTTTTATATGATTGGATATATAAACATCATGGTTTACGTTGCTTCGTTCCCCGTTTTTAACAGTCTCTTCCAACATAGCTCTATGCATTTAATACATGGAATTTTAAACGTAATTTACCTTGTTTGCCTTGGATTTACATTCATGATCTAAGATTCTGTTTTGCCAAATGTTCAAACGAAAATTGTACAGTTTATATATATGGGGATATTAATGAAATACGTGTTGTATCAGCATGATAAGTAATGACCATCTCGTCAATTTAGACAGACTTATCCATAACGATTATATCTGGGAGTCTTGGACGTCCGAAAAATATACTCGATCTGAACACGAATGAAATATTTGCCCCTGGACGTTAGGCTACAAACAAAATCAATCATTCTACAAAATATATTAACAGAATACTATTCCAAGAAGAGAACTTCTCATACATGTATTTTTCATTTTAAAGTACAGTGGAGATCACTTCTAACCTCTCATTAAATCTGTCAGAATCTGTCAGGAGAACTGTTCTAGGACAGTATGTAGAACTGTCAGCCTGACACCTTTTAGTCAGTTCTAGCTAGAACAGTTCTAACCTAGAACTGATTTGGTCAGTTCTACCTAGAACTGATTTGGACAGTTCTACCTAGAACTGATCCTGACAGTTCTACCCTAGAACAGTTTTAGACTTATTAAGAAGGGATATAGTTACGATACTGTTGTCAGGTCATTAAAGATTGCATATTTTGGCTTTAATATTGATTCACTTATAGGGTCTTTGCATCGGAACTAAACACATTTATTTAAAACCAGTTGTTGGCATGACACGGGTTATGCTCTTCTCATATATTTTATGATGGTATGATACTAAACCCTAACGGAGAGATTGTGCCTGATATTCATATGATGAAGACATAATCTTTCAATCAGTTTAATTGAGGTCTGGAGCTGGCATGTCAGTTAACGGCTAGTAGTCTGTTGTTATTTATGTATTATTGTCATTTTGTTTATTTTCTTTGTTACATCTTCTGACATCGGACTCGGACTTCTCTTTAACTGACTTTTAATGTGCGTATTGTTATGCGTTTACTTTTCTACATTGGCTAGAGGTATGGGGAGGTTGAGATCTCATAAACATGTTTAACCCCGCCGCATTTTGCATGCGCTTGTCCCAAGTCAGGAGCCTCTGGCCTTTGTTAGTCTTGTATTATTTTTACTTTTAGTTTCTTGTGTATAATTTGAGTTTAGTATGACGTCCATTATCACTGAACTAGTATATATATTTGTTTAGGGGCCAGCTTAAGGACGCCTCCGGGTGCGGGAATTTCTCGCTGCATTGAAGACCTATTGGTGACCTTCTGTTGTTGTCTGTTCTGTGGTCGGGTTGTTGTCTCTTTGACACATTCCCATTTCCATTCTCAATTTTATTAGACAGTTCTACCTAGAACTGACCAAATTTTGGTCAGTTCTACTTCTAGAACAGTTCTACGGTTAGAATTGATCACAAATTGAAATTCTACGGCTAGAATTGATTTATAAATTTCTACAGCTAGAATTGATTTATAAATTCTACGGCTAGAATTGATTTATAAGTTTTAAGAACTCTTTGTCTAAATATAAAGGATTCGGCAAAATAGCGATTAATATTATATACAGTTTTGCTATTTTGACGGTTTTATTTCAGATTTTAATCAAGAGAACATGTTTAACCCCGCCATATTCTGCATGTAAGTGCCTGTTCCAAGTCAGGAGCCTGTAATTCAGTGATTTTCTTTTGTTGATTTGTTACATAAATTATTTGTTTTCGTTCATTTTTGTACATAAATTAGGCCGTTAGTATTAGGTGGGGAGGCATTATTATTTGAATTGTTTTAAATTTGTCATTCCGGGAGTCAGGATGGCTCGTTTCACATAAAAAAAATTATCTGACCTCATTAACCAAATGTAATAACTTGTTTCCCAATCCACTATTACATGTATTATAAATAAATATGTTTTTAAATTAAACTTAAACTGACCATATTTGCTCTTCATGATGTAAATCTATATACATTTAGCCGCACACTGCAGTAATCCAGTTATATTTTTAGGCAAGGATGTATTGTATAAATGACAGCAATTATATTGGAAAACAATGACTTCAAAATTTTGTTTGCACTCAATTTATAGTACTAGCATGTCCTCTTTTATTCAAAATATTGAATCGTAAACAAATGCGATATCTGTTTACAAGTAGTTTTCATACCTCGGACGGACCTGTTTAACACAAATCTTTTGACCGCATCAATCTAAACTGACATTATTTGCTCTTTTGTTCTGCAAACCTATATAGCTGCACAGTAATTCAGTTATAATTTTAGGTCAAGAGGGACTGTAATATACTACAAGTTACAGCAATATTGGAAAACAATGACCACAAAATTTTGTTCGCATCAATTTATAGTGCCAGCATGTCCTCTTTTTATTCAAAATATTGAATAGTAAACAAATATCAGTAGTTTTCATACTTCAGACTGAGTCGTGTAATAAAATCTTTTGACCGCATCAACCAAAACTGACCAAATTTGCTTTTTTTTATGTAAATCTATATAGCTGCACAGTAATTCAGTTATAATTTTAGGTCAAGAGGGACTGTAGCATACAAATAACTGCAATATTGGAAATCAATGACCACAAATTTTTTTTCGCATCAATTGAGAGTGCCAGCATTTCCTATTTTTATTCAAAATATCGCATCAGAAACAAATATCAGTAGTTTTCATATCTCAGACTGACTCATGTAACAAAATTATTTGTCTGCATCAATCAAAACTGACCATATGTGACAGCATCAACCAAAACTGACCATATTTACTCTTTATTATGTAAATCTAAATATATATATATAGCCGCATAGTAAATCACTTATAGTTACATATCACGATGGATTGTATAATTCAAATGACAGCAATATTGGAAAAATTTCCACATCAATTTAGAGTACCAGCATGTCCTCTTTTTATTCAAAATATTGAATCGTAAACAAATTTCAGTAGTTTCAATATATCAGACTGATTCGTTTTAACAAAATTATTTGACCGCATCAACCAAAACTGAACATATTTACACTTTATCAAATAAATATATAAGGCCTCATTGTAAACCAATAATATTTCTATGTCAGGACAGATCGTATGATAAAGATGACACCAACTTTGGAACACAATGTATACCATATCTAAAAATTTTGTCCACATCAATTTAGCGTGCCATTATTTCCTCTCTGTATCCATAATAATGAACCGTCACTAAAGTGACTTTTTACTTTAAGTCAGTAGTTCGTGATGGTTTGTTTTTTAAACAAAACTATTAAACGGCATCATCCAACACTCACATGACTGATTCATATACTTTATTTTAAAATGAAAAGTACATGTATGAGAAGTTCTCTTCTTGGAATAGTATACTGTTAATATAATTTGAAGCAGGCAAAGAAAATGATTGATTTTGTTTGTAGCCTAACGTCCAGGGGCAAATGTTTCATTCACGTTCAGATCGAGTATATTTTCTGACGTTCCAGACTCCCAGATATCATTTATAATCGTTATGGATAAGTCTGGCTAAATTGACGAGATGGTGAAAATGTACATAGTTTTTTACGTTATACAACTCTTTTTCATTAATATCCCATGATTCATCCACTGTACAATTTTCGTTTGAACATTTGTCAAAACAGAATCTTAAATCATGAATGTAAATCCAAGGCAAACAAGGTAAATTACGATTAAAATTCCATGAATTAAATGCAGAGTTATATTTAGGAAGAGACTGTTAAAACGGGGAACGAAGAAACGTAAACAATGATGTTTATATGCAATCTTATAAAATATTTCTCCGATGAGTTGGATAACCTTTCTATCCACTTCGATATTTGTACATGTAACGTTTGATCAGTAAAAATATAGAAAATCTGCTATTATATAGTAAAGTAATTGGAACTGATTTTTTCTTCTAAATTCTAAAGTGCCCTTACTGCAGTGACGTCATTTAGAACTGTTCTACAGTCCTGACTGATTTAGTCAGTTCTGCTGACAGTTCTACGGTTAGAACTGATTTGGACAGTTCTACCTAGAACAGTTTTAGACAGTTCTACCCTAGAACTGATCCTGACAGTTCTACCTAGAACTGATTTAGTCAGTTCTACCTAGAACTGATTCTGACAGTTCTACTTAGAACAGTTCTAGGGTAGAACTGTTCTAGGTAGAACTGTTCTAGGACAGGTTAGAACAGTTCTATGACAGATTATTCTGACAGTTCTAGTGAGAGGTTAGAAGTGATCTCCACTGTATATGAATCAGTTGTGTGAGTGTTGGATGATGCATTAAATAGTTTTGTTTAAAAAACAAACTATCACGAACCACTGACTTTAGTATTGATACAGAGAGGAAATATAAATGGCACTCTAAATTGATATGGACAAAATTTTGTAGTCATGGTAGCCATTGTGTTCCAGAATTGGTGTCATCTTTATCATACCATCCGTCCTGACATAGACATATTATTGATTTACCATGAGGCCATATATATTTACATGATAAAGTGTAAATATGTTCAGTTTTGGTTGATGCAGTCAAATAATTTTGTTAAAAGGGTCAGTCTGATATATCAAAACTACTGAAATTTGTTTACGATTCAATATTTTGAATAAAAAGAGAACATGCGGGTAGTCTAAATTGATGCGGAAAAATTTTGTAGTCATTGTTTCACAATTTTGCTGTCATTTGTATTATATAAATACAATCCATCCTGATATAAAAATATAAGTGATTGACTATGTGGCTATTAAGATTTACATAATAAAGTGCAAATATGGTCAGTTTTGGTAGATGGGGACAAATAATTTTGTTATACGAGTCAGTCTGAGGTGTGAAAACTACTGAAATTTGTTTACGATTCAATATTTTGAATAAAACTAAGGACATGCTGGTATTCTAGATTGATGCGGAATTTTTTTGTAGCCATTGTGTTCCAGTATTGCTATCATTTGTATTTTACAATTCATCCTTACATACAAATATTACTGACTTACTATGCGACTACAAATTTACATAAAAAAGAGCAAATATGGTCAGTTTTGGCTGACACGGTCAAAAAATTTTGTCACACAAGTCATTCTGAGGTATGAAAACGACTGATATTTGTTTACGGTTCAATATTTTGAATAAAAAGAGGACATGCTGGCAGTGTCTATAAATTGATGCGAACAAAATTTTGGGGTCATTGTTTTCTAATATTGCTATCATTTGTATAATACAGTCCCTGTTGACCTAAAATTATAACTAAATTACTGTGCACTATATAGATTTACAGAAGACCAAATATGGTCAGTTTTGGTTGATGCTGTCAAAAGAGTTGTTAAACGAGTCAGTCTAAGGTATGAAAACGACTGATATTTGTTTATGATTCAATATTTTGAATAAAAAGAGGACATGCTGGCACTATAATTTGATGCGAGCATAATTTGGCAGTCATTGTTTTCCAATATTGCTGTCATTTGTATTATACAATCCATCCTAATATAAAAATATCAGTGATTTACTATGCGGCTATTAAGATTTACATAATAAAGTGCAAATATGGTCAGTTTTGGTTGATGCGGACAAATAATTTTGTTACACAAGTCAGTCTGAGGTATGAAAACTACTGATATTTGTTTACGATTCAATATTTTGAATAAAAAGAGGACATGCTGGCACTATAAATTGATGCGAAAATATTTTTGTAGTCATTGTGTGACAGGATTGCTATCATTTGTATTACATGTATACAATCCATCCTTACATACAAATATTACTGATTTACTATGCGACTATAAGATTTACATAAAAAAGTGCAAATATGGTCAGTTTTGGTTGATGCGCTTGAAAATTTTGTTACACAAGTCAGTCTGACGTATGAAAACTACTGATATTTGTTTACGATTCAATATTTTGAATAAAAAGAGGGCATGCTGGCACTATAAATTGATGCGGAATTTTTTTTGTAGTCATTGTGTTCCAGGATTGCTATCATTTGTATTATACAATCCATCCTTACATACAAATATTACTGATTTACTATGCGACTATAAGATTTACATAAAAAAGTGCAAATATGGTCAGTTTTGGTTGATGTGTCGAAAAAGGTTGTTACACGAGTCAGTCTGAGGTATGAAAACTACTGATATTTGTTTGTTGATATTTGCTGGCACTAAAATTGATACGAACAAAATTTTATGGTCATTGTTTTCCTTTATTGCTGTAAATTGTATATTACAGTCCCTCTTGACCTAAAATTATAACTGAATTATTGTGCAGCTATATAGATTTACAGAAAAAAGAGCAAATATGGTCAGTTTTGGTTGATGCGGTCAAAAAATTTTGTTAAACGAGTCAGTCTGAATATGAAAACTAATGATATTTGTTTACGATTCAATATTTTGAATAAAAAGAGGACATGCAGGAACTATAGATTGATGTGAGCAAAATTTTGTGGTCATTGTTTTCCAATATTGCTGTGATTTGTATTAAACAATCCATCCTGGCCTAAAAATATAACTGTATTACTGTGCGGCTACATGTATATAGAGATTTACATGATGAAGTGCAAATATGGTCAGTTTTGGTTTAAACATATTTATTTATAGTTGATTGGGAAACAAATTATTACATTTGGTTAATGAGGTCAAATAATTTTGTTATACGAGTCATCTTGTCAAGTTGACTCCCGGAATGACAAATGTAAAACAATTCAAACGAGAAAACTAATAGTCTAATTTATGTACAAAAAATGAACGAAAAACAAATATGTAACAGATCAACAAAAGACAACCACTGAATTGCAGGCTCCTGACTTGGGACAGGCACGTACATACAGAATGTGGCGGGGTTAAACATGTTGTCTTGATTAAAAATCTGAAATAACACTGGCAAAATAGCAAAACTCTCTATAAATCGCTAATTTGCCGAAGCCGGCAAAATAGCCTCTTTAGTCCGCAAAATAGTACCAAGGAGGGCAGGCTATTTTGCCGGTGCCGGCAAAATAGCCACCGCCTTATATTTAAGACAAAGAGCTCTTAAAACTTATAAATCAATTCTAGCCGTAGAACTGACCCAATCAGTTCTAATCGTAGAACTGTTCGAGCCGTAGAACTGTTCTAGTAGTAGAACTGACCAAAGATTTGGTCAGTTCTAGGTAGAACTGTCTAAAACTGTTCTAGGGTAGAACTGTCAGGATCAGTTCTAGGTAGAACTGTCCAAATCAGTTCTAGGTAGAACTGACCAAATCAGTTCTAGGTTAGAACTGTTCTAGCTAGAACTGACTAAAAGGTGTCAGGCTGACAGTTCTACATACTGTCCTAGAACAGTTCTCCTGACAGATTCTGACAGATTTGATGAGAGGTTAGAAGTGATCTCCACTGTATATATAATTAATTATTATAGGCTATCCTTCGCATTTGAACAACGAAAAAACCTCATACTACATAATAAGCTATAAAAGGTCCCGAATGTTAAACAATTCAAACGAGAAAACTAAAAGACGATTTGACAAATCGGCCGCAACTCTCTGGAACAGCCTGTCCTGCAATCTGTGGAAGGAACAGACCCTTACAAATTTGAAGAAGAGTGTGAAAACGTTTCATTTTGGACTTGCTTATGATGATTATATTTAAACTCTGAATTCGTAAACAAACCCAAACAGCATGTTTTGAAATCTGTTTAATCTAAGTATATATTCTATCATATTTGTTACAGTTTTAACGGTATTTATGTAGTTTTGTTTTTGTAGTTTAAGAAAAAAGTATCACATCTTTTGTCCCATTTCTTATTTTTTTTATATGACTATTTGTTATAGTATAAAGCGCTCAGATTTATATTTTCATTAGATAACGCGATATAATATTTAAAATAAACAGCTGCGCCATGAGCGCATGATACGCCTGTCGTCTTGTGTGTGAATTTTTATGCAATAAGCATAAATAGTTTCTGACATACGGCGTGACATGCGAAAACCCCTTTTTTTACAAAAACTCAATATCTCTAAAATAAAATTGTGAATCAAAACCAAAAGTATACAGATCTTTAGATTAATATAGCTAAGAAATGTGTAAAATTTTAAGCAATAATCATAAATCGTTTTTGAGATACGGCGCGACATGTGAAAACCCCTTTAAAAAAAAAACAAAAAAAAATATCTCAAAAATAAAATTTTGAATCAAAACCAAAAAGTATACAGATCTTTAGATTAATATAACTAAGAAGTGTGTAAAATTTTAAGCAATAATCATAAATCGTTTTGAGATACGGCGCGACATGTGAAAACCCTCCCCTTTTTACAAAATACTCAATAACTCAAAAATAAAATTTTGAATCAGCACCAAAAGTATACAGATCTTAAGGTTAATATAACTAAAAAGTGTGTAAAGTTTTAAGCAATAATCATAAACTGTTTTGAGATACGGCGCGACATGTGAAAACCCTCCCTTTTTAACAAAATACTCAATATCTCTAAAATAAAATTTTGAATCATCACCAAAAGTATACAGATCTTAAGATTAATATAACTAAGAAGTGTGTAAAGTTTTAAGCAATAATCTTAAATTGTTTTTGAGATACGGCGCGACATGTGAAAAAACACACACACACACTGTTTTAGTTACTAAGTCCCGTAACTCAACAAGTTTTAATCTTATTTTCACCAAAAGTATACAGATCGTTTGACCATCATAAGAAACAACTATTTTAAGTTTCGTGAAATTTGGATAAGTCATTCTCAAGTTACGGTGCGACATGTTTTTTGAATTTGCGTCCTGTCAAAATATCCGTTCCCGTTCCCTATTTGAATGAAATAAGCTTTTAATTGTTTCAGTAAAATGAATTATATAGAAAAATAATCAATACACTTAATGATTCAGTTTAATTTCCCATGTTTAAAATGCAGCTGCTAGGCGGATCATCGCCATGAGACAACGACTATGTACCACTTGTTCTCATTTAACTTCCAGTCCAGTATAACTATGGTTTAATAATAATAATAATTTTGATACTGTGTATTTTGATTAGAACGTTTATTTATTTTCCTATTGCAACCAGCAATGAAGTTTTAATATGATTAATTTTAATTAAATTGATGATGTTCATAGTTGATAATACGTGCAATTCTCACGATTAAAATGGAAGCTGCTTTGTCTTAGGAATGAATTTGTTCGAAAACTTGTTCCATATTATTGACCGACCGTAAATACGACGAGACATTTTGTATCCTAAATTCCCGTATGACTGACTATCATGACTATAGTACAATTGAAACACGTCTTTAATAAATACTGACTTGTGTAAAATATACATTTTAAATGTTCACTATCAAGTCCTACAATATTGACAGAGTCACAGAATAAGACAATGTTCACTATGATTGTCTCAAAAGTCACACACGTACTGATATGTAGAAGATATGATGCTGCATCTGCCTACTCAACTGGTGTCATTTTGATATCATGGAGTCTCTGGCTGAGGTCAGCTAGCATGTTGTCATTTTCAATGTACTTTTCTTTTGCGTTGACGATGTTTACCCCAGTGCTTAAAATCCCTCGATCCTTTATGGGTTGATTTGGCATACATAAATAAAATACAAAAATAAGTAAGCAATGAAGGAGGTTGTTAAATGTGATATATGCTTTTTTGTGCTTCTTTGTTAAATATTAGTTTGTTTTTGTTGTGATTAAGATTGTGACACGGTGTTGACTGCTGTACCCCTATTTTGACATTTTTACCTATCATGTCTGTTTGTTTTATTCACGCATCGTTGTCAATATAATGGAATTATATGCGACTGTCATACAAGTGAGAGGTTTAGCGCTATAAAACCAGGTTCAATCCACCATTTTCTACATAAGAAAATGCCTGTACCAAGTCACAGGAAGATAACAGTTGTTGCCTTCGTTTTATATGTTTGTGCTTTTGATTTTGTCTTTTAATTGGGGACTTTCCGTTTTGAATTTTCCTCGGAGTTCAGTATTTTTGGGATTTAACTTTTTACCACTTGCTGAGTACCGGCTTATTCTAAACTCGAAAGCTGATTGCTGTTTCTTCAATAGTTTTACCAAGTTGAAGATGTTTCCTTTGGGTGCTATACATAACTCTTTAGTTTATGATGCCATCCTTCTAAGAGGTTGTTTGTTCTTTGGCCTACTATTTCGTAATGGTTCCAGAGGTGGCGGTTATCCTCAACTCAGTATAATGTAACATAGTCGGAAAAGCTATATTCAAATTGCTGAGGTTTGTTTTAGTTTCTTCTAATACGTTGAACCAAACATCAACTAAATGTTACCATAAAACTCACAACTAAAGTTAATAGATAAAAACAAACACTAAGTACTTTTTTCTAAAGTAGAACTTAGTAAATAATGGGCACATTTTTTCACTGGAAAACCGCCGTTTAGTAAATGAAAAAAAAATCATCATTTATTTAATAGTTATTTTAAATTTCATATTGCAAAATTAATTTGATTGAAAAATATTTATTTTTTGTTAAAGTTTGGTATGTTTGTACATTGTGTAGCTTTTTATTGTGTGTTTCATATTTAGTATAACAAAATAATTAACAAAAGTTATCATATAAAATTTCACAAGTAAAAAAATAGCTTTTACATTTAGTTTTTCTCTTTCAAATATTACGTGTTCTATTTTAGAATTTTCGTCTCTTTTTTTATCATTAATTTAGTATTATTTCATAGCAATTTTCCAAGTGTCCAAGTGTTCTATTCAATAATTTTGTCTTTCAATTATTTCTTTTATTCAACTCATTTTACTACAAACAATTTTGTAAATACTTTGTTTTTGTTTTAATTTTAAGAGTAATATTTAATGCTTAAAAATACCGGCTTTATTTTACCTATAATTAATTAATTACTGTTTTAACAAGCCCTGTTGTATTTTGTTTGCATGCATAGATTGAATATATATTTATCAAATGTTGGTATAGGTTGAAGACACCATGCCAACAAGTAGAAAAAAAATAATCGGCTTAAAATTGCATAAAAAAACATTTTGGCACAGATTGAATATTTTATAAACAGATTAGGTATTATTTTACATATATGAAAACAGTAGGTAATTAAGTCGGTTATAATTAGTCTATGTAGAGATATATACTATGAAAAATAGTATGCCATTTGAAAATCAATTTGAAAACTAACTAAATTAAAGTCATATGAAACTGCAAATTGAAATAAAAGAAAATCCTTTATATCATCGAAATCTTCATACATGTACTGCTATTGAATTATTGTCTTCCCGTACATTAATTTACCGATATTTCCCCGTATGAAGTGACCTTTCCTACATGACCTCTCGTTAGAACTTCGACCACCGCACAGCGCAAGAGCAAGGAAAAAACCGTGATGAAAAAATGTAAACAAACGTCCACTAGAGGGTAAATAGTAATTACTGATTCTTAAAAAAACAAATAAGTTACACCAAATCATGTTTCAAATGTTTAGGAAAAGTTTAATTTACAAATGGGAACGCATTGAAAAGAAAAGAAAACAATATTATGGCTCTATCAATTCACTTATTTTCATGTGCTCTACATGCTCTATGTTGATTGATTATCAATGTCACGATCCGGTAAACTTTGGCAACAAAATTGAAAGTTAATTAGCTTGCGATCAACAATCACTGAATGACATATTATTTGTCGATAATATGTTATAGATTCGTAAACAAAAACGTACACATTAAGATATTTCCAGAGGAAGACCACCAGACCCCCTCTCGCTTCACTCATTTGTAGATGCATTTAGCATTATAAATACATAGATATTTACTTTTCGACAATTTACGCTCCTGGAAGTCTTATAATCTTGGATGTCTAGTGAGCATTGCTTCTTAAATGAAAACAGGTCTAAATATGGGTCTATATGTATAATGTATATATACTGAACCGGAAAAGAAACGTCGTATTTTTCGAAAACTCAATGTTTCAAATACATTGAAAAAAATTATTTATTTATTTTGGTTTAGGTAAATAACCTTTAAATAATGCTAAGATAATGTTTAAATCTCCGATACGGCTGACTGCGTTCATTAATTCGGTCGTCCTAATATTGGTTTCGCTGGTACCATGGAACACGTTCCGCAGTCAAATTTCATGATGATGATATGCACGTTGAATCCGTGCCTCATTAAGGGTATTTAAGAGGTGCGAAGTTTGTGTATCATCATTATCTGTTCGATGCAGTACTGATGCCACGACTGAACCCACGACAAAGAGAACAAGCAATAGGACGTTTGAATGCTGGACAGCATCCTCAAGTCGTTGCAAATGCATTTAAAGACCAAACAGCCTATTCAGTTCTACCAGTGATTTTTCCTTAAAATTTTGTGTGAAGGTATTTCATGATTTGAGGAACAAAATATGATAAAAAAATTTGGGGGTCACCGACTTAGTTTTGTCACTATAGCAACCTCAGTTTCGTGTTTTCCCGAATATTAACATGACATTTGCTTGTTATTTAAACTCTCAAAAATCCCATTATATCAAACCTACAAGCATAATTCTTGTTTCATGTTAAAAGTAGATTTGTGTCTATCAAATACAGGTTCAAGAGTTTAAGACTCTTATTGCTTTGATCTTAAAAATACGATTTATTTCATTCCCGCCAAAATAAAACGCAAGAATGAAAAACGTTTCAAGTATTTAAAATATCTACCAGTGATTTTTTCATAAAAATTTCAAGAAGGAAAGTGCCATGTGTACTCTTCAAAATAAAGCAAAACAATGTATATGTCACCGACCATTCAAAAAGTTATGATTAACTTTCATGTTTTTTCTCGTTCGTTTTGAAGAAAAGAGTTGTCTTTCTTCAGAACATCGAATTTGACGTCATAGTACAAGTTTTCCTTGCTGGCGCACTATTTGAAAAAATGCAAATTGGACGTTTGAAACCCTCATTTAAATTTTCAAGAATCAAGAATAACAACTATATTCACCTATTATCCGGAAATACAAGAAATCACATGTATGTATCAGTATCAGATCTCATGATATTGTTGCCGCACAAAATTAACCTTCAGAAACACCATCCGTCGGAATGAAAAATTGTTCGAAATAACCTTTTACGATGCTTTAGAAAGGAAAGTCTGTTTTTGTCCTCTCCTTCTCATTAGCAAAATAATTGAAAATAAAAAGAGAAATGAAAGATGACACTAGCTAACTTACAGACTATTTGACAATATTAGACTAGATGTGTGGGTTTTTTTTGTCGCGTCAATTTCAGAACTTTGCCCTAGCGCACTCTTTCGCTACTGTTGACAGACGGACATACATTAGCACGGACCGACTTCTTTATACCATTATGTGTCCCGACTAAGACGAGCGTATACAAATTATTCCATCTAGTTTGTGGATTCATTATTTCTGAATATTTAAAATATAAGAAAATTAAAATTATAGGTATAATATATGATTAAAGTTTTGATTCTAAAACGTTTTACATCCATTTAACCCATCATTAAATACGATCCCCGTTATTACTACCTCACATGTTTTGAATAAACGAGACAGTAAATATAAAATACAAATAAGTTTTAATTCAAAATTGATTTAGAATCTAAGAAATAATTTTCCGTTGAAAACTATAAAGTGTTTCTCAAAACAGGATGAAATATTATGAATCTAAATAGCTCATTTTGGAAATTAAAACAAAGACAAGGTTGTATGTATAGATTGGCGGCATTGAAAATCGAAATTTGTTTTCAATCTTTCCGGTCATTGTAGCTTTTGAAAGTGAGAAATTTTATGTTGGATCTTATTCTTGAAGCAATTGTTTTTGTCATAAGTTAAATTTACAACAAGTTTAGTTTTAAAAACCGTAATTTTTTATTTTAATTCACATTCACTGAGTATATTAATTTCTTTTATTTTTTGCCTTAAGCTTCAGTGAGATTAGGCGAAATCTTTATCATTTCTCCTTGAGACAATTTGAAATGAAACAAATGACAAAAGACAAAAGACAATGAACCTTTATCATTTTTATTTTTACTATCAGATTTGTCATTTAAGCAGTATAGATCAAATTTAACTTCTTTGCCAAATCACCATTATTTTACGAGAATCTTAAAGAAATAAGTTAATCTCAACATGCATACGTTGCCAGTATATCGAAACTTCTAGAAAGTATTGTTTATTTGCCTAACCTTCTGAAAACTCAATTTTGAAAATCACATATTAAGTTAAAATTCTAAGCGTAAGTCATTTAAATTTACCAGTGTAAAGTTACACGGGCGTACGAGATTTGCGCCGATTTAAAAAAAATTCGATCTTTAATTTGCGCCGATTTGATTCTTTCATTAGCGCCTATTTTATTTTTTTTTATCACTAGCCCCGATACTATATTTGCTATACGAGTAAATACATGTACATGTAGTAAACCTAGAATGTAAATTGCATGGTAATATATGGATATAAACAGTGTTCCCTCATGTTTAAGATAATTTTGGTCATATTGTTCAAGAACTTCGTTTTGACACGAGAAAGAAAAGATGGACCTCGTTGTTGGCAAGTACAACAAGTATAGAAAAGATGAAATGACAAGAAAGGAATATATCAGATGTGTGGCATATAAATTCTAGGCAAGATAATAATTCATTGTACTAGTATTACGTTTTTATGGATTTTATTGTGGTGCTTTGAAATGCTGAAATTTACTCCCATCTCCCTTTGTGAGCAGGGGACAACAGTTATATACATGTTATAATTGACAATTCATAATATATGTACAACTGGCTAACGGAAGAGGTTTATATGATAAATATAAAAATAACTTTCATCTCTAATTTACAGGTACACAATCGGCAGAAATGAAAGACAAAATCGGCGCAAGTGAAAGAAAAAAGTGAAATACAGATCGGCGCAAATGCAAAAGCCGAGTTCAAAATTTATATTTTTATTATTATTTTATTAGAACGGAGGTTACAGATAGTGTAGTATCTTTTGTGTCCATTTGTGTTTAATTTCCAATAGGTATCAGCGCGACGCTTAATTCCACTTTTCTGTGAAGACGTAGTTTTAGCGTACACCATGTTGGAATCCGTGAAAACGCGAAATAGGACGTTATAATTTGACGTTTTTTCATGGCTAGAAACAACGTCATAGAGCTTTTATGTCACTACCAAGTTGCGTTAGTTGATGCGCATCAACAATAGGCTGTTTGGTCTTTAACTGCAATGTACGCACCATCAATGTCTATGTGAACGCTACAATGCAACAAACAGTACAAATGACCGTTCGCATACTGGTCGCCTCAGAGTAACAACATTGCGTCAGGATCGCTACATTTTACGACAACATCTGCAGAACCGTTTTCCTCTACGCATCTCATACTGCTTGTCAGACAATGGGCATTAATCAGAGACCAATTAGTGATGATACAGTCCGATGTCGATTGAATTCTCGTAACCTGAGTTGTCGTCGTCCTGCCAGAGTTCCTATTCTCACACCACGTCATCGCCGTGAATTACTACAGTGGGCCACCCATCGTCAAAATTGGCGACATCAGCAGTGGAGGACGGTTATCTTTTCAGACGAAAGCCGTTACTGCATTTCAAATGCAGATGGCAGGACACGAATCTGGAGAAGACAGGGAGAAAGATATGCTGATAACTGCATGATGGAAAGAGATCCATGGGGAGGTCCAAGTATTATGGTATGGGGCGGAATCGGCTTGAACCATAAATAAGGGCCTGTTGTCTTCCAGAATCTTGGACCAGGTAGAGGAAATGATGTCTATGCAGCCCGGTATACCGATCAAGTTCTACGACCACATGTTGTGCGACATATTGCACGCTATCAAAACAACATTTACCAGCATGACAAGGAATACTGCAAGAGCTACAAGGGACTTTCTACAGCAGAACAACATTACGATTATGCCTTGGCCCGCTCTTAGTGCGGACTTAAAACCCCATAGAACATCTATGGGACGAGATTCAGAGAAAACTGGATGGCGTCCATCCAAGACCGACAACTGCTGTGGAACTTCAAGCATCTTTTCATATGTCATACAAGTG
This sequence comes from Mytilus coruscus, assembly GCA_017311375.1. Lineage (NCBI taxonomy): Eukaryota > Metazoa > Mollusca > Bivalvia > Mytilida > Mytilidae > Mytilus > Mytilus coruscus. The sequence goes on from CM029607.1 coordinate 64,558,352, forward strand.
AGAGTTTTAGCTAGCTATAAAACCAGGTTCAATCCACCATTTTCTACATAAGAAAATGCCTGTACCAAGTCAGGAATATGACAGTTGTTATCCATTCGTTCGATGTGTTTGAGCTTTTGATTTTGCCATTTGATTAGGGACTTTCCTTTTTGAATTTTCCTTGGAGTTCAGTATTTTTGTGATTTTACTTTTTTCTGCAGGTGTGGGCTAGGATTCCTATTCACTTTATCAACAGTCTGATTCATTCCATGTACAGGAGATGCCGGGACGTACTCAACGCTAGTGGAGGACACACGCTACTGACTGGTGACCTGTATTAATCAATCATGTGATATGGTGGTAAAAAAACTTTATCAATGAACAGTGAATGAACTGCAACGACGGAAATGTGTGCAATAACAAGGATTTTTTACGCCCATTCAATAAAAAATATGACTTTTATTCTTGTATCATTTTGACTCAAATTACTGCGACGTTTCTTTTGCGGTTCAGTATATATTATCAAAAAAAAAAATGAAATCATTAATTTACGTTCTTAGAAAATATTTACACGCTTCAACCAATTATTAGTATATCAATTGGTAAAAGAAATGTGGTTTTCTGATCATTCAGTCTGGTCACGCCTTGTCTTTCACGATCAAAATATTGCGTTGCCGGATCTTTCACGATCAATTTTGATTAAAAATCAACAAAATTATACTTTTTTTCTAAAATATTATGAACTTTTCAAGCAATAACGTACTTTTATTTTACTGAACTATTTGACACAATAAAGATTAAGTTTCAAATATATCATGATATATTGGAATGTAACCATTATAGATACAAAACTTGATTTTCTTAATGATTCTCATAGGATTGTGTGTCGCCTTTTGTGTTTTCTTTTAAATATACTGCATTTTTTCTTGAATGTAGTGCACAATATTATTAAGGAAGTTGAATCAATTTGACAGACATATTTCTTTTTTCTGATTTGTTCTACCTTTTGAAAATACAACAGATTTTTCACAGATTTTGAAGTAGATTTACACTTTAAAATTACATTCAAGATCTGATACCAGATCTTTCACGATCCAATTGCAATGCTTGACCACCGTTAGTTATTCTTTCACGATCATTTTTGTCGATATACCGAATGACACCCGTGCATTAGTGAACTGAAATCTGTAAATTAGTCAATTCAAACTTTATGATATTAAATACACAAAGGAAGCAATTGAATATAATTTGGTGAGTTCATTTCAGCGACAGGTTTGGGAAGCGTAAATTCTAGAAAAAGAAACCACGGTAAATGAATAGGCTGACGTCACGGCAATGCCATAATACATGTTATGCATAAATATTTAATACGTGTTTCAAATTAGGTAAAATTACCTCAGTATGAAGTAAGGGTGTAACAACCCTTATAGGTAAGTGTTCTACGTCAGATCTAAGAGATTAATTTTCTTACATTGACATTGACAGAACTTTAGCCCCGTGTAATTATAAACTGTATTGCATTCCAATATAGATGTAATTCGGCACTGACATGATTTATAACAAATCTTTCTAAAATTGTCTGTTGATAAATTTTGAAATAATAAGAAACTAAGATTTCAACTCCCCCAGGCAAAGTTGACCTTAGATACATTTGGCTATTTTTTAGGTCCTTTTTGGTCATAAAGCTCTTCAACTGTTTAGGTTGTTGTACATTCTTGGCTTTCAAATATTCGACTTTGAGCGTTCATGATGAAGGTAAATTCAGAAAAGCGCTTCGGACGCACGAAATTTATAACCTGTTGTTTTCATTTTTTACAGCACTTGGTCGATACTTCTGCTGGTGGACTATCAGTCCCCGAGGATATCATCAGCTCAGTAGTTCGTACTGACATGATTTATTACAAATCTTTCTAAAATTGTCCGTTAATAAATTCTGAAATCATAAGAAACTAAGGTTTCAACTCCCTCAGGCAAAGTTGACCTTAGATAAATTTGGCTTTTTTTTTTTAGATCCTTTTTGTTTAGGTTAATATACATTTTGGCTTTCAAATATTCGACTTTGAGCGTTTCTGATGAAGGTAAATCCAGAAAAGCGCTTCGGATGCATGAACTTTATTACGTTATGTTTTCATTTTTTATGCACATGTACAATATCGAGTATTCTTGTATTTCGACACTTGGAATTGTTTTCATTTCTGTTTGGTCAAATTGTGCGAGTCAATAGGCGTTTTAAGTTTTTCGATTGCCTCGTATCACAATTCTTGATTAATTCGGGTATTTCATTTTGAATTTTGTCCAAGAACTGGTAAAATACTTCTCGCTACGGAAAACATATTCTGGTTACGAGGATTGTGTGTGACAACAAACGGTATCTTATCATTTTCGGTAGATCTTTCGCTTGCTGACCGTAGTTGTACAATCGGGATTTGTTAAGGTAGCAATAAACAGTTAGGAAAAATATTAAAATTTTCCTCATAAATTTTACCATCCCTTTTCATTGCCTTCTTGCAATATTAAGCTTACTGTTTGTGTCATATATGTGCATATGTATGTAATCAGAATCTTCCATAGATTTCATATCCAGTATATAAAATGGTAAAATTTAATTTCTTTTTGGTGTATCCATGGCAACAATCTGCATTTTTTTGTTATAAAATATAGCAAAAAGGGGGGAAAAGATGTCACATATTTCCCAAAATTTGACCAAAAGTAGAATTTCAATCACTTCAAGTAATACCTTTTCTGAAACTGTTTACATATATCTTTCAATAAATCCAATGAAAATCATATGTCTTTCGTCTCATTTTTTTGTAAAATTGCGTCAAAAACTTCGTGTAGAAAAAAAGTGTTTGTAAACATTACATTAATTTCTGGACCGATGACCGGTCTAGCTATGAAAATACGGAGAGTCAAACAGAAAATAGCCCATAAAACATGTAAAAAATAATCTTGATGTTCTTATAAACCACCTTTGAAGGCTAAATTAGTACTCAGCTGTCTAAAAATGAATTTTATTACACAATAACTTTCATATTTGAAAAATCCACCGGGGCCAAAATGCGAAACCAAACTCCTAACTGTGTATTGCTACCTAAGCCATTTCAAATCCCATTTAATTAGGCTTTAATATATAGAATGAACAGATTCGTGGTCATTATTAAAAATAATTCAGTGGGTAAAATATTTTTTCAAACTTTATCCTCAAACACATATCTTCGTGCATATACCTGATGGTGTTGAAATATGAACAAAAATTCATCTGTTTAACGAAAATACATATCTATCAAACAATAAACTCCATGATTAATATATATACATAGCCGGCCGAAACGTGAAACCCCGTCTTTTAATAAGCTTCCAGTCTCTAATTAAAGCGTATATATTTTCGTAACCAGGAGAGGATAAAATATAAGGTAACACATTGGCTCGCATTTCATATCTTAGAAACCCAGAATGATGTCTCATTTCTATATTAAAAGCTGCTGCAACTATTCCAAAGTAACTATCCTCTATAGGAATTACCTTCACATATGATACTCCAATTGCCAACATTTTTACGGTTTTCATATTTGTCAAAACTGTTCCTCCAATTATATGTGATGGTAAATAAGAAAACGGATATTCAGCAGGTGAAAGGTAAACTTTGGAAGTAACATCTCGCTGTGGTCTTGGATAATTTAATTTGTGTCCAATCATTACTAAATCTGATGGTGCAATTTGGGTAGAGGCAATATTATACACATTCAGTGTGTTAACTAACCGATCATCGTCTACAAAATGTATAAACTCTGTTTCAATATTGAGGTCCAATAACCAAAAAATGGAATAAATTGTCTTATAAACAAGATTTTCGTATGTATCAACAATATTGAGCTGAACAATATCATTATATTGTTTTAATTCTTCTTCAATGAAAGGAGTCGCAAATTCTGTGTAGCCAATAATAAATACTATTTTTGTGCGCAGTTGTTTAACACCTCCCCAAGTCTTACGTATGGCATAACGATGACCAAAGTTCATTACATGTGATTTCACAACAAACAGCATTTGCAGAGAACCGCAAGCTGTATTATCACAGAAATGTTCTGAAGGGTCTATCTTGTAAGCATCTTCCTTGACGAAGGAATTGAAGGGTTTCACTTTTGTATTTCCTGTCTGTCGAAAATCGTTAATTATTTGCTTTGAATTAGGCATAAGAAAATCCATTTTCATATAAGCAATATGCATGTAAATCCTTGGATATAGCCACCAAAATAAACAAATTCCACACAAAAATACTACATGTACTAGGATTATCAGAAATCTGAAAAAAAAAAAACATGTAATAGATTAGGTGATCATAAAGTTAAAAGATGGTAGTGTTAATGTATATGTCCGACCATTTATAAAGCTCCTTTTTGCATCCAAATTTCATTAAAAAAACAAAATCTGTTTGAAAAACAAATTTCTACAGAATGCTATCTTATTTCATGCCGTTTTCAGTTCTAGTACACTTGTTTAGCAGAATAAAAGAACCCCCAATGTAACTTTTAACCATATAGCGGTGTAAAGTAAACATCAGTCAATCAACAAACCAAACCTAATATTTATACTGAGAGGCGTTAGATACATGTATATCTGTGGATTCGAGTTTTCCAGCAAATGTCATAAATTTTAATTCGTAGACTTACAGTAGTCATTGAAAATGGTTACAAAGGCTACTTTCGAATTTGTTCACTTTCTCGTGCATTTTCTACGTCACAATGCTTGTTTTATTACGTCACAGTAAGAACCGGTTGTTCTATGAAGTTTTGAGCTTTGTGTGGTATATGCACTTTTCCCCATCAAAATGATTACTGAATCTTAACAACCATTCATCTCCATATTTACGTCTGGTACTATTTTTGTCTAATAAAACATTATATATATCTTTCGAGTAGCTTTTGTTTGATAAAAAAAAACCCAATGTGTTCATACTATTTGGAAGAATTGGTCCATGCGAAAGATTGTCAAAGGATATATTATTACTTAGAGATCTTTTGTATGGCTATATTGCTGATATTACCCAATTATACGCATACGGTATAGTGTTTGCTCATTGGCAATCATACTGCATCTTCCTATTTTATATTAATAGGTTTTTTTTTCTCCGAAACTAAATACTTACATGTTACGCCAACATTGTCTGTGTAATATTTTCTTTGTTCGTATCATGCTTTTCGTTCTACTGAAAATAAACAAAACTCTTCTAGAATAATTCCATGCAGCATTTGTCATTATTGATATGCATGTGCTTCTCGCATCTGATTGCTCCTAAATACAATTATCTTTCGTCCCTCTTTTATCTTGATTTAAGGTGGCTCGGCCCTTTAACAGTGCGCATATTTTAACGCATGTTTCTAACGACGAGCGCCTTGGAAACGGTCGCTTTGATGGGTTTTCTCAAAAATAGTTTTGACGACATTGGAACGCGGGCGTGTATGAAAGCACCCTTTCCCGATGTCAACAAACCATGCAAAACGTTCTACAAAACAGGAAATACGTACGGTCAGAAATACAGAGTGGTTTGTTCATTTTTCACATAAAAAGGACAGAATTATACATGATATATTAAAGCATAACATTAAAAAAAAGAAAATATAAATATTGACATGTACGACGGTATCTGGTGCGTTCCGCTCCAAAAACACATTCTCACCCTACACGTTCGCCCCTTGGATCCGTTCGCACCCTATTTTCATTTAAATACTGGTTGAATATATCAAAAGATGTCTTTTAGATGTATTAGTATAGATATATATATGAAAATATTTTGCCAATGACGCAATGTTTAACCGTAAACGAAGGATAGCGATGTAAACAACTGCATGTCACCTTACGGCTTTCAAAACGAGTAAAACCCATATAGTATGCTATAGTATAAAGGCATCGGGGTTCATCTGAACGCTATAAATAATAAATAAATAAATAATAATAAATAAGCTTTATTTAGAGTCGGCAAAGTATACAAACAGAGTCAACATAAGCTCTAATGAGCTGTTAACCGTTTTATCCGTTTGGCCAGAGACATATGTATATATGTCTCTGGTTTGGCGTATTATAACATTTTGTTACTGTCATAAATCTCTTTTTACTTGAAATATCTTCATTTCCAAGTATTGGTAGGATCTTATTCTCCGAGTATGTGAAATATTTTCCCAATGCAAAATTTTGATAATAGTTACGTATTTTTATTTGCCAAAATTTTGAACATAACAATTCCGGAGTATGTGAAATATTTTAACATGCAATATTTTGATAATAGTTAAGTATTTTTATTTTCCAAAAAATTTTGGACATTACAATTTTCAAACAAAGACAAAATACTTGACAGTCACACATAACATTTTTATTTAAAGATTCATATACTTTATCAAATAATGGTCACGAAAATATCTAACAAATTTTCTCGTATCATGATTCTATGATTTTTGGAACTCTAGTCCTATAACATGAGACCTCAGGGCCAATGTTTTCTATTTATGATATTTTCCTTTTACTTATTTTGCTATTTGTTAATTTTCTATTTTCTGTTGTATCTATCAATATGCCAACAGAGTTCGCATTAAAAAAAGAAAAAAAAAGAGGAAATATCTGCGTAAAACTAAAATAATTGATTAAGAATGGGTTATTATAATAGACTAACGGAACTCGAGCAACACATTTTTTTACGCAGAAAAAAAACGGACAATAATTTGCAGTTTTCCACCTTTGATCATGTAGATGAAAATTGGTCAATAGTAACCGGGACCTTACTAGTATTCCGACCTTATTTATCGATATATGCTATTATCCTCAATACTGCATGCTTTGCGGAGAAGCGCAAAATATTTGGTTTGACAAAGTCGGGATTTTGCCTAGGACACACATCCGCAGTCTACCGGGCAGTTCCAAACACTACCAGTTAAAGACATTATATATAAACAAAATCTATACTACTTACTAGGTTCAGGAAAAGTTGGGATTGTAATTTTAAAACTCAGCCCAGTACACAGGGACGCTATATTAGTCGGTGATATTGGCAAACTTTAACTTCTGTCTTACTTTTTGACATGCGTTTTTTCAAAAGGGAAGCTAATAAGGAAAGTTATTGATTTAAAAAAAATAAAGTGGAGTGTGTCATTGCGGCAAGAAATATGTATGACAACTTTTTTAATGATGTGTGAACACTGGTTTGACCCACCTGCTAGCTGCAAAGAAACGTAATTACCGGCCTATGGTGATAATATGGAGATGAATTTTTTTAATATTGACTTTTTTTGAGAAAAGATGCAACAACCTCCACAACCCTTGTTCAATATGAATCCTTAAGTACATGATGAAACAATTACTAATTGAATTAGCACATTTTGTTTAATCAACTGTGTTTAAATGGCAACTGTTATGACTCTGTGCATTGTTTCAGGAACATTAATTTAATAGTATTGTTTTATTTTGATGATTAATGTTATATTGAACCATCTAATACATATTCACATTCAATGCCTTATATTATCAAATATATTCATGTTTTGTTGTCCATGATTTTGGAATTATTTAAAATTAAATGAAAATGCATACTTGCTAAATAAGTCACTAAAATTAATAATTTTCATAACATTTTATGGTCAGATCATATGTTTTCGTCGCGGTCATATTAATTTGTACTATGCATGTTTTTCAATGGAAATTGTGACGTCACAATGCATTCTTAATAGAACGAAAACTATCAGCTGACAAAGCAAAACCAGGAAATACTTGTACTCCAGCATTAGTAACAATTTTAACTTTGGTCGGTTTTATTATGCTGTACAATATTGGTACCTTAGTCATATTCTTTAAATTTACTTCAGGAATACCCACGGTATATTTTCTATTCCGCAGAATTTATCAAAACTTTTCAGTTTAAATATAAATTTGAATGAATTCATTAGCATCTTCTGCAATAATATTAAAACTCTATTTTAAACGAAGGCTTCTGGTATGTAAAACCAGTTATGAACGAATCTGAATAGATAAAATAAAAGTAAAGATACCTAAAGGAAAGTCAAACGCACGTGTCAAAACATGATGAACGGACAATGCTATATGGCAATAAACGGAAAACGACAAAGAAAGACAAACAACGATCGCAAAATGAATAAATAAAAACAAAACAAGTCAACAACTGCACAATAGATGATAATAGTATAAATTATGGGCTATTTCACAACTATATCAAATCTTGAGAGCCGGGTGAGACGTGATTTTTTTTACACTGAGTTGCTAACGTGACGCTAAAATATTTGTATTAGGATAGTTGTCTCATTGGCAATCATACCACATCTCCTTATTTTCATATTGTAGGGTTAACATGGGTATAGAAATATGACTTCAATACTTCATTGATAGGGGGTGCCGTAAAAATGTAACCTTTTCCCATATTGTTTGGGTTTCATGTCGTGTGTAATGTACCAAAGTGTCAAAAGATAAAAATTGGTTGATAAAAACACAACCGAGAACACCAAGAAAGATGACAGGGAAGTTATGAGAACTTTATTGACCTTGTCTTATATTTCTGATAGTTATTCCGACCTATACACATATATTTAAGCCTGAAAAGGTGACCTATTCCAGCGGCACGTCCTATTACCTTGTATATAGGACTCGATCGGGGGCTACTTCAATACTTAATTGATAGAGGGTGCCGCGGGGTCCCTATAATGCTTGGGTTTCATGTAGTGTAATGTAAGACTAGAATACCAAAGTGTCAAAAAAGAAAAATTGGTTGATAAAATCACACCCGGGAACACCAAGAAAGATGACAGACGAAGAAGTTATGGAAACTATATTGACCTTATCATATATTTCTGATAGTTTTCCCGACCTATTCACATATTTTCAAGCTTGAAAAGGTGACCTATTCCAACGGCACGTCCTATCACCTTGAATATAGGAAGTGCCCCCAAAGTTAAATACGCAGCTTCGTAAGGTAAAAAGGAGGAATTTTGTCCATACCAAGCATGCATTGTCCATTCATTTTCTAGTGACAGTCCATACATTTTTGTGTTAACAAGAGTGCACAAGCTGAAATGTCTCACCTGCTTTACTTATCATCATTCATGATTGGTTTTATGTTGATGTCAGAAAAATTAATATTATCAATGATCATGAAAATGATCAGATAAACCAATCCAAGCCAGCCTTACAAAGTAGCAGAACCAGAATATTTCATGAAAAGGGGAGCTGACTGCCTAAGAGAGCCTGCTCCAGTCATTCTTCAGTATTCCTATATGATCAACCAATGGGCACTCCCCTAAATCCGCCTCTGTTACAATCATCCCATCAACCAAATATTTTGAAACATATATATAGTATGCCAGTAACAGACAAAACCATGAATATGAGGTTAAGTTCAGATAGACCCTGCAAGACAGGCATATTTGTTTTTCGTTCATTATTTTGTACATAAATCATGCCGTTAGTTTTCTCATTTGAATTATTTTAAATTGTACATTTGTCATTTTGAGGCCTTTTATATCCAACTATGCAGTATAGGTTTTACTCATTGTCGAAGGTTGTATGATGACATATAGTTGTTTATTTCTGTGTTAATTAGTCTCTTGTGGAGTGTCTCATTTACAATCATATCATATCTTTTACTTAATATTTCAATATATACATTTAATAATCATACCATACACCAAATATAATAACCTATTGATAACACAATGTAGCATGTTAAAGAGGACTTACCATTGACCAATGATCCATGCAAATGTGGTCAATGACAACTGCCAGACAGACATGTACTCCTTACATTTGTGAATCATTGCATACATATAGTTTATCTACTACATGTACTATTTCTTTTAGTATTAGAAAAAAAGACAAAAAACACAAAAACATGACATTGACAAATGACCTATAGCTATTGCTAACAGTATCTGATAAACAACACTAATCAGGTAACTTTAACCTTGATCACTGATCCATGAATTGAGGTTGAGATCTTTGTAGCAATCTATATCAATTTGAGTGCATATCTAAATTTACAAAACAATATTAATCTGGATCATTGTGATACTGTAAATTTAGAAATTATTGTGAGGTTTTATTAATGCAAATAATGCGACAGGGTGAATATTGCAATAATAAGAACTTGCATTCTGATATCTGAATTATAGATCTTTATGCAGATTTTTTTTGTAATCACAATAATTAAACTCGCAGTTTAGTCCATTCGTCAAAAATCGCAATAATAAATGCACGCAACAATTTCTGAATTTACAGTAGGTAAAAATGTTGTCAGTTAATAGTGAGACACAAGTTTTCCCAGACAATATATAATTCTTTTGGTTGTTTTGTTTGGTTGCTGTCTCATTGAACAAAACTGTATTTTATTTCTCCTTTTATCCAGAAAATATAACTTTTGAAATAGAAACTGAATAGCACATGGATGGAAAACAAATGCCAAATGATGTAAAATATTTCAAGTGGCCATTAAGGTCAGGGGTTGGTGAGGTAAAAGATGAGGCAAAGGCATGTGCATTTACCACAACTGCCACTTGGTATTATGATTTCCAAAATTTACAAATCTCATAGCTACCTTCTGTATTAAAGACAACTGCATATCATGAATTGTGTTTGCAGCAAAATTCACTACAGACAGCAAAAAAAAATTAATTCAGCTCTATTAAAATTCATTTTTTGAAACATTTTTTATTTTTATTCCTCAAATGTCTATGAGATCAAATTTATAAAACATTTATTAGCATTGTTAATTTCAATATACTAGTAATTGTTGACATGTATACACCATGTACATGTACAATCATTAGCTGATCAGCTCTATATTTTCATTATTTTATATCAATATTCTTCTTCAGTGTTTTTTATTAGACTCAATAATCTGTTTTCATCATTGGGACAGGTAGGTAAAGTAGGTCCTTTTGATCTTGGATTTTTTTTTATGGATTTTGACAGCACTAAAGCATATAGTTCCAAATTATAGTTGATCTTGGCTTCTTAAGTGGATTCTGACAACACATTGCATAGAGACACCAAGTGTAGATGATCTTGGGTTCTCTCATATGGATTCTGACAGTACTTTGATTATACATGTAGTTCCAAGTATTGTTGGTCTTGGCTTCCAATGTTGTTCTTAAGTTTCAGCACTTTACATATCATTCCCAATTGCAAGACAATATGTTACTGGCTTCTCCTGTAAAATCTGTCAGTACTTTGCCAATAGTTTCCAAGTAAAGTTGAACATTCCAGGATCTTTCACAACAAATCACTCCTTCCTCTCACATGTACTTGAAGCCTGAAATTAAATGTCAGAGTAATTCTGTCAGAAAATCAACCATGATTGACATTTAAAAGCATAATGTAATTCATATTTTAAATAAATGGGGAATGTGTCCATTGGACACAGATGATGCCCCCGCTTGCATATAAAGTTATAAAGGAACATAACTAAAGAATGGTAAGAGTGACACCACCCAAATTTTTACTTGATCTGAGTTTTGTTGTAAAAAGTAATGTGTATAAGTTTCATAACATTTAATTTGGATGAGGCAAACTAAAGTTAGAGAACGGAAACAAAAATTTCAGCAATTTTTCCATTTGTAAAGGGGCATTACTCTAGAACAGTAAAAGTGACACCACCAAAAAAAATTCAAATTTGATCTGTGTTTGTTGGTAATAAGCATTTTGTATGTTTCATAACATTTGGTTGAGGCAAACTGAAGTTAGAGAACGGAGACCAATTTTGGGACGTACGTATAGACAGACAAGGGTAAAACTTAATGCCCCCTCCGCTACGGCGTAAAAAAAGAATGAAGAATTTGTGGCAACCATAATTAGTAAACAAAATAAAATTACATGGACAGCAAGTGTAAATGGTGATTTTGTTTTTGGAATATGTTGAATACAGACTTTTCGGGCATGCTGAAATTGTAAACAAATTGTGATCAAGACGAATCCATCAATAAAATGTATTGCATCGTACAGTAGTGGTTATAATTTACAAATTAGGCCATTTATATTCTCAAGAAAAAAACAAAACAATCAAACCCCTTGATCGGGTGGACAGGGGTAAGGAATGTTCATGGGAATGAGGGATGCGGAAGCGGGAAAGGGGGTATCATGTGCAGGTCCGTTAGTTAGCCTGGTCTGAAGTCAAAAAAAAGTAACTAGTTTGGTAGAAGTAAATCTTATGAAGATTATAAATAGAAAAGACCCTTTGATATCGTGTAAGTCACTTTATTTTTAAACAATAAAAATAAACTTAATATATCTATATTTTATCCTGTTATAGAACTATACTAACAAAAGCATGATTTAGATTAAAGGAAGGGTACAAACAGACTCAGGGTGCAAATGTAAAAGGGATGAACGTGAATTGGAGCAAACATGATTTTGGGTGAAAGGACAAGAATTCGAAAAGAGGGGGATGAATTATCTGGGAAATATATTTTGCCATTTTTTGTCTGGGAGCAAGGGGATGGAAGTAGAAGTTAGGGAGAACATTTTAGAGTAAAAGGAAGGAAATGGGAGTTGGGGATAGGAAGTGGGAATCATGAACCCCTGTCCGAAGGAAGTTATGGGTACCCACATTACTAGTCAGTATAGACGTTAACGATAAATATTTTACTCCATTTGACCCTAACGTGGCTACGAAATTAAATTTTACGAATGACGATATATAATCAACTCATTTGATGCTTACGGTAGCGCAGATGCTGAAAATGACTATCCCTCCCTCCTCTTTGAATGTTTGACCACATAAATAAGATACAGCCATAACGATTATACATAGAACAGAAATTTAGCCCATGCAAGGTTTCAGCCGCAGTGATTTTCTACAGTAGCGAGTATTTTGAGATAACCCCCCACTTTGTATTTTTCGTGATACTGATAACATTTGGCTGTCTAATATATAAAAATCTATGTTTTCTTATGTAATGACTCTACCTTCATCGCTGTCTATTCGCCACTATGTCTGTTATTCATGTACATGGTCGTATTTATCAGTGCAGTATGCAGCTCAGCAATGGCGACCCTGAAATTTCTGTTGTCCGATTATGGCGCCAAATTAGAGGGAAGCAACTCGCGCCAGACAAAATTACCGTATTTCACCAAAATAATCAAAATTTCGCTTTTTTATAACAAACAGTAAAATGTTAATCACATTTATATTCAGCTATCGTCCATTGATATAATTACAAACATTATTTATTTAAAGACAGAAATAAAAAATTCACAAGAAAGTAATTAATGGAGTGCATTGAAATCAGACCTCATGGGGTAGAGGGGTTAAACAAAAGCTCGTAACTTTTTTAAAAGCCTGGTGACCCCCATTTTATTTTACCTTAAAATGCTCGAAAAGTTCATAGCTTTGACATATCCGTTTTAAAAAAAAATCTACCGGGGAAATTTTACGAAAAATCGATTTAACCAATATTTTTAGCCTTAAACTGAAATTAGAAAATGCAAAATTTAGACATAAATCTGAAAATAAAAGAATTTTTAAGTCTAAAACAACCAAGGGGAACGTTTACATTTCAAATTTAATTGTTTTTTCACATAATAATCATACTGACATGGTTCTAAAAGTCTTTGAATTTGATGTAGTCGTTATTGTTGAAAGGGTGGAAACGTTTGGAAATAGGGTCAAAATTGCACATTTCGCTTCCATTTGAGGGGAAAACGAGCCTGGTGACCCCCTTTTTTCTTTGCATTTTTGGATTCAGGATAAAAAAATCTACAAAATATGTGAAAATAAAAAAAATTCTACCGGGGGTCCTTATTGGGGTGAGCCACCTTAAAAAAAAATTTGTGTTTACATTGAATTTGTTTTCAGTAAATATTCCAATGTTCTTATCGATCAATGAGCTCTGAGGATCAAAAGATTACTATTTTTTAAAATAAATATCTAGTCTTGCTATTAAAATACAAGCCTTATAGTCTGTTGATAGTTTTTATAACATTTTCGACACTTTAGTGGAAATTCAATAATAGATACGAAGTGAAAGGAATATCACTTTAGTGGAATAATAGATACAAAGTGAAAGAAATTGAAAGGAATATCACTTTAGTGGAATAATAGATACAAAGTGAAAGAAATATCACTTTAGTGGAATAATAGATACAAAGTGAAAGGAATATCACTTTAGTGGAATAATAGATACAAAGTGAAAGGATTCTTTGGTTTTGTCTGTGTTATAAAAAATTATTACTACTTAGAAAAAATATAAAATTCTTCACCAAAGCAGTGCATTTGTTTGTAAACACAATCAAAATTTAGTACAATTAGAAAAAAAATAATATTTTGTTATATCGATTTTTAAATTCAAATTTATTTAACATCCATATGCAAAAGAATTATGAATGTGCATGTGTGAACAGTAATGTACAGAACGTTTTTGCTCGATAAAATGTTTAAATGGACGTAAAATTTAAAAGTGAAAATAACTTCAGTGTACATACGAATAAACTGTCTTATGATACCGTATGCAATCTAAAAAGGAAGGAAAATGTACTAGAATAGGGACGAACTCGAAGAATCAAAATGTAAGCGGGGAAAAAACCACAAAAAAAAAAACAAACACAGCAGAGTTATACTCACAACTTAGAAAAACAATTAGGAGCAAAACATAATATAACCAACACTGTATTTAAAATTAAACAACACTTTATAAATTCCCGCGTCCGAAGTGCTTTTTTACTTGAATTATGTTCATTAGGAACACTCAAAGCCGAATATTTGAAAGCCAATGATGTATAAGGACCGAAACAGTTGAACAGCTATATGTCCAAAAAGGACCTAAAATAATAGAAAAATCCATCTAATTAACTTCTAATATGAGCTTGTATTATAGCTTGCTGTTCGGTGTGAGCCAAGGATCCGTGTTGAAGGCCGTACTTTGACCTATAATTGTTTACTTTTTACACATTGTGACTTGGATGGAGAGTTGTCTCATTGGCACCGATACCACATCTTCTTAATTATTTACATGTATATTGTACGATGGCTGTCAATTGATACAAGGAAACAAAATATGCAGCATTTTGTCCAACATCATTTCCATGCATCTCCGGCTTTTCACCAGATGTCTCCCATGTCTAGAGCCCGAGTCACTCGATTCAAAAGAAATCTGATTTTTCATAATAAACTTAATATTATATATAAAGCTAGGTTCACACCGACGATCAGTTCAACTCGATGATCCCGATTGTCCAAATTTCCACGACCCAAGCGTAACTAAATTCTTGATCGGGCCTGTTTACGACTTCTACCCGACAGCTATCTGACTACACGACTTTAACTCGACCATTCACGACTCCTTAATGACTCCATCAAGACTCAAACCCGACCACTAATTCAATACATAATCGATTATTCCGACCAATTCACGATCTCTGCACGGTCTTCACTCGACTAGCTAGACCAAATCAACTATACTCGATTTCAGCCCGATCTCGACCAGACCAGATCGACCTGATCTTATAGGGGTCGTAGGGATATAGTCGGGAATTGGTCGGGTATGTACAATTTCAGTATAAAAAACGTCTGAATTGTTTATGCCCCGCCGCATCGGAGGGGGCATTAAGTGTTACCCTTGTCCGTCCGTACGTACGTACGCCCCAACAATTAGTTTCTGTTCTCTAACTTTATTTTGCCTCAACCAAATGTTATGAAACGTATACACAATGTTTATTATCATAAAACACAGATCAAGTTCGAATTTGAAGTGCGAATTTGGGTGGCGTCACTTTTACCGTTCTTGAGTAATGGCCCTTTATAACGTTATACGCAAGCGGGGGCATTATCTGTGTCCCATGCACACATTCTCCATTTATTTGGTTAGATTCAGTAGTTCACAGAAGGTCTGAGTAAAATCATACATTTAAAATATCTATATGGAAATAAAGCAGTTGGATTTGTGGGCAAGGTTGTTAGTGCTCCAGAGAGACAGGTTAATAGCTGTGACGGAGCTTGAAGAGAGCGTAGAAGACGAACAAGAAGGCGTAGACAGCAACGGGCGCCGAGAAATCTAGGTGAGGCAGTGGCTGACACGGCGATCACTGTATGGGCAGTATGAGAGACTTGCAGGAGCTCAACAAAGAGGACCCCAATGGTAATAAAAACTTCCTCAGAGTGGACGCTGATATGATATGTGAGTTTTACAGCTCTTCTCTTGAAAATGACACCACCAAATGTGATTTGTCACTGGATTGGTACTTATGTTAGATAGCAATATACATAAATTTTACCATCCCCTTTTCCTTGCTTTCTTACAAGTTAAGCTTACTGTTTGTGTCATATATTTGCATATGTATGTAATCAATGTTTTCCATAGATTTGATATCCAGTAGTTGAATGGTTAAAGATAATTTCTTTTTGGTGTATTCTTGGCAACAACCTGCATGTATTTGCTAAAAAATATTGCAAAAAGGGGGGTTAAGATGTCACATATTTTCCCAAAATTTGGCCAAAAGTAGGTTCAATCTCTTGGAGTGATACCTTTTCTGAAACTGTTTACATATATCTATCAAGATATCAAATAAAAATCATTTGTCTTTCGTCTTATTGTTTTGTAAAATTGCGTCAAAAAGTTCGTGTAAAAAAAAGTGTTTGCAAACATTTGGCCGTACAGTACCCTATAGTTGTTAATTTCTGTGTCATTTGGTGTCTGGAGAGTTATCTCATTAGCAATTATACCACATCTTCTAATTTTTATACTATAAAAATTTCTGGACCTAAGGAAAATACAGACAGTCAAACAGAAAATAGCCCATAAAACAGGTAAAAATAATATTCATGTTCTTATAAACCCACTTTGAAGGCTAAATTAGTCATCGGCTGTCTAGAAATGAATTTTATTGCACAATTACTTTCATATTTGAAAAATCCTCCGGGGCCAAAATTCAGGATCTGCTTCCCTTCCGGAGCACCTGAGATCATCCCAGTTTTTTGTTGCTAAGTTTTTAGTTTTCTATGTTGTGTTAAGTGGACTGCTGTTTGTCTTCTCGTCGGTTTTCGTTTTTCGCCATGGCTGTGTCGGTTTGTTTTCCACTTTTGAGTCTGATTGTTCGTTTGGTATTTTTGCCTCTCTTTAAAAATTTTAACCCTCCTTGCGAAAGTACAGACAAGTACTGTACATGGAGGATCTTAGTTAATCTTTTGTACAGTTAAAAATAATCAGTGACAATATATGTTTGCGGAAGCAAAATTATGAGAGTTAATAAGATCTGCACATCCTTTTAGAGAATCGTGTAGCAGTCATGTGTACTCGTGTATGACCGAGTAGAGATCGAAGAGTGGTCGAATGTGGTCGTGTAGAGATCGGGTATTGGTCGAGTTGGTCTGGGATAAAAAAAAAATAATAGAAGTCGCAGTGATCTGGAAGCGATCGAGCATTGGTCGAGTTAATCTGGACCACAGATCAAACAGGTTGGCGTTGATCGGGAAATGATCGGATATTAGTCGAGCAAAGGTCGAGGTGATCGATTACTGATCGGTAAAATATTTGTATTCCGACCAAACTCGATCTCTACACGATCCTTTAAAGATCAATTCGATTTCCCGATCTCTTCTCGAGTGACTGGCAACTCGATCCTTACTCCAATTTTTTTGACATGTCAAAAATTCTCGGGTAGAATGTCAAATCGATGACGAGCAAGGTAGACAACCCCAAACATTCTTGTCGATTGAGTCAGACCAGTCTCCCGATCACTTAATCTGTCTTGATCGGGATTGATCGAGTGATCTGATCGGCAGTGTGAACCTACCTTAAATAAGAAGATGTGGTATGAGTGCCAATGAGACAACTCTCTATCCAAGTCACAATGTGTAAAAAGTAAACAATTATAGGTCAAAGTACGGCCTTCAACACGGAGCCTTAATTTGTTTTCATAAGAATCTGTAAATTAAGAAATGTTTGCGAATCGGATGATTTTACTATTGCAAAAATTTGCGACTGGATATGTTTAGAAAAAAAAAGTCGCATCATAAATTTTTGTAGCATAACTAATATCTGACATCGTAAATATTCGCAATATAAAATACAGGCAAATGTAGCTGGAATAACAGTAATACTATATACAGACGAATGCTTAAAACTTATATATATTTTTGATTGGGCATATCCACGTTTAAATCATATTGATATAAAACAAAAAAAAAACAATTGTAATACGGTTAATGTACAAATGTAATTTACAAATTAAAAAAGGCGCCGATAAATAAAAACAATATCAAAATGAAAAGAAAGGTATTACCTGCTATATCAAAATAAGAAGATGTGGTATGATTTCCAATATGACAAATATCTTACAGACTAAATATTCGAGTGGATAAACAAGAATTGACAAACAGTACCTATAGTCTTAATATTTTAAAGTAGACAAACATTTAAGGGATAAACATGGTACCGAACTTTCTTGTTTATTTTGTTATAAACTTCAAACCAAACATCGAAAATCGAATCAACATGTTTGACATAAGATGAAGTAATAAAAAGTTATGTTAAAAGGAAGTTCCAATATTTGTTTTAAATCAATCTCATAAGTATCACTATGTGAAACACAAACTTTGAAAAAAACCGATAGATTTACAATACGTGTACGGCTTTAAACATCTGATGCATTTACGAATGAAAAAATGTTATTTAGAAGAAAAAATATAAAGGACCACCATTACGGAATAGTCATTAGATTGCTTAGCGAAAATGGGGGAATATTTAAAAAAATACATATCCTGGTCTATTATAAAGTACTGAAAACAAATTGTATAGACAAAATGGAAATGACTATTCTGTCCGACAAAAAGCAGAAAATTATTTTGTACATAATTGAAATGAAATAAAAATCCAGGCAACAACAGGTAAAAATAAATATTTCGTCTTCAAAAATCTTTTTGCCCCGGTCCTTTCCAAAAAAATAATTCGTTGTCACCTATCAACTTTTCAATCTACTGTACATTAATGTAAATCAATACGAAAGACAAAATTGTAATTCTGTTAATGTACAAGTGTATTCAATTGTTAACTTCTATGATTGATTGATTGATTGATTGATTCTCTTTATTTCCTCCATTATACTGAAGATTTACATTTTTAAACACAAGTATACTAATTACAAGAAATGAACAACATATAAATACAGACTACAATATATATGTATATATCTACATGCTACATTTGTTTGATGCAAATATTTTAGTGTCCAAAATTAAACCTATGCTCAGATAATTCGCCTTTAAATTTTCCGTACAGATGAAATATATGATTTCTCCATGTTTCTCCAGTTGTCAGAGTTCACAGATTGCGTAAAATCTGTAATGCCACCAAGTAAAGCGACGATTATATCGCTATCATCTTGCTGAAAAAAGCGTACAGATTCCTGGACTGGTAAAACATCAACAATTCCGTAAAACATGTTATTTCTTACATCCAAAAGTTTTTCACAGTATAAAATTAAGTGTTAAACGACATCTGTGGAATAACATCCGCATAAAGAGCACTGGCCATCCTTTATTGCTATTGAGCCCAGTTTTACCATGACTAATAATTTATAGTTCAAATGCGGATAGACAACGGCAAGATGTAAAAGTCTGTGAATAGATAATCTGTTTTGAATTTCGTAGTAACGACAAAGTTCTGGTCGACTCTGTATAGATGATTTCCAAATATTTTCTTCTCGGATTTCAATTCATTGATTCACAATTTTGGACCATAGTTTTTTATCCGGGATATACAAATCATCCATGTAACTCTCAAGAAAGGAATGCATGTCATATTTAATCAGAGTTTTTATTAAGTCATATGTTATTGAACTTTTATCGGATTCGCCAAGCAACAGTTGACTGAGACGTACAGTAAATAATTGTTTATGAGTTGTATTAGAATTAGCTCTGAACAACCGTCCGAGGAACAATAATTTGAATTTATCTATGAGTCCTTGTATAGACCATAGTCCGACAGTACTTGTACAAGAATCAGTTGGCGACCGTTTATCTAGACCTAATACAAATCGTACAAAGTATCGTTGTGTTTGCTCTAACATTCTAGTTTCAGCAAATGTTAACTGTCCCCAAAGCTCACACGAGTAAAGTGCAGTTGGTAACACAATACGTTTCCAAATAATAGTATTTGTAATTGAGTTCATGCCAGTCCTATACTGTATAGAGAATGTAGATTCATTTTCATCTCTTTGCACGCCTTTTCAGTACGATCGTATGATTTCATATTACTATCAATCAAAGTTCCAGCATAAATAATACTTTGCTTCATAGGGACCTTTGTTTCACCCAGACAAAATTCATACTTTGACTCATTATGTTTTATAGTAGATTTTGATGGTTTGAAAAGAAGGTGACTGCTCTTAGTTGCGTTGTATTTCAACCGCCATGTATATGCATATTTATTAACAACATTCAACATTTGTTGTAAACCAGATTTTGTGCCACTTAGTAAAGTGGTGTCGTCCGCTAGTAAAATTGTAGGTATATGTATGTGTCCAATCATTAACCCACAGTTTGTTTCTAATAGTTGAGTTATTAAATCGTTGATAAATAACGCAAATAGCCAGGCTGACACATAACTCGGCCTTGACCTACACCTTGTTTTATTTGAAACACCTGACTATTTAAACGGTTATATTGTACATGTGCAGTTGCTGTCTTATATGACATATGTATTATTTTCCACATTTTACCGGTAATTCCAGCATTCCACAATTTAAACAAAAGTCCGTCTTGCCATATACGATCAAAGGCCTTATCGTTGTCTAAGAATATTGAAAACACATAGGAGTAACGTTCGATATAGTACCTAATTGACTCTTTTAATGTATAAATAGCAGGAATTGATCCATGTTCCTTTACGAAACCAAATTGTAAGCCATGAGGTACAACATTGTTTATATTTTCCAAAAGCTTTTGAATACGAGACAAAAATATCTTTTCTAAAAGTTTTCCTAAAACTGATGTTAATGTCACAGCTCTGTAACTGTTGGGTTTAGTTTTATCTTTGTTACTTCCTTTATACAGTGGAATAATAATACCATGCCGAAAAGAAACAGGTAGATATTCAGTTTTCAAGATCATATCATATTAAAAAGTTTACACAAACATTTGATCACTTGATCACCGCCATATAGTATATGTTCGTTAGTAATACGATCCGGACCCGGTGCTTTCCTACACTTTAAAGTATTAATTTGTTCACGAATTTCTTCTAAAATAACTTGTTTTTCAAGTTCTGGAATAGATGCTTTATCACTATTTTCAAAGTATGTTTGCACTTTCGACGAAATTTCATGGAAAAAAGTTTCATTAAAACATTCAGTTGGTTGCTCAGAGTATAGATCGCGGAAATATTCACCCCATAATTCACATATACTACTATCGGTTGTAGCTTCAGTACCATTGTATGACAACTTTGTAGTTGATGGACCACTTTTTCGCATACGGCGTACACGTTGATAAAATTCACCAATATCCATTTCAGCAGCAAGTTTTATATCCTCGAATTTTTCCTCCTGCCAAAGATTTTCAGCGATTCGTTTTCGCTTACGAAATTCTCGTTTTTTATTTTTATATTCAACATAGCTGAGATCAGTTTTTTCTCTTGTTTTATTGTTGTTTATCCATTTACGTCTTGCATTTCTTTGCTCGAAATGACTGTTATTACGATTTTGATTTTTCCAATAAGGTTTTAAGTATGGTCGGAATGTTCCAACTGGAATACAAGAATTTGCCGCCATATGTAAAGCGTTTATTAGTAGAGAGGAGAATCTCTCAACGTCACCTTTTGATAAATTATTTGTCTCAAAGTTTTAAAGTTTGTCGATTTCGGTTTGATACATCTTAAGTTCAAAATCATCTGCTTTTGACCATTTCAATGTCTTTTTATTTATGTTGTATGCGTTTGACGTCCTACTTAGCAGATCAATATTCATCTGTACAAAGACTGGATAATGATCAGAAACTTCATATGGACAATTTGATTTAATCTCTAAGGTGAAAATATCATTTGACAAATATTCAGGTACACAAATATAATCTAATAATGATCTTTTGGTAAAATCTTTACTTCTAAAAGTATATTTAAGACCAACTCTGCCCTGTAGTAATGGTGCAGGACATAAATTTCTATCATTCAAAACATTTGTAAAACAAGTTAATTTACTACTTGTAGAATTACTAGTTAAGTCAATATTACAGTCACCTCCTACAATAGTAGTACAATCTTCAGAATACATGTCATAGCATGTACATAACTCATCAATATAATTCATATGAACCTCCGAAGAATAATTTGTGGAGGGTAAAAGTACACATATCAAGCAAATGTCATAATATTTGTCTGAACACAGTTTTACTCCACGCATTCTATCATTTGTAATATTAAGATTTTGTATTTTGAAATTTAATGATTTGCGTACTAAAATAGCCGTTCCACCAGAACCTTTAATTGTATTATTACAGTTTATACCAATACTGTATATCAAATGGAAATTATCTGCAAAAGTGCCCAAAAATGAAATATTGTTGTCGTTTAACCAATGTTCTGTTAATAGACAAACATCTGATTCATTTAAAACAGACTGAAAGTATGAGGTACCATACATTGCACCTCTCATATTCCATGTCGAAACCCGCAACATATGAGTAATTACAAAAAGTATAAATGATAGTTTAATTAGTTCCATTATGAGTCTGTTTGGTTGTTGTTTGTATTTGAGTTGTAGGGGACGTAATCCCTCCAGTATATTCCCTTTGGCCAGAACAGATTGTCCGTTTCAATTTTATTTAAAAAGTCATCTTCGTTTATATTCACTCGCATTATATAAGTGTATTTACCTCTACTTTCTCGCTTTTTCAAAAGTTTTGTGAACGTAATATGTACATCTTTCTGTTCCGCATACGTTCTCACGGCACTACTTACTAGTTCGTATGGTTTGTCGGCAATAACATTATACAAAACAATTCGTTTGGTTCGTTTTCTAACAACACCTCGAAATATAGCTGTATCATTGTCAGTTACTTTTGTGTCTATTGGTTGCACCATTTCATCATATTGGAGGTCAATTGTTAGTGTAGAGTAATCAACGTAATTTTTAGACTCAGTGTAAATTTTGTTGTCTTCTTCGTAATTATCACAATCATTTGATTTACTTTCATGAAGGACGATGTTATTTTCACTTGTTATCGGTTGCTTGCTGATATACATAATGTCTGTCGTTGCGTCAGTTTTCGTTGATTTTTTTTCTGTTGCATTTTGTTTCTTAAGGGCATACGATACAGTTTTGATCCCACGGTGATTTTTAACGAAAATTTGCATACAAGCTATTTTTTCACTTAGGTAATTCAAATATGTAATAAAAAATATACCTTCATGTGCTAAATTTAGAGATGAATAGGGTCAAAATTTTAGACATTTACTTAAAATTTCGATTTTTTGTACATTTCTATCCTTTGAACAGACATACTTAACTTGTTTGTTTCAAAAGATAAACACATGCGGATTTTTGCATAACGATTTAGAATATCTTCTTTACAAAAATATGCTCTTAATTTGTGTAACAATTCTTTGAAAATAATTCCTTTTTATTAAAATATCATGATTTTAGTAAAAAATGGCATTTTTTGCTGCATGTCTATCTACTTTAAAAAAAAAAAAAAATTCATTGGTGATGTTTTCATAAAAATTGGAACAAATTATCTTCATACAGTATCAAGTCATTTGGCATTTTGAAAAAGAGGGGTCCATGTACGCGTTTTCAAGCTAATGTCTTTTGTCTGTTGTGCTTGTAATTTTACTTCAGCTTGAAGTTTACCAATTCTGTCCCGACTCTCGTGGATTTGGCTTTGTAAGTTTATTATCAATATGTCTTTTTCGTATAACTTGTTTTTCAGCATTTTTGTTTCATTTTCAAAGTTTTTTGTGAGTTTGTCAATTTTGTCATTCATAGGTTTCATATTATCATTAATCATCTGTTTTATTTCCATTAACATTGAAAGCACAATAGTATTTTCATTGTTTGTACTGTTTGTTTTGTTTGATAATTTGTTTAGGATATCGGACATTTTCGAATCCGTTTCATCGGATATTGTAGCTGTTCTTTTGCTCTTTGACATACATTGTCTCAACTAAGAAGCATTATTAGCTCCTTCAAGATACTGATAAATGACATATATGTCATCCGCTAATTTTTCACCTAGTGGCTGACCATTGTCACGCTGTGTTCTTTCTACTAACTTTGTATCACTGTATATTTGCTCTCAATTCCGTATTAAATCAAATAAAGAATTTCTAATAGGACGAAGATCGTCTGTGTCTGTATGTTTCAGGAGGTCGTGTTTAAATGTTTTTCTATCAAGTTGTCCAAAGCTGGATTTTATTAAATTAAACATGTCTTGGTCATTAAATTGGCTATCGGTAATACCATTTTGTGTATTGTCAATCATATCATTAGACAAATCGATTTCATTATGTTCCGTTACAAACGAATCATTTTCACCTATGTCACTCATGTTGTATACACTGTCTACCTTGATTTCTACTCACTTTGTAGATAGGTTAAAATGTTATCATTTTACAAAACACTCTTACGTTGTATTTTATAACTAAATGTTCATATTTCTACAAGTATTGCTTCTTAATCTATAATCTCAGAAAGTTTGAACGTCTTACAGGATTTAGTTTTCACGATATTTGAGAATAACTTACGGAGACTTTTTCAACAACATCTTCTATCAAGGGACGTAATCCAATCCATTTGGTCTCTGGTGGAGAGTTGTCTCATGGCAATCATACCACATCTTCTTATTTCTATAATTACAAAATATAATCAAAATGAAAAGAAAGGCATTACTTTAGCTTGAAATGTGTAAGTTAGTTTGAAACTTCAAGTGACGACAATACACGACAATACATATGTCTTATTTTCTCAATTACTCTTTCAAACGAATATACATATTCATGTACTTAATTGCTAGACATTTTATATCAATATAGTATCTGTATAAAAATAAATAGGTTAACCTATAAGAGGTTCTGACAGGCACGATCACCAGTTTTAGTATTTAATGTTAATGTATTATACAAGTCCAAGAAACAAACAAAAAGGAACATCATCTTCGGTAAGGAAGGAGCGTCTTCGTTGAAATAGAGGAGTTTGGATAGTGCAGAATTATGGAGTAATATGTTTGAACACAATAATTCCTAAAGAATAATTTTCGTCTCACTATATGTTAACGAAAATATCTCAGACTGCCCCCTCAGATTAAATTGTCCGTACCTTAGACTTTAAATCTATATCTAAAGCTTACTGACTGGGGATCACTATTCAGCAATGTTATTAATGGGCTGGGGCGTGTGGGGTTAAACATGTTTTCGTAGGTAAATAATATTGCTGTGGAACTTTTTTTTTCATGAGAGTAATAGAGTATTTCTTTCTGTTGGGTGGAATTGTGAAACAGAAGTCAATAGTTCTTGCTCAATACTTTGTCGCTTTGAAGGCGTCATGCTTGTCATCCTCAGCCTAAGCAATGTGTTACTGTAATTTGAATTTCAAAATTACTGAGTGACGTTTTTTTCGACGAACTGGTCAACTCCACCGTAGAGAATCACATGACTTTGACATAATCAATAATATATTACAGTAAATAAATATCTTTATAAGTGAAGAATTGTCGCATAAAAATTAAATACACGGGAAATGGCAAATTTCACGAAGTCTAGTCTGATTAATCATTTTACAAAAAAAAAAAAAAAAAAAAGTGCAAGCAAAAGGGGGGGGCGTACGCCTTCTACGCCCCCCTCTGGATCCGCCACTGTGGTTAAGGACGAAAACGTAGACACATTTTAATATCCGAATCCGTTAAAATTTTGCTTTCTCGATCTAAACGATTGAAAATAGGTGAACAGCTCTGTGTTAAAGTTAGTTGTGTTTGCTTACAAGACACCGAAAAATACCAGAACGTCGTCAATAGCATTAGCAATGTTTAATCAAATTTAGTTTAAGTGTTTGCTAAACAGGTTATTAACATTAATCTTAAGTTTCTAACTGGGGACTTTTATAAACAAAAATATGTATCCATAGTACACCATGCCCTGCTCACACTATCACATTTTCATGTTCATTAAACCGTGAAATTTGGTTCAAAGCTCAAAGGAAATGGTACGATTGCGGGTCATATTAGCCCCAAAATCAAGTATAATTCAAACTGTCACTGTTTTTCAGAACTAAACGTTGAATGTATGAACTTTGATAAAACAATGTTTTTTTAGATAAACAATATACGAAATTATGCAAATTCGTGAAATAAATAGCAGATTGTCGCCAAAAATATTTAAACAGTTAGTATATTCTATGTCTATCTTTTCATTGGCAAAAAAAATCATTTTAGTCGCCGCTTGTAGTCTTTGCTTTTAGAGCCAAAATGTACTTACAATAATTAGCCTATGCTTGCAAAAAATATGATAAATCTTGCTTATGACGTCACAGTAAAATTGTGTGATCCAGATTTGGTTAGGATTCATATTTTCTGAAATGCCTTCTTATCTTACCGGAAACCAAAACGTTAACCCGATATGGGACGGATGGATGAAAGGAGGTGGAGGGTATAAGTCAATAAAACTACAACCCAACGAAACCAAAAACAATAGCCAATTAAATTTTTAATTTAGCCTGTTATATTTCCGGACTTTAAGTGATAACAAGGTTTCTGGAAAAAAAAAAACTCTCTATTTTTTTTTACAGTAGGGTCTTCCAAAAATACGGGGAATGACTTTGTTACAGCACTGTTTTCCCAAATTAAAATACCGAACATGAATTTATAACAGTGCAATCTTCCATAACTACCGGGAATATGAAAATAAGAAGATGTGGTATGATTGCCAATGAGACAACTCTCCACCAGAGACCAAATGACATAAAAGTTTACAACTGTAGGTCACCGTACGGGAATAATTCTATTCAATACGAGCTTCCCATTTGGGAATTACTCAAGCAATGAGTAAATTACTTCACAGAGGTTGTCTGGGGTATTTGGCGATACCTTTGCACTAACAAAAGATAAGGATGGGTAGAATGCTTCATTACAGACCGTTCATACTCAATAACGTTTCGTGACTTTGTTTAACCCGAGTAATCCAGTAGTTATAGTCCGCTGTCCTCTACGATGGCTTCATCGCAACTAAGAGACATCGATTACGGGTAGGGACTGAAATATTCGAGTTATATTTTGCATTCCGTTATTGTTAGTTACGTGCGATAACCCTTCGTTCAAGAATTCAGTTTTGAAATAAAACATTTACAGAATAGCGTTTACTCCTGCGGTACCCAGAGATACATAGCATGTAAATTTCTTGGCCGGCCCTTACAAGTTTTAAAATGTGGTAAAAATCATGCATTCTCTATGGTAAAGGAAAAACTTTGATCATCGAAAGAAATATGAAATAAATTCCACGGACCATTATAACCTTAAAGATGTACCAAATATCAATTTGAATTACTATATAGTTGTGTCTTACGTCGACTTAATTAAATTCATATGTTCTTGAATTTGACAACTTTCATATTTACTTTAGTGTTCTGTT
Source organism: Mytilus coruscus (assembly GCA_017311375.1). Lineage (NCBI taxonomy): Eukaryota > Metazoa > Mollusca > Bivalvia > Mytilida > Mytilidae > Mytilus > Mytilus coruscus. The sequence goes on from CM029607.1 coordinate 64,585,924, forward strand.
TCAGAAAGCCTGAAAGTCTATAACGATCTGACAATTTGACAACAAAAGTTAATCCAAGATTGAGTAGGTTAAATAGACAATTTATCATAATGATGTTTACAAAAAATCTAAGCAAATGTATAATAAAAGCCCAAATATTGATACTTCACAAATATGGAATATTTCTATATACAAATACCTCAAGTGCAATTGAAAATAAATATTCGTTTGTTTTTACTTCGCTCAAGGCTTTATCTTTTGATTTTTAAATATATTTAGTGAAAAAATTAAACAAACTGAAAATATTTTGTTACGACACTATATGTCATAATTATTTGCCTTTATTCATAATTATCTATTTAAAGTGCTTATATTTTTTTTATGAAAACTGTTTATTTAAGTGTTATTGGATATTTTTAGTTTTCTTGAGCGGCAATATTTAACCAACAGTTATATTTACAAATGTACTAATGCTACATTCATGTAATAGAAAACACATCTTGATGGAGCTTTCCAAATTATATGCCAATTTTTTATTCCTTATTCAATTTGTGGTCATCATGTTGGTACATGTACAAGGGGTTCAAACCCAGGAGAAAGGGAGGTTCCAACCCCCGGACCCCCCCTTTGGATCCGTCACTGCATGTAGCTACAATGTTCTTTTTTGTTGTTGTTGTGTGTCCTATAGTTTTACGACATATGGTCTTCGTAAGCAAAGCGAGTTATTGTGAGCACGTAAAACTGGTTTAACCCCATCATTTGTTGTGCCTGTATCAAGTCAGACTATTTGGACCATGTATTTTTAATCTTTGTTTGTTCATCAACAACTCATTTTACAAAAAGTCTTAACGAGAAGAAGTCATGAATATTTCAGTATAGGTTACTTATCCATGGCAAAAAACGAAAATAGAACAAAAAACCGGGGGTGATCTCAGGTGCTCCGGAGGTTTAGAAGATCAAGCTCCACATGTGACACCCGTCGTGATATTCCTATCAAAACGTTTTTTTTTTATTCAGGGACTTCCTGTTGTAAATAAGAGGCGGCGTCTATTTGTAAATAAGAAGAAACTGTTCAAAAGTCGAAATAAACAAGAGAAAAACCGAAGGAAATCGTATGAACTCGAAACGGAACAAGACGGGATGCGTCGTCGTATGAACTCGAAACGGAACAAGACGGAATGTGTCGACAGGGTAATCAATTGTAGTAAAAAAAAAGATATCTCTATATACGCATACAAAGTGTACAAACAACGTTGGTTTTCCCGTTTGAATGGTTTTACACTAGTAATTTTTGGGGCCCTTTATAGCTTACTGTTCGGTGTGAGCCAATGCTCCGTATTGAAGACCGTACCTTGACCTATAATGGTTTACTTTTATAAATTTTTACTTGGATGGAGAGTTGTCTCATTGGCACTCATACCACATCTTCCTATATCTATAAACAACACCAATATTAAAAAAAGGAAACAATAAATATAAGTTTCTATAAATATTTCGGATAACTGATATCCTTCATCATTATGATAATGAGGATGTAAAATGAATCATATCAATCTATTCTGATTGAACTAAAACAATCTTTAACGTTATGTCGCATGATATTGTGTGTCCCGAATTTATTCACCTGTATATTATTGTTTTCATTCATTGTGGACACAACATATTATCTGATTAATGTAAGTTATTTTCTTTATTATATAATTAATATTTTCACATGTAAATGATAAATTTAGCAAAGTTTTCTATGTTATGATTTCGTTCTCCTCGTAAAGTTTGGTTGTTACATTAGTATGATAGATGTACCGAGAATATTTTATTTAGCTTCGTGCTACATATATTTTATTATCTACCGTTAATTTGTCACGATAGAATATAGAATGAGATAATTTGCGCAGCTATTTGATTATTGACACAGATAATTGATATTTCATAAATGGCGGCATATTAAACAAAATAAGGAAAAGTGTTAATGTTGATATTTATTAGTACCTGGGACTATTATACTAACGGGACTGAAACTGATCGATCTGTTGAGATTTCATTGTCCCGATAGCGGATTATTGATTTTTGTTTTGATTGACAGCTTATCGTGCCACGTGGTTAATTAGCCTTCGGTACATGTAAACAATTGATTTCGGCGAACAAGTCAGCTTATAGAATACCGTTAAAATTGGTGGATTAGAAATTGAAAAAAAAATAATTAAATGCAAAAAAAAAAAAAATATGAATAACAAAACTATTTTAATAAATTAAATATATTTACTAGAAATAAATGTTTTACACTGGAATAAACTAATGCCGGTTAAAACTGGGACAAGTTCTTGGAAAAGTAGTTTTGAAAGATAAATACTTTTCTTATTGTTAACGAAATATTATTAATAAGTAGTAAATATATTAGTGTTGAAAATAAAACAAATAAAGTCGAAATGCCAGCGCTTTACTTGACCGCTAAGAAAACAACGTGTTGCCGAAAGTTAACAGATCATAATTAATCCTAATAAAACAATAAATGTCCATTAAAAACAATGTTGGCAATTTCAGTTCATAATTAATCCCTGTAACAAATATTACCCGTGGTCTAATAAAATATAGCCACATTGTTTTGAACTTTTCTAAATTTCGTGTTTATATACACCTAAATTTCAATATGGCAGCAATAGCAGTGAAAGGGCCTACTTTTGTAGTTCTGATTGTGGAACTTATTGAACATATTTTCACGAAGTCATATGCTTATGCCACCCGAAGACCATTACTAAGCAAAAACTCCCGATTTTAATACAAATATTGCAAATATAAATAGGAGTAAGCAAATTTATAGGAACAGTATAATTTATTTGAACCCTGCATGTGGTTTCCGTTTGTAATGAGAATGAGATTTATATTCCACTTTTCACTTTAAAAAGTGACAATAAAAATAGGCCAATCCAACCTATAACCTATAAATATGATTTTACAACAAACCGAACTCGCGTATCTCTTTTCAATCAACAGTTTTAAGAAATTTTATGAATCATACTTGTTTTCCCAGCGTCCCGACGCTATTATCCTGAAAAAAATTCAACCTTTAGATGTCGTTTTTTACACTTAAGCCGGGATTTGGTGATTAATAACAACTGTCAAAGATCGAGATATCTTTTATCATTAAAGTAATCGTGTTTACATTAAGGACTATCATTTCGAATAACTATTAAAAATAAAAACAAATTACAAAGATTATACGATCAAGACACGCTGTCCTGACAAAACAATATGGCGTATCGATAAATCTCGCGCAGGTAAAGTCTCGTTCTAACGACCGTGATGTTGAGTATGATTACACTGATTGGTGTAACAGTTTCCAGTCCCGTTAGTATAATAGTCCCAGTTAGTACACTTATATTATACACTATAATGATAGAAGTATAACTATGAATGAACTTGAGTTATTTTGTCAAATTGTATATTTTAATATTTTACGAGTCCGAATGTTTATGATTACATTTTGGTTTTAGGACTCCATTGATGTAGTTATATACAGAGTATTACTTGTGAACTATGCCTACTTCTTACCAGTAAAACTCACTCCACAAGTGGTAAGAGTTAATCTATTTTAATTTTGTAATGTTGTAAACAGAACGTTATGGATTATTTCCTTTAAATATAGGGTTTTAAGCATATTTAAGATATTGGCTTAATTAGTCTTTATAAAAATAGTATATGCAACTTAATGATTGTTGTAATGTAATAGTATGTAAAGAACAAATAATATATTATGTTCCGATTAGTTAATTGTTATATGTGCAGTTTTAACTTTAGTTTTGTACCGTACACATAGTTTACCAGTAAACATTATATACTACACTATTTATGATCAAGGGTTACATTCTTGTGTAGTGTACCACAATGAGAAATAAGAGTACACGTGACATCTGAAAGAACTTACTGAATGTATTTAATATTAATTTCGTAGTATAGTACACAGTAATAAAGAGCATGGTATTTTACTAGTACAGTATCTGATAATTTGTAATTTGTGTTTTATAAAATAGAACTGTTATTTATAATTGTGATATTGTTATTTCAGAGTTTGTTTTCTATACTGGTTATTAAATCATCCGAACCCTATAGAGCAGAGTTTGTTGTTTCTTTACCCAAGATACGACACTGTTACAAAATGGCGCCCACGTAGTTTATGGATTGATGGCACAGTCATATTAGGGTTACCAGTGTGTGTGTTTAGTGACCACTGAAGCAGACGACAGATGAGACCACGTGATGTGTTTGTTTATCCAACCATGCGCAGATGTCCTAAGATGCACGTGCCACTTATTTACATCCGTTGATGTCCACATGTGTTTATTTACATTAACATTTTATACCGTTTTCCAGTTATGAAGATTTAGAAACCGGAAGTTACTTAAGTAACTTAGACTTTTTGATTTTCTTAATTGAAAATAGAACTTTTGTTGTTTAAATTAATTCCTATTATTGTGATTTGAATTGGAATAGTAACTTAGCTTTATAAGGTAGGCTTTTTACTTATATATATATTATAATTGTATACTGAAATAGTTTGCTTACACACTTTGAAAAAATCTTTTTCACATACATTAATTTGTTTACATAAAGGAGACTTTAGATAGATAGCATATATTGGTCGATTACTATATCGCATTGTAACATCAACACTTACTTATATACAGCAACACTGATAGATAGATAGCATACATACATTTGTACATGCAGTGTTATTGGTATACCACAGTTTCAACTTAAACTTAGTTACACTTAAGCATTTTACACATTGACATTGTTCATTCATACATACACTTTTGGACTTTGAATTTTTTTTTGGCGTCCTACATATTGACCTTTTCACACTTAAACATTTTTACTTAAGAACATTGAATTTTTTTGTTTTTGTTTCATTGAACATTAACTTCATTTGAAGATTGATTGTTTACATGAGAGTGCAGATGTACTTGTAGATTTTATTGACTTTTATTTTTACACATTAAAAGTACATTTTTTTCATATACAGAAAGCAACACTATCGTATACAGTTATAGTATATAGCACCTGTACTCTGTGTTGAACTTAGACAGAGTTTGAAAAAATCTATAGTTTGATTAGATAGATTCGAAACATGTGACTGTTGAATTATTTGAATTTATTCAATTACAAATATAATCTGATTGAGGTGCACTCATTTGCATATGATATATATTCAATCATTTTAATATTTGGTAGTACTATTTATCAAGGCACATCCATGTGTATTTGATATAATTTGAGTGTATTTTAGTTATTGTAGAATTGAGTATTGGTTATTGATTAAAATTTACCATTTTGATTTATTGTAATTATGATACTCTAGTGTGGAGGTTAGGTAGTTAATAGTTGTATTATAACATTTTGTTTTGAAACACCATTTATAGACATAGGTTTTTGGAAGTGAAAGTATTTTTTCATTTTCGGTTTTGTTGTTGGCATTTATCAAGTAAGTTGGGCTACTACATTCTTCCAATCGGTCATGGAACAGTATGGTCCAAAGAAGAAACGCCATCGCCGTAGACGTAGACAGCGACCCTACTGGGACAACGACTTTGACAACCAAGCCAACCAAAACTACTTACCTGCTTCGACTCCTAATCCAACAACAAGAGATCCTATCGTATGTTATCGATGCGGAGGACTTAATCACATAGCCATTGGTTGCCGTATACGATTAGATCATTCACGACAAGCCTATAACTTCCAGCAGATCAACGCGGAAGATAGAACATATGCATACCAACAGCAACAGTCAACACGAGATGTCACTGACCAACTACTAGGTAACACCAATGAAGTCACTGTTAAGATAAATGGTATTCAAGCTACAGCATTATTAGATACAGGTTCCACAGTCAGCACTGTCAGCGAGTCATTTCATCGAAAATACTTACCTGATCATGCTATACAGACACTTAATCGTATTCTTAACATAGAATGTGCTGATGGAGAGAATTTACCGTATCATGGTTACATCACTGTCGATTTAGAATTACCTGGAGCATCACCATCAGATATACCACAACATTGCTTACTACTAGTGGTCCCTGATAGTACCTACAACCAGACTGTACCTTTGCTACTTGGTACCAACGTATTGAATAGAGCAATGGATGATGTAAAACAACGCTTTGGTCATCGATTTCTGCAAAACGCCAACTTGATCACTTCGTGGTATATGACGTTTCGTTGTCTTTACTCAGAGAGAAAGAACTCAACAAGAGAAGCAACAGATTAGCATTGATTAAATGCGCAGAGGGAAAGACTGTTCGCATTCCACCGAATAAAGATGTCATGCTTCAAGGTTATATGGACCATGAGTTGCCGTACCACCCTGTATGTGGAATACTTCAACCAACACACAAGGCAGCAGTACCTATAGACTTAGATATAGCTCCAACACTTGTCAACTACGAATACAGAGATAACAGATTAGTACCTGTACATATTAGTAATGTAACAACGAGAACCATAACAGTTTCACCTAACACTATCCTTTGTGAGCTGCAACCGGTCTCAATTGCTGATATAGATAAGCCAGATGATACAGATTATGATGTTTTGAACGATGTCAACTTACCAGCAGACGTACTCAGTATCGAACAGTTAGAAAAGGCAAACAACTACTTAGACAGTATAGAGATGTATTTAGTATGTCAGACACAGACATTGGTCACACAGATGCAGTTCGTCATAGAATTGATCTCACTGATGATACACCGTTCAAGCAGAGACATAGGCGTATACCACCAGCCATGTTTGATGAAGTTCGTACACATTTACAACAACTACTCACAGCTGGCATAATACGACGCTCACACTCACCTTGGTCATCTAATGTGGTACTTTGCCGAAAGAAAGATGGGAAACTAAGAATGTGTATTGATTACAGACAACTTAATCAAAGGTCCGTGAAGGATTCATACGCTTTGCCACGCAGCGAAGAGATATTAGACGCTCTAGGAGGCAACACGCTATATACAGTACTTGATATGAAGAGTGGGTACCATCAGGTAGAGTTAGAAGAGTCCCACAAGCAGAGAACTGCTTTCACTGTCGGTCCACTAGGCTTTTACGAATTCAATCGCTTGCCGTTTGGATTAGTCAACAGCCAACGACATATCAGAGGTTAATGGAAGAGATCCTAGGAGACCTCCATCTTGATATCTGCTTCATTTATCTGGACGATCTTATCATATTCTCCGATACGTACGAGGAACATCTGGTCAGATTAGAGAAAGTACTGCAGAGGTTAAGAGAAAGCGGACTTAAACTATCTCCAAAGAAATGCTCATTCCTTCAAGAGAAAGTCAAGTATATTGGTCACATCGTCTCCAAAGATGGCATACAACCAGATCCTGCAAAGATAGACAAGGTTACCAACTGGCCACGTCCAACAACACCAGAAGAAGTCCGTCGCTTCCTTGGCTTTGTAGGATACTACCGGAAGTTCGTCAAAGATTTTTCGAAAATAGCCAGACCACTCACCGATCTAATGCCTCCACCGAAAAGTTCATCAAAGAAACGCAAGCCACGACTCCGAGATCCAAACAGTCAATCATGGATATGGGAGATCTTCAAGAAAAGGCTTTCCAAACACTCAAAACAGCACTAGCTTCACCACCTATACTTGGATTTCCACGATACAATCAACAGTTTGAGTTACACACTGATGCATCCATGCAAGGCTTAGGAGCTGTATTATACCAAGAACAGGAAAACAAGAAGCGTGTCATAGCTTACGCCAGTAGAGGACTCAGTAAGACCGAGCGAAATTACCCAGTACACAAATTAGAATTTTTGGCATTAAAATGGGCTGTCACCGAGAAATTCCACGAATACTTGTATGGAAACACCTTTACAGTACTGACAGACAACAATCCTCTTACGTACGTGCTAACATCAGCCAAACTAGATGCAACTGGTCACCGTTGGATTGCAGCATTAGCATCATACAACTTTAACATCATCTACAGACCAGGTTCCAAAATGTCGATGCTGATTCTTTATCGAGATTGCCTGAGTTACTTGGACGTAAACCATCCAACTTAGATGCTACTTCTGTAAAAGCCATCTGCATACTCAACCTTTCGTCGATAGTCTGTCACTGAATACTACTACAATCGTGAATGATACATCTTTACCAGCACAGCACTTGGTTGACATCAAATCAGAACAAAAGACAGGTTCACGATAGAATATAGAATGAGATAATTTGCGCAGCTATTTGATTATTGATCTTATGCATCTGTTACATTGCGTAATCCACTGATCTACATCTCTTGTCATCCCATACCAAACAAATCTATCTCTTATAAGTGACAGTGTCTTATCTCGTCCTTGGTGGCCCATGTCATCGTGAAGTGCTATCAGTACTTTCGGAACGCAAGTTTCTGGTAAAACAAGTTGTTTAACTGGCTGGAAATCAAGTGTAACTTCTCTGAATAGAACACCATCTTTCAGTTGGAACTTGTCGAAGTTGTTAATGAACCATGTATTCTCTGATGATCTTTCTAGTTGTTCTTTGGTTGGCTTGCGGTGTTGGGATACCCAATAAATCCATTCTTTCATTCTGTAATCACTCTTTGTTCTGACACAGATAATTGATATTTCATAAATGGCGGCATATTAAACAAAATAAGGAAAAGTGTTAATGTTGATATTTATTAGTACACTTATATTATACACTATAATGATAGAAGTATAACTATGAATGAACTTGAGTTATTTTGTCAAATTGTATATTTTAATATTTTACGAGTCCGAATGTTTATGATTACATTTTGGTTTTAGGACTCCATTGATGTAGTTATATACAGAGTATTACTTGTGAACTATGCCTACTTCTTACCAGTAAAACTCACTCCACAAGTGGTAAGAGTTAATCTATTTTAATTTTGTAATGTTGTAAACAGAACGTTATGGATTATTTCCTTTAAATATAGGGTTTTAAGCATATTTAAGATATTGGCTTAATTAGTCTTTATAAAAATAGTATATGCAACTTAATGATTGTTGTAATGTAATAGTATGTAAAGAACAAATAATATATTATGTTCCGATTAGTTAATTGTTATATGTGCAGTTTTAACTTTAGTTTTGTACCGCACATAGTTTACCAGTAAACATTATATAGTACACTATTTATGACCAAGGGTTACATTCTTGTGTAGTATTAGGTCCGAGGACACAGTTATCTACCTTCAATTTTCGTTGTCCACAAATGTAGTTCCTTTAATTTCAGTGTTTTTTTCTTATTTTTTTCTTTGTCTTTTTTGGAATTTTCATTATTTGTTTGCATTTAGGTGAAAGATAAGACTTCAAATATACTGTCTGAAAAAATCTTTTGAAATTTTCTGTAGAAATGAGTGATTTGGTCAGGTAAATAAAGGTGGAATTTCCTCTTCTCGGAAGCTCTCTGGCTTCATCCTTACCGGTGTCCTTATGTTTGGGGTTACCAGGAGAGAATGAGCTGGTAGACTTTTCTGAATTTTGATATGTTTTGGGATAAAAGTCAAACTTTATGCACACCAAATCTTATTAGAATAGAGCAGGTGGAATTTTTTAATTGCCATTATGTTTTAATAGACAAATAGGGAAAATAACTGTGTTCTCGGCCTAAGAGTACCACTATGAGAAATAAGAGTACACGTGACATCTGAAAGAACTTACTGAATGTATTTAATATTAATTTCGTAGTATAGTACACAGTAATAAAGAGCATGGTATTTTACTAGTACAGTATCTGATAATTTGTAATTTGTGTTTTATAAAATAGAACTGTTATTTATAATTGTGATATTGTTATTTCAGAGTTTGTTTTCTATACTGGTTATTAAATCATCCGAACCCTATAGAGCAGAGTTTGTTGTTTCTTTACCCAAGATACGACACTGTTACAGTTATACAAATTAAAAACCGCACCACGCGTGTATTATTTTAAAATTTCAAACTTGACGTATGTTAAGTATTTATAACAGAGACTACATAGATATGCATAAAAAAAAAAAAAAATTAGCAATGTGCGATATGAGCTGGTACAATTCTAAAATTTCACAGGTGACGAAAGTTAAGTTTTTACAACAGAGACTGCGTAGATATACATTAGAAATCTCGTCTCGCACCTGTGATTAGTTAACAATAATGAAATTGAAACCTACATGAAAGCATCTGTAAAGATAAAAACCTAATAAACACTTTAGAAAATTATTAAAACTGCGTCGTTTTTTCAAACAAAATTACACAAACATAAATGTATGACACTGCGAAGCACTACATACCTTTTTAGCAAGGTGTAAACTTGTACACAGATTACTTTCAGCTGTAGTAGGTTCAAATAGAACATAGAGTTATTCCCCCTAGAACCGTAAACGACGATTTTACAAAATAACCCTTGCAAAGTAACTAAAGTGTTTAAATTTAAAATCATAATTTGTTACGACTGGTGTATGAATTTGTACTTTCGGGTTTAAAATAGAATACATAAAAGCAGAAATAATACAAAATCTTCTATCATCTCTGTTATAAAGTAATTATTTCATTAATTGATTGATTGGTGTTTTTAACGCCACTTTCATCCTTTTTCCGCTATTTCGTGGCGGTCAGTTTTTACTGATGGAGGAATTCGGAGTGCCGGAGAGAACCACCGACCTTCGGTAGGAAAAATGACTATCTGCTAGTCAATTAAGATTGTAGTCAAATGCTGCCACGTGCCGGATTCGAACTCACAACCTCAGTGTTGACAGGCTAGTTATAAAGAAGTTCGACTACTTAAACCACTCGGCCACTGATGCACCAATTTTATTCCAAACCCAGAAACTAAAATTCATATCAAACAGCTTACCGTATATTGCTCAGTGTAATGCTTTATACACAAAGATTCTGTGAAAAGAATTTCAAACCTCTTATCATACATTTAAATGACTTTCTGTAATTGCTACTGATTCTTAATATATAATATGTTTTAAACTGTTATTTATTCACAGAAGATACTAAGACTATTAATACCATTCATTTCAATCAATACAAGTGCATCATAATTTGCGATTTCTCTAAGCAATATTTAGTCTGTTGAACACGAACTGGCCTTTCCTGCCGAAGGTCGGTGGTTCACTCCGGGCTTCCTCCACCAATAAAATTTTAAGATATTAATATTGATTTTGTTATCAATAAATTTAAATCAAACTAAATATTCACATTCATGGCTCTACAATCTATCGATATCTGTATCTTGGCAACGCACAAGGTCAGGTTTTGATTGATATTTTAGTCTTAGAAGCATTTTTTTATTAGTTGTTATTTGCTTTGAACAAGCTGTTAGTAACTGCGAGTACTCTCAGATCTGTACTTAGTGTCTTTTTTGTTGTGGGGATCTACAAGTACCATGCCACGTCTGGTCTGTGTTTTTATAAGATGTATTTCTGCTTTGTATCGAACAGATGAGTTAAGACCTTTTCAACTGATTTTTATAGTTTGTTCTTATGTTGTACTATTACACCACTGTCTCAGATTAGGGGGAGGGTTGGCACCTTCAAACTAGTTTAACCCCGCCACATTCTGTATGTGTCTGTCCCCAAGTCAGGAGCCTGTAATTCAGTGGTTGTCTTTTGTTTCTGTATATCATATTTTTTTGGTTCATTATATTGTACATAAATCAGGCCGTTATATATTTTGTTTGGATTGTTTAACATTTGTCATTTCGGGACCTTTTATAGCTGTTTATGCGGTATGGGTTTTGCTAATTGTTGAAGGCCGTACGGCGACCTATAGTTGCATGTTATTTTCTATTTCATTTGGTCTCTTGTGAAGAGTTGTCTCATTGGCAACCATACCACGTCTTCTTATTTTTATATATAAGATGTTTCAAGCTGTTAATTTGTCACCTTGACAAGCTATGCATACGTTTCGGCATTAACGTGTATCAGCAGGTCAAAGGTATTCACAAGGGAACACACTTTACCTCGATATTTGATAACAGACGCGCTACAGTATTGTTGTTGTGAAAAATCTCAAAATGATCCGTCTAAGTCCACTTAATAGAAAACTTGATTAACACTTGATGTTATTTTTACATTTAATAATCAAGAATTCTCTATTTATACGGCAGAATATTTTACCCTGGGAACTGTCTTTGAATAAATCTAAGATATTAATAGTATTTAAGATACATAAACGATTATAAAGAAATTTGAGCTATTTTCTTTTTCCATTTCATACCACAGTACAGACACGAGGAATTCAGGAGAAGACGATCTTAGTTGAACTAACTTGTTTCTAATCCTTTTTGCGATATTTTGCAAATAAGATAAGTTTAAACTGAAAACCAGAATACACAGATATAATATATATATTTTTTTTAAATCAATGTAGTCAAACTATAACTAAATGACACCAGATATGATTATTTGAAGACCATAATAGCCATCTTCTCTATATAAGATAAAAATTAGTTGATTAAACATATATATTTTAAGAAGTATTTCTTGCGTTTTGTATTCTTTTATACTTAAACCAAAACAGTATAGGTTTAAAAAAAAAAAGTAAAAAAGGACCGGCTACCATTTGCAAGCATACTTCTTCTTATTTTTACAAAGATGGTATTTACAATCCATAGTTTGAAGAAGGTAGACAACACAACGACTAAAAGAAACCAAGAATACTGCTCACAAAACTCGCAAAACGATACCCCCTGATCTTCCAAAGGCCATGATTTCCTAAGGGAAACCCAAACTAGAGGCTCTGAAGAGCCTGTGTCGCTCGAAGATTCTACTTTGGTTTTGGAAATCATGTAAAAATAGATTAAAATCATAACAGATACCCTAATAATGATTGAGGCCAAATTTGGTTTAATATTGGCCCCGTAATTTAATCAAAAGCAGAAGACTTTTGTAAAGTTTACAGAAATTACCAATAAATTCATTGAAAATGTAGAAAATGACCTTTATAAGGACAATGACAAATCATCTACAAAGTAACAACACTTGGTCAGCACCTCAAAAGAAACATTCATACCATGTTTGGTTTCAATCCATTAAGCGGTTTTCTAGAAGATGACATTTGTATTTATCTTACCTCCTATACATTTCTAGGAATATGATTGATTAAAAGCAACCGCGTGGAGACCGTGTATATTCCATATTAGGTTAGTAGGGAGGCGGGGCTTATTTCAATACACGGTTAGTAGTGGTGTTACGTCCCTTTATAAAAACAACACGGTGTTGAGGAAAAATCTTTAAAGGTTTCACTGACAGACAATGCAATCATGATGATGAACGATTGAAATAAATTAATAAAACACATTTAAAGCTAACAAGTTGTTATTGTTGGCATTTGTTTTTGTATAGACCAATGGAAGTAGGTTCCTACATACTAACGGTATTGAAGAGTTGATCACTTTTATAGGCCACTAGTCTAAATACCACATGTTAAGATAGTCGGTAAGATAAATTCGTTACATAGTGTGCTAGTGACCTAATACGATATATATTCACTCTCACCCCATATGGAATTTACTGACCCTATATATATCGTATTAGGTCACTAGCACACCATGTAACTAATAATATTTCCCCTAGGGTCCTTTGTTAAACTAAGTCCCCCATTGGCATCCATCTTGGTTGATGGATTTGCTACAAAGTAACAACACTTGGTCAGCACCTCATAAGGAACCTTCATGCCATGTTTGGTTTCATTCCATTCAGTGGTTCTTCAATAGAAGACTTTTGTATGTTTTTCACATAGGGTCCTCTGTGAAACTAAGTTCCCCGCTGGCAGCCATCTTGGATGTGGTCAGCACCTCATTAGGAACATTCATGCCATGTTTGGTTTCATTCCATTCAGTGGTTCTCTAAAACAAGACATTTGTATGTATTGTCCATAGGGTCCTATGTTAAACGAAGTCCCCCGCTGGCCGCCATCTTGAATGATGGATCGCCTACAAAGTAACAACACTTGGTCAGTACCTCATAAGGAATATTCATGTCATGTTTGGTTTTATTCCATTTAGTGGTTCTCTAGAAGAAGACATTTGTATGTATTGTCCATAGGGTCCTATGTTAAACGAGGTCCCCCGCTGGCGGCCATCTTGGCTGATAGATCGCCTACAAAGTTACAACACTTGGTCAGTCAACACCTCATAAGGATAATTCATGCCATGTTTGGATTCATTCCATTCAGTGGTTCTCTAAAAGAAGACATTTATAAGTATTTCCCATAGGGTCCTATGTTAAACGAAGTCCCCCGCTGGCGGCCATCTTGGATGATGGATCAGCTTCAAAGTAACAACACTTGGTCAGCACCTCATAAGGAATATTCATGCTGTGTTTGGTTTCATTCCATTTAGTGGTTCTCTAAAAGAAGACATTTGTATGTATTGTCCATAGGGTCCTATGTTAAATAAAGTCCCCTGCTGGCGGCCATTATGGATGATGGATCAGCTACATAGTAACAACAATTGGTCAGCACCCTATAAGGAATATTCATGCAATGTTTGGTTTCATTCCATTCAGTGGTTCTCTAGAAGAAGACATTTGTATGTATTGTCCATAGGGTCCTATGTTAAACGAAGTCCCCCGCTGGCGGCCACCTTGGATGATGGATCGGCTACAAAGTAACAACACTTAGTCAGCACCTCATAAGGAACATTCATGCCATGTTTGGTTTCATTCCATTCAGTGGTTCTGTAGAAGAAGTTCAAAATGTAAAAAGTTAACGACGACGACGGACGACCTCACTTGGCCCTTCGGGCCAGGTGAGCTAAAAATAGTTCTGGTAAAAACACAGACTAAATAGGAGAATGCACAATTTGGTTAGGATTGTGAAAAATTTGAAATGAATTTTATTCAAAAGTAAAGTAAGTGTACAAATTGGGTATCCTCCAAATAAAGCAAGATACATTTCATGCTTTGCTAAGGAAAACCTAAAACAACAATTCGAAAAAAAAAAAAAAAAACACAATATATTAAGTTCACAATGGCATTATATGATCAAGATTGTGAAAAAAGGTTCAATAAGGGGGTCAGGAGGATTTTTGAAAATAAATAACTCGGCAGGTCTTTTAAGCCATTTTATAAATGCTATTCTAAAGTATGAAATGGCACCAGATTCCTACAAAATTCGTCTTTTTTTCATATTTTTTTCGGGAAAAACTTTCCAAATCTTTTATAATGCAATGTATAAATATTAATGTACTTGAAATGTCTGAAACTGTGTTTCATTTAACTAGAGGTATATTAACTCAGGAACATTTACCTCACTTTCATAAGAGGGCTGTTAACCCTCTGACATACAGCCCCTGTTTTTCGTGATCCATGTTTCTCATTTAATTTTGTTTTCAGTGTTATTTGTCTATAATGTTTGTCGTTTTGTGTTTTATCTGTTCCAGGGTTTTCTTTATTCTCTTAGTGTTGCATTCCATTTGTAATTTAGTAATTTTTTAAAACTTGGGTTTAATTTTATTTAAGGACTTTTTATCTAATTTTACAAACTACATGAATTTCAAATTGTATCTCAGTTAGGAACTACATCAAGTTGTAATTGAAATGTGTTATAAAAACTTACTTGACATAGTTATATCAATGATAATCAGCCCCTCTTAACTTAATTTGAGAACAAAAAAACATAATTGACAGGTATATAAAAAAGATTTTCTGCAAGCCAAAACACTAAAAAAAAAAAAAAAAAAAAAAAAAACAGCAGCCACATACTTAAGTTTCTGAATTACACTTGTTGCTTTATCCTACATATTGGTCTTTTGATGTTGTCCCTAAAAACTAAAAGTCTTACACTAAATCTATATATTTTGCTTTGAGATCAACATATTGTCTTCTTGTGGCCTTCAGCGGCCCCCAAAACCTTCGCCAAATTTTTTGCCTAATATGTTTGACATTACTTTTAAAAGAGGCTTAGTTACAGCCCCACTTTAATACCTTGTACGTATGCAATACATGCAGGTTGGAATTCAGAAGATTCACTTCCACAGGATGATGATTAATTCTGATTAAATGGTACATATTGATTTGACTATACACTTATTATCTATTTAGGAATAAAAAAAAAATTAAAAATTGTGTTTTCAAATATTATAAATATAATTGTGAAAATAAATAATCAGTCCCTTGTTTTAATGAAAATGAAAAATCATGCTGCAACAGCGCAGAAAATAGATAATCTCTTCTTCTAGTTCACAAAAATAAATAACCGATCCAAAACAAATCCTCCTGCCCACCCCCCCACCCCCCAGAATATCAAATGGTCGTCCCCTTAGGGGTACCAGTATATCGTGTGATTAAGACTTTGTGAAAGTTTCACAAAATTGTGTAGAGTCATTTAGATGCAGTTTCGAATACAAAAGTGGGACAAATGGACTCCCACGTCACTTTATATAACGACCGCATTATAAAGAAAAAAAAACCTATTTTTGGGGTATTTTTGTAAATTTTACATATTTGTATTGTTTATTGTTTATTTGTGTTATTTCATGTATTTAGTAGCAATCCGATTGTTTCGATTTTACAATTATAAATATCTTATCTTATCCTATAAAGCGGGTATTATATACGAAAAATAAAAGAAAAACAACAGGTCAGAAATACAGTGCACTGAAAACTCAACTTGAACATCAGTCCCATCAATAAACCGAGTGTGAGACGTTCTCCGGAAAGGGTAATATCAATTGTTTGCGGAATATTGACTTGTTTTTCTTTCTTTTCGTTACGTCTGGTAGAAGTAAATTAAAATCCCAACTGTTTATAATTCTTTAGTGTTACAAAATGTGACGTCAGCTTATATAGCAGACAATGTACAAACTTAAAATGATACGTCATAAGCTTGGTTTATGTAGATAATAAAATTACCGACTTCGTATATACAAATAACTGTTCCTATCAACCGTTAAGAGTTAACGATTTATGATCAGGTCTTAAAATTTGAAGGATCAATGTAAACATCTATTAAAGTTTGATTTATTTCACTAACATCACCATTGAATGAATATTTAAATTCAACTAAGCTTACTAAATGTGAACTATATTTGTTGTTCCTATAATATGTAAAATAAGATACAACTCCATATAACACATTCCCAGCTCGCAGTATTACATTTCCGTGTAAAAAAAAAACTTTGAAATCTTGACCAATGCCCTATTTTGGCATGTATATTGAATAGTTCACTTTATGATGATCATAACTGCTAGTCAAGTTGATGCAACCACAAACTACCTCAATCTAAAACTTTAATCTATCACATTGCCATGTGCAGTAAACCATGAAATCTGGGTCAAAATACTAGTTTTGCACAAACATGCATGAAACAGTTCACTTCACAATGAACATCTGCACTAATTTCAAACTGATGTCACCACAAACTACACTAACCAAAGTCTTAACTTACCTTAAACCAAAAATTTAAACTGATACAGGACGGGCGGACTTATGGAGAGAGGGACGGACAGATGGATGGACGGACGGACGCATGCACTAACTGGAAAACTTAATGCCCCTCTACTGTCGTAAGCGAGAAAAAAAAAAATAAAAAGTAAAAGACTTTAGATTCACTACGTTTTCCTGATTGATTTTTATATCTTGATTTACTTTAGTCGACTTTGACAATAATGAATGCAGTATTAAACCTAATGAATGAAGACGGATGCATAATTATACTTTGGTTGCAAATGTAATCTAACATCAGAATCATATCCATGAAATTATTTGTTCCCATGCACTGTTATTTGCTTTCTCTATGCGCATCAAACAGTTCAAACAAATAAATTTTGTAGCCTGTCCCTCAATGAAGGATTAGGGGTAATTTTCTCCCGTATTCCGTCATGTCTCTTCCTTTATAAGGTTCTTTGTTTAATTTAAGAAGTCAATCAATTGCAGGAACCTTTGTGTGATCATAGCAGCTTTCAATTCAGCCGTTGTTGAAGCGTGTTCATCTTCGATCTTTTTCTTTAGTAGAAGTTGTAGGTATGTACGTATTCGAATTTGTGATCTTAGTTTAAAATATGCATGTACATGTATTTCAGTATTGTACTTAAATCAATCAACGACATCGTTGTTGGTTACTTTGTCAGCAGATACTAACACAAAAACGCTGATTGAAAGTACTGAAGAAGTATGGCCAATTTCTGGTGTATTTTTATCACTCACAGGGTCATACTCTAAAAGTGCAGGCCATATACGTACATGTAGACGAGCTCCCTCAAGAAATGGGATTTATTGATGGAAGGATGAAATAATAGTGCTTTATTGTCTTTACAAAGGAAAATAACATAATTAGCATAATCATTATCCTCAAATATTCAAAAATAACAGTTCTTAATATCGTCATCCACTTTTTCGATAGCCAACCGGTCACAAATTTGACCAATATGGCCGCGCCCATGGATGTAAACACAGAAAAATCTATCGAAACCAACCTACTCACTAACTTACTTCTGCCTAGTTCCCAACAAAATACAAATGAAGGAACTAATACTGAACCCGGTATTGACACACCAATTAGACCTGGTCGAACCAAAAAAAGGGGTAATCCAGACAGTCCTGAGGACTTGCCGGGGACCGCTAGGCAAGTTACCCGTCAGATCAGACGACGAAACTCGGTGGGGGACTTGAGTTCTTTAACATCCAAGAAAACCCCAGGTTTCAGAAAACTATTGCTGACAAAGTGGTTGAAGCATTAACTAGTCCTGAAGTTCTGGACCAAATTATACCTGTAATTACAGAAAACTGTGTGAGTCAATTGAACTTTCCTTAAACAAAACAATTCAGACTATCGTCAAATCCACTGTAGAAGAGCATATTGCACCAATGACTGAAACAATTAAAAAACAAGAAGAAAAAATTGCAGAACAAAGACAAATGATAGCAGTACAAGCCGCAAATCATCTTTCCTTAAACAAAATAGTGGTTGAAAATTTACACCGACTAGATGATTACAACTCAGAGATTGGCGATCTATACCAGAAAATCGGTCTACTAGAAAACCGTCTTGAAAATCAAGAACAGTATTCCCGTAGAACGAGCCTTCGATTTCACAATATTCAGGTCCCAGTTGACAGATATGGCAAAGTAATGCATCCGATTAATACCGACGACCTTATATTAGATGTCTGTAACAAAAGCTTGATCTAGGAATCCAAAATCAGACATTAGCAGATCACATGCCATCGGTAAAGTCCGAAATGGTAAATCACAAGTCATCGTGCGCTTCATTTCTTATAGAAATCGCGAAAAAGTGTTCAGTGCAAAAAAGGGTTTAAAGGGTGATCCGAGCAAAATTTTCATCACTGAAAATCTTACAACCCATATAACCAACCTGGTCAAAGAGCTAGCTGATCTCAAATATCGCCATTCCATACATGCTTACTGGACAAATGATGGCCGCATCTATGTTAAAAAGACTGAGGCTTCCATGAAACAGTTAATTCTCAACCACGATGATATTCGTGACTTGCTGAGAAACAATGACACTGATGAAGGTACTGGTAATAACACTGATGCACAGGACGAGAATAATCAGGGTGTTAAGGACCACGATTAACTATCGAGCGTCGTAAAGTAATATCATATGTCCTGTAAACTCTTTGTTTGTGTTTTTTTCCTTTTACTTATGTTGTCATGTTTGTTTTGTTTTTGTCTGTATTTGTTCAGTACCTTTCATATTTTATGTCTATACTTGTTCAGTGCATTTTATATTTTAAAGTCAAATTGTCTCCATTCCAATACACTTATATTTTGTTTATTAAACAACTGTTTTACTTAACAGCAAAATAAAACTTGAAGCTGTAACTAAAACTCTAAAAAAGTTACTAATAGAAAACTTCATATATATTAAGATAGGGATTTTGATACACATCTTCAGTTATATCTTTATCGCTCAAAAAAAAAACATACTGTAATACATAAAGACAAACTTTTAAAATGCAATGGGGCTGTTTTTTTTTTTTTTTTTTTTCCCCATCAAGGGCATATATTTGAAATGTAACTTCTTCGAATACATGTCACAAATGAAATAAAAAAAAAAAACTAAAAACAAAAGCCGACGTAAATTCTTAGTTGGTCGTAATTATCAAATTCAATATTCAAACACACCCTTGATGGCAAATGCTCAAATAACTATAAAAGCTTCCATATAAAATTAAACAAGTGAATTTACCACATGATTCAATTTCTCAGTTCAGTGCGTAATCGTATTAATTAATAATAGCGAATAAATTCTGAAACGACTACATTCTAGAATAAAATGTGTTCCTGCACTGAAAGAGAACCTGTCACAGTAATAGGAAAACGAGTATACTAATTGTTAGACTTAGTTAATTCAAATTTGCCTAATTTATTTACCTGTTCAATAAGATGTGGACTAGAATATGCTATTCAAATTCATATTATAATCGTTTCTATTGTTATACATGAATAATCAAACAACATTTCTGGTACTAGTATTCCAAACGAAGAAAATAAATGTCTATTACATGATAAGGTAACACTCGGAAGTTCTATCTAAATACCCTATTTTTTTTAAGTTTCGAAAACAATTTCCATAATGAACTTTGGACTTACATCAATACCATATGGTTGTTGAAAGTTGTATATAGTACGTTAAATGTATCTATGTATTTGTATGTTTGTACGTCTGAATGTGAGTATGTATTCAAAGTGGATGAATGTATGCATGTTTATATGTAAGTTTGTAAATTTATGTGATTGAACTCCTGCTATTTTCTTTTGTAAATAACCTCTTTTTTTCTGTTATACCAAACTATTGTATCGTAAGTAAAACTTAACTAAAATGAATATATCCCATTTATCAAAAACACTGATTCCATACCAAATGGTATTCAATTTTCTTTCATCTTTTTGTAGATTTACTTGTAAAGTTTACATAGTTCACTTACTTACGTTTTCTTCATACTTTATTCTTTTTTACGACTGTGGACACGATGGCTTGTTTATCACATTGAAAATGAAACAAAACTTTGGTCGCTCAAGATGTTTAGTCATAGTCTTGTTGCCGAATGGGTAACAGCCTAGAGACATATAGAGCGGCCATAGGAATGTTTCATGCTCATACCAGGAAATCAAGAAGATTTCTAAATCACCCTCCTTCTTCATATACAGATATACTGTTAACTAACCTGCGTTGCTCGTTCCTCTTTGCTGCCCTACTCTGTCTACAAAGCTTAAATCCAAATGTAAATGCAGTATTTCTTCTCTTCGTATTGAATTTCATACTTATGGTAGGTAACATTGAAACCAATCCAGGTCCAGAAAGATCAAGTTCATCCAGTTCACTAAATAATACTTTAGACAATACAATCTCACTTTGTAATCTTAACATTCGAAGTATAAGGAACAAAATAGACTTTCTCCATGACTTTGCTGAAGATATTGATATTCTATTGTTAACCGAGACACATCTTGACGAACGGATTGACGATTGTACTATTTTTCTAGAATCCTTTTCAAATATAATACAGCGAAAAGATAGAACCAATGCGGGCGGTGGTCTACTTATATATGCCAAAGATGAGATTCGAATGGTACGAAAACATGAACTAGAAAATTCCATTGACGAAACTATTTGGGTTGAAATAAATGCAAAAGGCAAGTCTTTCTTACTATGCAACTCATATCGAGCACAATGGACTGACCCAGATTATTGGCACAGATTAACATATGCAATCGAGTTGGCCACTCAGATCAACGAAAATATCGTGCTGGTCGGTGACTTTAATTCTAACTTATTTTGTGAAAACAATAACAAACTCGTTGATATATTGAATTCCTTTTGCTTTTTAAATGTTATTGATAAGCCTACTAGAGTGACAGAAAATTCAAGTACTTTATTAGATCCTATTATTTTGAGTGAAAATCTTATATGCGCTTATTCTGATGTTATAAAAATCTCAAAAGATATAAGTGACCACGATGCAGCTATTGCATACATTAACTGCCCAAAGGGAATATCAACTACATTCAAAAGAGAAATATGGCAATATGACAAAATAGATTTGGTTAAATTTAATAAAAATCTGGACGAAACTAATTGGAGTGACAAGATAGGAAATTTTGAGGACGTCGATGATATGTGTGATGAATTTACAAAAATATTTTTGGAAATAGCTAGGGAATGTATACCCACAAAGAAAATAACAATAAGATGTAATGACAAACCTTGGTTCAATAATCAATTAAGAAAGGAAATTAGAATTCGCGATAGGTTAAGGAAAACAGTTCTAAAAAATAATAAAGAAAGTGATAAAATAAGATATAAAAAACAAAGAAATAAGGTAAATAATATGAAAAAACTGCCCGAGAAAATTTTGAAAAAATTTGGATAATTTTTTACTGGATAATTCCAGTCCTAAAAATTACTGGAAAATAATGAAGATGTTAATAAAATCTAATAAGGGGAATAACGCAATTCCACCAATTCAAAATATAAATAATGAGCCAAATTTTGACCATATTGTATATGACGATACTGACAAATGTGAACTAATGAATAAATACTTCGCGTCAATATCAAAACTTGAAGAACAAAATGTTGAGATGCCCCATTTGAGAATAGAACGGAAAGTATTATTAGTGATATTCAAATAACAGAGAGTGAAATAGTCGATATACTTCTTACTCTTGATCCTAAAAAAGCATCTGGGCCAGACAGAATCAGTCACAGGATGCTTAAAATATCCCCCCAAAAAATTGCAAAACCCTTAAAATTATATTTAATAAATCCCTGTCCCAAGGTAAATACCCTACTTCATGGAAAATAGCCAATGTAATTGCCATATTTAAGAAAGCAGATGCATCCCTACCATCGAATTATCGACCGATATCCCTGATTAGCTGTGTAGGAAAAGTAATGGAGAGGGTAGTCTACAAACATATTTATAACCATCTACATAGGAACAAACTTATTTATATGTATCAGTCAGGATTTTACCTAAACATTCAGCTGTACATCAACTTATTGAACTTTATAATACTATATTAAATTCTCTTGAAAAAAAGAATTCAGTTGCTTCGTATTCTGTGATTTTTCAAAAGCATTTGATAAAGTATGGCATAATGGACTTATACATAAAATGAATTCTTATGGAATAAAGGAAATTTACTTGCATGGACTAAAATTATCTTTTCAAAGAAAACAAAAGTAGTTATCAGAGATTCGTCTTCGTCATTGTCCATTGTTTCTGCGGGGTACCCCAAGGCTCTGTTCTCGGTCCCCTTTTATTTTGCTGTATATAAATGATATTGGCGAAAATCTAATTTCACTGACTAGGCTTTTGCTGATGATACGTCGCTGGGATATTCCACCGCAAGCATTACAGACTTAGAGGTAGTAGTTAATCATGATTTAAACAAACTCAATGATTGGTCCAAAATTGGTTAATGTCCTTTAACCCAGATAAAACGGAAATAATGATTTGCTCAAATACTAAGATTCCAAGTAATTTAAAGTTTTCTTTCAATGGAAGATCAATATCTAACACATCAAGTCATAAACACTTAGGTGTAACTCTCTCCAAGGACGCAAAGTGGAATGAGCACGTAGAAAATATTTCCAAAAATATAACAAAGCATTTAGGAGTCTTAAGAAAATTAAAATTTAAGATGAAAAGACAAAACTTAGAAAAAATGTATCTGGTATATATTCGTCCTATATTTGAGTATGCTTGCGAAGTGTGGGACAATTGTGGTATTTGCTATTCAAACAAATTAGAAAAACTTCAACTGCAAGCTGCGAGGATTGTAACAGGACTGCCAATCTTTACTAAAACCGAATATTTATATTTAGAGACTGGCTGGGAACCCCTACACAGTAGGAGGCACAGAAGAAAACTGCAATTATTTTATAAGATGTACAATGGTCTCGCTCCACAATATTTATGTGATTTAATTCCCCCAACTATACAAAGTACAACTGTTTATCCACTGCGTAATGGCAACGACTTAATAGCCCCCTTTTGTCGACTCTCCTTAACAAATTCTGCATTTATTCCCTCGTCCATCAGAGAATGGAACAAACTTGATAATTCTATCCGTACACTTGATACCCTATCTAAGTTCAAACGCTCTTTGTTGAATAATACATACGAAGCAAAGACTGTACCTAAGCATTTTATGTATGGTCCGCGGAAATTGAGTGTAATTTTAACACAGCTGCGATGTTCAGCCTCATTTCTAAATAACGACCTATTTGAATCAAATATAATACAAAGTCCATATTGTGCTTGTGGCGCTCCGCGTGAAGATTCATTTCATTTTTCTTTAATTGCAATAAATACACCGATATAAGGAACGATCTATTAACCAACATTCATCGTTTTCAAGTGACAATAAATCTACAGATGCTCACTGAGGGTAGCCAAACTTTAACATACGAGGAAAACTGTGAAATCTTTAAAGAAGTCTTTAAATATATAAAAATCAAAAGATTCCTTGTAGTATAATCAAATAAGATATGAATAAACAAAACACCGTGTCCACAGAATTTCATTTATTTATTTATTATTTATTTTTTTTTTTTTTTTTTTTTTTCATATTTGTATTATTTCTTTTTTTCTTTTCTTTCTATTTTTTTTTTCTTTCTTTTCTCAACTCTCTATCCTTTTCCTTGTTAATTGTGTTAGGCTTTTTTATTTTTTATTTTCTTCTCAGACTGTGCAAATGTCTCATTTTACTATTACCTTTAATATATATCTACTGAACTGTGCATGCTCTGTATAATTGTTATTGTAATATTATGTAAAGGAGAAGACTTCATAAGTTGGTTAAACTTGTGTCCGATCCTTTTTGTATCTTTGAGCAAATAAAATTGTTATAAACTAAACTCTAAAAGTTGTCAAATCCTTCTGGAAATTAAATATTAAAGAGGTGATGTCATATACTTTAAACATTTTTCACCAATTTTACATATTGCTATGGAAAATTAAAGAGCTGCATTTTGATGTTAAGGTATATTAAAAAAATCAAATTTTATGTTTTTTAAAATTTTGCATCTAAGGATGTTGCTAACCAAAATGAATTAAATTGTAGACGCTATAAAATTTGACTTGCAATATAATTTGGTTTTGGTGTAGGTTTTCCTTCTTATACATTCTCTAGATCTATATTGGCCAAAACCTGTCACAATTTCCGATACCATGAATTTAAGTTATTAAAGATTGAAAGACGTTCTTAAATATGGCCCTTGTGTGAAATAAATTCAGGGGAAATTGGTCCTACCTCTTTTATTTTTAAGTCTAGATATTGTGTTATTAGAAGGATATTTTAAATTGGTGAATTTATTCACTACCTGTATATTAGAAAATAATAGGGAGATGCACGTTTGGGCTAAAAATATGTTACGTTTGGGCCAATGGCATGTCGACATTTGGGCTAAATTTTAAAGTCGACATTTGGGCTAATCCTCACATTTAAAGGTATATTACAATTTAAAAATATCTAAGTATATTTAAATTCTATATTATTATTCAAAATGTAATAGACTGTGTACAACGTGAAAGAATAAAACAGCTATGCTAAGATATAGGAAAAAGGATGTCTAATAGATTTTTTTCAAGATTGGTTCTGGTCCTAAATTTAAATCTTACAGTGTTTAAAAACTGTAATCTTGTGATACTGGCTGATCATCACTGTAAACTGATTTCAATTAAATGGTGTAACACTTAAAGTACTTTTCTTTTGTAACTAGCATAGTTGCCCAATAACCGGATTTTTTTAATGTAGGTTGTATTTTTAATTTTTCTTATTTCATATCTTTGCCATCATTTCATTTGAAATATTGATCATGATAAATTTTACCTGTTATGTACCTGTACCGGTTAAAAATAATTGACCCAAATGTAAACTTCAATCCAAAGTTTTTAGCCCAAATGATACCATGGTCATGGTTTAGCCCAAATTTCTTGCGCCCAGAAACTGGTTGATACCCCTCACGAAAAAAATATCATAAAAATTACCTCCCTGTAAAAATACCTCATCCCCTCCAACGGTCTCCCTTTATCCTGTCCGTTTCTATATTGATACAAAGAATTAATCTTGACAGAATGTCAAAGAACACTGTTCGATCGGAATATATCAAATTTTATTGATAAACTTATAACAGAGAAAGAAATTTCTTTTGCCATTTCTAAACTACATTGTAACAAATCACCAGGCTTGGATAACATTTCAAATAATATGATTAAACACAGTCAAACTATTTTACTGTCATCTCTTTCGAAAATATTTAATTCTTGTCTGTCTCATGGTTTATACCCAAGAAATTGGACCGAAGGTTACATCACAGTATTACATAAGTCAGGAGACGTCACTGACCCAAATAATTATAGAGGACTAACCATCACTAATGCAATCGGTAAGCTTTTTAACAGTGTACTTAATATGAGGTTGGATAGTTTTTAGAAGAAAATAATGTAATTAATGATTGTCAAATAGGTTTCACAAGAAAGGCAAGAACATCTGACCATATGTTTGTTTTAAAATGTATTTTGATAAATACTGTAATACTAAGGATGGGAGAGTGTTTGCTTGCTTTGTTGATTTTCATAAAGCTTTTGATAAAGTAATACATACCGGAATTAGAATTAAGCTGTTAGAGATTGGGATTAGTTCAAGGTTTTATAGCGTTGTTAAGAATATGTATCTTGAAACTAGATCTTGTATAAAAGTACATGATAGAATAACTGAATTCTTTCAAACCACGCTTGGTGTTAAACAAGGAGATAACTTGAGTCCTAACTTGTTTAAAATATTTATAAATAGCCTTCCAGATTATTTTACACAAACCAGAGATCCAATTATGCTGGATGGCAAACTCATTCATTGCCTTATGTATGCTGATGACATTGTTATTTTATCTAACTCAGCAGAAGGACTACAAGAGAAATTAAATAAACTTCATGATTTTGCAATGATTGGTGCTTAAATATAAATACTAAGAAAACTAAAGTGTTGATATTCAACAAGGCGGGCAGACATATCTCTCAGAAATTTATTTTTAACAAAGATGAGCTGGAGTGTGTATCTAATTATAAATATTTGGGTATCCAATTTAATGCATCATGTTCTTTTTCATATGCTCAGAATGATTTATACCAAAGAGCCTTAAAAGCGTACTTCAAACTATGTAATGATTTTTTAGTGCATAATCCTACTGTTAAAAATGCAATTCATGTTTTTGACCATACAATAAAGCCTATACTTTTATATGGGTGTGAAATTTGGGGATATTTTAATCCCTTTACTGCAAGTTTAAAAAGAAAACATATCGGTGGATACAATTTACTCAAGAATACTTTGTGAAAACTTCATATTAAATTCTGCAAATATATTTTAGGTGTTAATAGAAAAGTACAAACTTTGCAGTTTTGTCTGAATTAGGCCGTTTTCCACTGCACTATGATATAGTCAAACATGTTTTAGGATATTGGCATCGTTTAGAAAATATTGGCTCATCATTTCCTTGTTAAAAGCTGCATATGATTGTTCTAAAAGCTATTTGAAACAAAAAGCCCTCTTGGTATGGATCAATTAATATTTTAAGGAAAAATGTTAGGCATAGAAAACCATATTCCTGAAAATATTCAACATTTAAATTACACTGTGGTCAGATTGTTAAGGGATACTATACTGCATTGTGGAAAAACAGCTAGATATACATAAAGATGGTAAACTACGAACTTATGTAACATTCAAGTGCAACTTTGGTTTTGAAAATTATTTGTCAATAATGCGACATTTTGAGCAAAGGAAATGTATTACTAGATTAAGAATATCTGCTCACAAATTGCAAATTGAATCTGGCAGATACTAGGTACTCTTCGACAAAACCGAATTTGTCTCAGGTGCGCCTCAGGTAAGGTTGAGGATGAAGTTCATTTTTATTTAAATGTGACACTCATTTATTAAAAGAGAGGAATTGATGCAAAATATATTAAAATCATGTCCAAACTTTCAAAATTTACATATTAATAACAAATTAATTTGGATAATGAATAATGAAGATCCCAATGTACTATTTGCTTTTTATAAATATATAAAAGATACTAAAACTGAAGGAAAACATAATCTGCAATAACTAATTTCAATTTTTCATAACTGAGATCATTAATAAAGGTCAATAACCTCGTATCTTTGATCAACACAAATACCGGACATTGTGTATATACTAGTATATAAGAAATGAACTATAATTATTTATGAATTGACCCATGCTATGTCCTGATGCAATGTTTTACATGTTGTCACCAATCAATGGGTCGAATAGCGATACACCTCCATGATGCAACGCCATGCCGTGGTAACCTGAATAAACGTGCTGATGCAATAGCAAAAAGGAAAAATTGACTCATAACCTTTTAAGTAATTTTGATGGATAGCAATCTATTTTTACTTTTTATTTTCTATTGTTTTCAAATTGGCGTTTTGATATTCTACTTAGTTTAATCAACATTATCATCTTTAATGGGTTTTTTATTTTTACTTTTAGTTTCTTGTGTATAATTTGGAGTTAAGTATGACGTCCATTATCACTGAACAAGTATATATATTTGTTTAGGGGCCAGCTTAAGGAGGCCTCCGGGTGCGGGAATTTCTCGCTGCATTGAAGACCTATTGGTGACCTTCTGTTGTTGTCTGTTCTGTGGTCGGGTTGTTGTCTCTTTGACACATTCCCCATTTCCATTCTCAATTTTATTTGTTGCATTTACTGCACGTCATATATATAACTTAATTCTGGGTGTTGTTTTAATGTTCCATGGTCATATTGAATTTAGAAATCAAGAATTTCAATAAATCTAATAATCACATGATGATAAAGATAAAAAAAAGTTACACCTTAAAAAAGGTTGAAAGACTTTGTTATTTGGTCATTTTGCATGTTGACCTACATCTGTCCAGTTAGCAATTCAGTATTATAAATGTCACAGACCCCTTTTAACGCAAACTTTCTATTTGTCAACATAAATATAACAATAATGAACTACATATCGCGTGACATAAATATATTTGGACTTTGTACTCTTGTTCATTCAGAAGTTGAATGTTTATATTTCGGTAGAGTACTGACTGATACTATTTATCTTATCTTTATATTGTACACAAGTCATTCAAGATTCTATATCGCATATATAAACATGCAGTTGAGTTTTTTGTGTCGATTTAATCAATGTTTAATCCTCACCACTGTTAAAGGATTTCTGATTGATTGATTGGTTGATTGATGTTTGTTAAACGTCCAGTAGCAAATATGTCATGCATGTTTCGGACGAGAACGAATTAACGATCAATAGTATATGAAGGTCCTGTAATAGGGTCAGGAATTAGGAATGCAAATGAAACATGAGGGTAGGGTATATTGTACAGGACAAAAATTTAGCCTTGCAACAGGCCACCTACGGATCCCTCCCTCTAATAGTTGTTGCAAGGGTTTTTAACGTGTAGAGAGCGTAGCACTCTCTATACACGACGCATCGAATTTAACGTCCCAATTCTGACCTGAGGTGGCTGCGAATTTATATATCCCAAAAAGCCAAACGGACGCTCCACTTTGGCAAGCGTTTTATTGTTGCATTGGTCGGAAGAATACCAAAGGATGAAAATATGTCTATACCTAAGTCAAACATCGGGGTTAATAGGACTTCTAGAAACTGTGAGTTCAAGACATTATTATATGAAACTTGGATTAAACTTTCTCCACCACGCGAACTCAGAAACCATACCATAGAAATATATAGTGTAGGATGAAGGGAACTACCATGTAGTAGACTAGAAAATAGGCTTTTCAATTTTCAAGAACTATTCAGAAAAACAAAAAGTGACCAACTACAAGGCTTGCAGTGGTTTCTCTTTTCTCACTGTGACGTATTATCAGAGACATATATATATACACATATATATGTCTCTGGTATTATACATGAGATAAATACTTTATTTTTGTCTAAAATTAAGGCAGACTCGAAATTTATTTATTCAAAATTTCATTTGTGAACTTTTTACCTCTTATTAATTTATTAAGTCTAAACTTTTGAATATAAAAAGTTAAACCCCCCCTCACAAAAATAGACCCCCCTCCCGAAACCCAAAACACAAACAAAACTAGATATAATCCGTTTGTTCATGAATGCAATTAATTTAGTAATGTTAAATGAATTTATTTACTTATTTTTAAATCATTTTACTGACTTTATTTCATTTTATTTTAATATTACTTTTTATTGTTGTTTCCTCATTATTACTCAGTGATTACAAGTTCTCTTGTTTGTTTGTATGTGTCAATTTGACAGTATGTGTTAATTTAAAAGATGAATTATTGAGATTAATTAGTATTACCTGTACATAGGCGCTTGACATAATAAGAGTATTTCGCGGAATAGACTATAACTCAACAAAATTTTATGACGTCATATAATATATAAATAGATAGTGTAGCGACCTGTCAAAACATTATACACGTTGTCGCGGATAAGTCTGGATCAATACTGAAAAAATCTGTAAAGATGAAACCACGTTCTAGGATATATGTTACAAGACAGATTCCACAAGGTGCATTCGATGTTTTACTGGAAGACGGTAATGTTTCCTTTTGGAATAGCCACGAACCGGTTCCAAGAGGCGAACTATTAAATAACATACAAGGCGTGGATGCACTGTTATGTATGCCAACAGACAAAATAGATCGGGATGTTTTGGATAGGGCAGGTATGTAACTGTTTTTATTACTACTATTTCATTATTCTGAGAAAAAAAGACTAGAAAACTCGTGTGATGGGGGAAATATTTAAAAATTGTCTTGTTACCAAATTATTTTATGAACAGCTGATCGGCAACCTTGAAACAGCCAATCAGAATGCTTCAAATCAACACACCCCTTAAAAAATATGTTGTTTGTTGCTAATCAATATTATGTTACGTACACTAAAAAAAAATCTTAAATGAAATAATAATGGGTATCAAACGTATTTATTATAGTTATTATTATGAATTATTATCGGAATTTTTTTTTTTTTTTTTTTTTTTTTTTTTCTGTGGGGCGGGGGACTGGGTCACAATGTAACAGTAATTAAACTTGATAATACTCGATTTTTGTTTCTACAGTAACAATATGTACATACCTTGTATGAAATGTGAAACGCTGATTTTTATTTTGGTTTATAAACATGATAAAAGGAAGGTTCTCTTGGCTAAAGCTAAATTGTCAGAAGATATAACTACAATTTATACACATTCTTTCGGGTTCGAATGAATATTATGAGATTTATTCGAAAACATATATCCCCTCTAGCGATCTTAATATGTGCACTCGGTGTGTGTGAAATTTTACTCATCGTACAGAAACAGAAAGTTAACCCATAACAACATATTTTTAGAAGACTATATAATTCCAGCTTGGTAGCGATGTTTACAAACTGTTCACAGAGGTTGGGGCATCTTGGGAGATAGTAATAGCTGCTGCATCTCACCTGAGACAATACTATAACACAAAGAGTGTTATAGTACTCTCAGATCTCACCATTGTTGACCCAGATTTTATTAAACTTTTGACATTTAAAATTTCAAGAAAGTGAGAAAAATTAGATTTACACAAGTAAATTATGGGGTTTATGTCGCGGAAGGCCAGTGTACTTAATGCAATGTGAATGTTTGCAATGATCTTGACACAGGTATAAGATCAAAGTCCACCTTCTCTGACCCCTCTTGACCAGGTAAAGAAAGTTAGTAGTCACCTTAGTAAACATAATATCCTATCTCTCAACGACCAAACACATCTCTGTCTGTATTTTGACGGGACATAATATTGACAAAAACAGCATGTCTTAAGATCCAGGATAAACACACTAGAAATTTAGGTCAACATCATACATATATGTAGAAGTATCTATGACATCATTTGAGTAAATTCACTGACATGTATTTGTTGAAGTGATACCTTCGTGACCAGTCGTGTAGCTAAATTGTTTTCTTTTGTTACAGGTTGAACATACAATTTCTACATGTTTTTTTTTTTTGTACCTATACATTAACTTTATTTTCCGTATCACCCTCTTTTTTTTGTTCAGCATTCAGAGTCTTTTTTTCTCAAAAGAAACTAATGGTTTTTGATGTGCATAATTGAACAATGTAATTAAGAAAATTTACCAAATACTAAAAGGGATCGATCTCCTACTGAGTAGTTATATGGAAAATAATACTTCCTGGTTCTTTGTTTGAAGAAGTTCAAAATCAGAGATCAAATGTAACAGATTCATGCATCAAGTGTTTTTTTTTACATTTTATTTTGAAAATGAAGGGAAACAGATTGATCCTTCATGTTTGTAAATCAAAATAAAATTCCCAAAGACAATGTAGGCTCCCGACACCTTAATCCTCACCGATTTAAAATAGTAAAAAGGTCATTTGAAAATATTTTATACATTTCAATATGAAACTTAAAAATGTTCTAAATTATATTCTAGAATAATCTGTGTAATTTATATTTCAAATATTAATTACTACTTTATTGTCATATAATTAAATCATATGTTTGTGACGAAGAATAAAAACGATATATAACAAAGAAACAAGGCATTGTATATTTAGATATACAATTCCTTGAAAGAAATGACATTGCAATTGTATAATGAGATCGTGGGATAAGGATTGGGATTAGTTATTGTTCATTATTAAATTTAGAATTACCTAATGACGTTTTAATGTATTATTCTATAAAAAGGATACACGGTCAAACAGGATTTAAAAAAATAATAACTCAACATGATATTAAATAATAGACGTCATCAAAGGCACAAATAAGGAAGTATGAATTGTAGTTATTTTAGAATTATAGATAAACGTCATCGAAACTGTTTAGTTGGGGTTTTTCGTGTTTTTTTTATCTTTTTTCTTGATTAAACGAAAAAGTAAACAAATGAATAAATAAATTATGACCATTTTTACATGAAACCGATGAATAAATAAAAAAATTTACCCTATTAAAAAAAATGTCATATAAAAATATTTGAAGAAATTCATTTATTTTCAGGTCCTTCCTTAAAAGTGATTGGAACATTATCTGAGCTTTGTGATCATATAGATGTAGACGAATGTAACAGACGTAATATCCAAATTATAACCATGCCATCCATATCTACAGAAATTGTAGCTGATTTAACTGTAGCTGTACTTGAGGGACAGTTAATATCAAACGAAGGTAAGCCAACGCGATATATTAGAGTTGTTCCCCATTGACCTCTTTTTTGATAATTTCAGCTTCATTATGAATTTCTTTGTTTTCTAAGATATGTTAGGAAATCAGAAATATTACTAGAATTAGTATACAATCTTTACGTACATGTACAATGATTGTTATTAATACAACAAAATACAATGTACATACATTTAGTACATTTTTTTATTACCACATGCTTCCAAAAAAATATAATTTTAAAATATTTACGACTTCTATGTTTCTGAACTTATATAAATGATAAAACAATTGTTTATTTCATTTTCCAGATGCAAATGCAAATGAGTCGGTAAATAAGAATGATGTTATTCCAAAAATGTATAAAGGCAAGACCCTTGGACTAGTTGGACTTGGAAGCACAGCTGTTGCCATTGGTAAACGTTTACGAGGAAAGGGCATCTCAGAAATTAAATATAGTGATTTTACTGTTAAACCAGAAGAAAAAGAAATAGGAGCCAAGTATGAAGAATTTGAAAAAGTTTTAGAAGAATCTGACATCATTTGTATCTGCTGCAGAGGAAACAATACGAACAGTGGACTGTTTTACAAGGACGTTTTTCAAAAAATGAAGAAATCGGCCATATTGATCGACGCAGCACGTGGTCATGTAATTAACTACTATGATTTATATGAGGCATTACGCGAACAACATATATCTGCCGCGGCTGTGGACTTGAGGGAGCAAGGAAAGATCCCTTATAAAGACCAACTGTTAGGCTTAAATAACTGTATTTTCGTTCCTTATCAAGAATCAAATCGTTGGGACAAGAGAAGCAAAATCTCTGCAATTGTATCAAACAAAATTGTTTCTATCTTACAGATGGGCTGTATTCCAGAGAATTGTCCAGTGTCTGCCTAATGTTACGGTTGTTTCATTTTGTTGGTCTCTCTTTTATTCACGCATCGAAAAATATTGCATTGAATAATAGTAGCAGTTTTTCATACACATTTTAGTCCGTTCATTGCGCAATTACAGTTGAGAATGTTGTCCGTTACTTTATAAAACATCTCAGAACGCTTATTAGAGTTTTTGATGTTCTTGTTACAAGTTTTTTGTATATAAATAGTTTATTTTTACTTCTGTTTCGTCGATATATATATATATATATTCATAGCAGTTTTATACTAAATATGAAAGCATATAAACAAAAAGTACCCACTGACAAGTGGCTCTATGATTATCGTAATCAGACCGATGCTGTATTTTACACTGCACGCAAGACACGTCTTTCTGCAATAGCCGTTATCAGTTACGTTGGAGGCAGTTACATAATTGTAGTACTGTCGTATTTTTCTAGGAAGAAAATTCTCAACGCCAATAAATGAAAAGTGAATAATATAATGTAAATTAGAAAACATATCAAATAAGAAGATGTGGTATGATTGCCAATGAAACAATTCTCAACCAGAGACAAAATGATGATGAAGTTAACAACTATACAATACAATACAATATTTTTTTATTTTTCCAAATTAAAGGGCCCATTAAGAGCATAACATTAATAACAACATGACATAAACATTACAGAGTGATTAAAGAAACATAAAATAATAGTTCAAATGCATGAGGAAAGGGTCAGTGGTCAAGGGGAGATAATTTTGCTATCTATTAGAGTATTTAACTAATTTTCTGATTTTCTAAGTTGCAGGCCTTTATCAAATAGATAAAAAACTGCTATCTTCATTACTCATGATCCATGTCAAAGATCATTTCTGTTTAAATTAACTAAACTGGGGTATTTTTTGATATAATCAGTCCTATCTCTTCTGAGGTTATTGTAAAGAGGGCATTCCAGAAGAAAGTGCATTTCATTTTCAATAGAGTTTGAATTACAATATAAACTATAGGTCACCGTCCGGCCGTAAACAACGAGCAACACCCATTAGGTTATTCTAAATTTGATTGTGACTACATTTTGTACTAGCAAAAATATGATGTTTCTAATAATAAATAATAATAAAAAAATATACAGTATGTAGTAAAAATTAGTAAAATATGAAAAGTAAACACTTGCTTGCAGCACAGGGACTCTGATAGCGAATATATATTTTTTAATTTTTGTAATTTGATTTGTTATTTCGTATTTTCTCTCAAGTTGCATTAGATAATTAACATTGTCAAACAATTAGAATTTCAATAAACGGACATGTATAGTATTGTTTGATGCAAATAGACAGAAACATGAGGAAATACGTACGAAAAACAAATTAAATGACAATATGATTAAAATTGAGTATCCGCTATCCGAAGCCTTGTAACCTGCAGTACATGTACATGTATACAAAATGTTTCGGCTAAAAATACTCTTCCTGCTGTCGAGTGAATCACTGTTTAACAGGATGAATGTCGGGATCAGGATCATGGCACTTGACTTAGGATTCATTAAATACATGTAATGTCTGAGATATTTCAAAGAATGAAACAACAACCATAAACATTATTCTGAGAAATAAATCACCACAAACAGTGATTAATAAATTTGTACGAATTTTACTTTCACAGTATTTATATAAAGCAACCCACATTTCAAAGTAAATATTTTACCACAAAATGTAGATTTAGTTATACATAAAAAATTTAAAAAATGGAAACATGTTATCTAACAAAACAAGACACACCAAAATAACTACACGTTTGATGCATGTATTTATTGGAAAAAAAAATGACCTATAAAAGTAATCTTGTAACACTGTCATTTAATCCTCTAAATTAATCAATTAAACTTGGAACACGATGTGTTCAAACGTTGAAGAAAGATTTGAGACTTCTTTAGATAATCTTTACATGAGATTGTAAAATACAGTAAAACCTATCAAATATTGACCTTTTACAATTCTGGCTATATGGACCATGTGTTGTCCGTTGTTTCTATGTTTGTATGGCTGTTTTAGAAGGAGTTGGTGGTTAGGGGAGTGATTTGTTGTACAGTCAAATTGTGACGGAAAAGAAACTTACCAAGAAATAAAAAAGATGGAGAGCAATCGGATCAACAAGTACATGTGAGGTAGTGTGACTTGCGTCGCTCGTCGTCTTAAACATTTCATTGGAGGGAGTAAAATTAATCTTTCATTGATCTTTCTTTGTGATTAAAGTGTCGATCGGACACTCAGCATGAACATAGAGCGTCATTGCAATATATGTTACAATTATATTTATTAAGAAATGACCCTTTTACATCGAGGCACTTGCAGGCGAGGTACCCGCAAATGCCTCTATAAGCATATATACTGAATAATGTAAATACAAATAAAATACAAATAAGACAATATCAGAGTTAAAGAAATAAGTTATTTTTATATAAGAGACATAACGGCATTATTTATGACAAACACTGAAGAATTAAAGTTTACATAACTCGTATTCCACACAAAAATCACAGTAAGCTTATTTTTTCTAAAATATTAGACCTGTTGTTTTTTAATTTATTAAAACTGTCCTGCTCTTATGTTTACTAACAATTGGCGTAAGACGGTAATGTCTGTGAAGCAAAGGTCCGGGCAGTTGATACTTTGATAACGTTATTGATATCTGCAAAACTGAGGTCTATAATCAGAATATTCGAGTATGAAGTGTTTCATGGACTACTCATATTTCGCAAATGGGAGTCTCGCTCATTTTTATACAATACAAAATTTGATTCTCATGCATGCAAACGGTCTGTGCTTAGCCTATCAATTTTAGCACTGTTGACTTAAAATCCAGTAAGATTGACAGATTAGGAAATTATAATTTATTAATTCCCATGTGCATCCTAAATCTAGGAAAAGAGCCGATTTATACTGCGAAGTTTCAAGAATTTCTTTGCCATGCAGCTCAACTGTGTGCGATAGATGTTCGTCTGATGACGGAAACCATGCAGCACAACTGTGTGCGCAGCATGGTTTCCATCATCAGATGAACATCTATCGCACACAGTTGTGCTGCATGGTTTCCTTCATCAGACAAACATCTATTGCACACAACTGTGCTGCATGGTTTCCGTCATCAGACGAACTTCTATCTTGCGATCTAGGGTATCGAAGCAATAACAGGACATAAATTCCTATAGAATTTTTTGAGGATATTGACCTTTGATAATAATAAAAAACGATCTTTTTATCAAATACATACATTTTGTATGACGCTAATTCGATTTCTTGTACACATGTTTTAACTGGACTTTCTCTATCAAGGAAAAGGGCATCTCCAGTGGAAGAGAGGAAATGATAATTTTATTATAGAGGAATTAAAGCTGATTTATGGTTATAAAAACGAGAGGGGGGTTTCTCAGCTACAGTATCATAGTAGGATCATACCCCCAGATAAAATATATCCGTGAAACTTTCTCGAGTTTGAAAGACCACATATTACCAATTGTATCTGTTTTTCTTTATTTACAAGTACAAATGCCAGTACATATTTAATGTTTATTGTCAACACTATAATATGGCATATCGGTCACCTCCCGCTTGCTAAGCTTTACAGGACCAACCTATTGCATTAGTTGTTAGTTTGTTCTTGTCCTAAATAAGCATGAAATGTTTGCCACTGGACGTTAATCAAACAACAATCAATCATTTCATCATGGTTTTATATGTGTGTCATTCAATATGTTCAAACGAAAAAAAAGTTTATATTACTGAAATTTGCATAAATATAAATATTACGGCTGAAATAATACCTATAACGATTAATACTTTTAACATCCTATACTTTTACATTTATCTAACATGTTCATGTCGTACATATTGTTGACCAACTAAATCACAAGCTAGCCAGAGTTACCTCCCATTTTTGTATAATTGTCTCTTACAAAAACATGTTTTATCATAAGAAACTATGTGCAACAAAACATTAAATCCGAGACCTAATATGGTTCATAACTTACGTTTAGTGCAACTGGTTTATGATTTATTTTTTTCCCAAAATCTATCAGCAAAAGTTGCTGTCCCCGAAGGACAAATGCAATTCTAGACACGTTAGATCAAAATGCGAAAAAAGTGCAAAACACAAATTATCTTTGGCCCTGTTCTCTGGTCACCGGAAAACTAAAACTTTATTCCCTCCTATGAGGGATGTCATAAGGGTAATGTTTAGATCACCTTTGTATTCCCGTTGGAGTTAACCTACTATTCCTAAGTAGAACAAGAGATAATAAACAAGTGTCAACTGTGTGAAAAAGAATTTCCGGGGGAAAGAAAGGGGGGTTGTGATTTTAGAAAATAACTGATTTTATTTCTTTGATGGCTATTTTTTTTCAGTCAGTTAATCCTATTAATAGGAATAAACAATTATATCATAAACGATATAAGTTTGGTCAGTAAACATTCAAATGCAAGTTAACTACATAATATTGTGCTGTCACTCATATCCAATAAATAATGGTGGCACGGTTATAAACTAAGATATTAATGATTCCCAAGAACCAACTGGTGATGGATTGAGTAATTGTTAAACTGCTTAATGTCTTTATTCACTGTTAAAGAGTTGCAAATTAATATTGGATTTTTTTAGAAAAGGAAGATTTTCATTTAAAAGTAGACATTCACTTTTGTTCTCGTACTTGGAACAACAAAATAATTTATTTTGTAAAAATTATTTCCGTACTCCATGTATACCTCAAAACAAAATTATTTTTATTTACCTGTGTACTTTATATATATATAATTATTTTATTTGGCAGCATTTTGTCCAAGGTTATGGTTGTCTATCTGATATTGTTAAACATCTTACCCCCTTGTTTTATTAATTTTGTATTTACACTGTGTCATAGATCAAATTTATTCGTTCAGTGTATGTTCACTTGTTTTTGTCGAGCCTGCGACTTTTGTCGCAGAAAGCTCGACATAGGGATAGGGATCCGGCGGCGGCGGCGGCGGCGGCGTTAACTAACTTCTTAAAAGCTTTATATTTTAGAAGGTGGAAGACCTGGATGCTTTATACTTTGTATACAGATGCCTTATGTTACGAAATTTCCGTCTGTCACATGTCCATTGTCCTTGACCTCATTTTCATGGTTCAGTGACTACTTGAAAAAAAAGTTAAGATTTTTTGTAATACTAATTTCTCTCTTATTATGAGTAATAGCATAACTATATTTGGTATGTGCGTACCTTGCAAGGTCCTCATGCCCGTCAGACAGTTTTCACTTGACCTCGACCTCATTTCATGGATCATCGAACAAGGTTAAGTTTTTGAGTTTTGGTCTTTTTTCTAATACTATATGCAATAGGTCAACTATATTTGGTGTATGGAAATATTTTATGATGTACATTTCAGTCTCGCAGGTTTTATTTGACCTTGACCTCATTTTCACGGTTCATTGCTCAGTGTTAAGTTTTTGTGTTTTGGTCTTAAACTATAAGTAATAGGTCAACTATATTTGTTGTATGGGAGGATTGTAAGCTGTACATGTCTGCCTGGCATGGTTCATCTGACCTTGAACTCATTTTCATGGTTCACTGGTCAATGTTCAGTTTTCTTGGTTAAGTCTGTTTCTTAGAAACTATAAGTAATAGGTCAACTATATTTAGTGTATTGAATGATTGTAAGGTGTACATGTATTTCTCGTTTGGTTTATATGACCTTAACCTCATTTTCTTGGATCATGTTAAGTTTATGTGATAGTTGTAGTAAAGCTTTATATTTAGGACTATCAACATAATATCAATGGTTAGTAAAGAAGGCGAGACATTTCAGCGTGTGCACTCTTGTTGTTAATATGTCTTTTGATTGAGTTAAGCCATTTCAATTGATATTTTATAGTGTGTCTTTCTATGTTGTGATGTTACACTATTGTTTCAGGTAGGGCGAAGGTTGGCGCATATTAAAACGTTTAAACCCACTGCATTTGTTCACACCTGTCCTAAGTCAGGAACCTGATGTTCAGTAGTTGTCGTTTGTTGATGTGGTTCATAAGTGTTTCTCGTTTCTCGTTTTTTATATAGATTAGACCGTTGGTTTTCCTGTTTGAATGGTTTTACACTAGTCATTTTAGGGGCCCTTTATAGCTTGCTGTTCGGTGTGAGCCAAGGCTCCGTGTTGAAGGCCGTACTTTTGACCTATAATGGTTTACTTTTACAAATTGTGACTTGGATGGAGAGTTGTCTCATTGGCACTCATACCACATCTTGTTATATCTATTGTTTATACAATACAACCACCTGTTTATTGTTGAAGATTGTATGCTGACCTCTTAGCTAATTTATGTCATTTGGTTGCCATCTCATTTACGTATATTGCACACTTCCATTTCTTTCACCTTTGTTCATTCTTTTATTTATTTTGAATCATTACGGATGACTCTGACGATATTGATAGTCTCTTCAAATCAATTAAACATCTCTTATTAAATATTCTATTACGAACAAAATTTTGCAAGCCATTATGTATGTTTATTGTCAGTTGCATTTTAACTGACACAGCTAGGACTATTATTCTAATATATAATGTCCCAGGATACAGGTAGAGCAAACTGCACCAGTCACCAATTCCTGAATATTTATGAAGTATCTGCCACAGGACAAACAAAAAAAACAACAATACCATATATCTTCAAACATCAAATACATGTC
Organism: Mytilus coruscus; assembly: GCA_017311375.1. Taxonomy (NCBI): domain Eukaryota; kingdom Metazoa; phylum Mollusca; class Bivalvia; order Mytilida; family Mytilidae; genus Mytilus; species Mytilus coruscus. The sequence continues at coordinate 64,626,722 of CM029607.1, forward strand.
AAGTTGCTTTACAAATGTCAACCATGTATATTATCCTCAGTACCTTAAGGACATAAACCACGATTTAAAATACATATCAAATTGGAGCGTATTCACTTGTGAAAGTTAGACATGTTTTGATGTGTTTTGATTAGATGCATAAAGACATGCATGCATGTTGCATAATCTAGAAGCACTTTGAATGTGCACACATGCACCTAGAATACCTAGCGAGGTGATTGTTTTTTAAATAGATAGTTCATTTATATTGCACAGTAAAACATCCTTGTCCTGTATTTGGTTCAAAATAACAAACCTCAAGGAGAATAGCAATGCGCATGTCAAAATTATATTGACGAGTTGTTTTTACTTATAGTCTGATTCTTTGAAAAACTCTTCGTACAATGTCTAAACCAAAAGTGTACGTTACTCGCCGGGTACCGGTAGATGGATTAGAACTTCTGCAACGTAAATGTGAAGTGAAAATATGGGATGACGATGAAGTTATTCCGAGAAAGACTTTATTAGAGAATGCAAAAGGAATTAACGGAATATTTTGTTTGATAACAGAAACGATCGATGCTGAATTCTTAGATGCTGCTGGTATGTATTTATTAATGTGCATGTGTTTGTTTATGAGAATAAAATCTGTTGTTTAAAACTGATTTAGGTCAGTAAATGTCTGATTTTTATAAACATCATCTTTGAAATAACAACAAATACACGAAATACGCATTTCCGCATAACTATAATATGCATGTCTGGATTGTTACTCGTGAAATATTTATTTTTGTAATTACGAAGTGGGAATAAAAGCAACGCTACTTTTAAAGTTATTTTAAAATGCATTTAAAGTACTTTAAAAATGTAGAAGGTAGAAAATCATACGTTTTTTTGCTTTATAAATACATTGAGTTACAACACAATTATGTTAATATAAAAGTTTTTGAACAATTTCGACCGATTTCAAAATAATATGGCGTTGTGTCCAAACGTTGAAAACTGATCGGAACTATTTATAAAAAAAAGTCTCCACCTATTGATTGATATGCTGCGAGGTGATAGCAATAAGGGAAAATACGAAAATGAGATAAATATAAATGATAGAAAATAGTGCGCATATAAATGAATCATACAACAAAAGTACACGACTCAAGGGTTTGCATATTCAGCAGGATGAAAATATTTTAAATCAAACAGAAGTGAGCCATAGTTTTTTTGTTCAGTACATATTAATGATTTTTGTAGGTCCTGACCTCAGAGTTGTGGCTACAATGTCCGTTGGGACGGACCATATTGATCTGAAGGAGTGTAAGAAGAGGGGAGTTTTCGTCTCTAACACCCCGGACATAGCTTCGGACAGTGCCGCTGATCTGACCGTGGCGCTTGTCCTAATGACCACAAGACGTCTTGTTGAAGGTAATATTTCTTTGATGCTCTTGTTCTAATTCCCAGCCGGTTGCTTTTATATAAGTAGAGAGAATGTTTATTTGAGTGACATTTACAGAGAGATTCTTAGCTTGAAATTATTGAATGGGGAGTGGGAAAATTGGTAAAAAAATAATCAAAATACATGTAGGTATGACAAGAAATTATTATATATATGTAGGTACATGTACGACAAGGAACAAAAATATATATGTAGGTATGACAAGAAATGATAAATATTGGTCTGAATTATTATATATTGGTAAAAGATTGTCGGAATTTAGATTAAACGGTAATACACTTTTGGAATGGACATGTTTTCGTTCTCCTATAATTTCTTGTAACTTTGGAGTGAGTTAGTTGCAAATTTCGACAATTCCGATAACACAAAGATTTATTGTGAATATAGTCTCACACCATAGGTCTAAAAAATGTTCAATTTTTCGGAAGAGTAAACATTTTTGTCCTGTACTTGTGTGACCACGATAAGTTACACATATCTGTTTTTTATTGAATCGCAATTAAAATTTCGATCATACAAGTCTCTAGAAAAATACTGATGCATGGTGACACTTCTTAATGGTGATCGGTGCACGCCAAAATAAAATATATTTTAGCACATATATAGTGGTCAAATATAGCCTTTTATAGCCAACTATACGGTATGGGCTTTTCTCATTGTTGAGGTCGTACGGGTGCCTATAATTGCTTACACCCTCTTCATTTGAACTGTGGTGGATATAGTTGTCTCATTGGCAATCATACCACATCTAATTTTTACTATATATTTGTGTGATTTACAGTTATGAGAACGTATGGAATTGGCAATTTTACACAAGCAATACAATTTATGGATGCATTTTTTTCATTTAAGGAGTAGACGCAGTGCGACAAGGTCAGTGGTCACAGTGGAAACCCATGTGGCTATGTGGTTCAAATATGATGTCAAAAACCATTGGTATTCTGGGATTTGGCCGTGTTGGCTTTGGTGTTGCGAGACGACTTAAACCGTTTGGAGTCAAAGAAATTATTTATAACGATATCCGAACGCAGGAATTCGCAAAAGAGATCGCTACGTTTGTCCCGTTCGACGACCTTTTAGAGAAATCGGACATCATTTGCATATGTTGTGCAATGACGTCACTTACGAAGCATTTGTTCAATCAAAATACTTTTAATAAAATGAAAAGGAAACCCGTCTTGATAAATACATCAAGAGGAGGAATTGTCCAACATGATGACTTGTATATTGCGTTAACATCTAGTCAGATTTCAGCTGCCGGCCTTGATGTCACTGAACCGGAACCACTTCCGTCAGACCATCCGCTGGTGTCTCTACCGAATTGTGTCATTCTGCCTCACATGGGTACCAGCACAAAAGAGGCGAGAAAGAGTATGTCAATTAACACGGCGAAAAACATTTTGGCGGTTCTTGATTTGACTGATTCAGATTGATTGAACTATAACGTGTGGATTGTGTGTCATAATTCATCCTACTGGAATGCAATAATTTTGCAATCTGTTAAAGAGCAATTATTTTAAGGCAGTGTCGATGGCAGTTCAAACGTTTTTTTTTTCTGAAGGCACGCTTCTCCATAATCATTCTACTTATTATACACAAAAGGTTGATGTAATAAATAAACAATTTTACTTTATTTACCATGCATCGGAAAGCATTCCCTTCCGTTCGTAGTGACAACAGAACATGAAAAAATACATATAATAGTTGTGCAATAAATTCATTTATTCGATAACTTTTAAATTTGATCATAACTTACTAGATATAATATAAAAGAGTATGATATAATATGTAATATATTATACCTAATATAAATGATTTCACATAGTTGCATGTAGAACTGTACGCATGTTCAGAAAATGGGTTCATTTGTCGGTTCTCAATATTTTTTTTTAGAGAAAATGATTCTTATGATATATATAGTTCCCTAACATTCCATTGTTAAACTATGCCAATATAAACATAAATAACACATAGCTGAGAGGTGATAGAGCAGATGTTACCCCGAGAAAACATTGTCAACCGCGGCGAAGCCAAGCTCAGCTATGTATTATTTTCTTTATTATACTGAATGTTCTGTTAATACTGTCTGTTAAATTTCCTATTCATAGTCATAAACTATGACCTCTTGTACATAACAACCATCCCTATTGCGCACAAATGATCAAGCGTCTCCGTGAAGGGTAATAGAGTTTTTGCCATGGGTTAGAGTAAAACATCTCCCTCGTATTAACCAATCAGAATCCCGCATTTTGACATGAAGTATAATAATACTTTGTGTACCATCTGTGAGTATAATTTTGTTTTATCTTGTTCAACGGTTCTTGTAAAAAGTTTGCTTTATTTCTCACATACCAAGGATCTAGAGAAAAAGCAAGTTAAGAACTGCATGCTGAGCCTCTGAGGAAAATAAATCTAAAGTATCATGACATCTAAGTGAAAATTGATATCATGACCACTGAGTGAAAAAAATCCTATCATGACCTCTAAGGAAAACAATCCAATTAGGACCTTTGGAAACGAAAATTCGGCTTTATCTGTAATTTTATTTACATAGAAGTGTTATCATTTATCAGCAAAAAGTTCAGGTTTTGGCTAATAAACCAGAAAAGGTAAGATAGTATAGCGATTCATATTGCCACACAAAAGCAGTGATGAAATATCAATTTGATGACAGAACTTGAAATGGACACAATTAAGTTTTCATTTCAAATCCATAACTACAAAACATCTTCTGAAAGTGTTACTGCATCTGAAAATTTGAGATAATGACACTTTTCCTGTTTTATCAAAACTGCTTGCTCTTTTTACAACAAGAGAAAAGATAAGAACGATTATTTATTTTTTCTGTATAAATCAGATGTAGTCTTCTCATATCTTCGCGCCACCCAGATATGAGAAGACTACATTTAATACATGTAGTAGTTTTGAGGAGTAAAATTTTTCGATATCAAATTTTCTCTATATTTTTGGTCAGTACGCACAAAACATTTCCGTATTATGTTGATCGATGCGACGTTAATATTATTTGCTGATGATCATGTACACAAGTTACTCATAATTTCCCGGATATCCGCAAAAGTCAATAATTATAAATGAGCGAAAAACTGTAATGCGTTATTATTTACATATCTAGAGTGTTTCAAACTGGTTACTTGTTTCATTGTAAGTACATTTTTCAGAAACCGTTGTCAATTTACATTGTATAATTTAATTTTGGATGTAACGCGTCTTCTGATTGGCTGACGTTGTTTTGTTTATCAGCTCATAGACATAATTTTGTCATGTGACCATGACGTCATCAACGTTTTTTCATGGTTTACTCCGGTTTAAAATGGAATTTAGAATTAAATTATAAGAATGACTGTAATATTTTTCTGTCTATTCGAATAACATAAAATGTGGTGCACACTTTAAAATAACCCGCTACGCGGGTTATTCAGTGTGCACCACATTTTTGATGTTATTTCTTCATAGACAGAAAAAATATTACAGTCATTCCTTAAATAAATACGCTGCCTCTGTTGTAATTACTTAACCTTCCTCAACTTTGATATTTTAGAATTATACTATTTCAAATCGGACAGTGTTATTCATAGGGGACGTATATTACGTAGTCTGTGTTGTAATAACTTAACCTCCGTCAACTCTGAAATTCTATAATTATACTAGTTCATATCGCACATTACTATTCTTTTTGAATGCATATCTATGCATTTTCTGTTTGAAATTTAGAATTATACAAGCGTGGTTCGGTTTTTAATTTGTATTAAGTTAAAGATTGTTTTAGAAAATCAGAATATATTGATATGATTGATTTTACAGTATCATGCTCATACTGATGAAGGATATCTGTTATCTGGAATATTTATTGATACTTATTTTACTATTTCCCTTTTTTAATGTTGTCGTTGTTTTGTACACTTTTTACTCGTGTATATATGTATATATCAACTCGTCTAAACATCAGCCCAACAATGTTAGATCTGTAAATTTGCTTTCGCAAATTTTTTGTTCTTCCCTCAGCAAATTTACAGATCTAACATTGTTGGGCTGATGTTTAGACGAGTTGTATATACAGAATGTACACAGCCATGTATCACCATCACTGCTGGTGATCCGATGGATAAATCTGTTGTAGAGTTGTCACTGGTTCAGACGTACTTATAAGTATAATTATTTCTGTGACTGTATCTTGCATTAATTTGTAGGATCCTTTACAACAGATATTTCAGCTGATCTGTAACAATTCCATCTTCATGCCTTATATATCATGTACTGTATTACGACGCTAGATTAAAACTGACGAGGAAAGGTAACACCCGGCCACCGAAAGCTTTATTATTGTGAAGCCTAGGTGGTCGTGTGGTCTAGCGCGTCGGATATAGTGCAGGCGATTTGGTGTCACGATATCTCAGTAGCATGAGTTCGAATCCCGGCGAGGGAAGAACAAAAAATTTGCGAAAGCAAATTTACATATCTAACATTGTTGGGCTGATGTTTAGACGAGTTGTATATACAGAATGTACACAGCCATGTATCACCATCACTGCTGGTGATCCGATGGATAAATCAGTTGTAGAGTTGTCACTGGTTCAGACGTACTTATAAGTATAATTATTTCTGTGACTGTATCTTGCATTAATTTGTAGGATCCTTTACAACAGATATTTCAGCTGATCTGTAACAATTCCATCTTCATGCCTTATATATCATGTACTGTATTACGACGCTAGATTAAAACTGACGAGGAAAGGTAACACCCGGCCACCGAAAGCTTTATTATTGTGAAGCCTAGGTGGTCGTGTGGTCTAGCGCGTCGGATACAGTGCTGGCGATTTGGTGTCACGATATCTCAGTAGCATGAGTTCGAATCCCGGCGAGGGAAGAACAAAAAATTTGCGAAAGCAAATTTACAGATCTAACATTGTTGGGCTGATGTTTAGACGAGTTGTATATATATATATATATAAAATTGAGAATGGAAATGGGGAACATGTCAAAGAGACAACAACCCGACCTATATAAATTGCCTTACAGTGTAATTAATTAATCTGTTAAAATTACACTTTTAGGCAATTTATTATATTATTTGTGTAATTGTATTAATCTTTATACAGAATACTCGACACTCAAATAGATTTGTATGGTATGTGTTATAAGTATACTATTGATTGTAATCGTTTTTAACATATTAGAAGGTTCTATATTGCATTTATCATTTACAATGTAAACGCATAGAACACGAAATAGTAGTCTAGTTAATTCTAACTTATTTCATATGCTTACTATAGAAAAAAGGGACCACAAACAAATTAAATTAGACACGTTTTCTCTGTTTTCTCTGTGCCTTTCCATTCTTTTAATATGCCCCTTCACGGTTAATGCAGCCATATTGAATAGGGGCAGATTTTTTGGGTAGAGGTGGAAATAGTATGAAAGTACGGGAAATCATATGCATGTTTCAAAGAAACTGTTTTGTTTCAATTATTTTTTCCCGTATTTTTCAAACCATTTGCACCTCCATTATGAAAATCTGCCCCCTATTCAATATTATAGCTTCAATAACCGTGAAAAGGCCTATTGTCTGTATTATTGTCCTATGTCAAGGAAAATTACTACTTTCTTTTCAAAGTTATATATTTTAGGGTTAATTAAGCGATTTACCTGTGCCGATAGTTTATAAATTAAGGAGTTTCTTAAAGTTATAAAAGAGATATTTACGGTTTGAATTTGAGTGACGCCAATGGATTTTACCAGGAAAAACACAACTGATGACACAAGTGGAGCAGAAATTACTGATCCTTCAGGCGATCACGCTTGGGTTTCTGTGTAGTGTTTTTGGAATGATTTTTGCTTGTTCGTCTTTGAAACAAATTGTATGTTTTTCTTCGACTGATGGTTGTTGATCCCATTGGCCTAATGCCCCCTTTTATACTATTCAATTGCTGTTACTTTCCAGTAGTAGGACATGAGTGTGAACAAATTGTTAAGTCGAATCTTTCATTGATAACTGGCCAATCAAAAGTGTTGATACAATTGTAAATATATTAACGTTATAATACAAAGCACATCATGAGTTTCCTGTCATGCAAATGACATTTATACATTGACTTTTACTGAACAGTTCAGGTTATCTTACTTTCCAAATATGATGAGATGAGATACCTTCTACTGTAGTAAAAATAAAAGTATATGTACTCCTTTCGAAAACTATTTTAGACCACCCTTATATAATATAGGCGTCTTGTAAGGATGCAATGAGAATATAAAGGAATGATCCATAGAGTTTATCTGCTTATTTTTTATTTTTTTTTTTTCATGTGATCAATATGTTTCCTAAAACATACGGATACTAGGTCATTCTCCAAATCAGTATTGTTCTAAGAGTCTTTTATTAATATATATAAGAATCCCCTCCCCTCGTGACCGAACAACACTGATAATTAACTCATGCGCTACGCGCATTCGTGAATTAATGTGTTGTTCGGTCACTCGTTGAATATTTTTCTCTATTTGAATTCTTCGATTAGTTATTCTATAATTACAACTTGTCTTGTAACTTATTCCCCGCCTCCCCCTTTCCCCGTATATTCTAGACTATATTTTTATACAGAAGAGAAAACAAAGCTTGTTTCATGTATGTAATAGGGAAAACGGTAGTTGTTTTGAAAGTAAATAACTGTTATTGCCTATCTGCTGTTTTAACAATTTACTCGGGCAGCGTTAGTCCGCGTATCCCTTGTATTAATTACTGTATTTCCAGGGGAAAAACTCAGTAAAAGTAATCAAATATTATAGGTAATAACTTTTACAGTGTATATTTAAGTATAGAATTCCATGGTATAAATCACGTGTTTACGGAACATCAATTTTCTTTCCGAACTTGTGCGTCTTTTTTCCATATTCATAGGTGCCCAGAGGTAAGCTATTCTGCGAAGTAATATTAAGTTTATTGTACTTTACCTTTTGTGCAGTTTACTAATTCATTGTACTACATAAAACTAGAGCAAAAAAACAAGTGTTTGATGCAGCTCTTTATATATATATAGCTATAGTTAACAATTTGTTGCATAAGATTAAACTATTTTGGTGAGATTTATATATATTAATCCATGATTAACACATGACACAGGCAAAATCTCTTTGTTCTTAATGTGCTATAATGACAATGTACAGGTAAGGTGTGCATTAACTACCTCAGATATACTGCACAGTTCAAATGTACTCTTATCTTTATGGGTGGATCCAGGATTTTTCAAAGGCATAGGGGCGTAAAAACAAAGTTTGAGGATTTTAGGATTATATTTTCCAATCAAAGGGGCAACCTTATATACACTTTTTCGTTTCAGATTATGAAACGGAAAGTGCGTCTCATTCCTTAGAGCACTTTATGATATTATGTGTACAATTTAAATCTTAAATCAGTGTTTCAAAGTCAAACAAGATAAACAAAATTTTGTAATTTCTTAAAATATCCAAATAGCTGTAACTTGATTTTGATTAGTTTTGCTCTCCGTGGAATTTATTACGACTTTTTAAATATTAATTCCTTTTAAGTGGCTATTTCGGGATCGAATTTAATTAGGTTGATATTCAAGTATGTGCCAAAATAAAAAAAAAATATACAAGTAAGTTGGAGATCAATCAGACTTCGTTTAGATGGGACATATCTTCCGAATGAAATAAGTTGAAAAACTATAAGGGGAAAAGGAGGGGTGGGGTGGGGGGTGGGGTGGGGTGGAGTTTAAGATTGAAAAGTGACACGTTTTTTTTATTTGTTTACTTTGCACTATCAATTTAAGTACACCTCTCGTCGATTATCTTCCTCTGAGCATATTTTTGAGGGAAAGAAAAGCAATTAATCTATACTCAATACCCCTTTCATTTATAATTTGTCATACACCAATTTCAAGTACATCAGACGGAACTAAAACTGTAGGAGATGTGGGTTATAGATAGAACTAAGAAGATGTTGTATAATTGCCAATAAGACAACTCTCCACCAGAGACCAAATGACATAGAAGTTAACAGCTATAGGTCACCGTACGGTCTTCAACAATGAGGAAAACCCACACCGCATAGTCAGTTATAAATGGCCCCGGAATGACACATGTAAAACAATTCCAACGAGAAAACTAACGGCCTGATTTATGTACAAATCAATGAACGAAAAACAAATATGGTATACAGCAACAAACGACAGCCACTGAATTACAGGCTCCGGACTTATTATATATCAATAAGACAGCAATCAAACGACAAAAACCACCAAAGCACATCTCGGCAATGAACATTTGAGCGAAATGGCAGGACATTTGGGGTATAAAAAAATGGACGTTTGAGCAACGAAATTGAGCGAAAATAAAAAATAAGCTTAGGACATTTGAGCGAAAATAAAAAATAAGCTTAGGACATTTGAGCGAACAAAAATTAAGAATGATGGAGTACCTCTTCCGTTCGCCAGATATATAATCTGTTACCCCTGCTCACCACGGGGAGGTGGAAGTAGGAATTCGAGCAGGATATAGTTAATAAGATGTTGAGTTTATAATGCACAAAGTTAAAAACATCTTTAAAATGTAAAAAAAAAAAAAAAAAAAAAAAAAAAGCACTGCCATAAAACTTCAAACTCGCGATCGGTAATGGCATTATTTACAAGTCAGTCCGGGCTTGAAATTTATATCCTATTGTATCCTTAATTTGCATAGCCAATGAATTGTAGTATAATTGACTGGTAAGTAGAGATCGACTCAGGACAACATTACCATTAACTAGCCAGAACCAGTCGAATTACTCGGGTGTAAAATCAAATAAAATACATTTATTTTAAAAACTTATTTTTTTTTTTACTTTTTACTAAAAATGATTTCTTAATTTATATAAAAGTATCACAGGAGAATTCGCTCAAACGTCCTATTTGAAAATCCACGTAAGGTTAATATTCCGGCGCTAAAATGTCCTATGATGACGGCGCTCAAATGACCCTATGTGCATTTTTTATCAGTTTCGCTCATATGTCCTATACCCGCACATCTAGAGGGCAACATATAGTGTCTAACAATAGACAGGTGTTAAAGAATAGACAGGTGTCTAAATAATATGTCAAGTTCTAAATCGTTTATGTCGGTTCAAAAGCCCACTAAGAGCTTATGTTGTATAGTTATTTATCTTGCCTACTTAAAAGAAAACTTATTTGATTTGATCGTCACGAATTTATATAAAAATTGTGAATAAATTTAACAGAAACAATCAAAGATCTGCTATTAAAACCCAATTCACCAAATACTGTAACAATTTAGGAGATAGCCTGAGTATCAAAAAAGTTACATGTACCAACCTTTTAGTACTTAAATGCGTATTTTCCCCTTTCTTTACCACACAAGAAAACTTTCACAGGAGCCGTGGATTGAAAATCATCCAAATATTTCCGAAACGTTCATGTTAATTTATGGCGTCACGTGTTAAAACAGTTATTGACCTATCAAACCGGTATATATCAATTAATCTGCACCGTCGGGATGACCCATTATTCCGAACTCCTACGTCGTTCGGGTCAAGAAAGGTCACCCAAGCCGTGCAGATGAAATGAAATATACCGACTTGCTTGGTCAATAAAAAATAAATTAGTTCTTTCAGCCACTTTGTAAACCCTGTATGACTATCTTTACTTACATTTAATAGAACTATATAAATATTTAGTATTTTTTTTTTTTGTAAATCATATTTAATTGCACTCAACCTTGCTTTAAGGAGAGTTGTTTTTTAACAATAGTTTGTGTTGAGTCTTCTTCTTGTAATATGTTTTCCCAATGATTTGGTATACTCTTTCTTATTTGTATTATTTCAGCAATCCAATTTCTTATTACATTTGAACTTTATAAGATTTTTCCTTTTGATGTTCTACCTTTGTCATCAATTATGTCATTTAAATAGACTATATTGTCTTTTTTCCAATTATTACAGATCAAATAGCGACAGTACTTTCATTTTCTTATTTTATGATAAAAAATCTGGACAAAACAGATACATGTGATGTCATCCTTTATTATTCTGTTTCAAAAATTGAAGTCATGACCATCTTCGAACGGAGCTTGTTTATAGTATCCATGGCCACTGTCATTTTACATCAAATTAATGAAAATTTGGAAGCCTTTTTGAAAAATTCTCAAGAAAATATACAGCGCTCCAAATTTGACTCCCTTCACCTGCCTTTGGTACACAAAAGGCTTACCTTAAGCCGGAAGAAAAAACTACGTTTCAAGGCGGATGTTCTACGCTTATTGAACATGCGTTAAAAGTACATAGTATGATATCATGGTTTTAACACTTAATTCATTAGACAGAAACCCATAATGACCAACGGCAAAAAGTCCCAAAAACGTTAGTAGGGCAACAGTAAGTCTTCAAAAACAGACAGAGTTCAGTACAATACGTGAATCTCGAAATACTCAGGAGTCTATAAGAATAGGGAATACATTAAATAGAAACATTATAGATCACCCTTAAACAGTCTATTTTCCAAATAACAAACACTTTAACATACCATGACATATGACAACTACATGTACTAACGAGGTTCCTGACTTACGACATGTACATGAAAATATGGCGGGTGTATACTAGTTAGATCTCCACCCTTCTTCTTGAGATAAAATGTACGTAAAATAACACTATTACAATGAAAACCAGTACATAAAATAAGCTTAAAACCTTAAAATAAGGACAAATAACAAATGATACCGCCTTTAAAAAATGGTCGAATATTATTGAAACCAAGCTCATAGTATTTAACCTGCAGATAAGCAATCGTTCCTTCTACGCTTAATACTGGTTAATATACTTCATAGTTAGCTTACGTAAACAATAGCATATTTTTTTCGAGAGGTTTAAAGTTAATGTTTCTTTTTGAAAAACTTGGATTTGCTAGGTCTTTTTTTCGTGTTTTTGCTGTAGTCTTTCCATGAAGATCAAGTTCATGCGAGGTTGATTTTCCCACTTTACAAAAATATTTCCCAGTGTTTTAGTGTCACGTCACCATACGATACAAAACAATCAAGAGATAGAAATATAACATTTACAAAAGACTGAAAGGAGAAAGATGATGATGGACGGCTGCTTAACGTCCAGCGGCAAAATAATATGCATATTCAGGACGAGAACATGTTAATGTAATATGAGTATTAACCCTGCTTTTTCCTAGACCGACACGCTGAGTCAGATTTTTAACGTGCTAGTTCACAAGGTAACAGTCCGCAGGAAGACATGTCACCTTACCCGGACACATTATTCTGACCCGAGCCGACCAGTCTTTGTTCTAACTCCTTAATACCGCGTGCTTAGCGGAGAAGCAGTAAATACCAATTTCAAAGTCTTTGGTTTGATCCGGCGGAGGTTTGAACCCACGGCCCCCCGCAATCGAGCGAACACGCTACCACGAGACCGCCGAGGCGGTTGAAAGGAGAAAGATAGGCGATATATATCGAGAAAGGTATACTCACACGATCTTTATATTTAATCAAAGGGTAAAGTTTATATCCTTAGAAAATACAGAAAAGACAATTAGGTACAAGTACAAATTGTATGTATCAAGCTTAAAAGCTTATTCGTGTGAATGCACTTTCAATGGATTAAATCGAGTTTTAAATGTTATGTATGCTGATAATTAATTTCAGATTAAATTGTCAGCGTTCTGAAATCAGACAGAAGTCGATGTTAATTTGCTTGCACAGGATAACACGTTTACAAGTTGATCAAGTTATACAGTTATAGACAGAGGTATTAATTAAAATAATCGTTACTATTCTGCGTTCCTATTGTTTAACGCACCCTTTTGTCGTCATTAAGATTTTCGAATACTGTTCGGTGAGTTGCGGAGGTTGCCGTGTCCTTCATTTGACATTGTCTGCTATCGATCGATAGAAGAGATGATTCTCCGCATTGACTTTCTCACGTAATCCTTTCGTTGATTTCACTGTTACGTATAAAATACTGTCCAGTATCGTATAAAGCCGTTTACAGTGTCGTAGACACTTCAACATTAACAAATTTGTCTTTCTATTTTTACTCACAAGTAAGGTTTCTACAAATAGTTATAAATAACATTCGAATAACTTTTTTTTTATGTTAGATTAAAACGTTTTATAGCATATCGAGAGAGAATGACAAAAATTAAAGTTTTTGTGACTAGGAGAATACCGAAACCTGGACTTCATATATTACTACAGGATTGTGATGTACAGTTCTGGGACAGCGACGAAGCCATTCCGCAAGATGAACTTCTCAAGAAAGTCCAGGGTGTAGGAGCTTTGTTGTGCATGCTGACTGATAAAATTGATGAAGAAGTACTAGCAAAAGGAGGTAAATATATACATTTTTTATTTACTATAAAAGTTTTCTCATACTAATTTTTTCGAATCTATGGATCTACATCGTAATATTTATAGATACTAGAACACACCCGTGACATCGCGGGTCCGTGACTGAATTAAAGTATCTACGCCTTATTTTTCAGTTCAACTGAGTTCGACTTAAAAAAGTTTTTCCAGAACGTTCAACTTACATGTTATTTTGTGATGCGAACGGAAGCTATATGTTACATATACTATTGGTATCGGTGTCGGACTCGACCCGGAACTTCTTAATTATTGGCAATATTAATTACGTGGAAAACAAATGGGCCTGGAGTGGTGTAATTTTTAATCAACACCATTGTACTATATTAGTTATATATAAAGTTGAATTCTTTGATTCATCGTTTTTACGTCATGAAGGCTGACAAATTGGACCTCGTTATTTTAGTATTATAGATATTCATGTAAAGCTTTTACTTGAAGCTTTTTTTTTTCATAACATGCATCATATTTACAGCTTTTTGCTTAAAATTAGCCGAGGTAGTCTGTTAACCTAGTAACTTCATTTCTGATAGAGCGAACAGTAATTATTCAAGGCATTGCTTAGTAATTCAGCATCGTCAAGTGATAATTGTTTATTTTGCGACGAGAATTTCTTACTTAATGTTTTCCAAATTATATCGTATCTTGTAATTTTTGAAAGAAAATATATTATGTATAAAGCAACATTTTAAGTGCAACTCGAGCAATGACGAACACGTTATTACTACCATTTTTTAAAAATGTTTTGTTTTATTTAGATGTATTTTTAAAATTCGTTAAATGGATTCAAAACTCAAGAATATTGTATAAAGATTTGTATTGAGTTGACAATAAATATCAGACTTAAGTGCATCTGTCAGACACAAACATCTTACATAATTCTATTGATTTTGTTAAATCTTGTGTAATTCTATGAATTTTGTTAAATAGATAATATCATCAAAATTTTCAATCTGACGAGGACAATTGCAATCCACTTTATGAGGGTCTGGATGGACCGGGGGCGGGGGAAAGGGGCCTATATTTCTGTATTCTTTAATTTTTTAGGCCATTTTTTTCTATTCTTTATATTTTTTGCCCATTATTTTCTATTGTTTATATTTTAGCACCTCATTATTCTTTATTCTTTATTTTGTTTGTCCATTTTTCTCTATTCTTTATATACTTTTGCTCATTATTCTCTATTTTGTAAACCCCATCCACACCCTCCTAAAAATGATAAATGGACAACTTCATACTTAAAAATATTTTTGCAGTGTAAGGGAAATAATTCAGATAGGACCAATAACAAATATGCTCTTTTAACAGGTGAAAACCTGCGTATTGTGTCCACCATGTCAGTAGGTTATGAGCACATTGATCTTGAAGCTTGTAAAAGGAGAGGGATAGCTGTAACGAACACACCAAATGTGTCAACTGATAGTGTGTCAGAACTGACGGTGTCTCTTCTTCTGCTGGTCGCCAGAAGACTATATGAAGGTACAGTGTAGTTTTAAAAGTAGTCTTTAGTTAAAATATATTATTAGTACTCATGATATATGCAAATGTTTATCTTATATATAAATACGAAGACGTGGTATGAGTGCCAATGAGACAACTATCCATCCAAGTCACAATGTGTAAGAAGTAAACAATTATAGGTCAAAGTACGGCCTTCAACACGGAGCCTTGGCTCACAAAGAACACGTAATTTTGCAGTAAGTATCTTTGTGAAGACGAAAAACGATAAAAATATTAACGATTAACAAGACCACAAAACACTATATAGAAAACTAAAGATTAGGCAACACAAACATCAACAAAAATCGAGAGTGATCTCAGGCGCACCAGAAGTGTAAGCAGATCCTGCTCCATATTTGGTAACCATTGCAAGGATGACTTTAGCTGACTCAGTTGATATTTGTTTTTTTTTAACATAGTACTTAATTGAATTTGGTATGCATAAAGACCCCCTTTCCGTTTTATAACATATCTATATCCATTGTATTTCAGGAATACGTGCTGTACATGGAGGAGAATGGGGTAAATGGAAACCCATGTGGCTATGTGGAGTAGAATTAACAAACAAAACAGTCGGAATCCTCGGCCTTGGTCGTATAGGATACGGGTGGCTAAACGACTGAAACCTTTCGGAATTGAGAGAATTATTTACCATGATGTCTGCAGAGTCAGTTACGCTGACGATATTGGTGCTACATATGTAGATTTTTCCACTTTGTTGAATGATTCTGACATCATTTGTATCTGTTGTAATTTAACTCCACAAACCAAGCACAAGTTCAATACGAAGGCTTTCGAAAAGATGAAGAAAAGTGCAGTTTTAGTTAATTCTGGGAGGCGGAGTAATCCAACATGATGACCTATATGAAGCATTACGTACAAACTCTATTGCTGCAGCTGGATTGGATGTTACTGAACCGGAACCACTTCCTAAAGATCATCCGTTATTGACATTAAACAACTGTATTGTTCTTCCACATATGGGTAGTAATACGTGGAATCAAGAAACAGTATGTCGGAAATTGCTGCAAATAACATTATGGCTGTTTTAAATGGTACAACTGCAGTAGGTGAAGTTATTCCTCCGCAAAAGAACGGTCTATAATAGGAAATGTACTATATATGTACCACATTGTTATAACGTTATTTGTCTCCGATTGTCGTATTTGTAATCTATTCAGTAAATACTTCTGTACTTGTATTATACATTTTATCAATTCCATCAGCGTATTTTATGGGCCGGTTATCTGAATATGGTTATCTGATGTAGTTTTCAGATCTATATTTAATGTCTTTTTGTTTTTGAGATGTATAAGAACCCGTCCACGTCCACTCTGTGTTTTTGTTAGATGTATTTCTATTTGTATTCATCAGATGAGTTAAGCCTTTTTAAACTGATTTTTATAGTTTATTCTTATGTAGTACTGTTACACCACTGTCCCAGGTTAGGGGGAGGGTTGAGCGCTCACAAACATGTTTGACCCCGCCACATTTTTTATGTGTCTGTCCCAAGTCAGGAGCCTGTAGTTCAGTGGTTGTCGTTGGCTCATGTCTGTCATTTGTTTTTCGTAAATTATTTTGTTATAAATTAGGTCGTTAGATTTCTCAATCGAATTGTTTCATATTTTTCACGTCGGGGCCTTTTATATCCAACCATACGGTATGGGTTTTTCTCATTGTTGAAGGGTGTACGGTTGCCTAATATTGCTTACATCCACTTCATTTGAACATTGGTGGATAGTTGTCTCATTGGCAATCATACCAAATCTCCTTATTTTTATATTGATGTTGTCAGATACTTTGCATTTTCAAAAGTGTTCACCAAAACGTTATTTTCATCCAATGACGTGACGTTATTTTAAGGTAGATCATTGATATATATTTTCTTAGAGTGGATTTTCTCAGACTTTGCCAAAATGTAGATTTTACCATGCATTTTTCAAAATATGATAAAAGTTATATGGGTCACCGTGTTACATTTCAAGCTACAAATCATACAAAACTGGCCAAATTTGTATAGTTTATTCATTAAAAAACACATTTTTTGTGAATAAAAAGAAATCTATGAGATTGAATTTTGAAATAAAATATGAGAAAATAGGTTTTAAAATATGCTTTAAGAAAATGAAAAGAAAAAATTATGTCGCCGAACTTGTTTTCTTCCAAGTAAAAAAGTGAAAAATGCTGTAACATTCCTTTATACAAATTTTAAATATTTTAGTTTTATCCCCTTAAATGGCAAAGTTGAAAAATTGATTCCAACAAAAACAAATATGCAGTACTTGCACATTAATTGCCAATGTCTCAAAATCTGCAGATTTAAGCAAAGAACTAGGCTGATTGTGTACTGCTATTTTACAACCCAAGATGGCGGTATACATTTTAATCTACCTTGGACCGGGGGGGGAAAGGGGGGCCTATATTTCTGTATTCTTTAATTTTTTAGGCCATTTTTTTCTATTCTTTATATTTTTTGCCCATTATTTTCTATTGTTTATATTTTAGCACCTCATTATTCTTTATTCTTTATTTTGTTTGTCCATTTTTCTCTATTCTTTATATACTTTTGCTCATTATTCTCTATTTTGTAAACCCCATCCACACCCTCCTAAAAATGATAAATGGACAACTTCATACTTAAAAATATTTTTGCAGTGTAAGGGAAATAATTCAGATAGGACCAATAACAAATATGCTCTTTTAACAGGTGAAAACCTGCGTATTGTGTCCACCATGTCAGTAGGTTATGAGCACATTGATCTTGAAGCTTGTAAAAGGAGAGGGATAGCTGTAACGAACACACCAAATGTGTCAACTGATAGTGTGTCAGAACTGACGGTGTCTCTTCTTCTGCTGGTCGCCAGAAGACTATATGAAGGTACAGTGTAGTTTTAAAAGTAGTCTTTAGTTAAAATATATTATTAGTACTCATGATATATGCAAATGTTTATCTTATATATAAATACGAAGACGTGGTATGAGTGCCAATGAGACAACTATCCATCCAAGTCACAATGTGTAAGAAGTAAACAATTATAGGTCAAAGTACGGCCTTCAACACGGAGCCTTGGCTCACAAAGAACACGTAATTTTGCAGTAAGTATCTTTGTGAAGACGAAAAACGATAAAAATATTAACGATTAACAAGACCACAAAACACTATATAGAAAACTAAAGATTAGGCAACACAAACATCAACAAAAATCGAGAGTGATCTCAGGCGCACCAGAAGTGTAAGCAGATCCTGCTCCATATTTGGTAACCATTGCAAGGATGACTTTAGCTGACTCAGTTGATATTTGTTTTTTTTTAACATAGTACTTAATTGAATTTGGTATGCATAAAGACCCCCTTTCCGTTTTATAACATATCTATATCCATTGTATTTCAGGAATACGTGCTGTACATGGAGGAGAATGGGGTAAATGGAAACCCATGTGGCTATGTGGAGTAGAATTAACAAACAAAACAGTCGGAATCCTCGGCCTTGGTCGTATAGGATACGGGGTGGCTAAACGACTGAAACCTTTCGGAATTGAGAGAATTATTTACCATGATGTCTGCAGAGTCAGTTACGCTGACGATGTTGGTGCTACATATGTAGATTTTTCCACTTTGTTGAATGATTCTGACATCATTTGTATCTGTTGTAATTTAACTCCACAAACCAAGCACAAGTTCAATACGAAGGCTTTCGAAAAGATGAAGAAAAGTGCAGTTTTAGTTAATTCTGGGAGAGGCGGAGTAATCCAACATGATGACCTATATGAAGCATTACGTACAAACTCTATTGCTGCAGCTGGATTGGATGTTACTGAACCGGAACCACTTCCTAAAGATCATCCGTTATTGACATTAAACAACTGTATTGTTCTTCCACATATGGGTAGTAATACGTGGGAATCAAGAAACAGTATGTCGGAAATTGCTGCAAATAACATTATGGCTGTTTTAAATGGTACAACTGCAGTAGGTGAAGTTATTCCTCCGCAAAAGAACGGTCTATAATAGGAAATGTACTATATATGTACCACATTGTTATAACGTTATTTGTCTCCGATTGTCGTATTTGTAATCTATTCAGTAAATACTTCTGTACTTGTATTATACATTTTATCAATTCCATCAGCGTATTTTATGGGCCGGTTATCTGAATATGGTTATCTGATGTAGTTTTCAGATCTATATTTAATGTCTTTTTGTTTTTGAGATGTATAAGAACCCGTCCACGTCCACTCTGTGTTTTTGTTAGATGTATTTCTATTTGTATTCATCAGATGAGTTAAGCCTTTTAAACTGATTTTATAGTTTATTCTTATGTAGTACTGTTACACCACTGTCCCAGGTTAGGGGAGGTTGAGCGCTCACAAACATGTTTGACCCCGCCACATTTTTTATGTGTCTGTCCCAAGTCAGGAGCCTGTAGTTCAGTGGTTGTCGTTGGCTCATGTCTGTCATTTGTTTTTCGTAAATTATTTTGTTATAAATTAGGTCGTTAGATTTCTCAATTGAATTGTTTCATATTTTTCACGTCGGGGCCTTTTATATCCAACCATACGGTATGGGTTTTTCTCATTGTTGAAGGGTGTACGGTTGCCTAATATTGCTTACATCCACTTCATTTGAACATTGGTGGATAGTTGTCTCATTGGCAATCATACCAAATCTCCTTATTTTTATATTGATGTTGTCAGATACTTTGCATTTTCAAAAGTGTTCACCAAAACGTTATTTTCATCCAATGACGTGACGTTATTTTAAGGTAGATCATTGATATATATTTTCTTAGAGTGGATTTTCTCAGACTTTGCCAAAATGTAGATTTTACCATGCATTTTTCAAAAATATGATAAAAAGTTATATGGGTCACCGTGTTACATTTCAAGCTACAAATCATACAAAACTGGCCAAATTTGTATAGTTTATTCATTAAAAAACACATTTTTTGTGAATAAAAAGAAATCTATGAGATTGAATTTTGAAATAAAATATGAGAAAATAGGTTTTAAAATATGCTTTAAGAAAATGAAAAGAAAAAATTATGTCGCCGAACTTGTTTTCTTCCAAGTAAAAAAGTGAAAAATGCTGTAACATTCCTTTATACAAATTTTAAATATTTTAGTTTTATCCCCTTAAATGGCAAAGTTGAAAAATTGATTCCAACAAAAACAAATATGCAGTACTTGCACATTAATTGCCAATGTCTCAAAATCTGCAGATTTAAGCAAAGAACTAGGCTGATTGTGTACTGCTATTTTACAACCCAAGATGGCGGTATACATTTTAATCTACCTTAATATCGGGTTACGAACACGTACAATGAAATTATACCCATAATTCCTTATATTGTGAAACGGAGAGTTGCTGAGGGTTGGTAAGTGTATAAATGGGCCACTCTGTTTTCTTTCCACAAATGTCATTCAAAAGTAACATTTACACACAAAAGTCTGGCAAATAAACAATACAGTATCAACCATACGAAAAAGAATCGTTTTTTGTTGAACTGATCGAAGGTCATCTGATTTTTCGTTTTGAACTATTTTTACCAAGATCATAAAGGGAAGAAATTTATCCTTGTTTATTTCTTAAACTAAGTTCAACAATGCGAATTGTTTGCGTTCAATGTTCATATGGTCCATTTTAAAGTTTCATTCTGAACCAAAAAATAAATGTTACAGTAGTTAAATTCAGTCAGTCTATCATAATGTACCGGTTATATTTCTTTGTAGTATACTTAGTCTAATGAATCATAAGGAAGACCAGATTCGTAATAAGTTTCAGAATAGAAATATATTATTAAGTTGTAATTGTAGAAGGTATTGGAGTCTGAATAACAACCTAAAGTGATCGCCTTGTTGTTGAAATATCAAATATACTAAATCTTAGTGTAACTTGTATAGCGTTGTGCACGGGTCATAATCACATCCGAACTTTGTCATTATACAGGTACTGATACTACTAAATGCAATCATTGACAAAAGAAATATATCTACAAGTAGTTTCCGAATGTAGTAAGAAAACCAGGACGGATTCAAACAGAAAAAAAAAAATTGAAAGCAGATAAAACCGTGCACCTTATAATCAGCATGACTTTATCAAATGACAATACGAATACTAAAAGTCCAGGCTGAAAATAAGGCGTAGGTACTTTAATTCAGTCACGGACCCGCGTGTTCTAGTACATTGTATTTCATATAAAAAGAAGTCAGTGTATACTTAAGTGAATTGTAATGGTAATAAGATATGCCAATGCTAATACAACTGTTTACCAAATATCATTGACCTACCACTAGTAGTTCCCCATAAACTGACCTAATCACAAACTAATACATGAAAACTAAGCAAAAGTTTCAAAGTCAATAGACCATTACTGAGGGGGCAGGGCCAAATAATCTCCATGGTAATGCTAATACAACTGCATACCAAATATCATTGACCTACCACTAGTGGTTCACCATAAACTAGACCTAATCACAAACTAATACATTGTTGACGCCGCCGCCGACGCCAGAAACCTATGTCTCAATTTTTGACTCCGTCAAGGCGAGACAAAAATGATAGCGGGTCATCCACAAACTAAGTTGCTATAGATGTGCTGAAGCATAATCACAACCAATTACCGATTATCACTACTGCAGATAGAATAGGATCTGTGTTCCCGATTGCTATTCAAAGCAATTGTTTTTGCTATCTCAAACAGCATATTTGTGTATGCGTTTCCGATTGCCAATCCAATAGAATGGATTTTGCAATCGTATATACCGCAGATTTATCAGCGTTATCTATTGAATCTGCAGCACAGATAGCCGGTAATATGGTGTGATAATGACGTTGTAACTATTTTACAAGGTATCATTGAGGGCGGAAAACCAGTGATTGACGATGTTCGTGGAAATGATTCGTCGTCATGAACTACATGTATTTTATTGGAATGGATTAGGGAACTACCATTTAACTTCAAAGGGGGTGGGTGCGGGGTTATGATTTTTTCCTAAAAAAAATATTCTGATCCCCAATTTGATGAAAACAAATACTGTGGTTAAGCAGATGACAAATAAAATATTCTGAATCCAGATTTTCCCCATACCTTATAGTGTTAAATTTTGAAAACAATAATTTGATTGAAAAAATTTTCAGACTCAGACAAAAACCATAACCCCCTCCCCTCAAAGTTAAATGGTTGCTCCCCTATGTCGTATGTGGACACTCTTTCTTTCAAATATGAAAGCTATGCCTTACAAGAGCTTTTATCAGGCTATAATAAATTTTTTAGACCGATCCTGTTCTGACTAAAAGAAAAGTCTACTACTACTGCGTACTGGAATACAAAAACTAACAACGAAATTCTACGCTTATGATGTAAATAAAAACAGCTCATTTAAAACTAGTCCTAATGATTGACAAACTAGGAGGCAAGGACTGAGTCTAGATTAATAACTTGCATGCATTAAATTACCCTTAATGATAACTTTGAAACTATAAATATCATTTTAAGACCGTGTCCATTTTAAACTCCCTTTCAAAATATGCAATACGGTCTTCTTTTCATAAGTTATACGGATATTGATAAATGATATGAAGTCATTTTTTTAATATATATAATGTGTTTTACATAGCCAGAAATTAGTAGTACTTTTGCTAATTAATATTCATAATATGTATATGAAATTGTACCACGTGATAATAGTTTGAACTGGACTGGCTTGATATCATTAAAATCTTTAAAACACGGATATTATAAGTTGCCCGTCACAGAGTCCTTCTTTATAATCACTCTGATATTTTCGTAAAGTTGTCAGGCGGTCAAAATCAAAACAATGAACGCGAATTTAGTGATTTTTTCATGTTTTCGTGAGTTTATTTTTCTTGAAATAGGGGCATTTTAACTTTACGTGGGAACCTAAAGTTCAACGACTACACATACAAGGTTTGGACTTGCTTATTCTCTGGATTTAAGTTTCAAGTTTCATCCCGGCAACCTGTTTTTGTAATGACCTTGTTAGCCAATTTTCAACACGAAGTTTGCAAATTTGACGTTTCAGCCATTTTAACCTGTATTTTATACTGCAATGTTAAAAGCCTCTCGCTTCGATTTTTAAAATAGCACAGGAACCCTGATTTTTGCAACGACAGTCATTATGTTTCGTTTATATTGTGTAGATTTATTTTCTGTCCCGGCAACCTGTCTATCACTTAAATTAAAGTTAAAACAGACATTTTTTCAAAGTTCCCTATCATTTTAATATAATTTCCGTGACCCGTATTCGATTTCTTTAGTATAATATTCAAATAAGCAAAATGGCGTTGATTTCTGGATATGAGAAAAAAGATCAACTGAATGTCAAACTACTGGTTCACATGCATTATTAACACATCCCTCGTTTCCTGCATTCCATTTATAAAATTGCAAATAATTAATGTGTGCTGATCAATACAATTTAATTGTAAATTAATTGTAAACATTAATTGATTTCAGTGCAGAATAGAAATTTGTGAAAGACAATGTATATGCTATCGACATTTGATTTAAGGTTTGTTTTTAATAGTCTAGAGCTTTGTATCTGGAATTATCACACATTTTGTACTAATATGTACGTTTTTGCATGGCCAATAATAGCCGGAAGTCAAGGTTGGTTATTTGCCCTCGGGGCCAATATCGATATTAGCCCTCGAAAATCCATATCGTGCCCCCGAATTTGACTTCCGGTAACCTGTCAATCAAAAACTATTTGTAAACAAGAAAGAATTCGAAGCAGACGATTAGGAGAAGTTTCTTGTTGAAAATATTAAACATAATTTGATATATGCTTTCTTTTTTTCTCCAGCTTGAAAATATGTGATAAAAAGATTATTTAATTGCATGTCATTTTTCAAATTGGCCCTGCTGTAGCAGAAAAAAAAACAGTGGGAATAATTCCAGGTTTCCCATTCACCTTATCGCTATTTGGAGATCTGTTCCACTCGACCCGAGAATCTGCGCCGATTGAATTTATGACGTCATATAATAATAACTTTTCCATTGTGGCGTCAGATATTTTCTACTGTGACGTCAAAATTACGGGAACCTTTGCGATGTCCAGTATTGGCGGTCAAATAGCGATAAGGTGTATTCTTCCTCACGCAAACATTTGAAATGTAACAAATAATATTTATAACTTTGAGAAATGATGTTTTTATTATTGTTAATCATTTGTTAAACTTTTCACAAAACTTTGTTTACTCACTGTGATACGAATTTTGTTAACTGACTTTGATACATTTTTTTGATTTTTTCTTCAAATTTAAAAAAAAATTTTGTTGAAAATAAAACATAATTTGATATATGCGTTCTTTTTTCTCCAGCCAAAAAAAATGTGATAAATAGATTATTAAATGTCATTTTCCATATTGGCCCTGGTATCAGCCCTCGACACATATCAAGCCCTCTGGTTTGATATGGGAGTCTAGGGCTGATACCAGGGCCAATATGAAAAATGCCATGTAATAATCTATAATTATCATATGCCTTGATGTCGAGTTTATATATCAATTTGTTACTATTTCCCCCTTTTTCTTTATCGTATTGTGAACTTTGATTTGGCAATTCCCAAATGCAGTCTATTCTATTTTGCTCTAAATAGTCATGATAATCGGAAAACCATATCTGTTTAGGTAGATCCCATATACTTCATTGAATGCATTAACAGTTCAACATAATAGTAAACAGTTATCCAGTGAATCTGCTTCTCCAGGGTAATATCTTAAAATGATCATCTAATTAAATGTCATATTTTACACGTATTTCATTTTAATATTATTAATGTTGAGAGAGAGAGAGAGAGAGAGAGAGAGAGAGAGAGTTTGTGACAATTTTGAAATTCCACTTAAGGTTTCTTTACATAATAAAATCTCATTAAATCCACCGGCATTGCTCGCGGTAACCTACAATTTAAACACAAATTTATATTTCCATAGAACTATTTATTGGTAAAGTCTGTCCTGGGAAATGAAGCTGATTGATACATGTGCTAAATAGCTATGAGCATTTAAAATTCCATTAAGTATCAGCGAAGTTTCAAATATCGATAAAATGGCAGAAAATAAGTAAGTATTGCTTGTTGATCGTTCACATTTTAATTTTGTTTTGTTATTTACCTGGTAAAAATTCTAGAAATGTACCATTTACAGTGTATTAGTATTAATGACGTACAACAAGTAGATCTTTCAATTTCTTCGAAAAGCACCTGTCGAACGGGCTTCAGTTGAATACATTCAGTAAATATTTTGCAAGTGTAATAAATAATTATTCAAAACCAACATCTGATTAAGTTCGGAAATGATACGTGACATGTAAACGTCACTGTGATATTCAACATAAACAGAAAATGACAACGCTAGAAATTTCACTTAAAAAATTATTGTATTTAATTCATTTAGAATATAGAGTACAACATCCGACAAGGTATTTTAGCAGAAAGTGTCTGTTTGTAGAAACTGCATTGCTAAAAGAAAATTCGTATTAAAAAATTACGCTGTTGACCGACCCTGCCTAAAAAGGTATACTTTTCATAGGTTAATCAACCAAAGTCTAAATTTTCTGTTTCCTTTGGGTCTAAACTAAATGTAATTTATGGTGTCTCTTGATGCTTAACTGCACACATGCTGTTCATTGAACCAAACGATCAGCCTCAAGGAAAGGAAAATTTAGTATTCGAAAATAAAAAATTCTAATATTATGGTTTAACAATTACCATGATCAGTATAAGCAGGATCATTGACAGTTTTCAAAGCGTGTTAATGAAAAGCATTTGATAATTTGAAAGCATAATTATATAAAATAAAGTATTACGCAATGGAAAATTTTAAAAAATGTTTTTAAAAAATCAAAAAAATCAATGTTAAATTATTTACTAACCGTGTTATTTATTACAGATAAACTCGGAATATTACTGGATAAAAGACAAATTAATCTTATTAAAAAAAAAATTCACACATCTAATTAAATGGGCATTTAAAAAGTCAGAATGCGAATATATATGTCCAAACTCTTTTAGGTCATTTTTTAGTAACAACAAACAAAAGAACTATGTCCTTTGGACCTGCTTTGATACGATAACTGCACTTGAATTTTTACTAGAAAACATTTTTGTTCGCTATGGAGATTCCATATATCGGAATTCCAATGGGGACTAACTGTGCATCACTTATTGCGGACCTGTTTCTGTATTGTTATGAGTTACAATTTTATGACTAAAATCAGCAAAGATCCATCGAAACAACATCTGATACAAAAATTTAATAACACTTTTAGATATTTGGATGATATATTGGCTCTCAATAATTACGACTTCAATGTGTACACTAAAGAGATTTATCCTGCTGAACTGACTTTAAATAAAGCTAAATCTGACAATGAACACTGCTCTTTCCTGGATCTTGATATCTATATCTTTAACGGGAAGCTTAATACCAAAATTTTCGAGAAAAGAGATGATTTTTCATTTCCTATTGTTAATTATTCATTTTTAGATGGTGACGTTTCCTTATCTCGCTGTGTTGAAGACCCATTGGTGGCCTAGAGCTGTTATCTGCTCTTTGGTCGGGTTGTTGTCCCTTTGACACATTCCCCATTTCCATTCTCAATTTTAAATTCTGTCGATCGTTTAAAAGGAAGAGAAATTCAAAGTTGAATAAAAAAAATCTTCTTTTCAACTCCTTCCATATGTTTCCACTTTTTCAAATTTGAAAAATACGAAACTTTATTTGAATGATATTTCATTAGCCAAACAAAGATACGAATATATCTCTACTTAAATGTCCTTCTATCAATATATTAAGGGATTCAGACCACCAATTCATACATTCTATAAATTGAAGGACGTAAGTACTTGCTAGTATGATGGCACTCGATGTATTGGTTCAAAATAAAAAAGGGGGATTCAACGATACTATTGGACAACTAGGTAACTAGCTCTAATTAAACTGAATTGTAATTCATTGAATTTGGAAATACTTGAAACTTTGCAGAACGTTTACAGAGGAAGAGACGTGGACACATTCATGCAAACAACAGGAAACTGAAAATGCAGAAAATTGTAAGTTTTAAAATGAAAACACAGAAAAACAAACGACAATGAATTTACCGGGTAACGGTCAGGTAGCAGAAACGGGGAAGTAACTTAGAATTTTAAAATAATTATTTTATTATTAATTTTAATTGATGCATAAAGAAACAGAAACGAGATACCAAGTGGCAATACAAATCATAAGGTCAGATAATTGTAATACCACAAAAAACGAGAGAAAAACAAAAACAAAAAATAAAAACAAAATGACTGAGTTAGGCATACCTTACCAAAAATCCGATTATGCACCCTATAGGAGACCCGGAGTTGAAAGCAGTTCTTGATTCATTAGTTGCAATCATCATGTTCCTAATAACAAATCAAAATGCGGATATACGCTAGCGTTCCTTTATGTCATAGACGAAGAATCATATACGAAAAAGGAGTTACAATAACTTGAAATTATCTGAGGTAACTTACGGGTAGTAATGAGATTATCATAATGTACTACCGATATGTTTTTGGAATATAATGAATATATTTGTTCAGTGTTTTTTGTTTGTTTTCAAATGTGGTTTTTCAGTTAGTTGTAAACTTTAAAAAAGTACTTATATTTTAGGCTTAACTAATCATGCACTCAACATAATTTGGCACACATACTGACAGCTTATAATCCAAATGCGAATGTTTACTTAGACCCTTACCCGTGAGACACTTTTACGTTGTTGAACAACCTACGTTAACCTCTATATGTCTTTTCTGTTTTGTGTGGTTTGGTAGCTATGGATTGACATACATGTACATAGACCGTACATGCATGGTCTATATATAAACGTGTCCATCCCCCCAAACGTGTCTATTTCGCCTAAACGTGTCCTTTAATAAATCGCCCAATTGTGTTCGATTTCGTTTTCCCCAAACATGTCCAATAATTGTTATTCGCTAAAACGTGTCCAGTTAAAAAAAGCAAGAACGTCTCAAAACTAGCGCCAATATTACTCCGTCAAGTAAAAAACGTTTACGCCAATTCAATGGTGTGGGATACGATAGAAAACATCGGGTTCGGTTGGATTATAAAATAAATCGAATTAGCTACCCAAGGAAATCTGGAAGAAAGGTGTAGTAATCCGTATGGACAAATGTCCAAGATATGCTACACTGTGCACAGTGACTTCTGCTTTCAAATAAACAGACACCAGGTTAAAAAAAAATCGGACAATAAAAAGTAATTTTTGCTTGCAGCGGTTTTATTAATTTTTTGTCAATATAATTATCCTTGTTTTAAAGTTCAGATGCAGGTACTTCACAATTTAGAAATCTAATACGTTTTATCTTGTAAGTTTTCCCTGCAGTGTTTCACTGTTAATAAAGCGGTCATTTATTTGTGTTTTGCATTAATTTGTTCAACGCCGGTTATTTTATATTAAGCACAATTGCAAGCTAAATTTACAACACATAATTAACTATTTACTATTGATTGCTTAGTGTCCAGTAGCAAATATATCATGCGTTTTTAGAAAACTGAACAATAAATATGGCAATTATTTATTTTTGTACAGTTTAAATCATCATTTACTAATTGAATTCTATTGTACTAATATTCTCCGGTGATGCCTAAATATCTTTATAACGTATAAGGGTATTGTACGATCGGCTTCCTTCAAGGGTGGTTTATGTGCTTTTAAAAAGGAGACCTTACGGTTTCATATTAACCGGACACGTTTGGCCGTTTTTGGAAAGTTTGCTATAGCTTGCTATAGCAATATACTTTCCTATGACATCGGCCTCAAACCGGAAGTTAGACAGACTATCTTATGTGTTCTACTCCTGGATAATGTAGTACTAATGTGTGAATAATAATTCTAGGAAGATACTTTTGAAATTTTGAGTTACTACTTATTTGATAAGCTTACAGCTTGAATAAAAATGGACTGAATGTTCACCGACAATTCAAATGAATTCAACTTCATTTTGAAAACCTTGGCTTCGCCTCAGTTGACAATGTTTTCTCGGGGTAACAATCTGCTCTATCACCCTCTCAACTATGTGTTATTTAATGTTTTATTATTAAAGACGTAAAAGCCCGAGTGTATCGAAAGTATACGTAGCCTGGACCCTGGCTCACTGCTCGGCAGTAGACGAAGTATTAGATTGGGTCAGGCTAGCGTTTCACAAAAAATCGTACGATTTACGTTTACGATTAAACTTACGTTAAGTGTAAGATTTTAGCTACGAGTGTTTCACAAAGGTGATCGTAAACTTACGATTACAAAGAAAACAGGGTGCTTTCTTTGACAGCCGCGTTAATGTCTAAAAAAAGAATCTTTCTTTCAAAACCAGGAAGAAAATTTATATCACAGATTTTTTTCAGCTCAGCTTTCAAAATCGTATTTTGAAATGGTTATCAGTTTTTTGTATGGTAAATAGGTTTTGTGAGGTAAGTGTCCCGTCTAGTTTTAAGATATATTTTTTTACTTTGGTTTTATAAGAAAAATTGGCTTGAGGTGTTTTTTTTTTAATTTTTTTTTTTGCAAGCTGGGTCTGTTTTTGATTTGTTGAAGAATGATAAAATCATTAAAAAAACAGACAAATTCATTAGGACTTGTCTTCGGCATTTCTTGAATCCAAATCAAAATGAATTTGTTTATATGAAATTATACGTATCTTCAAATGTTAATCATCAAATGGTATAACATTCATGTTTAAAGTTATTGCAAATGGCTGATATTTTTGTTCGAGCATGTTGTTTTTCTTAAATTGTTTAACATTTCATACCGATATAACATGTTACTTAAGTTTATTATTCTTCCCTTAGTTTATTTATTTTGTATTTACATTGTATCATAGGTCAAATTTATTTTTTCAGTGTATGTTCTCTGGTGTTAAAAAAGAGGGACGAAAGATACCAGAGGGACAGTCAAACTCATAGATGGAAAACAAACTGACAACGCCATGGCCAAAAATAAAAAGACAAACAGACAAATAAGAGTACAGATGACACAACATAGAAAACTAAAGACTAAGCAACACGAACCCCACCAAAAACTGGGGGTGATCTCAGGTGCTCCGGAAGGGTAAGCAGATCCTGCTCCACATGTGGCACCCGTCGTGTTGCTTATGTTATTATGTTAATATGTCCTTTGATTGAGTCAAGCTATTTCAGTTGATATTTTATAGTGTGTCTTTCTATGTTGTGATGTTACACTATTGTTTCAGAAAAAGGGTGAAGGTTTGGTATCATTAAAACGTTTAAACCCGCTGCATTTGTTTAACTGTCCTAAGTCAAGAATCTGATGTTCAGTAGTTGTCGTTTGTTGATGTGGTTCATAAGTGTTTCTCGTTTTTTATATAGATTAGACCGTTGGTTTTCCCGTTTGAATGGTTTTACACTAGTAATTTTTGGGGCCCTTTATAGCTTACTGTTCGGTGTGAGCCAAGGCTCCGTGTTGAAGACCGTACTTTGACCTATAATGGTTTACTTTTATAAATTTTGACTTGGATGGAGAGTTGTCTCATTGGCACTCATACCACATCTTCTTATATCTAATTAAGCATCGTGATAGTTTCTGATGCGTGTCTAGGCTTTTAAAGAGGAACCCACCGGCATGATCGTTAGAATTTGGACATGTAAAAAGTCTATGCATAAACAAATGTGTAACTCTATAAGGGGGCGCCCCATCCCCCAGCCCACACCCACACCCACACTCAAATCCTCCTCTGAGTTTTAATACTGATTTAATCAGACTTTTACTTCAAAGAGACACGACATCGAGACTTACTGTAGAACAACTGATATTTTGCTATAAACGCCTAAAACTACATTCCAAGCTCCCGTTAAAAACCCATATAAAAATAAGGAGATGTGGTATGATTGCAAATGAGACAACTATCCACCAAAGCTCAAATGAAGTGGATACATGTATAAGCAATCATAGGCAACTGTACGGCCTTCAACAATGAGAAAACTCATACCGTATAGTGGGATATAAAAGGACCTGACCTGAAAATTATGAAACATTTCAATGGACCGGGAGAAAATTAACGGCCTAATTTATAACAAAACAATTAACGAGAAACAAATATCCCGGTATGACAGACATGAACCAACGACAACCACAGAACTACAGGCTCCTGACTTGGGACAGGCACATATAGAATGTGGAAGTGTTAAACTAGTTTGCTGGCGCCAAACCCTCCCCCTAACCTTGGACAGTGATGTAAAAGTACAACATAAGAACAAACAATTAAAATCAGTTGAAAAGGGCTTATCTCATCAGATCGATACAAAGCAGAAAACATCTAACGAAAACACAGACCGGAGTTGTCAGCGTATCTCATCCCACAACAAAAAAAGACACTAAGTAAAGATCTGAGAGTACTCGGAGTTACTGACAGCTAGTTCAAAGCCAATAACAACAAATACAAAAGTCATGTAATTAAGACTAAAATATCAATCAGTACACATCCAACATCCAATGGATTAAGTGTGAAGACGTCATTAACAGTAAGAGAAAAGCATGACCTTGTGTAATGCCAAAATATAGGTATCGACAGATTGTAGTACCGTTAATGTGCATATATTCATTTCATATTTTATCATGCTATGCATTTGCTGAGGCATCCAAAAATATAATGGTCATCAGGAGATTTAAAAGATTTTTAAAAGCATAAATGTCTACGTATTTTTATTATTATTATTTTTTTTTTTTTTATGTATCTGAGGGTTGTCGTTTCTCCAAATTTCTAATTCATGTAAATGACGAAAATTAAATTGATTTTTTTTATTTGTGTACATTGTATCTAGAAAGGGCGAATCTAATATCCCGCTGATGCACATTCCCAGACCCCCTTTGCCTCAATTTCGTAAGGAGTGCGCTATGGCCGTGAATTCAATGTAACTATATAATGAGATATCAAGAATATAAGAGGGTCTGGGTGGGGTTTCCTTCTAATCTGTATTCCTTATTTTTTTAACTATTTTTCTCTATTCTATATAAATTTTGCACATTATTCTCTATTCTGCACATTATTCTCTATCCTTATTATTTTGGTCTATTTTCTCTATTCTTTATTTTTATGCAATTTCTGTAATGTTAGCCCTTTATATTCTCTATTCTGTAAACTCCATTCAGACCCTCATATAACTTTCTTTTTAATTAACAAATTAAATATCCTTCAAATCTGTATCCTTTAATTTTTTTTAACCATTTTTCTCTATTCTTTATAAATTTTGAACATTATTCTCTATTCTGCACATTATTCTCTATCCTTATTATTTTGGCCTATTTTTCTCAATTCTTTATTTTTCCCCCATTTTCTGTAATGTTAGTCCTTTATTCTCTATTCCGTAAACTCCATTCAGACCCTCAAATAACTTTTTTTTAATTACAGGACCAGTCAGCAATTTATGGTCAAACATTAATGTTAAATAAATCTATGCATTAACAAGAATCGGTGCAAGAATATGTGTCCATAGGACACCAATCCCTGCTCCCACTACTACGTATCCATGTTAATTTTGCATATTTGTTAAACAGTTCTCTGCATAATGAACATGCGCACCAAGTTTCATTTTGTTGTGATCTCAAAGTAACTTAAACCAAAAATTTAACCTCATTCACGTTTTAACTGACATTTCATTGAAAACTGACTCTTGAGATCTTGGTCAAACCATAAGGACAGGTGGCGATAAGGGTCGTTTTTTGGACTCGTCGCCACTTTCATTTAATTTGTCATGTTATTACCATCAGGAAATCGTGACAGTTTTGTATTTATTTTATATACCGATATTCTGTTCGTACCAACATGTATTTGGAGGTGATAAAATAAATAAATATGCTTAAAATACAGCTTTAATTTATTTCTATGACAGATTAAACCGGGTGAATAGGAAATTTATACATCAATATGCTCTTTAAGTATTACACAAAATTAAGTGCATACTTTTTGGCACTTGTTTTTATATTTTAATTGTGAGAGTTTTCGAATTATACAGATACTAGTAGATACATGTGGTAAATTTAATAAACTCGAAGGTAAATTTCAAAGATAGGAAAAAAATTTCAATAAATGTACTATCAATAAACAAAACTATAGATAAATAACTAGTCTTCAAGAGAATTCTAAGTAGTTCAACTACAGGATTCACTAGCCTGTTAACACTGAGGTTGTAAGTTCGAACCCGCTCGTGGTTGTACTCTGACCTTAATTGACTTGGATTCTCCACGATATAGCACAGAGTAATACAAGTGGCGTTAAACATCAGCAATCAATCAATCAATGTAACGCAACGAACATCAAGAGTCTTTTGTGGAATACAATATATCCCTTGGTTTTATGGAGAAATAGTTCATTCGTTATATATTAGTCCGTAAAAAGATTTTTTCATACATGAGGAGTATACTTTTGTACTTTTACATTTATGTCATAACAATTGCCGTATATGAACTACTATACGTTCTCTCTTTCAACCCCTAATGAATTGACTAGTATAAATAAAAATTGTACTGCCTGATCTTCTCTTGTCACAAAGTAAAACCCTCGCTGAAGCGGTCGTCAGTTCGAATGTGCTGGATGTATAAATACGTAGCCACGTCCGCTCGATATGGAAAACGTTGCCATTCCACACTCCACACTCTCTGCACGTTAAAGATTCCTTGTTATAACGTCATTATGGGTCTGTTGGTGGCCGGTTGCAAGGCAAAATTTCTGCCCTATCCAATATGCTATCTTTTTAAAGATGCATTTATACTTGCCGACATACATTGCAGAATTGACATTTTTTTGTTTTCATCTGCATGAAATATTGCCACTGTATGTTCAATGGAACATCCATTTCCTGCCAAATAATATAACTAATATATTGATTGGATTATTTGTTGATTTCTTTGTTTGTCATTTGTTGATGTTCCTATCACTGTATTCTTTTATGCATAGAAGTACGTACAATGATCGACGATGATAGGGACTGTCTTAAAATTGTAATGAAATTGTATATATCGAATACATTTTTGACAAAAACATATATATAGTAACAATTAAAAGGATAAATCGAGAGGAACGACATTTTCAATAACGGAAAACATACACGAGCAATAGCGAAATGAATATTAGTTCGAGCTGATACATTACTACAATTACAAAGAGGGGGAAATTAGGGACTGCCTTGATAAATTATCTGTTGCACTTTGATTGAGGACTGGTCATTTGTAACTGAAGGGTGAGTGGGAGGAAATTAAGGGGCCTTGTAAAATTTTGGGAATGGAAAGGGGGAGTATCCAACTTGTTGCACCGAAATGTTTTCAAAAGATTTGAGTAACTCTGTATTTCAAACATGCAAAAATCATAGGTAATTGATGAATACACTATTTTTCCTTGATGACCTAGAGACGCGGAATCAAGAGACGCACACCCTACCGTGCGCTCACCATACAATAAAAAAAATGTAATATTTTGGCACAAAGAAAATGATTTCATTCCGGCTCAATTCTTAAGATACCAAATTCTAAGTTTCAACATGTTCTTCCAGGAGAGTATTTTTATCTGAAGCTAAAATGGAATGAAGGTGTGGTAAATGTCAATGCTACCATAACTGGCATATTCAAATAAAGTTCCCTGAAGTCACAAACAACTAACCCACATGAAGCTCTAGATCCCCTACTGGTGCAATATTTTATTGAATAATAATAATAATAATAATAATAATAATAATAATAATAATAATAATAATAATAATAATAGAATTTGTATGCTTTTATTTTTTGTTATAACGAACAAAAGTATTGAGCAATGAGGAGGGGGGTGTGTGTGAAATTTTTATGTCTTTGGAAGTGGGGTCTTGAATTTATTTTCTTTCTTCAAGGTGGGGACTTGAAAAAAATAAGAGAAATTCATATGTTTCCTTCAATCCACTGGAATGCTTAAACATAAGAATCTCGTCACCTAAACAAAAATTTGAAAACGAAGAAAATGTATTTAGGATTTGAAAATTCCAGTTTTTTATACCTGCAACATTCTAAATTTGAAAATGAAATTTTATAAGTATAAACACAAAAATCACATACTTATGGTGGCCGGTTAAGGCCATTTCGCGTTTTCGCGTTTTCGCGTTTTCGCCTTTCATATTCTATAGGGCGAAAACGCGAAAACGCGAAATCGCGAAGTCGAAAACGCGAAAACGCGAAAAGGCGAAGTCGAAAACGCGAAAACGCGAAGTCGAAAACGCGAAAACGCGAAGTCGAAAACGCGAAAACGCGAAGTCGAAAACGCGAAAACGCGAAGTCGAAAACGCGAAAACGCGAAAACGCGAAGTCGAAAACGCGAAATCGATTTCGTTTTCGACTTCGCGTTTTCGCGTTTTCGACTTCGCCTTTCGCGTTTTCGCGTTTTCGACTTCGCGTTTTCGCGTTTTCGACTTCGATTTCGATTTCGCGTTTTCGCCCATAGAATATGAAAGGCGAAAACGCGAAAACGCGAAAACGCGAAATGGCCTTAACCGGCCACCATACATACTGGCAAAGTGAAATATCATAGTTTTCAAATTAACCTAGAATTATAGAAATGTTTTTAATTAAAAAGAACAAAGCAGGTATTGAGTACGGGGTTAAAGCATACATTTTATACCCCAAAAGAAAACGCGAACCTGATAGAGCGCATAGCAACTGGTGTAATTACATTGAAACTATGGATTCATAGCATACAACTCTACCATTACATTCATGTATATGATTTATTGTTTTCTCAATTTCTGGATTGTTATTTGTTTGCAAATAACCGTAATTTATATACAAAAAAGTCTTAAATAAAGAGCACCGTCCTCCACTGTAGACTAGTGTATAACCGCAGGACATGCATTTTGGGGATGATTGCAATTTTAGTTTGCCATATATTTTTATTGTTAACTCCATAAACTGCGTGTAAAACGCCACAATTGGGGTGTGTAATGCTGTGTATGACATAGATTAAAGAACTAGTAAATAAACGTTTTATAATTTTCTTTTTTGAGAATAT
This sequence comes from Mytilus coruscus, assembly GCA_017311375.1. Lineage (NCBI taxonomy): Eukaryota > Metazoa > Mollusca > Bivalvia > Mytilida > Mytilidae > Mytilus > Mytilus coruscus. The sequence goes on from CM029607.1 coordinate 64,663,097, forward strand.
TTAGTACCAAGTTGCGTGGAACGTACCAATCCCCCTAAATTAAAAGCAGACGTCCCTAGTGCTGTGCTAGCTCAATAACTTCTAAGTTTTTATGGTCAAATATTTGGACTTTTGCAAGCAAGGTGCTCGTGTTAGTTCAATTAAAATAAACTCAAATGTAGGAATGGTAAATTTACGATTATTTCAGGAATTTAAAATTTCAGTTACTTATGATAGGGACAAAATAACATGAATACATGTATTCTGCATCCAATGGAACTTAATTTTCTATAAGATAATGTAATGTTGTTGATTTTAACAAAATGTCAACAGGTTAAATCACTACAATTTGACTTACGACTGCCTGTTAACACTCGTAAGTTTACGATCAAACTTACGATAAAATTCTACTTACGATTGTTTATGAAACGGTCAAAAACTTACGATTTGACGTACGACCGACGTAAGATCTACGATTGTCGTACGATTTTTTGTGAAACGATGGCCAGGACGCCAGGATAAAGTATACGGTATAACTGACATTACTGATTACGCAACATGTCTAAATTTTGACCAGACCGGCGACTAATTAACAAGTGGTAATAGTTCGATTGAACAATAAACAAGTATCAGGATATTAAATACTCGATAATCATATTGCTTCTGTCTATGTCACACGCCAAGGATGAGTAAATGATCGTAAAGGTAAATACCGGCTTTGATAGAAAAGTGCATTGTCAAAACATCGATCGGAAGGTTTTATGCCAAAAAACATTAAAAGACTTTCAGTTCAGCAAAGAAGTACTAGATGTTTCACATTCCAATGCGGATATAAGGACCTTGGCTTCAGCATGCTCAAGTGGATCCAAACTGACAGCAGAAAAACATTGACTCAACGACAGTTCACAGCCTCCGAAGTGTTAGGATTAACAACTTCAGAAATTGTTACAAGGATAAGGATTACTTTAGTACAGTCAAGTGAATTAAAAGCAGCTAAGTCAGCTTCTACTTCTTAGATTAACCCAGCTGTGTTCCAAGACACGTGCTGTAGAAATTATTGAATAACATTTGTCCATGTAATATAGACAGTGCTTTACCTAATATATATATTTTAAAATGTTTAAAACAATGAGTCTTAATTAAGTTTTCGAGCAAAATGACTTTCTTAATGCTTAAAAACCATGCATAACTTTGGTTAATACTTACTTAATGATACTTAATGATGTTTTCCTGTACAGGATCCTCACGGTTCCTCTTCACCAGACTCATATATTGTGTTATTATCTCTATTATTTCTGTTGCTGCTATCGGTTATTTCAGCTCGATAATCAGAATAATAGATTTCTTCGTATTCCCAGTACTTATCCAGTCTATTTTTAAATGCATTTATAGAAGGAGCTTTTGTAACTTTATCTGGTAGCTTATTCCATAATTTGGCAATTCTTACTGCAAAGCTATTTTTCCTCAGACTGGTTTTAAATCGTTGGTTTATGTTTGTTTGTTTATTTATAACGTTATAAATATGTATAGCAAACACATTTTTATATATCTATGCCTATATGACATTGCATACTAATAAAACAGATGGAGGCATGAATAAAACAAGATACTTAAATTTTCAAAGTATTCAAAGAAAAGGTTAAATCATAGAATCTGAAATGATTATGATAGTTGATTTATCCAATTTGTACCCATTTCATAAAGTTTGTGCTTTATACTTTGGGTTATCAAACTCAGTAGGCAGTTGCATCATGGTCTTTGGACGTGTCATATCCCAAAGTCGGATCACTTTGACCTTGACTTTGTCCTTTGATACCTATGATAGTAAAACCTTGTACATTCGTGTCTGGGTCATATCTTTTGTACATTAAAATCTTGGTTACCCTAGCCAGTAACTGCATGGAATTCAGTTTAACCGTTGCATTTTGGGCTTGGGGTATATCATATACCAAAGTCAAATCATCTGAACTTTCTCATTTGACCCCTATGATAGTTAAACAGTATCTGGTTTTGTGTTTGGTGCATACGTTTTGAACTGTACATGTAGCACTTTAATTAACAAAACTTTGTACACAGAAGCATCATACTGACCTTGACATTCAATTTCAGAATTTACAGTCTGAACCTCACACTTTGTTCATGGGTCAGTATGATTCTTTAAGATTAACCTATAATTGGGGCCCCGCCGAATGGCGGGTCGCCCTATAGTGATCAGTCTATCCGTCCGTCTGTCGGTCCGTCCGTCCGTAACAAATTGTGTCAGCTTTATATCTAGAGAACTGTTTTGATTTCAAAGTTTATACTTGACATGTATATTAACCAACACCAGAGGGTGTGTCGTAATGTATGTAAAACTTCCTAGGTCAAAGGTCAAGGTCCAAAACTTTGGTTTCAGTTGACAAGCCCATGTCCTATGGTAAAGATCTTGTCCGCTCTATATCTTAAGAACCGTTATGATTTCAAAGTTTATACTTGACATGTATATTAACAAACACCAGAGGTGTGTTATAATGTTTGTACAACTTCCTAGGTCAAAGGTCAAGGTCAAAAACTGGTTTCAGTTGACAACCCCATGTCCTATGGTAAAGATCGTGTCCGCTCTATATCTTGAGAACCGTTATGATTTCAAATTTTATACTTGACATGTATATTAGCCAACACCAGAGGGTGGGTCATAATGTATGTACAACTTCCTAGGTCAAAGGCCAAAAACTTTGGTTTCAGTTGACAACCCCATGTCCTATGGTAAAGATACAAATGTTTTACCACACGTTATTCACAGTGGGGCCCACAGAGATGGCTCCCATCTCAATGATGACTAATTAACAATGTGTCAACTCAACACAGAGGCAATGATTATATCAAATGAATGGCTGAAAACCAATAATCTCAAAATTTCATTGCTTCAATGCTTAATTTCACATCAGCAACTAAAATGTATTACATGGTTATACGTACCCCTATGAATCTAGTGTATATTAACTTTTTATTCCTGTCTTAGAGCATATTGCCATTGTTGATTAAAGCCTTTCATATCAATTCACTTTCATTACAGTTGTATTGATTTAAGTTTGCTGTCTTATTTAAACTAAGTGGTGTGGTATTTTTTGCGAATGAACCAGCTATCCAAAAGAGTTCAAAGGAGGAACAGTGTTCTCCCAAGGATTTTTAGATAGCACCAGCGTAATCAATGCAACAAATAACATACATGCGTCGAACATAATTTACATCAATTCGCAACACTTTTACTCTATTCTCCTTATGGTTAGTTTCCATAGGGTTCTTTCTTTCTTTTCATTTGAGTTTTCTTTTCTTTTGTACTGTGTTGTAGGATCACTGAGTTTTACTGTGCGTATTGCTGTGTGTTTGTTTAATCTACATTTGCTAGAGGTATAGGGGGAGGGTTCAGATCTCTGGAGCCTCTGGCCGTTGTTAGTCTTGTATGTTTTTTTAATTTTTTAATTTTAGTTCTTTTATATGTTTAGGAAGATACAAACAAATGTATATAAAAAAAATTATAGGTCACCATACGGTCGTCAACAATGAGAAAAACTCATACCATATAAAGTAAGCTATTAAAGTCCTTGATATGAAAAATGTGGAACAATTCAAACAAGACAACTAACGGCTTAATTAGTAACGATACAGTTTACTAAAATAAGATGTGAAGGACCTAAATCAATAAAAAATACTAAAATCACAGGCCCTTGCCATGGGATGGGCACACAAAGAAATTAACAGAGCTTTTGTATATTTGATTATTATAAATCTACAGTTTAAGGTTGCAATAGAAAATATTAAAATTTTACATGACAAACATATGAGAAAACAGTGGTTTGGTAAAAATCATCAAAGCTGTGATTAAATACATATTTGAAATAATACACATCTTCAACCTATTTGAACACAACCTTAACCAAAACTCATTCATTGTTTATAATATTATAAAAAAATTTGTGATGAAGTATTCCTGCAAAACAGCCAAAGGTAAATGAAAAAGTCTTGTCCTAAATATGAACTTAAAACAATCTCTTTCAGACTAGCATTTTAATCACTCTTATTCAACGCATGTTCATACTGACATGAAGTGTAACTTACTTATGACTTGTGATCTAAAACATAATATTGTTGACTTAGCACTCAGAATCTGCTCTGAAATACTTTTATATAAATATAAAAATGCATAATTGTTAAAAAAAATTAAATAGAAGAAGAAAAATATTAGACCCAGTCTTTTTTTTTCGTATCTATTTTCAAGTTCATGATTAGAACCATTTATTTATTGGTTTAGTGCTTTTTTTTTTATAATTTGAGTCCATTCATTAGAATCTGCATGGAATCAGTGAGACAACATTTATTGTTATATTTAGTTTGTTCATACAAGAATTGCAAACTAATTTCCTTTTATTTCAAATAATGAAGAATTTACATTCAAAATACTTTCATTATGGTCTCGTTTAAGTTTAAATGAAAAAGGTAGGATCAGGTATCAGTAATGAAAAGGAGATCCTGTATTTGATCATTTTAATCCTGTCTTGATCCATTATTCATGAATATTTTGGCTACCCCTTGTATGATTAAAGTAGAAATTTATTTCTGTGTTGAAATAATTTGGTTACAGCAGTATAAATACTTACCAAAATATATAAATATTAAATTAACTCTTGGAATAATAATATTATGGCATATACTGACATAGGGCCTATTTGAGTATTTCACTGAGACTTGAGTTCTGAAAAGTGATAAAATGTGTTTCGCTAATTTTTTTGCACATGTCTTTAGTATCAAAATATATTCAATAAAATTATTTTAATAATATCCTCATGTAAATAAAATCATATGGTGCTTAATATAACAATAGTTTGATCATGAGAGTATCAAACAAAGGGACGTAACTCGTAAATTACTATCGGCCCCGCTTCGTCAGAAATATCGACACATCGAAGTGGCACATTTGCGTATTACAGCGTATTAAGTGGCACAAATTTGACATATCATAGTCAGAGTTATGATACATAACATAATTTAAATTCAGCATAGCTTCCCGAGAAGTTAAGAAAGAAAATTACGATTTAAATTTCCAGTGACCGATTTTTTTGGTCAACACCTAGACTTTGAAGACACATTTTGAGAGAAAAAATTAGTTTAATCCATAATTGAGTGGATCAATATATTTCTTATATACTCAAGAATGTTCACTTAAAAGCAAATTAGTTTTAATTCATGCAAAAAACTACAAATTTCAAAAGACGGGCTTCACTTTTTTTGGTAAAAAAAATGCCCATATATGGTAATCACATGACTTCCATTGTTGCTTTGAGAAATGGAGTCAAACTGGGGTCAGCTTTCCGACTGTCTGAGTGTTACATATATATTAGTTTTTGTTATTGTTTGTTGTTTTGGCAGACTGCATATAACATTTTTCTTTATTTATTTGTTCAAAAGAGATACGGAAGATACTAAAGGGATACTCGAAAACGAACTGACAATGAAATAACAAAAATCGAATAAATAATAAGAAATAAACAAAAGTCTACAAAACACAACACAGAAAACTATAGACTGAGCAACGCGAATATTTGATAAAGTAATGATTTAACTTTTTTAAGACGAGTTGGAGAACAAGGGAGGTAACCAGAAGAAGACCTCTGATCACAACAATTACGAAGATTGTGACGAAGATGGGGATAAGGCATGTGATGACAAGGAGGAAAATGAATGTGACGAAGATGAGGAGAATGATTGTGACTGGATGACGAAAGAAGAGGAAGAGAGAAAAATAATACAATGTGTAAGACTTGCATATGTTTAGTTAAGTCAAAACTTCAATCGGTTCCTATCTGGCTTGAAAATGCGAACAATTGTGCTAGACTTCGATGTTCATTATATCAGAAACATACATGTTCGAGTATGTGGTCGCACAAACTAAACATGGTTATTCCGAAAGTCCTGGTTGTTGTGAGAAAGTCTGTTAGGCTTTGTAGTTGTTCTAGAATTGTTTTTTTTTACCATGCATCTTCAATTCCTCATATACTGTAATATACTTTAAAAGTCTCATATGATTAATTTTAATATAATTTATTTCTGTTTGATGTTTTGATTTTGTTGCAAACAAATTATACACCGATAACACTTACTGACCATTTATGGCATAGTGTGATATCAGTACCATTCAAAGCAAGCAAAACCTTGTTTTAAAAAAAGTTGGAATTATATCATTTGGCCAATATATACAATGTGTGTTAATAACTAGATTGAGTTACCTAATTATATTATCAGAGAGCTCCCAGCTTCACCTACTTTGTTTACTCTGCATGCAAATATTGCGGAAGACACCTTTACTGGATACCTTATAAAGAATGTCCATCTATATTATGTCTGTTTTGTAGCTGAACCCTATTCAATGGTTGTTGTCGATTGTTGTCTATCATAATTATTTTGTGTTTATTGTTTTGTCATAGAACAGGCCTTTGGTTTTTTTGGTTTCGATTGTTGTCTATCATAATTATTTTGTGTTTATTGTTTTGTCATAGAACAGGCCTTTGGTTTTTTTGGTTTCGATTGTTTCACATTATGTCATGTACATGTATTGGTCTTTTGAAGATGCATTTGTGGTATCGGTTTTGCTCATTGTTGAAGGTCGTTCGGTGACATAAAGTTGCTTAGATCTACGTCATTTGGTCTCTGGTGGATAGTTGTCCTTACGCAATCGTATCGCATCTCCTTATTTTATACTAGGAGAAAGGAGAAGGTCCGGTAAGGGCTTATCTTGGCCTAAAATTTGAAGTACATCTGATGAAAGATTTTTGACATTTTTTAAACACTTAAGTGTCTTCTTCAGTCGATTCAAGTAGTTTGTGTAAAAGATTTGAACAGATTTGTTCATTAAAGACGCCTAAATGCAAGCTTAGATATGCAAAATCTATCAAATATGCCACAAAACGTCACATTTTAGATGGTTTTTGTCAAGAATGGAAGTGGCCGCATTCGTGTTCAGTCTCAAACTTTGTATATGTTATGTATAATTATCAAATACAACATATATTTAAATAGTAAGACTTAACACAAGTGCGGCCACTTCCATTTTAGACAAAAACCGTCTAAAAATAAGGACAAATGCTTAAATTGTGAAGATTTCAGTAATTTGGCATGAATTAATGATGCTAGTATCTGATGCAAGTGCATTGTATTGTCAAAGACAGCCCATATTTATGTAACAAAAGTATTCAACTTTCCAATAAATAGCTAAAAATTTACATTTTTAACAAATTTTTGAAATGCTATATGTTTGGGCTGAAAAGGAGTCTTACCGGGCCTACTCCTTTACTAAAAAGGGTTCACATACAATAACCTTAATATATATTGCAATTTTTAATTGCTTATTGTAGCCTGGTACAGTATAAAGTGGTATTCTTCTTTTATAATGTTATTTCATTGCAGCTGAAGGACGTGGTAGTTAGATGTACTCACGCTAATCCTAAGAAAAGACCAACATCGTATGAAGTGCTCGATATGTTATACAAAGTATACGAACCACCAAAAGAACCGTGGTCTGTGAGGAATTTCTGTCGGTACGTATGTCAAGCAGAAAACTACGAAGATTACGAGGACTCCACGATGGATACCCCGGCACAAGATAAATAAACGTCATCAAGGGGAAGACATTTCAAAGTTTGTTGTATAAAATGTTTTTGTTTTCTTTCAAAAGGCAAACAATGAATTAAATATGCCAAGTAGAACAAATTTATCTACATATTCAAAGTGTGGCAACTCTGGTTGTTTAATAAAAATATTTTTTTATTCCAAATTGTTGTTTAAATTTTTTTATGCCCGGCCATATGCAACGGGGGCATTAAGTGTTACCCTTGGCCTTCCGTCCTTTCATCTTTCCGTCCTTCCGTCTTTCCGTCTCATTTTTGTTGCAAAACTTGAGCGGGGGCATTCGTTTCCTCAGACACATTCTTCTTTTATTTAAGAATTAACTTTGCATTGATTTCATTAGATGATAATGAATTTGAGTTTCTCGTCCAGTTGTGAATGTTACATTGATAGACGTTGAGATGGCATTTATAACATACTTTGCTCATAGTTGAAGGCCGTACGGTGACCTATAGCTGTAAATGTCTGTTTCATTTGGTCTCTTGTGGAGAGTTGTCTCATTGGCAATCATACCACATCTTCTTTTTTATAATTAGCAAAGTTTTACGAAGACATATTACTTTACTATGACACATTATTTTAACTCCAAAACGATCAGTTGTTAATATTACTGTTATATGCCATGTGTCTAATGGAGAAATAACAAATACCAATGTTCAAGTCTTTGTTTTTTCTCCACGCAATCCCGTGCTCAAGGCAAGAGCGATACAACAAGACAACAGAGGCAGATGCGTTCGCTGGAATATGCATGCATAGAAATTCAGTGAAGTGCTGAATTTCGTATTGTAACAAGCTAAGGAATTGTCGTTCGTTTGAAACAGGTCTTGTAGCAATTTATTTTTTTTGTACATTGCTCCGAGGCAATAACTTTAATTTATTAAAATTACTACATTTTGGGTTAAAGTCAACGTGACTAAACATCCCTAATCACAAACTAAGCACAAAAAGTCACCACAAAGGAAACATATACCCGGTCATTAACTATAGAGAAATGTCAAAAAGAGAGGTGCAACATGATAAAAGGGATATTCAAACTCATAAGTCGAAAACAAACAGACAATACCATGTCATAACATGAAGAACAACGAAATAAATAACAACACTACACAAAACATAACATACATAATGAAAGACTGAGGGTGATCTCAGTTGATCTGGAAGAGTATACAGATCCTGCTCCATATGTGCCAACCGTCGTGTTGCTCATGTAAGTACAAACCTGGTGATAAGCCTAATTTGGTAGGTCATTTTCAGAAAAAACTGCTTTTTCAAACTTTTATGCTTCAGAATTGATACAAATTTGACAAAAAGAACATTTTCATTTTCAAGTGAAACATGCGCGTGTTTTGTATAATATTGAATAAATCCCAAATCTCATCTGCTAAGGGGGAAATGTGACTTTTAAAAGTTATCATTGACCTAATGAAAAACCAATGGAAATGTCGCAATTTCGTAGCACATTGAAGGAAAAGCAAACCAGATTATTGCATGTTTCGAATCACTTATTCATATCACAGATCTTTTCACGAGGGAAAAAATTAACAGCCTATAACTATAATGAAATAATATGTGGGACGACATTTCTTATCATAAGTAAAGTGGGTTTGTATTCTACATGCAAGTCTGCGTGGCAGAGCTACAGGAGCGTACGACAATTGCGCCAAGTTTGAAAGAAAAAAAAATTATTTGCGCCATAACAAAGTTTACATTTGCGCCAATTATTAATTTTTCATTTGCGCCAATTTAATTTGAACAGGTAAAATCTGATACATTTTAGATAATTACCGTTACTTAGGTTAACCCAAGATAGCAGGTACGTGGTGCCTAATGAGTACATATTCATATTATATGTACATGCATATACATACATGTTGAGTTCATTGATTTAAAGACTTCTGTTATGATAAGATGGAGAAGTTAAATGAAACTGGGAAATGGTTACCACAATTTTTCGGCCTGCCATCACTTCCCGAAAAGAAAGAAGGTGATTGCTTTGCGGAGGACATAATTTCTGAGGCACCAACTGATGAGAAGTAAGTTGAGTTTGCAGATTATGTACTAAATACATACATGTCTCCTGTCTCGAGTTATCCGCCTCACTTTTGGGCAGCAGCGCCTTTTGAAAACTAAAAATAAAGAACCTGCAATGGTCCTGAATCGTATTTCTCGCACTTCAATGAACAGTTTTACTCGCACCACTTTGACAATAAACATATCATGCTCGAAATGCCACTCCAACCCCATGGTGGTGAGCAGGGCCTAGTGGGGCAGATGGCAGACGGTAGGCGTATTTTTGTAATTAAATCAATAAATTTTGTACAACCTATATGTTTCATGACTTGTATTTAACTGTAAATTGGCGCAAATTAAAAAAAAATTGGCGCAAATGAAAATCAAATTGGCACAAATGAAGTGCAGATTGGCGTAAATGCAAAACGCCGAGCTACAGAATATAATGTCTTCTTTCTTATGCAGCAAAATACTGCAATCTAATTGGTTAATTACCAAAAAAAAAATAAAATAAAAAATATAAAAAATAAAAGATAAATAAATTTGAGGACAAAAATTTGTAAAAAATAAAAAAAAAAAAAAAATAATGAAAATTTTGTTTCCCCGCAAATTCAAAAGAACAAAGTTTTTTTTCCTGAATTTCCCCAAAATAAAGAAAAAAGTATTTGACAATACGCAGCAACATCGACGTTGAAAAAATGTTACACTGGAAATTTTTCATTAGCATTTTTCAATTTTACATCCCGGTTTAAAAATGAGTAAAGGAATTGTTCATAAGAAATAAATTCGTTATCTTGGTGTAATCAGAGGTGTACGGAATTTTACACCGTTGTTGAAAATTCTGTACACCCCTGATTACACCAAGATAACTAATATAATCAGGCAAAAGTAATTTTTGTGAAAAATATAAATCTAAAGATTTAATCTAAAATTCCGATGTCTTTTGATTTTATTTCGCACTAAGTAGCTGTTTCGTGGACGTATAACTCCCTTTATCGTCTATGTTTAAAATTTTATTTGATACATAACGATGTTTGGAAAAAACATATGATGAATAATTGTACGTTTTAAAAGATATAATTAGTAATACAAAATTCATCATGTTACACACTGCAAAAGGAAAATATTTGTTTACCAAAGACCAAAATAAACATATCAATTATGAAAAACTATTAAGGAACCAAATATAGACAATTCCATTCTAAAGTCAAATCTTTATATTCTATACCTATTGGAACCAACAATTCTAAGAGGATTTCTCAAAACAAAGATCAACAGACGTGATATTTAGTTTTCATAAAACTTAAACTTGCAAGGAAAAGGGGCATAATACACTGTACAAAATCATGAACATATGTGGTATTGAAAAGGAATATAATGTGTATATATAACACACACAAAAATACAAGTGTGTAAAGATGTTAATATCAGTGACAATACACCTACGTCATGAAATTGCAGTAATTCCGAATACATTTATGGCCCCAGTTCCCATGTTATAACAGGAGACCTTAACATCGTTCGTGACCGAGAATTGAAATCTTTTCTCAGTAAAGTTCCTAAATATCGTCCCCCGTCAATTATTAATTGGAATGAGTGTCGTAACATCATCAACGACTCACTCCGTGCTTACTGCTCTAAATGGATAAAACGAGAAAAAGCTGACAAGAAATCATTAGATTCTTTTTAAATTCGATAATGAACATAGTTGATATACGTATTCAACATTTTAAAGAACATTTTACTCCTAACATCAACCATAATAGCCCAATTTCTCGTATCAAACATGAGCTAAAAGAACTCGCCAAGGAGTTTGTTTTTGTCCCGGCTGATAAGGCTGCTAACAATATCATTATTGTTTGACGTAAATTTTACATTGAGGTTCTAAAAAAGGAAATCACGAATTCACCAACATTCCAACGGACTCCATTTTCGGAAAATGACATCTGTAACAAACATAAACTTTTAGCTACCTCTTAACAAGCAGAACCAAATACAATAAAAGTTTCAACTATGTACTGGCTTCCGAAGCTGCACAAAACTCCTTACACATATTGATTTATTTCGTCTTCAAGCCATTGTTCCACTACTAAACTATCTATTCTACTTACTAGTACACTTGGTACAATCAAAAACCTGGTAATAAATTGTTCAAATAAGGCCTTTGAAAATAGTGGAATTAATTACTTTAGGAGTGTCAAAAATTCGTTGGAAGTTCTTGATAAATTGCATGCTTATATTGGTGATTTTGAATCTGTTCAAAGTTTTGATTTTTCTACCCTATATACCACTTTGCCTCATAATCTTATTAAGAAACAATTCACACACCTGATTAAATGGGCATTTAAAAAGTCGGAATATGAATATATATGTTCGAACTCTTTTAGGTCATTTTTTAGTATCAACAAACAAAAGAACTATGTCAATTGGACCTGCTTTGATACTATAACTGCCCTTGAATTTTTACTAGATAACATTTTTGTTCGCTATGGAGATTCCGTATATCGTCAGGTTATCGGAATTCCCATGGGAACTAACTGTGCACCGCTTATTGCGGACCTGTTTCTGTATTGTTATGAGTTACAATTTATGACTAAAATTAGCAAAGACCCATCGAAACAACATCTGATTCAAAAATTTAATAACACTTTTAGATATTTAGATGATATATTGGCTCTCAATAATGACGACTTCAGTATGTACACTAAAGAGATTTATCCTGCCGAACTGACTTTAAATAAAGCTAATGCTAACAATGAACACTGCCCTTTCCTGTATCTTGATATCCATATCTTTAACGGGAAGCTTAATACCAAAATTTATGATAAAAGAGATGATTTTTTATTTCCTATTGTTAATTATCCAGTTTTAGATGGTGACGTTCTCTTGTCACCATCTTATGGTGTTTATATATCTCAACTTGTTCGATTCGCTCGCGTATGTAACAAAGTATTTGATTTCAACGAAAGAAATCTCTGTATTACTGAAAAATTATTACACCAGGGTTTTCGATATCACAAACTAGTCAAAACATTTACTAAATTTTATCATTGGTACAAGGACATCATTCGTAAATATAAATCAACATGCAGACATCTTATACGTTCAGGTATTTCACATCCAATATTTTATGGTAATATTCTTTACAAAGCACAAAAATGTCGGCATTCACCTCAAAAGCTAACCAAACCTTTAAACAGACTTATTCGGAAGGGATATAGTTACGATACTGTTGTCAGATCATTAAGGATTGCATATTTTGGTATTAATATTGATTCAAGGATTGCATATTTTGGTATTAATATTGATTCACTCATAGGGTCTTTGCATCGGAAATAAACACATTTATTCTAAAACCAGTTGTTGGCATGATACGGGTTATGTTCTTCTCATATTTTTTTATGATGGTATGATACTAAACCCCTAACGGGAGGGATTGTACCTGATTTTCATATGATGAAGACATAATCTTTCAATCAGTTTAATTGAGGTCTGGAGCTGGCATGTCAGTAACCGCTAGTAGTCCTTTGTTAATGTATGTATCACTGTCATTTTGCTTAGTTTCTTTTGTTACCTATTCTGACATCGGACTCGGACTTCTTTTAAACTGAATTTTACTGTGCGTATTGCTGTGTTTCTTTATTCTACATTGGCTAGAGGTATAGGCGGAGGGTTGAGATCTAACAAAACATGTTTAACCCTGCCGCATTTTTGCGCCTGTCCAAAGTCAGGAGCCTCTGGCCTTTGTTAGTCTTGTGTGTTTTTTTAATTTTAGTTCCTTTATATGTTTTTGAGTTTAGTGTGACGTCCATTTTCACTGAACCAGTACACAATTTTATTTAGGGGTCAGCTGAGGACCACCTCCGGGTGCGGGATTTTTTCGCTGCGTTGAAGACCCATTGGTGGCCTTCGGCTGTTATCTGCTCTTTGGTCGGGTTGTTGTCTCTTTGACATATTCCCCATTTCCATTCTCAATTTTAGTTATATAATATGTATGTTCTTCTTGATCATTATATAAGGAAATGTTTTTATTTTAATATATAATGTTTTTGAAGTTTACTTCCTGTGCATCAAGTAAGATAAATAACCTATCACCCACTTTCTTCCGCATGATTAACTTCGTTTGGGAGAAAAATATGAGCAAAAAATAATCTAGTTTATACATTGTAATATAGGTACATCTAGATAATCTAAACACGTATAGTTAATTGATTACAAAATTGTATGTTCAGCTTCTTCATTACTTTCTGTGTGATTGACAGAAGATTCGGAGTTCAAACAATTCATCTTTTCAATGAGGGAGGAATAAGGAGTTTGGAAATGAATAATTTGGCCTGCACACCGAAAATGAATTATAATAATATTTTCCAATAGGGGACGAAATGGAATATCATTCCCAGCAAAACAACAAAATACAATATATATATATAATTTGTTTTGCATGCACACGTCTAAAAATTGCGGTTTTATCCAACGCAATCATAGGTTTGAACGTTGGTTTCAATTTAGATATATATATATATATTGCGTTGGATAAAAACCGCAATTTTTATACGTGTGCATGCAAAACAAATTTCTTGGTAAAGGGGAAAGGGGTCTTAATACAGCACAAACAACATTTTCCAAAAGACCAAAAAAGTGAACAAGTATATTTTAACAAAACGCATTTGACTAACAGGTCGAACAACGAATGTTCTTAAATCCTACTGACTGTCATGGTGATTGCCAACTAAACGGATCACCAGATGTAACAAAATGGATCTTAATTATATATATATAAATATACATATACAAGTCTAAATTGAAAACAACGTTCAAACCTATGATTGGGTTGGATAAAAACCGCAACATTTATACGTGTGCATGCAAAACAAATTTCTTGTTAGAGGGGTCTAAATACAGCACAAACAACATTTTTCAAAAGACCAGAAAAGTGAAAAGTATATTTTAACAATATATATATAATTGTGTACGAACCAGAAATAAATTTTCCGCGTTGGCAATCAAAATAAATAACCAAATCAATGGACCAGACGAGTATTCGATCGGCAAAATATCCACTTTTTTATACTTTGTGCGCTGTTTTTTTTTAAGAAAGTTATATTTTTAGGTTGTGACGTACTGATACTTTTAAAATTAACTATTCTACAATAAATAAATGACTTTTGCTAAAATTGCCCTTGGCAATTTCACTTTTTGCTAAAATGGGTTAAAATTGTGGCGCTAAATTGGGCTACACTTTGGCGCTGAAACGTCCGATTTTTTTTTCGGAAAATGTCATATCAATGCGCTAAAAAATTCAATGCCGTCTCCTTACGATAACGCATTTCAATAATATTTAACAGAAATTTAAAGATTTTCAAAGTCCATAGCTCTCTCATTGTCATCAGTTAGCATATGACCTGTACCTCCAATTGTCACATTACACTGTGGACATTTTCTCATCTCCATAGGCATACCACATTCTCCAATAGAATAGTAATGTCCTGCAATTAAGAGAAAAATATAGCAGCTTTATATTTTATCAAAACATTTAGAAGCTGTTCCATCATAAAAAAATCGGTTATAATTGTAATAAAAGAACATGAAATATGAAAATTGAAGATGAAGCCCGCCTACGGGTGCTGGATTTTCTCGCTGTGTGTTGAAGACCTATTGGTGGCCTTGGGCTGTTTTCTGCTCTTTGGTCGGGTGGTTGTCTCTTAGACACATTCCCCATTTCCATTCTCAATTTTATTGAAAACTGACATCAAAGATACCCAGAAAGGTCCTTTGAAATATATTCCTTGCTTTAATAGAAAATTAATACTCGGGGATGTGATCTCTTATCAATGAAAAGATGTCGAAGATCATACTTTGCTATTGTAAAAAATTACAATAATTGATAAACAATAAATAATTGAAGTATTTCCTAAAATTGTTTAGAATATTAAAGCAAATTTATTTACAATGTACTAGTAAAAGAGGGGTTTAGGTAAATAACTATAACAGTTGTTTACCGATGTTGAAATCTTATAAGTCTATTTAGAAGATACAAATAAAGGTAAAAATATCTTCTTTATATTAGTTTGAGATTTGAACAGCTATTAAATACAGTTGCCTTGGAATTTATTTGTAATAACAAATCTATATGGGAGTTCAATTACAGGATTTTTCAAAGATATTATTTGATTATGATATAAAAAAAAAGTCTTATCGCTGTGTTGAAGACCTATTGGTGGCCTTGGACTGATTTCTGCTCATTGGTCCGGTTGTTGATTCTTGAAACATTCCCCATTTCATTCTCAATTTTATTATATATTAACACGTGCAATTTAATTATATATCTACATATATATTTATCAATTTGCATTTAAATCTGTATAACATATCAATCAGAACTCATGGAAGGTCATGTTGAGAAAATTGAGAAATTTGTTATTCCAATTAACGGTTTAGTACATTGTTTGTACGCTAAAATAAAGTCTGTGAATTCGTATCAAATAGATAAACATGAATTTGACGACAAATAACGCTTTGAAGTTTTTATAATAATAATTCAATGTTCAATTAGTAAAATGTTTCAGAAATTATTACTCACCATTTTTACATTTGTACCAATGTCCTGACCCCGTAAACTCATTCTCCATTGTTCGTTTAATCATTAGCTTCTCCTGAAGAGTTAAGCCAATCATTTTGTCTGAGATTTCTTGGGTTTCCTTTCTCATTTTTGACAATTCGTCCTCGTCAATGACTTCAATAGATTCAATTTTAAGCAGGTAATTTTTAATATTCTCTGGGATATCGAGTCCTTCATCTTTTTTAGACAGTTCTGTTTTGAATTTATGAATATCTATCGTAAGCTGTAATCTTCGTATTTCTAGAAAAAAATCTGTGTGTTCTTGTTCGGCATATCGACTTCGCTTTAAAAATACCCATGTTTCCAGACGATCTAACCATGCTTTTAACTGCGGCCGATACTTGAAGGTAAATACCTCCTTTCTGATATTACGGATTTCTTTATTAAAAGTTAACTGGTCGACTATCATGTTCAGAGTATCGACCCTCTTGGTGTTTTCAATTTGTTTCCAAAGTTGAATGAATTTGTTAATAGATATGTTATCTTTATTGTCAGTTAATAACTTTCTTGTAGCATAACGCTTTGCATGAAGATCCGTACCTTTTTCAATATTTTGAATGGTTCGAAATACTTCACAAATGTTTTTGTTGATAATTTTTAGTTCATTAGAATACCTTTTTGACTTTGATATTTTTGTGCTGCACTTTGGGCATTTCAAAGGCTTTATTTCATCACTGATATGATCCATGACGTTTGAAATATATTGGTCTAGTCCATTTACTTCCAAAACGCATCTACAGTCTTCTAACCGAATGAACATGGCGTTATCTTCATCTTCATATCCAAATAGTATTTCTGTCAAGTTCTCGCATACTTTACAAATACACTTTGAACTTTCGCATAATAGTCCCGAACATTTGTGACCGAGGCCACAATCTAATATAGTATTGCAAAAAGTATTACATTTTGGTCTTTTGCAAGGTTCCATACATAGTTGTTCGCACTTAAATTTGTTTGGACATTCTGCTTTACATGCCCATTTACAAAGTTCAGTACATGGTATACAGCTATCGCTACATCTTTTTTTACATCTATCGCCATGAATACATCTCCGATCGCATTTCTGAGTACAAGGTGGACAGCGATAGTTGCAATACTCTTTACAAATATGTCCACATACCAAGTTTCTTTCGCATTTCGCTTTACATGGAACATGAAGCCTTCCTTGACTGCATTCAGAATGTGTTCCTTTGCATTCGTGACCACATTTCAATATCTCCTGACATGACAACTTACAAGGTGGATCATATTTGGTATAACATGGAGCTTGAACCTCATGCCCGCAACGGGCGTTTATCTTTATCAACTCCTTGCAGTTATCTTCAGTATTACAAGGATCTGTACAATGTTTCTGACAACGATGGCCACATGATACGATAGATTGGCATCGTTCATCGCATGATGCAGACGTTGGATCTTCATGACAAGGCATACGTTTTCTATGTTGACATTTTGGAATTGTCTTTTCGACGATTTCATTGCATTTCCCACATGGGACTGGAAAATGACACGGTTTTATGCACCTATGTTTCAATTCGCATATTTCTCTGTGACATTGTTTTGGACAATTGTCTACATGATCTGAATCATCAACATGACATTTTCTTAAACAAAAGTGACCACATTGTCTCTTGACAGAACACGGTTCTTGACATCCGCCATCTGCAACCCGATCAAAGTCATCTGGCTTACAAACGTATGTTGAATTTTTGTGATTCTGACATGTTAGCTGTAGCTCAGTGCCAAAACATTTCTCCTTTTCAGCATCACTGACAATATTATTCCACAGTTCTGATCTCGATGTTAAAAGTTTGAAATTGCCTACTACGTAAAGTCCTATTTTTGCCCTTGATAGAGCAACACAGATTCTATTTGCCTCGGATAAATAACCTATTTTATTTTCCTTATTACTTCTCACAAGCGACAACAAGATTATATCATTTTCCTCTCCTTGAAAATTATCTACTGCCGTTACTCTTACGGATGGTCTGTCTCGACCACTTGAAATCCCTGGATAATCGACTCCGTCGATCAAAAAATCCTTTGTTAAAATGTTTTTTTCTTCGGTCCGGATCTTGTTGCAAAGCAGCCGTACCTGGTCTAAGTAGGTTGACAGCACAGTTATTTTAGAAGATGGATATCCTTGCATTCTGAGATACCTGTACAATTTACAAATGAACATTGCCTCGAATGTGTTCTTGTGACTTCTCGAAAGCTCTTCGCGATCCTTGTCTTCAAATACAGAATGTGATAAAAAGAACATATTACATTTAGTTCCTTTAACGTTTTCGTATTCAAACACACTTTGATCGTCGTTTAGAGTTCGATAAATATGAGGCACTAAAAGCTTAGATATTAGGGGTCTCATTCTATGTTGATATTCCAATCGTTTATATGGAAAACGTCCACGAATTAGTCTTTCAAAAAGTGAAATATCTATGTTATGTTCTCTTGCAGTTTTATAATCGTTGTAAGAAGGGCGCAGTTGTTGATGGTCACCAATCATAATAAGTTGTTGACACGATGATGTCAAACATGCCACCACGTGATGCTCTGGGATTTCAGCAGCTTCTTCAAGGAGAACAATGCTTGGAGAAACTCGTTTAAGAATTTCTATATCTCTTGCAGCTCTTGTTGTGGTACATGCTACAAGTTTTGCCCTCTTCAATATGTTGATATCAGCTATCTGTTGGTTATTTTCATAACATTCCTGTGCTGTTTTGTAATATTCCTCACAATCTTGTATTTCTTTGTTGATGGGAATAAGAGCTTGTTGAACCCAGTATTTATACAGACGCCATCTTTTCGCATTGGGTATGTACCATATATTTGATACAGATTTTGCTTCTACAGTTAGCATTTCTTTAGTACAAAAAAGTTTCTCTTTTATTTTCTTAATAAAAACACATTTTTCTTTAATGTTGTATTGATCCCAAAACCATTGTTGCCTGTGTGTTCTCTGTAGGTTAAATACAATGTTCGATGAAACTACCATTTGCAGTTTTTGTAAATCCAAATGCGTGTTTAAAACGTTAGCTGTTGTTTCTATGTCCTCTTCGTCATAATCTCCACTTTGATCATCATACCGATTGTCTTCGTAATCCAAATAATCAAAATCATCATCCTCATAAATTTCTGCCACGTGATTTTGTTGTGTAGTAACAAATTGTGTTAACGATTCAATGTTAAGCCATCTAATTAAAGAATAGTTATTCCGAAGTGTACTGTAATGCGTGTCAGTAAGTACACCCGCTACATCATGGAGCCAGTCTTGATGAACTATTCCTGTCTGAATTTCATCTCGCAGCTTTTGCAAGGTTTCATGCTCGCTGAGTATAGTTTTTAATTTTTTTCTTGCATTGAATGCTATTACATTTAGTTCGCTTGAGCTTTCCCTTATCGTGCGCTTTCGAACTGCTCCCTTGCGAGTACGGAATTCTTCTTTTTTGTAACTGTATGCTTTGCGTTTAGCAGCCAAGTTATATTTGCTCAATATTTCTGTTTCTGATCTCCCTCCTAATCGGACAATATCTGCGGCGTCAGTTATTTGCAATCTTTTAGAAATATCTAATAAAAACTGATCTAATGCATGGTTAGTGTAGCTAAGAAGTAACATTGGTCCTTGGTTATCATGTTGACGCCATATATGTTTATTTCTTAAAAGTAGTTCTGCTAATTTTAGTCCAACTACGGTTTTCCCTGTTCCAGGTGGTCCTTGTATCAATGCAAGCTTACTTTTAATTGATGTGGTAAATGCCCTATGTTGAGAATTGTCCATACAAAAATTATCTGCATCAGGCCAGTTTGCCTCATTTGAAATGTCAACCTTGACTTTTGTTCAGAATTCAAACAACGGATGTCAAATCCTTCTACGAACGAAGATGATTTAAAATAATCTGGCTTATCTTGCTCTACACTGTGCTTCTGGTTTAATAATTGTTTCCCAAATGGTAAACTATTTTCTGCATTGACTATCTCACTGTGCATACTTTTAAGCGATTTTAATGTATGAAAGTAAGACGGAAAAAAGGCTTGGCTCTCAATTAGAAGGACATCAGGCTGTTGTAAAATTTCAGACCCTTCTCCAATATCATCGACAAATTTAATTTGAAAAATACCATTTTTTAGGTCACCAGCATTACGATCTGCTACAGTTGCATACTGAAGAATAGTGAATGTTCTGTTAGTTAAGCAAACAAGAGACCCAAATGTAAGTAACTTTCTCGTGTTCCAGTTTATTCGACTATATGGAGTAATATCAAATCTTATTTTCCAAGTTATGCCGTTTTGCTCATTACAGCATCGTGATAGAAAAAATATATTTTTATATACACGGATGTCATCATGGCGCCATTTCTTCTCTAGGCAATAAGGATCTTCGAATAAAGTATTTTTTAAAGACATCAACCCTTTACATAAAGGCCTTATAAAGTCTTGTCGATGAACCATAAAAAGTCTTCGTAAGTAGCTTTCCTCTGTTTCATACTCAGAATCAATGAAAGAACTCGCAAACGACTCTATTTCAATAAGATCTGGCAATATGGCTAATGTTGAGAGTTTGTTCTCGTTACAGAGAGTCTTTCCAGAATCCCACTTGTCCCTTATTTGTTGTATTAATGCTTTAAGTTCTCTTTGTTGATTTTCATCTTTTAGTTTTTCATTAACGCATCTTTCTAGGGAATCTAATGATGTGATTAAATCAGCGGGCCCAGTATTGACATGATAAACAAGCCCTTTCATCAAAAGAAGTAATTTTTTCAGAATCTGAATCTTTTCTTCATCAAACTGTACACGTAACTCGTAAATAATATTCTTTATATCCTGTCGGTCGAAGAACCGTCTTTCTTTTAATGGGTTGAGAGCTTTCTGAACTAATAATTTACGCTTACACTCACACAACTGACACATCACTTGCAAAAGTAATGACATCTGCTCCCTTCCCAAATCCTCGAACAAATATGTGTCTAGCTCCTTTCTATAAGTGCTCAGATGAGCAGCTAGGCTATCGGTATCCATCTTTGACAATTTCTCTAGGTCTATCTTTTGAAGTCCATTCTGAGAATTTTGTCTGAAAAGTTTCCTCTTAGAGGTATATTGTAATGTGCTTACAACGTTTGATTTGGAGTTTGAACGATATTCATATGTCTCTTTGTTACTTATTGGGCGATTGATATTTTCATGTGTTCTTTGGATATTTCGATCATACTCGGTGTGAACATTTGAACGAGATCTTTTATCAAATGAAGGACTATGACCTCGATAAGGTTCATACTTCCTATTTGGAGATACTGTATGCCATGTGTTTTCATGTCTTCTTTCTATCTCTTGTGTTCTTTTGGTATTTCGATCATACTCAGTGTTGATATCATCATTTAAACGAGATCTTCTATCAAGCGTAGGATTCTGTTCACTACAAAAATCGTATCTGCTCTCTAATTCACGTGTTCCTTGGATATTTCGATTATAATCAGCATTGCTATCAACATTTGAACAAAATCTACTATTACCCAAAGCATTCTGTCCACGACATAGTTCAAAACTCCTATTTAAAGACCCTTCATGCCATGTGATTTCATGGTGGCTTTCTATTTCATATGTACTCATGGAATTATTATCATATTCCGTGTTGATATCATAATTTGAACGAGATCTTCTGTCAAATGTATGATTCTGTTCACGACAAATGTCATTATTCCTGTTTGAATACACACCCTGCCATATGTTTTCAAAATTGCTTTCTTTTTCGGGTGTTCTTTGGCTATTTCTATCATACTCACTGTTGAAATCATCATTTAATCGAAGTGTTCTATCAAATGAAGGGTTCTGCCAACGACAAAGTTTATTATTGCTGTTTGAAGACGCTCCATGCCAAGTATGTTCATGACTTCTCTCTAATTCATGTGTTCGTTGGATATTTCGATCATATTCAGTATTGCTTTCAACATTTGAACGTGATCTGTTATCAAATGTAGGATTCTGCTCATGATGAAGTTCATAGTTATGGTTTGAAGATAAATGTGAAGACCTATGATAAGCATGTCGCCTGGACACGTGTCCCCTTTGCAGCTCATGTGTATGTCTTAATGGAGACCTCTCTCTATAAGCAGCACTTCGTGGTGATTTTGTGCTTTTGCGATCTTTGTTTCTGTCAAAGTTTGTGTCACGCCTATCCCGACCGTGAAAGCGCCTGACAGGTGATTTATCTCGTCGTCCGACGGAATAGGTTTTTTTTCCATCAGGACTTTTGTCATTCCTCGAATTTTGCTGTTTGTGTTTTGCATCATCAACACAATTGGTAGATGATCTAATTTTCTTTCGCCTTTTAGAATCCGTACTATGTGATCGGCTTCTGTGTCTTCGTTTTTTTGACTCATTTTTTTCATATTTTGATGAAATGATCTCTCGTCCTCTTGTTTCTAGAATTGCAACATTTTTATCAGATTTGTGATTTTTATTTGTTTTATGTTCGATGCTGGGACGAGAACTTTTATACGAGATAGAATTATTCTGAACACTGTTCGACGTTTTCTGACAATTGCTAACCGTTTGACTTAGAGAGACATTTGCCAAAGAGGGGCTCAGTGATCTATTTAACTCTGCACCTTGAAGCTCAAGTATAGATCTTCTATAGGCATCTTTTGTTGATTTGTTTATGTCTGTTATATTAGGTTTTTTGTTTGAAGTGCATTGAATATTGTTCGAGGTTTGTCCTTCTTTGCTGAAATGTGATGTATAAATAACGTCATTGTTCGCTTCATCTTCATGTTTGATGATTACAGATAATGCGTCAAAGTCTACATCACTGTAATCAATGCTGTGTCTTACAAACTGGTTTGGATTTACATTCGACGTTGTGGTACTACGCGTACGGCCCTCAACAATGAGCAAAGCCAGTACCGCATAGCCAGCTATAAAAGCCTCCGAAATAACAATGGAAAACAATTCAAACGAGAAAACTAACGGCCTAATTTATGTACAAAAATAAAAAAAATAATTCAAAAAATAGTTTACACCTTGATTTAAAAAAAAAAAAGTATCCCTATTTTAAGAGCAGGAGTATTCCATATGTTGTCCTATGTTACCTTTAACAATATAAGATGTAGAAATAACCACAATTTGCAAAATTTAATTTCGTGACCTATATTTGAGAAGATATTGATTGAAAAAATATGGGCGCACTAAATAAAAAACAACTTTACTTTTGATCAAATTATGTTGTTGACCAATGCAATCAGATAATTAAAAAACACAAAATAGGACAAAAACACAAGGTACCGTTCTGTTTGTACTTGAAGTTACTGAAAGCTAGTTCAAAAATATTTCAAACAAATAAATAAAAGATGTTTTCACAGAGTCAATTTTTTTTTTTGAATTCCCAAACAATGGATTACGTGTGAATACGCCATTAATAGAATGTGAATATTATTGCCTTCTCAATGCCAGAGTATAATCATTGACAGGATGCAGGACCATTTATAGTTCCATATTTGTTTCACCATACACATTTTTTTAATGTTTAAATATATTTCAAAAAAAGGCTAGAACCGAGGAACACAATATGTTAAATCTCACTATAGTGCTAAATTGATAACATTTCAGAATGAGTTTAATTAAACTTTTACGTATCAAAAATTTTACAGAGATCGCATAGAAGTACAGGGTGTTAACTGTTGTATTTCTGACTAAAAAACAAAATAGAATAAAGAAAATGTTCAAGTCTTGTAACCGATACACGTATTACTATTAATACTTAAATATATTTCTAATCAGGATATCGGTACTTTGAAAAGCATTAGAATGGAACGTTTTCTCTAACGATAAAGTGTAGATCAGATGCGTTTAAAAATTACAATAAAACGTGACAAAAGTGTATACGCTGGCATTTAAATGTTTAAAAACGTCGATTCATTTGCATATTTGTTACTTACATAACATTAGCAATGAATTATATATATTATTGATTTTGATGATTTTAAGATTCTTTGTTCAATATGGTAGACTTTAACACTTCGAACTTCAATAATTGGATCAGATCTTCTGATTTGAAGTTTTTAATCAAATAGAACATTTTGAAAAGTTTATACGTACATTGCTTGGTTCGGCATAAAGTTTTTTTTTTAATTCTAAGCAGTCTGTTCATACTTATATTTGTCTTGTAAATTGTAGAAATATTTTAATAATTTCGCCTAGTCCAATGACATTAATCTTAATTTTGAAACCTTTATTGCCAATGAAACATTTGAACATGATTTATAACAAACTTTTCTAAAATTGTCCGTTTATAAATTTTGAAATTATAAAGAAACTAAGGTTTCAACTCCTCAGGCAAAGTTGACCTTAGATGGATTTGGCTATTTGTTTTAGGTATTTTTGTCATATAGCTCTTCAACTGTTTCGGTAATTACACATCCCTCGGATTTCAAATGTTTGGCTTTGAGCGTTCCTGATGAAGGTAAATCCAGAAATGCGCTTCGGACGCATGAAATTATTAAACGTGTTGTTTTCATTTTTTACAACACTTGGCCGATACCGTTACTGGTGGACTATCAGTCCCCGAGTGTATATTTAGCTCAGAAGTCAGTACTTCGGTACTGAAATGATTTATAACAAACTTTTCTAAAATTGTCCGTTTATATATTTTGAAATTATAAAGAAACTAAGGTTTCAACTCCTCAGGCAAAGTTGACCTTAGATGGATTTGGCTATTTGTTTTAGGTGTTTTTGTCATATAGCTCTTCAACTGTGTCGGTAATTACACATCCCTCGGATTTCAAATGTTTGGCTTTGAGCGTTCCTGATGAAGGTAAATCCAGAAAAGCGCTTCGGACGCATGAAATTATTAAACGTGTTGTTTTCAATTTTTGAATATGGATTCAAATTGACGAAATAAGGTACATGGGTGTCTCAGCGTATCATATACATCTAAAGCTCAGCTGATTTTTTTTTCAATATGTTTGCTCTTCACACAAAGTTTATTTTGTACTATTCTAACAGTGAAGTATAGTGTGCGGTTGTATAAAAATGGTCTGATATACTAGCTTGGGCATTGGTTACTTGTTTTCTCTTTTTTCTCCTTATCTTGATTCTTGTTATTATTTATTATTGAAAAAGTCAAGCTGTTTCAAGGTACATTCTTGATGTCTATCCTAAGTCAGAAACCAGTTAAAGTTCATTCTAATAAAGTTTTGTGTAATATTTTGTTAATTTGGTTACGTTTTACTATTAAACACCAAAGGATTGACAAATTGTGTTGTTTGTAAGGGATAATCCTTAACAACGCTGAGATATTATCCAACATTGAATCGTGTAAGTAAGATGCAACTCTGTGTCACACTTGACCTTGGATACGCTTCGAAATTGATAAATGAAAATGAAAATGAGAGGTTATTAACATTCATTTTGTGGATCACAAATATAAAATATCAATATCCATTTCTATCATAAAAAAATGAAAACAACACGTTATAAATTTCATGCATCCGAAGCGCTTTTCTAAAGTTACCTTCATGAAGAACGCTCAAAGCCGAATATTTGAAAGCCAAGGATGTATAAGGACAAAAAAAAAATAAAAACGTCGAATGGCTCTAAACCAAAATGTCCCTTAAACAATAACCAAATCTATTTCAGGCTAACTTTGCATGAGGGAGTTGAAACTTAGTTTATGTGATATTTAAAAATTTATGAACTGGCAATTTAGGCAGTTTGTTATAAAACATGTCATTACAGAAGTACAGAAGTTCTGGCTACTGAGCTGATGATACCCTCGTGGACTGATAGTCCACCAGCAGAGGTATCAACTCAGTGCTGTAAAATAAATTTGTAAACAACACGGTATAGAAAAGGATTCGTCTCCATAGTATTTTTGTTCTCTTCATTTTAGTAACACAGATGTATCATCTAGTATGTAACGCCATGCAGTTAACTCTAAATTTCAATTAACATTGATTAACTTGGACTTTCATAAAGTTTGCCGATTCTCCATATTTTGATCTTTCGAATTCCATCAGTACAAAATAGAAATTTAAAGAAATCAATTATATCTAGTTTGCAATACCAAACAAGAAAACAATGTATTGATTAAACTCAAACAGTTTTTCAAATACCTGATTCTGTGCGTCTTTATATGCATGCAGGTGAAATATTGGTATTCGATTTTCCATCATCATTTGACGACTTTTGGAAAATGCATGGTCTATAGATTACTTACTATAGACGTTTCAGTATGTAAACAAACTATGTATACCTTTAATTAATAAAAAATCACGTTTTCGTCTCTTATTTGGAACATAATTCATAACAAAAATCATTACTAATCATATTCTCATATTCCATTATGTAACTGCATTTTATATCGATTAATCTTTTAATAAAACTTCAATGATATGATTTGTGGATGTTCAATTATGCTTTTCACCATACCTCATGCATGTATCTTACGTCGGTTGTTTAAGTTTCACATGTTTCACATGTACATTACGTTGTTTATACAATATATAGATAACATATGTGTTATGGGACAATTTATCAAAAGGGTTATCTACAGGGCACATTTAAAAAAAAAAGGTTTTTTAATCTTTTACTTGTTGTTGGTTACAAAATAATGATGGATTTCTTGATTCTTGCCAAATTAAACAAACTAAAACAGCAATTTTGAGAAGCAGGATCTGAGACCTGAGATCTTCTCCAGGTTTTGGTGCGATTCGTGCTGCTTAGTGTTCAGTTTTCTACGTTTTGTTTATCTGACTTTTGTTTGTCTTCTGGTTGTTTTCGTTTTTTGGTCATGATGTTGTCTTTTTATCTTCGACTAGATTTTATGAAAGAATTATGTGATCGTTATTGAACCCGGCGAAACAAAGAAAACATTGTATAAATATGTATGATACATAGATCATTAAATGACATTTTCCACATCGGCACTATTATAAAACACTCGGTCCAACTATCGAGACAGGGCTTCATCCCTCAATCGTCTTGGGCTGATGAAAGATATATTGTAAAGAAATGTACAGTATGGTTGTTGATACAAGTATTTGAATACATTTGTAATCAGGATACATGTACTTGGAATGCATTCGATCAGAACGTTTTCAATCATGATACAGTGTTGATTGGATAAGATTTAAAATAAAATATAATATGACAAAAGTATACACACACACATTTAAATATTACGATACGCCATTTTATATCGTTAGTACAGACTGCACTCATTTAATATAAGCAATCAATATTATAAATCTACATTGTTCATAGTCTATCGATTTAGAAGATTCATCGTTCTATATATTTGTTTACTCTTAGAATTCGATCTTCGATAATAGCATCTTTTGCTAACCAATTTAAAAATAAGATTTGAAATGCTCTTCAGTAAACTTCGTACTTTATTTGGCCTTTTTAACTTTATTTGATTCGAGCGTGACTGATGACGAAACGTATGGCGCAAATATAAAATTTCAATCCTTGTACCAATGATGAGTTTATTTACAATACATGGTTCAACACCTCTTTTTTTATTTCTTAGTAGTCCGTTCATATCCATCAGATTTGTTTTGTCCAATAAATTATATCATCCCTTTTCACCTTAATTTCAATTTTTAATTGCCTACTCCATCTATTTCTATATGGACTTATATTGGTGAGATAAGGTATATTATTGCTGTTTTAGCATATCATGTAAACAAAGCGCAGTCTGTCGTTTATTGTTTCAATGTGTTTGTTTTTCTCCTATTTTTGAACATTTATCTGCTAAATGTTCTTGAACTTTGATACTGTCAGAACTAACACAGTCAGTTTGTGCAGTTTTATGAAAAGGCTTTGTTAATTGTTTTTCTGTTATTTTTCCTTAATTCTTTATTGTTGTTAATATTTATTAATGACAAAGTTTGGCTGTTTAAAGGTACATTCAACATGTCTGTCTCAAAAGTCAGAATTCGAAACCAGTTATAATTCATTCTAATCATTTTCGTGCACTGTTTTGTTCATTTGGTTACGTTTTACTATCAAATCCACAATTCACAACTTGTAGTTTATTTAGGGGACATACCTTAACAACGCTGTTTTGAAGAGATATTATCCAACATTGAATCATGTAAGTAATCCTGCGCTCTACGTCACAAGGAAATTACATGAGCCACAATTGACTGTTATACTATAAAAACTTAATACATTAAACAGATAAACAAGAGTTGATTTTTTTTTAACCAACACCGTTCATTGTAAAAATGTACATGAATTTACGCTTACGTAAATAACAATCGTCAACATTCATAGTTTAAATAACAATAAGATTTTAAAAAAGGATTCATCTCCACCATAGGTGTTTTAATAAATAAGATATAGTATCTAGTACATGTAGTTACATGCACTCATCTCTAAATCGTCTTTAAAATTAATTTACACGAGCTTTTAGTAAAGAAAAACAACTTACTTATTACATGTTGTTTGCCGATTCAAATACTTAGATTATTCGAATTCCATCTGTAGATCTAGCGGAAACCCTTTTTTTTCTTCATTTACGGTTATTCATCGTGCATACAAATATGTTTTCACTTAATCGTTAACACCTACATTAAAATAGTAGTTTTGCTCAATTACATCCTTGTCTGGTGCTCTTTTTTTTTTCATGCTCTGTAAGAAATAGAAAGTAGATTTTTCGGAAATGATATCTATCACACGATAGTTATAATAAATTGATTGGGCTATTCTGTGATATTAACTGAATAGATAAGTAAATATGCAATCAAAAGTGGATCAATAATCACATGTTGCTCCGTATCTCAAAACCATTAATGATTATTGCTTAAAACTTTACACACTTCTTAGATATATTATTCTTAAGATCTGTATACTTTTTGCTGATGATTCAAAGATTTCAAAAGTTTATTTAAGAGTTATTGAGTTTTTGTTAAAAGGGGTTTTCACATGACGCGCCGTATCTCAGAAATATAGAAATCAGCACTGCAACAAGTGTGTTACGATATTTCTCCACTAGAAAGTTAAATTTTAATATTTAAAGCGCGAGTCTTGCCGGGCTTTTGAATAATTAAAATTTAACTGTTGAGAGTGGAGAAATATCGTAATACACGAGTTATAGTGGTGAATTCTGTTTCTCTAATGATTTTATCCTTCTTTTCAACGATTTGAAAAAATTATGTACTTTTATGCGACGTCCTCAGGCATGGTCGCCTTTTTCATGACGTCACAATATGAAAATTCAGAAGAAACCAAGAAAACTTGACGTTACAATTTCGACCAATCATTTGCCGAGAACAGATATTTCACTACTGAGGAGAACTATTTTCTCACACCGATCAAGAAATGTGAAAATAGCACAAAAGTTAGAGAAACTATTTATGATTATTGCATAAAACTTCACACACAAGACGACGGTCGTATCATGCGCTCGTGGCGCAGCTGTTTATTTTTCAGTTTAAAATATTTTGTTGTGTCAAGATTAAAGGTTACAACTACTTTTGTTAAATTAATTTTACTGTATGACTTTTTTTACTGACTATATGTTATTGGTTTAGTAAATTTGGATGGCCGTGTTGTGACGTATTGCAACATCATATGAACTTTAGTGGACAGCTGTCTTTGGCAATCATACCACACCTCCTTATTTTTATTTTTAGATTATTTTGAATTTCGATTATTCATTTTATTTTAAGAATAATGCACACGGTATTTTTGCATCGATTTTGTCACCAACATTATCTTATTATCAAGAATAAGTGATTGCATATTCCTTTAATCTGTAAGTCTTCAGTCAATAACACAAGACTAGTTCCTTGTAAAGGTTACCTGTCATCATTTGTTTAGAATTAGTAAAATGATATAACGGAGAAGGACCAAAATAAATAACAAAACATATATTTTTAAAATATATTCATATATGTATAAGAAAACAAGTTTATGCTGCAAGACTATCGTATCATGTTCTCATTAAAGAAGTCAATGAACTGGTTCTATTCACATACCAATCTATACAGGTAGATGATTGTAACTGGTTTTCAGTAAGTCAAAAGTATTAAAATAACGTAGGTGTTTCGCTATATTAACATACAATGAATACCTTTTATTGATTATTCTATTCACATTTGTGTCAATTATTTGGATCATAATTTTTAATGAATATCAAATCTAGTAGATTATTAATTTAATCAAACATGGAATATAAGATACATTTCATGTGTGTGCTTTTTTCAGTTTAAAATATTTTGTTGTGTCAAGATTAAAGGTTACAACTACTTTTGTTAAATTAATTTTACTGAATGCCTCTTTTACTGACTATATGTTATTGGTTTAGTAAATTTGGATGGCCGTGTTGTGACGTATTGCAACATCATATGAACTTTAGTGGACAGCTGTCTTTGGCAATCATACCACACCTCCTTATTTTTATTTTTAGATTATTTTGAATTTCGATTATTTATTTTATGTTTAGAATAATGCACACGGTTTATGTTGCATCAATTTTGTCACCAACATTATCTTTGTCTTTAAGATGATTTTTTTTTTCGCTTGTTTTTAATTGGTGTTGATTTCGTGTTGTTAACTTTGCTTAATTTTTTTATTTTATTTCCTTTGTTTTGTTTGATACTGTTTTTTCTAACAAGAAGACAACACCAGTATAATTACTACATACAACAACAACTAAAAAAAAAAAAAAAAACACTGAATGAAAACAACGCATTCTTTTAAAACATTTTCAATCAAGAATAAGTGATTGCATATTCATTTAATCCGTAAGTTTTCAGTCAAATTAAACAAATATAGTTCCATGTAAAGGTTATATGTACTCATTTGTTTAGTATTAGTAAAATGAAAGCCCTTAAATAACGGAGAAGGACCAAAATAAAAAAACCAACTATATAACAATACAATCATATATTTAAGTAATTCATATATGTACAAGAAAACACGTTTATGCTGCAAGAATATCGTATCATGTTCTAACCAAAAGAGTCAATAAACTGGTTCTATTCGCATACCAATCTATACAGGTAGATGATTGTAACGGGTTTTCAGTAAACAATTGGCGATTTTCGAAAAGTTGATAGTATTAAAATAAAGTACTATTAACATACAATGAACACCTTGAATTGATATTCAATCACATTTGTGTCATTTATTTGGGACATAATTTACCATGAAAATCAATACTGATTATAGTCTCATATTTCATTTCTGTATTCATCTCATTTCATTTAGATTAATGATTTAATCAAACTTGTGATATTCAAGATGTTTTTCACCATTATACCTGTTGCACGTATCTTGCGCCTGAGTCAAAGTGACTTTTATATTTTTTTAATAACTTGAAAGATTTAACAATTGCCTTGCTTATGAACATAGAGTTGTTAATGTTATGTTTTAGAAAACAATAGAACGATGTTTTTCATATTAATATCAGGTTATCGGGGTGGAGATTTAGCGAACGATCATCGACAGAGATAGGAACAATTTTCATTTTATTCAGTAATGCTTATAACATCTTCTTATATCTATTATAATCTGTGTTTACTTTCAGGTGGTAAAATTGCATTACTTGACATACACTAAAGAATACAGACTAATAGATGGCAACACATCAGTTTTATGGAGTATGATTTTCTCATCATTCCAGATAAACATACAACACCCATCGAAAAAGCATTGTCAAACTTGGATTCGCCGCGGTTGACAATGTTTTCTCGGGGTAACAATCTGCTCTATCCCTCTCAGCTATTGTTATTTGTATTATATTATTGTGTGCAAAAATACATATCAAATGAACCATTGCTATCATCTCATACATTTTGGATTGGTGTAAAAGGCATAAAATTGTCAAAAATGCGTCAGAAAGATAAAAAATAAAAATTCATACATGCAGTATAGTACAATAAATCATTACTGTATAAACCGATTTGTGTATAAATGCACATATTAACGATATGTGATTTATATACATGACTGTAACAGTATGCTCATCTTATATTTCTTTTTCTATGTGTCCTTAGGCTGCTGTCCAATTGATATTAACTTCATATACTAATGCACATTCTGCTGTTTTGTCTTACGGAGTTCTTTCTGATAATGTCAGGCAATTCCAATTAATGTCAGAACTCAATAATTTTAAATGATATTTTGAAGTAGATAGCATAATATTTTTCTTCATTTTATTTAAATTATGAAAATTATATTCATACACATGTCTGCAAAAGTGAGCTAAAGATGGATGCTAGATGTATAAAAAACACGAAATAAAACATTCTGGTTTTTCTGGAAGGTAACAGACTTACTATATTTGTCTGTCCATAGTGTTAATCGACTACTTAAGATATTAAAAAGAGAGAAAAAAATAAATAAAATAAAACGCGTTCTGATTGACTACTCCAGCTTACTTAGGACTAATACCTTATGACTTTCCATATGGTTTTGGATGTCATTGATGATTATGAAAGCAGAACAACTGAAAATAAGTATAATTAACAGATTATTACGAGAAAAGAATATAACTCTATAAAATATTCAAAAAATTTTAAAATCAATAGCTCTGTCATTGTCATCAGTTAAAATATGATCAGCACCTCCAATTACCAAACCACACTGCGGACATTTTATTTTCTCCATTGGCATGCCACATTCTCCTATAGAATAATAATGCCCTGAAACGAGAGGAATCAGTAATTGGAAGTCTACCAATGTTAAGTAATGTTTAACACTCTATGTATTTTCATCAGAATTTATACAATTTATTATCTCAAACCAACCCAATATCTTCTGATATGTCTACTACAAAAATATTTAAACAAGTAAACATGATATTGTATAAGCGAAATAAAATTTGGTACTGAGGAGGTTAGCAATTTTGTAATCCATCCATTGCTTGAGGGGAAATTAATACTATGCATCGGCACATCTACTATTGTTTTGCTATTGGAAATGCTTGTATTATTTTAATCAACTAACGAATAAGGAAGATGGGCAATACAAGAAGATGCTTAAAACTGTCTGAGTTTTAAAGTAAAAGAGGAGCTTCTGTTTGAAACCGACCGAAACACAACTTATTATATGTAGTCGATAACCCGGTTTCGATAGCGTGGGTACCAAATAAGTATTTTTTTGACAAATTCTGTCTCCTTTTTTGTTAAATATATTTCAAGTTTACAATACAATACAGAGATTGTTTGAGGTATCAAAGTAAGTAATTGTTGTTTAGATGTAAACACGTTTCATTTGCACTGCTATAACCTCAATTTATGTTTTACTTGTAAGTTCAAGTAATACAATTTCTATATTATCAAATATACTAACTTACCCTTTTTACATTTGTACCAATGTCCCGATCCACTAAATTCATTCCTCATGGCTAGCTTGATCATTTGCTTCTCCTTAAGTGTAAGACCAATCATTCTAGAAGAGACTTCTTCTGTTTCCTTTCTCATTTTCGATAATTCTTCTTCTTCCACGACTTCAATAGATTCAAGTTTAAGCAAGTAATTTTCAATAATATCAGCGAGTGCGAGTCCTTCATCGCGTTCATAGAGTTCTGTTTTGAATTTATGAATATCAAGTATAAGTTGCAGTCGTCGTATTTCTAGGTAAAATTCATTGTGTTCTTGCCTTGCATATCTGCGTCGCCTTAAAAACACCCATGTTTCTAGTCCATCTAACCATGTTTTTAATAGCCATCGACATTCAGATGGGACAGTTTCATGTCTGAGGATATGAATTTCCTCATAAAAAGGTTAACTGATCGACTATCATATTCAGAATATCGGCAGATCTTTTTCCTCTAGTTAAGTGAATATGTCACGAGTTAAATCAATTTCATAATCAATGAGTTTCTGTCTTGTATCATTCCGCTTTTCATTTAGATCAGTTCCTTCTTCAATATTTCGAATGGTCAGAAATACCTCACAAACGTTTTTGTTGATAAGTTTCAGTTCGTTAGCATATCTGTTTGACTTTGATATTTTTGTGCTGCACTTTGGGCACTTCAAAGACTTGATTTCAGTTCTGGTATTATCCAGAACGTTCTAAATATATTGGTCTAGTCCGTTAATTTCCAAAACGCATGTGCAGTCTTCTAACCGAATGAATATGGTGTTATCTTCTTTATATCCAAATGGTATTTCTGTCAGGTTTTCGCACACTTCACAAACACAATTTGAAATTTCGCATAATAGTCCCGCACATTTGTGACCGAGGCCACAATTTAGTCAAGTGTTACAAAGTGTATTTCATTTTGGTCTTTTACAAGGTTTCATAATACTTTGCCACACTTGAATTTGTTTGAAGATTCTGCTTTACATGCCCATTTACAAAGTTTAGTACACTGTATACAGCTATCACTACATCTGTTTTACATCGATCGCCATGAATACATTTGCGATCGCATATCTGTGTACAAGGTGGACAACAGTTGTTGCAATGATCCTTACAATTATGTCCACATACCAAGTTTCTTTCGCATTTTGCTTCACATGGTTTGTGAAGCCTTCCTTGACTACATTCGGAATGTGTTCCTTTGCATTCGTGACCACATTTCAATATTCCCTTACATGGCAACTTACAAGGGGCATCATATTTGGTATAACATGGAGCGTGAATCTCATGTCCACAACGAGCGTTTATCTTTACCAACTCCTTGCAGTCGTCTTCAATATTACAAGGATCAGTACACTGTTTCTGACAACGATGACCACAAGATATAATAGCTTGACATCGTTTATCGCATGATGCAGACTGTGGATCTTCATGACATGGCATTTGTTTTCTATGCTGGCATTTTGGAATTGTCTTTACTACGATTGCATTACATTTCTCACACGAGTTTTGATAGTGGCATGGTTTTATGCACCTATGTCCCAATTCGCATACTTGTCGGTGACATTGTTTTGGACAAATGCCTTCGTGATCTGGATCATCAACATGACATTTTCTTAAACAGAAGTGCCCACATTGTCTCTTGATTTTGCAAGGTTTTTGACATCCGCTATCTGTGACTAAATCAAAGTCGTCTGGCTTAGAAACATATGTTGAATTCTTGTGTGTTTGACAAGTTGAAATTAGCTTGGACCCAACAGATTGTCTCTTGTCAGCATCATTGACAATATTTTTCCACAGTCCTGATTTCGATGTTAAAAGTTCAAAATTGCCAACCACGTAAAGTCCTATTTTTGCCCTTGATAGAGCAACACAAACTCTATTTGCTTCGGATAAAAAGCCTATTTCGTTTTCCATATTACTTCTTACAAGCGAAAAAAATATTATATCATTTTCTTCTCCTTGAAAATTGTCTACCGTTGTAATTCTTACGGATGGTTCGTCTTCCCGGCTTAGAATTCCTGGACAAATAACGACCTCATCCTTTTTAGAAATGTTTCTGTCTTCAGTCCTGATCATGTTACAAAGTAGCCGAACCTGATCCAAGTATGTTGACAGTACAGTTATTTTAGAAGATGGATATCCTTGAATTCTGAGATATCTATACAAGTTACAAATGAACGATGCTTCGAACTCGTACTTGTGACTTCTTGACAGTTCGTCGTGCTCCTGGTCTTCAAACTCCAAATGCGACAAAAAGAAGACATTGCAGTGAATTCCTTTAATGCCTCATATTCATTCACACTTTGGTCGTCTTGCAAAGTGTTATAAATGTGAGGCACTAAAAGCTTGGATATCATTGGTCTCATTCGATGTTGATATTGTAATTATGTATAAGGAACACGTCCACCAATAAGTCTTTCAAAAAGGGATATATTTATTTTATGCTCTTGAGCAGTTTTATAATCGTTGTAAGACGGACGTAATTGTTGGTGGTCGCCAATCATAATAAGTTGCTGGCACGAAGACGTCAAACATGCCACCACGTGATGTTCTGGGATTTCAGCAGCTTTTTCAATGAGTACAATGCTTGAAGAAACGCGTTTGAGTATTTCTATATCTCTTGCCGCTCTAGTTGTTGTACATGCTACAACTTTTGATTTCTTCAATATTTTAATATCAGCTATTTGGTGAATCTCTTCAAAACGTTCTTGTGCTCTTTTGTAACTTTCCTCACAATCTTTAATTTCTTTGTTGATGGGAATAATAGACTGTTGAATCCAGTATTTATACAACTGCCACTTTGTTGGATTATTGATGGACCAAATATCCGAAACCGAACATGCTTCCTCAACTGACATTGATTGTGTACAATTGAGCTTCTCTTCTATTTTATGAGAAAAGATTTTTCGTTCTCATTGTATTGATCCCAAAACCATTGATTGGTTTGCGTGTTCTCTTTGCTAAATAAAATACTTGAAGAAATTACCATTTTCAGTTTATCTAAGTCTAAATGCATCAAAAGAAGTTTTTTTCGTTGTCTGTGTTCCATCTTCGTCATAATCTCTACTTAGATCATCATACCAATTTTCCTCGTCATCGACATAAACAAAATCACCTTCATCGTAAATATTTTCGCTAAAGTTTTGTTGTATAGTAACTTGTCGTGTTAATGATTCAACTTTTAACCATCTTATTAAAGAAGACTCGTTTTTGAGTGCATTGTACTGCGTGTCAGTAAGAATATTAGCTACATCATGGAGCCAGTCTTGATGAACTATTCCTGTTTGAATTTCATCTCGTAGCTTTTTCAAGTTTTCATTCTCTTTGATTCTTGCATTTAAATTTGATTTAGCATTACATGCCAATACATTCAATTCACTTGATGTTTCCCTTTTAGTCCGTATTCGAATTTCTCATATGCGAGTACTGTACTCCTCTTTTTTGTGAATGTCAGCTTTGCGTTTAGCAGTCAAGTTAAATTCTGTCAATATTTCAACTTCTGATCTTGATCCTAATCGGACAATATCAACGGCGTCGGTTTTTCGAAATCGTGTAAAAATACCAAGTAGAAATTGATCCAACGCATGGTTGGTGTAACTAAGAAGAAGCATTGGTCCTTGATTATCTTGTTTACGCCATATATGGTCATTTTTTAAAAGCAGTTCTGCTATTTTGAGTCCAACTACTGTTTTCCCTGTTCCAGGTGGTCCCTGTATTAATGCCAGTTTTCTTGTCATTAATGTAATGATTGCTCTGTGTTGAGAATCATCCAGACGAAGAAAATCTGCACAAGGCCAGCTTGCTTCCGTTGAAATGTCTATCTTGTATTTATGTAGTTTTGAATTCAAACAGCTGATTTCAAATTTTTCTTTTACGAATTTAAAAGACTTAAAATAATCTGGTACATCTTTTTCCACTATGTGTTTCTTGAGTAATAACTGTTTACAAAACGGTAAAGCAGTTTGCTTATTAAATACTTCACTGTGCATACTTTTAAGAGATTTTAATGTCCAAAGGCAAGATGGAAAGAAAGCATGGTTTTCAATTAGAAGAACATCGGGCTGTTGTAAATTTCATTCACGTCTGCATTAGCGTCGGTAAATTTAATTTCAAAAATACCTTTTTTTAGATCACTAGGATTACGCTCTGCTACAGTTGCATACGTGAGAAAAAAAAAGTTGTTATTTGTAAAGCAAACAAGATATCCAAATGTAAGTAACTTTCTGGTGTTCCAGTTGATTCGACTGTAGGGAGTGATATCAAATCTTATTTTCCAAGTTCTGCCGTTTTGTTCATTGCAACAGCGTGTAAGAAAAGTTATATTTTTATAGACACGGATGTCATCATGTCGCCATCCTTTCTCAAGGCAATCAAGATCTTCATATACACTATATTTTCAAGACATGAATCCTCTACACAAAGGCCTGATAAAATCTTGACGATGAACCATAAATAGTCTTCGTAAGTAGCCTTCTTCTGTTTCATAATCTTCATAATCAGAATCAACAATACAACTTTCACATGACTCTATTTCAGTAAGATCTGGCAAAATAGCTAATGTTGAAAGTTTATTCTCGGTGAAAGGGGTATTATCTTGATTCCATTTGTCTCTTGTTTCTTGTATTAGAAACTCTAGGTCTCTTTGTTGATTCTCGTCCTTGACATTTTCCTGAACACATCTTTCTAAAGAATCTAATGGTTGTATTAGATCGGAGGGTCCTTCTTTTTCAATGTTCACAACAACAAAATTGCTTGATGTTTTAATTACTTTTCGCCGATTGGAGTCGGAGCTATGTGATCGGCTTTGTTTTCTTGACTCAATTTCCTCTAATTCTGACAAACATGTTTCTCCCTTTAAATCCAGATTTCCGACTTTAGTATCAATTTTGATAATACTATTAATTTCAACTGCGTTACTAGATTCAGAGATTAGTGTTTTATTATCATTATCCTGAAAATCATTTGAAATTATCCGACAACCATTTATCGATTTATTTTGGGTAAACTTTTCCAGCCCTTGACTCGTCGATTTGTGTAGCTCTGTACCTAAATGCTCAAATACAGATATTCTTTTGACATCTTTTCGTTGATTGATTATGTCTGGTATGGTTGGTCCTGAAGTGCCACGAATGTTGTTCAATGTTAACTGTTCTTTGGTCGAATTTGGTATATCAATAACGTCATGATTCACTTGATATTCCTGTATTGGGTCAAAAGATAAGGCATCAAAGTCTACATCATTATAATCAATGCTCGGTCTTTCATTTAGATTGTGAATGGAATTACGCATCATGTAGTTTCTACTGAAAAGTCTGGAAGGGTCTTTTGTTTCTTTCCATTTTGCACAGTTACACTAGTACTAAATGTAGAAAATAAATGAAATGAGTAGTAGGAAGAATATACTTATAAGATGTGTTCCTTCTATGATTTTTATACGATCGCAAATTTTTTTGCGTCGTATAATGCTATGATGTCGTCGTCTGCGTCGTCGTCTGCGTCGCGTCGTCGTCCGAAGACGCATTTAGTGTCCGGACAATAACTTTAGTTTAAGTGAATGGATCTCTATAAATTTTTAACAGAAGGTTCAATACCACTAAAGGAAGGTTGGGATTGATTTTGGAGGTTATGGTCATAACAGTTTAGGAATTAGGGGCCAAAAACGGGCTCAAATAAGCATTTTTGTAGTTTCATGACAATAACTTGTGTTTAAGTGTATGAATCTCTCTGAAATTATACCACAAGTTTCCATATCACAAAGGAATAGTTAGCATCAACTTTTTTGGGGGTTATGCCTCAAACCATTTATAAAATTAGGGGCAAAAAAGGGGAAAAACTAGGTTTTTCTTGTTAATGGACAATTAAGACAATTTAAAAGCAGTGTAAGGGGAGGTAATTCAAATTGAAATTCATTTAAAATACAATGTTGTGTATGTTTGAATTTACCATCCTTTCACTACTTGTAAATTATGTATAAAGAAATGTCAGGTTTTGGACTATTTGCAAAAAAAAGGGCAACAGCATAGTTAGTGTATTGCACAAAAGCAAAAGGGGATAAACATTTTTTAGGGTCGGGTTAGGGGAGGTCAATTCACAACAGCATAGTGAATTGCACAAAAGCAAAAAGCAAAAATATATAAAATCAAATCATATAACCAATTCTAAGTTCTTTGACTACAGTTATTCTGTGTCAGAAACCTATTATGTGTCAAATATTTAATTACAATCCCAATTCAGACCTGTATCAAGCGCGAATATTGTGTCCATTTCTGTCCCAACTGTTCAGGGTTGAACCTCTACGGTCGTATCCAGCTGCACTCGGCGAAGCAATTTATTATATTTGATTTCAAACAGAACAAACATTGGTTTACATCAATACATGTAGGTCATTAGGTATACATGTTGAAGGTTTATAAATACATTTGTACTTTTATATATACATGACTAACAAAGGCCAGATGCTCCTAACTTGAGACTAGGACGAAAATGCGGCGAGGTCAAACATGTTTTGTGAGATGTCTACCCTCCCCTCTAGCCTATGTAGAATAAAGAAATACACAGCAATACGCACAGTAAAACCCAGTTAAAAAGAAGTCAGAGAGTCCGATGTCAGAATAGGTAACAAAAGAAACTAAGCAAAATGACAATGGTACATAAATTAAAAAGGGCTACTAGCAGTTACTGACATGCAAGCTCCAGACCTCAATTTAACCGACTGAAAATCTAGTACAATCCCACCCGTTAGGGTTTAGTATCATACCATCATAAAATATATGAGAAGAACATAACCCGTTTTATGCCAGCAAATGGTTTTAAAAGAAATGAGTTTATTTCCGATGGAAAGACCCTATGAGTGAATCAATATTGATACCAAAATATGAAATCCTTAATGACCTGACAACAGTATCGTAACTATATCTCTTCTGAATAAGTCTGCTTAAGGTTTTGATATCCTTTTAAGCGAATGTTGACATTTGTATGCTTTGTAAGGAATATAACTATAAACGATTGGATGTGAACTACCTGAAAGTATAAGATGTCTGCATGTTGATTCATATTTACGAATGATGTCCTTGTACCGTTGATAAAATTTAGTAAATGTTTTGACTAATAATTTGTACATTACGTACCCGTTTCTTTTTCTTTTGGTTTTAGTCTGACTGAGATTAAATACATTTGACATCTTAACTGACCGATTGCCTTTTTAATGCTAAACGGTAAATTATTTTAATTTAAATGATGCATATGATTTAAAATTATGCAACAACAATAACCCTCAATAGCAAACAGACATAGAAAGGATCTCATGAGTTTCAAATTAATCAATGAAGTTGGGAATCGAGAGCAATCATTCAATCTGACGCGGAAGATAACTCCTATACGAAGAAGTGTTCAGTCACACAGGGTGAGTTTTGAAACTCCCATCACTGTACAACATCATTGGCCAAAATCTATTCGATATGTTGTAAAACAAAAAGCATCTCAGACGGCAGAAGAAAATAAAAATAATCAGAAGAAAAACAAAGGTCTTTCCACGAAAAGTGGAAAGACCTAATGTTATAATCAAGTAAGGATGGCTAAAAGCATAATCTACCCAAACATACGTGTTTTTTTTTCTATATTGTAAACCATGCCCACATTCAATAAATATTGATTATTATAAACTATTAAAATACAGGTAGTAAACAAACAGTGGATAATGTGCTCCAGCTATCAATAGTGTAAATGTGTATGATTGAAATGTATTTTAACTAATAAACGGTTAAATAGAATCGGGGTTTTAAATCACAAAAGTTAACACGCCATATACATATCTTCATTAAAATTTCATATAATTTGAATATATTTTGAACATAATTATCTCCTCATTGAATTATCGCTTTGAAAATTTTAAAATTAGAAAATAGTAGACTTTATACTTCAAATTCGACAACCATTATCTCTTCTAATAAATAATTTTTAACCCAATGAGACATCTCTCAACAGTTTAAAAGGAAGATATAACTTCAAAATGGGAGGAAGATAGTAGATTTAAAACAAATGATATATCATTTGTTAGTAGATGATAGTTTCAATCAACTGATTTGTCTGTCTATACTCCAACTTTTATCTGAAACGTCGGTAAATACCATATTTAATAGATATGAATAAATCATAAATAAAAGCCGGTGTTAACGAAACAGCATTCACACGCTATACAATACAAAAAGAGACAAAATCTCTGTATGTGTTATTCAAAATTACACTTTTCACGTAATTCGTAATTGAATCGAGCTATAGTATATGGTTTTATTAGATATAAGAAGATGTGGTATGAATGCCAATGATAGTCGGTGATATTATGCAAATAATTGTGCAAATCGTGATACAAGCATGAAATTTGGTTAAAGGTCTAAATTAAAATAATAAACAGCTGCTGATA
Organism: Mytilus coruscus; assembly: GCA_017311375.1. Classification (NCBI taxonomy): domain Eukaryota; kingdom Metazoa; phylum Mollusca; class Bivalvia; order Mytilida; family Mytilidae; genus Mytilus; species Mytilus coruscus. The sequence continues at coordinate 64,705,096 of CM029607.1, forward strand.
AAAAAAATCATTTTTCAAGAAGGCCACCGCTCATTTTGCAGTCATTTCAAATGCTACATTTCGTGAATCATTTAAAGCTGTGTTGTAGGTTTACTCCAATGTAAAGTTTGATAAAAAGTAAATTACAGTTCCTAAAGTACTATGAGACAATCTATTTATACAGACAAAAGTGACATCCGGTTCCAAAATGGTAACAGTAACGTCGAAAATGTCAATTTTATCATTTCCATCAACTGAACAAGAGATATTACTTATTTTGTTCACTTCAAATGCCTAGTTTGGTTAGAAAGATAGATTGCTTTATCTTATAATTATCTAACTGACAGTTGCATGTACACAATATTTATAACAAACTAGGCTACAAATACCATGCATTCAATGGTAGCACACAACTCAAATCGTGCCTCGTTAACAGCAAATGTTGCTGTTGTTCTGTCATACATGATGCAAACAAATGCTTCTATGATGTCCATGTCTGTGTCTTCAATAGAGTTTGGTCTCATACTCAAGCGGGCGAAAACGTCCGTTACTTCTGAAAATACTTCCCATGTCTGCCAAGCTGACTACTTCCCTTTCCCACGAAATGCTGACACAGTGTCAGATCCACTGAATGCATGGAAGAAAGGAAGAGCAGCTACACGAGGACCTAACGTATTTGATATGTCGTGTACTGGAAGCCATCGAAAATCTTTATTTCTCCAAAACCTATCCAAAATTTGTCCACAACTTATCTTTCGAATGCTGCAATCCCTATGCTACTACATCAGTGTCATTACTACTTTAAATTACTTTTTTACAACCAGCATGCTTATCATGGACAAACATTCGTGTATCTGCTTCTTCATGGTTACAAGGGATCTCTCGGAAGTATCCGTATTGGAATTACAAAGGACATTTTCATCTTGAGTGACATAAACATTTCTATCAATCTCCAAAGAAGCCATTCTGTCGGCAAGAAACTTGAACAATTCCGTTTTTTGTCATCTTCACGGTAAAACTTCTCTAAACCCTTGGCGTTCTACCAGAACCAACAACTTTCCGTCTAACACCAGAACCTCGCTTTCTTCTCGTCCCAGCCTTTAAACTATTCTTTAAGTAAACGTCAAATACAATGTCTACTATTGAATAATATTGCAATATTTTATAGTATGACATCATTTGCATAATCATCAAATGTTTTTGCTCCACGTGGTGGGCTGGAATATTGCTGCACCATCAACGATAAATGCGTCAGAATGTGGATCAGTTGATGACAAATCGCATATTGATTCATATATTTAAGCTTCGATTTTATACCACTGTTTAAAGTCTCATCCTGCGACACACTGTCTACTTTGACACAAAATGAAAAGTCTAGAAAAGATCGAAATCACTTCAGGTTCTTTAGCTTTGTTTTTGACAAAGCTGAGGGAACTTCGGTTAAACTTATGGCACCACCATCGCTCTTCACAATTGCATTATTCTGTTCATATGCCTGATCAATTGCGATATTAGAAAACAACTTGCGGGTCTTACGTACAGTGAAATTACCTTTGCAAATTCCAAATACCTGTAGGTGATGTTCGTGAAGGAAGCCCTATATCGGAGACGGATCGGTAACCATCTAGCATTATTTACACGATCAAATACGGTATCATGCTTGATATGGACTGTTTGTAAAGTACGAAATTTGAGTCACGAAATGAGCGAACTACCGAAAGCACAAGAAGTTCCAAATTCATAACTGAACGCAAGAAATTAAATAGTGGCCGAGATGGCTCTCTTTCCTTACACCAGTCTATCAAATCATCGAACGGCACAGAGTCATCAGCTATATTTTCTGCGTTTATGCTTTCATAAGCCGACATTAACAATTCAAACAAAACACATGCAGTTATCAAATGCGCGTGTCTAGTCCTAGGTACCTTTTCTAAAAGTCCCTATAGTGATATTTGATACACCCAGCTCGGTCGTTCATCCTCTGTCATTTAACTCCCGTGCGGTCTGTACACCATCCGGAGGATCAATGCCTTTAACAAAAGGGCAAACCATAAAAATATTTGGGAGACTTTAAAATGAAAGCTGACAATGGACCCAATGCCGTGTTTATAATCGGCAGAGATTTACACAAGTATGTCCTGGTAGTGCGTTCAAATCGCTTTTATGTCTATAAATAGTTTGCGTATGCGCGGAATTGTTAAACACATGCGCATCATAACCTTGAAAAATGTTATTAAACCAATTCATAATATCATTTAAAATCCAAAAACACTAAAAGAGGGACGAAAGATACCAGAGGGACAGTCAAACTCATAGATCGAAAACAAACTGACAACGCCATGGCCAAAAATAAAAGACAAACAGACAAACAATAGTACAGATGACACAACATAGAAAACTAAAGACTAAGCAACACGAACCCCACCAAAAACTGGGGTGATCTCAGGTGCTCCGGAAGGGTAAGCAGATCCTGCTCCACATGTGGCACCCGTCGTGTTGCTTATGTTATTACAAATCCGGTAACTAGTCCAATTCGGTAAGTCACATTCGTGAAAAGGGAAGGGTATTGTAGTTACGACATAAGGAACATATCCGATATCATCTGTGAAACGGTTATTCCATAACGGTCAACCAACTCGTGATGGCGTCCGTAAAATTTACGAAGGATGATTTCAACTTCACCATTTGGAACTCTTGGTTCAATAGCTTCCTTGTAAGCAGCAAACCTGCATCAAGGAAATCCTGATAGGAAATGCAAGCTCTAGAGTATTGTATCAATTGGGAGATATATACTCCATATGCAGGAACTGCTGGAACATTGCTAAATAAAAATGGATAGTTTAAAATTGGGAAGCTGAAATCACCTCTTTTGTCGTAAAGTTTTGTTTTCAACCGACCCTCATTGTCAATTTCTAGATGTAAGTCAAGATATAAGGCCGACTTAACTGTATCTGTAGTATCCTTTATCTCTAGTTCGATGGGATAGATTCGTTCAACATAGTCACCAAATTTTGTATTATTAAGTGTATAGTGAATAGTTGAAAGGTTTTGTGTGAATTTTGTAACTATTTTCGCGCATGCGCAAACCCTGAACATGTCAAATATTCATTTCTAGTTTATACGTCACACGTAAGGAAGGTAACCATCAAACCTGATAGTTTTTACTAAAGAAGGTCAAAGAAAACAGTTTTCCAGAACTCTCCACCCAAGTCACAATTTGTAAAGAGAGGCGAAAGATACCTAAGGGACAGTCAAACTAAAAGTCGAAAATAAACTTGGCCTTGGCTTACACCGAACAGCAAGCTATAAAAGACCACAAAATAACTAGAGTAAAACCATTCAAACTGGAAAACCAACGGTTGATTTATATAAATAAGATATCTAGAAAGATATGCAACTGCATTATTCGAGATGGCTTGTAAAATTATAATATTTGTTGCTTTTTTATTATTAAACTCTAATTTAAATATTTGCAGATAGGTTCAAAGATATATTTATGTCGTTCAACTAGATAGTTTCAAAGATATAGATATATATTGTTCAACTAGATAGATTCAAAGATATATATTGTTCAACTAAATAGATTCATAGATAACTCATGTTTTAGATAATTACCTCTGGCAACCTACAGATAACTAGATATATAAATATTAAGAAGTCTAAATTGCGACCAAGATGGGTAACCACAAACATGAGGTGCTAACTTTTTTTACACCATATCCTGATTTCGATAATTAATGTCTCTTTAGTGATGTTAGGGATCGAAACAGTATTTGGAAGGCCATATAATTTACCGCAATTTAGGATAGACTCTTGAATTTTAAAGAGTCGAAATAGGATGAACGGATTAAATAAACCTGCGAATGGAAAATATAATACAATCGCCCCTCCCCTTCCAAAAAAAAAATATATATAAACAAGTCTAAATTGAAAAAACGTTCAAACCTATGACTGCGTTGGATAAAACCGCAATTTTGTACGTGTGCATGTAAAACAAATTTCGTTGTAGAGGGTTTAAATACAGCACAAACAACATTTCCCAAAAGACTAAAAGAATGAAAAAGTATATTTTAACAAAACGCATTTGACTAGCATGTCGAACAACTTATGGTCTTGAACACTGCTGACTGCCATTGACGACTGCCAAATAAATTGATCACAAGATGTAACAAATGGATCTTTATATTAATTTAAAGACAAACAGAAAACAATTAACTTGCGGCAAAGATTGTAAACCACAAACAGGAGGTGCTACCTTCTTTGTACACCATATCCGGATTCCGACAACTAATGTCTCTTCAGTGATGTTAGGAATCGAAACAGTATTTGGAAGGCCATACAATTTACCTCAATTTAGAATAGACACTTGAATTTTAAAGAGTCGAAATAGGATGAACGGATTATATTAGTACGCGGAGGAAAATATAATACAAGCCCAAACAAAATAAATATAAATAAGTAGTTTATCACACGCAGCGAACAATTGTTTCTATAAATCCATCGTCTAACTGACGTCTGCAATAACTGGCAGCAAATGGTAAACCATCAACGGAGAAGAATTTCCGCAAACTGGAACTCTCACTTACTAGTATGTGTACATGTACCTGAAAATATAGCACAAAAGAGCAGTAACAAAACGAAATACACTATAATTATTTTACGTTTGCTCTCTTGCTGCTCAAAGTTAAAAGAATGTTGAAGTCAGATTTTGGAGTCACAACTATACATCTTAACAACTATATATTAAATGATAAAGAAAGCACTGCAACGGAGGAGATTAAAAGTTTTCACTAGAATAACCGAATTTATGTATACTACATGAAATCCATTTTCGAGATGGCTTGTAAAATTATAATATTTGTTGGCAGTATTGGCCACAGCTTTTTATTATTAAACTCAAATTTAAATAATTACAAATAGATTCGAAAATATATATTGTTCAACTAGATAGGTTCAAAGATATAGATATAGATATATATATATTGTTCAACTAGATAGATTCAAAGATATATATTGTTCAACTAGCACTACTGTAACAACAGCCTATGCAAAGGCCGTGAAATGTCTGTGAAATATCACAGGGTCATGAAAACCCCGTGAAAATACCCGTGACTTTTGTAAAAAATATTTCTAAAGGCCGTGAAAATATTTGATGTTAGAAAAGACCGTGAAATTTCGATATCCCATGAAAAGGCCGTGATAAATTGTCCTTTCATGCTTAATAAAAATATCATGGCCTTTTCACTGGTTGTTGAAACCAGTAAAAGGCCGTGATATTTTTCATGTCAATTTTTCTTATTCTAATTCAGATTTAAAACATCACATGTGATTATTGGTATATGGTCTTATTATTTCCACTCACTTTTTTCTAAATATCCTATAAACTTTTCATTATAAATATATGTCTGTTTAAATATTATTATATGCAATACTACTGTACAGGACTGACTTTTAAATGGAACCATTCATTGTTATAATTAATTATAATGACTTTGTGCCAATAAATATTTTGTATTTAAAGAAAAGTATTTTGCTTCTCTTCTGTACATTATTATAAGCAATGTAAACATTAATTTTAATTGGAACTGAAACATGTAAAACGAGAACTTCACGGAATATCAGACCGTATCCGGATTCGTGTTTCTTTTAGAGTAATTGTAACATTTCCGCAAGGTTGGAAATTTGAAAGACGCCGAAGGTCGATTAATATTTACTTTATAGATGCAAGACGAGTGACAGCAAGTTTGAGGTAAGTTAAGTTATTAATATTTTATTCTTTTATGCATCATATCACCAAAATGTTGATGACGTTTGTGAACAATTCCATTGAACTGATTTTCACTGAATTTTCAGAAGCCGCGCAAACATGCATGTGATATATTCACTTATATTTGAGTCTGTTGCACTTGATTCCTTTAATCATTTCGGTTAATGTTTTCTAAGACTTACCGGATCCTTTAAATACGATTACGGTTTTGTTTTGTTTATGTATTTGGGGAAAAAAGGGGGGTCCTTTTTCCCCACACTGGCCACATAAAAAATGACATTTATATACAGTACACTACGTAGACATAGACATAGATAATTGGAAATGATTATAATAGCAATAAGTATCTCTGAAATGGAGTTCACTCTGATAATCAAAGGCGTAACCCCCTTTGAATGTGTCGGGAGCTGTTTAAGTATTTTCTGACTTGGCCGTCGGGACACAGAGTTCAAAAGGATTAACCAGAGGCGTAGCATGGAAAGCATTTAATATTTGTACGGCAAAATGTCCTTTCTAGAAGGGTTTGTGCCATATCATAAGAATAATTGGTATGGCAATGAGGTGTTTAAAAATAATTGGTATGGCGAATGTGCCTGCAGTAACAGTTGCTACGCCCTGGCCCCTGTAAAATAAATAGCTGTGACTCATTACGGCCACTTAGTCTAGACAAGTTTTGGCTTTAGCCATACATATTATTACTTTAAAGAAACATTTAACTTTAAAAGTCTGTCTTAAAAGTGTCTTTAGTCTTTAAAAAATCTAAAAAAATAATATAAGTTGAGAATACAGAACTTCGTTAACTAATAATGCCATATTGGATAGGGCAGATTTTCTGGAAAATGGTATGAAAATATGGGAAAACCTATGCATGTTTCAAGTGGCTGTTCTGTTTCCATGATGTTTTTAGTATTTTCATACCATTTTCACCTCCAGTATGAAAATCTGCCCGCTATTCAATATGGGGTCATAAACCGTGAAGTCCTGTATTGCATGGAATAATAGTGTATCTGTTTTAAGTACATGTATGTACATAAATGCCAAAATTAATTTAGATATATAAATAGTTTTTATATACATGTATAATATATGTAATGTTTCTTTATTTATTATAGGAATGAAGAGCAAAGGATATAGCAGTCTTTATATAAAATAGTTCAGGAATCCTGTTGGAAAGAAGAGCTTTTCAGTTAAAAGTATTTCCTGGGAATTAACAGGAAATTCTATAAATGTTTTTCTGGAATAGTTATTCAAAAGGGCAGTGAAGTGAAGTATTACATTAGACAAATATTGCTGAAGTGGTAAAATCAGACCCAAGAGATGTACAAAATTTCTACAATACATGTTACAGCTGACTTTAGCTACTTAATCACATTGACATTTGTGTGCTTACATGTTTTCTTTACATAATTACTACAGTTCTATTAAAATTAATATTTTTATTCTTTGTCACAATTATTACTAAAAAATACAGCATTTTAATATGTTTTTCATAGTCTCACTTAAGCTTGCATTGTACTTAAATAAGTTGTCTGTAGATGTTTACACTTCACTTGATTGAAACAGCATTAGTTATGGCCTGAAAAATACATTTAACATTTTACAAGAGTTTTCACAATCAGTGAATGGCTGTTTATCACAGTAGTACATGTACATTTCACGGTCTTTTCACAATAGGCACATAATTTATCACGACTTTTCACGGTGTACATATTTGTTTTCACAGAGTTTATACGGTCTCTTTACCCAAGTTTTCAGTTGGAACGTCTTCACGGCCTTTTCACGACAAATAAAAGGCATACTGTACTAAATTTCACCAGCATTTTACGGACATTTTCAAGTGCACCTTGAAAAGTATTCAGAAAAAGTAATTTCCTAGATCTGTTAAATGAATACCATCTTCTTTTAAAATGGTACCAGTAAGAAATATATCTAGATACTTTATATAATGTTCCTATTCTTAAACACTAATGATGATATTAATCTTCAGTCTGCAGGCCCTCAAGTAAACATGACTCTGAGTAACGCCAATGTGTTCTCGGTAAAATCTTTTACCAAACAAACGAAGTGTTGGGTAATTAACTGTTCACCTTCTCCACGGTGGACTAAATTTCATTTCTTAAATTACCTACTTTTGTCTTCTCTAAATCATTGCCTGCAATATGTATGACAACATATTTCGGTAATTTTCCATATTTAAGCAATCTTTCAAAACCTACCCACCATATCTTTGCCACCAAAAGTAACCCCTATTCTTTGGTGACCTAAATTAACACAACATGTTTTGCTTTTGAGTGCGCACCTACTATTCCTACTGACACGTCTTAGCATTTAATTTAATACATGTATCGACATTAAAATCATAATTGACCATAGATTTTAACGAAATATAAATCAAAATTGCTGAATTCGTATATAACTTCAGAACTCCAACGATCAATGCTTTATCATTTTAGTTCGTTTGTTTAATGTGTGCTACAATACGGGAAAGGTTCCTGTTCTATTGGCCAAAGGTGTAATTGTACCAGTACCAAAATGTTCGTCGTCTGACACCAGAGATCTTCTTTCATATCGTGGGATAACTTTAGCTCAAGCTACTTACAAGTTGTACTGTGGTGTTCTTAACTGTCAGTTGCGGGAAAAGTTTAATGCATCTGATATTATCATTGATGAGCAGAATGGATCGTTACACAATTGATCACCTTTTGTATAACTTAAACAAGTATAAAACAGTCTAGAAAACTACGCAAACAGTCTACATTTTCCTGCTTTTATTGTTTTTAAAAGGCATACGATACTATAGATAGAGCATTGTTATTTAGCAAATTAGAGTTACTTGGTGTTAGTTCTAAAATGATAAAGGCATTAAGATCTTTGTATATTAATGTTCAGTCTTGTATTAAGTTAAATGGAATTTTATCTAACTGGTTCCCAGTTAATACTGGTTTGAAACAAGGGTGTATAATTTCACCATTATTTTTTATTTTTCATAAACGATTTATTTGATGAAGAAAAAGTTAAATGTTGGTATTAACAAAGGTGAAGAAAAGTGTGTATAATGTAATATGCAGAAAATGCAGTTTTCTTAACAGAAAGTGAAAGTAAATTACAAATCATTTTGAATACTTTAGAATGTTGGTGTGATAAAGGTTAAACTAGAAAATCGGAAGCATTTTAGAACACACTCTTTGCCATGTACTAATTTTTCTTTTGTTTTTAATGGAAAATGTGTTGATAAAGTATCAAATTATACATATTATGGTTTATTATTAACCGAACGTTTGAGTTATTAGGATATGGAAAAGCAGTTGCCAAATCTGCCAGTAGGGCATCAGGGTTATTGATAGCAAAATGTAAAGCTGATGGTGGTTTTCAATATGATGTATTTACAAAACTGTTCACTTCAATTGTATGGTCAGTGATTGACTATGGTGCCTCTAATTGGGGTATTAAGGAATTTTCATCTATAAATGCTGTTAAACATAAGGCTATGAGATTTTTATGGGAGTGGGTAGATATACCCTAACTTAGCACTTAATGGAGATAAAGGATGGAAACCATGTATTGTTAAACAATGGTATTCCATATTTAGGACATGGTCACGATTTAATAAGATGTCTAATTGTAGACTTAATAATATGTTTTTCTTTGAAGTAATGATATCGGTTTTAAAAAGTAAAAAATGGAACCGTAGAGTGAATACAAGTTTAAAGAACTTGATCTACAAAAATAAATGACATTCAAATTTACTAGCTAATGAAAGCAGTAAAATGCGTACTTACAGGTTATTTAAATCAAATTATTGTACAGAAAATATATTAGTATTACTATGCCCGGTAAATTTAGATGTGCATATGCTAAATTTAGAGCAGGTGTTGCTCCGATTAAAATTGAAACTGACAGATATGAAAGTATAGATGTAGAACAAATGATTGAAATATAATTGAAGATGAAAAACATGTTCTATTAGAATGCCAAGAATATGCAGATTTGCGAACGATATTTTTAACAGTGTATGTAATATAGAAAGTAGTTTTAGTAATTTGAATAATGAGGAAAAGTTTTTATTTATGTTTCATGATGACAGAGTTTGTTATTTTACAGTCAAAATCTGCCATGAGGTACTTTTACGAGAAAGTGTATTTTAAACTCGTAATAAGTGTTTATATTGTTTTATGGTTTTTGTATAACTGTTTTTAATATTATGGTATTTTATGCTAAGATATATTGATATATGTTAAAGATGTAATATAAATGTATTTTAATGTGTGTTTACAGTCTCTCATAACTCTTTTATGGGTTGTTCTTTTAATAATATATGTGAATATGCTAAATTTAGAGCAGGTGTTGCTCCGATTACAATCGAAACTGGCAGATATGAAGGTATAGATGTAAATGAAAGGTTTTGTTTTAATTGTAGAACAAATGATTGAAATATAATGTATAAACTCGACCAATTCACTCACAAACAAATAAAAGTCCGAAGGACTTTGTGATATGTTTGTGGTGACTTGGTCAGTTTATACACCAATAAATTCCTTTAAAAGGCGTTTAATCCTTATAATTCTTTAAAATTGGAGATAAGGAATATATTTTCCCACACTCGTAACCTCTATCACGCGTAAATTGTATATTTGTGTCATTGAATAGGCATGGCGCATGGATATATTTGTTGTTTAACGCAAAATATGAACTCAATGAAATTTGCAATCTGATAAAAACAATCTACAAAAACTCTTATTATCATTCAGTCGAATGTTTTGTGTTTATTATTTGATTTGACGATTAATGTTCAGTGAAAAGAAATTTTGTTAACATCGGTGTTATTATCGCCGCCATCTTGTTTACATTGGTTACGTAAAGAAGTTTGATCAACGTCCTCTATCGAAAAATAAACAACGTCAAGATCAACTACCGTAAGTCCTTTCGACAAATCATATCAACGTATTCCCTAATATGCAAATCATATGAGAATTATATTATATTGTGTTTTATATCAAATGTTTGAAAGAGGTGAAACTCTAATACATTATCGTTGGTGTTGTTGTTATTGGTATTTCTTCTTCATCAGTGCCAGTTACATCTGGAGTTCCATATGGTACTGTACTGGACTCAATTTCTCATTAACATAAATGACTTCTCTGAATATTAAACTTATAGCAAATTAAGACTCTTTGCTGATGACAGCGTCATAGCATCATATACAGAGAAATTAAATCTCGATATGACTGCAAAAAATACAAGGAGCTCAAGATGCTGCAGCAAAGTAGGAAGCATATTCACCAGCCCAGTAGTCAAAACTTCGGTGTTGACATGAATATCATTATGTGGTCATTTTATAAATTTCCTGTTTACAAAACTTTGAATTTTTCGAAAACTAAGGATTTTCTTATCCCAGGCTTAGATTACCTTAGCCGTATTTGGCACAACTTTTGGAATTTTGAATCCTCAATGCTCTTCAACTTTGTATTTGTTTGGCTTTATGAATATTTTGATATGAGCGTCACTGATGAGTCTTGTGTAGACGAAACGCGCGTCTAGCGTACTAAATTTTAATTCTGGTACCTTTGATAACTATTTACACCACCCGGTTCGATGCCACTGCTGGTGGACGTTTCGTCCCCGAAGGTATCACCAGCCAGTAGTCAACACTTAGGTGTTGACATGAATATCAATAATGTGGTCATTTTTATAAATTTCCTGTTTACAAAACTTTGAATTTTTCGAAAAACTAAGGATTTTCTTATCCCAGGCATAGATTACCTTAGCCGTATTTGGCACAACCTTTTGGAATTTTGACTCCTTAATGCTCTTCAACTTTGTACTTGTTTGGCTTTATAAATAATTTGATATGAGCGTCACTGATGAGTCTTATGTAGACGAAACGCGCGTCTGGCGTACTAAATTTTAATCCTGGTACCTTTGATAACTATTTACACCACTGGGTCGATGCCACTGCTGGTGGACGTTTCGTCCCCGATGGTATCACCAGCCCAGTATATATAGGTAGTCAACACTTCGGTGTTGACATGAATATCAATAATGTGGTCATTTTTATAAATTTCCTGTTTACAAAACTTTGAATTTTTCGAAAAACTAAGGATTTTCTTATCCCAGGCATAGACTACCTTATCCGTATTTGGCACAACCTTTTGGAATATTGAATCCTCAATGCTCTTCAACTTTGTACTTGTTTGGCTTTATAAATATTTTGATCTGAGCGTCACTAATGAGTCTTGTGTAGACGAAACGCGCGTCTTGCGTACTAAATTATAATCCTGGTACTTTTGATAGCTCTTTACACTCAGACAAATGTACGAAAATCTCAATTTCACATAAAAGAAACCATATTTACATGATTACATCATAAGTAGCCACATTATTTAATCCGTTACATCTGCTGAATTTACTCTAAAATCAAATATAAAATTGAACCTACATTATGACAACATGTTTTCAAACGGCAATACATCTCAACGACTATTCAAAAGAAATTATCAGTGAATTATTGACCGATTAAAATAAAAAGTACAAATTTTTATCAGCTTTCGAATGATAGAAAGTATAACCGTATTGCAATTTGATGCTTTAAAGTTAAACCTTTCTGAAAATATCAATTAATTGAAACAAGAAGCAAATGCCTTTTGATATTGCTCCTTATTCGAACAATTTATATAAATAGGATGAAAAAATAATCTGATAGTACTATTTCCAATTCATGTGCAACAGGAATCGCTATTCTGATCCGTTTTAATAGGTTTATAAACTTTCAGGATTGAATGATGTTAAGGATCTGTTCAATTTCATGGGCATATGAATAATATTTTTCTTCAATGTATCGCTGTTGTTTGGAATGGGAGAGTTAATGTATTGAAGAACTTCAATTGATGACAACACCTCTGTTAATACATTTTATTTTATAAATACAAGAGACAAAAGGTGTTTTGATACGCGTACGCGTACACTGATAACAATTTGTATCACACACAACTTATGAAAAAAGATATCTAAATAAAGAGAGTTGTAGAGATTAAATTAAGATTAAAAAAAAAAATTGTTATTCGAATTGTCCCCATAGCCATCCTTTGCCAACAAGTGATAGTGTTTCGACTGAAAATTCGTTATCAAGTACAGACACTATGATGAGTTTATTTGCAACCACTGGGTCGATGCCACTGCTGGTGGAGATTTATTTCCCGAGGGTATCACCAGCCCAGTAGTCAGCACTTCTGTGTTGTTGACTTGAGTTATCATCGATATGTTGATATTTATAAATTAACAGTGAATTTTTGAAAACTAAGGCTTTTCTACCTCAGGAATAGATTACCTTAGCTGTATTTGGTAAAACTTTTAGGAATTTTGGTCCTCAATGCTCTTCAACTTCGTACTTTATTTGGCCTTTTAAAAATTTTGATTCGAGCGTCACTGATGAGTATATGTAGACGAAAAGCGCGTCTGGCGTAAATATAAAATTTTAATCCTGGTATCTATGATGAGTTCATCCGATACGTTTCTTCAAATTTTAATTCCATTTCCTGCCAACTTTGCGTCTATGGTTCCATCTTCTATTTTAGCAGCATTTGTAACACCAGCTCCAAGATGAAGAAAATGGGACCAGCTTTGCATTCGACCATTGTTTCCTTAGCTTTTAATTCATATCCAATGATTTGTCTTTTCTGTTAAAGCCTTCAGATCTACTCCAGCATTTGCCTTTACAGCAGCTCCAAAACTTTAAAAGCTGTTTTAGATTTGAAATCTTTGAATTTCAAAACGTGAACACCCGCCTCTCCTTTGACTCCTATTCCGTCACAACTGCCTTTTGCCTCTTAAATCAAATTATTGTACAGAAAAATATATTAGTATTACTATGCCCGGTAAATATAGATGTGCATATGCTTAATTCAGAGCAGGTGTTGCTCCGATTAAAATTGAAACTGGCAGATATGAAGGTATAGATGTAAATGAAAGGTTTTGTTTTAATTGTAGAACAAATGATTGAAATATAATGTATAAACTCGACCAATTCACTCACAAATCTAGAAAGACGAATGTTTGTGAGTGACTTGGTCCAGTTTATCACCAATAAATTCCTTTAAAAAGGCGTTTAATCCTTATAATTCTTTAAAATTGGAGATAAGGAATATATTTTCCCACACTCGTAACCTCTATCACGCGTAAATTGTATATTTGTGTCATTGAATAGGCATGGCGCATGGATATATTTGTTGTTTAACGCAAAAATATGAACTCAATGAAATTTGCAATCTGATAAAAACTCTTATTATCATTCAGTCGAATGTTTTTGTGTTTATTATTTGATTTAACGATTAATGTGCAGTGAAAAGAAATTTTGTTAACGTCGGTGTTATTATCGCCGCCATCTTGTTTACATTGGTTACGTAAAGAAGTTCGGTCAGCGTCGTCTATCGAAAAATAAACAACGTCAAGATCAACTACCGTAAGTCCTTTCGACCAATCATATCAACGTATTCCCTAATATGCAAATCATATGAGATTTATATTATATTGTGTTTTATATCAAATGTTTTAATGAGGTGAAACTCTAATAAATTATTATTTGTTGGTGTTGTTGTTATTGGTATTTCTTCTTCATCAGTGCCAGTTACATCTGGAGTTCCATATGGTACTGTACTGGACTCAATTTCTCATTAACATAAATGACTTCTCTGAATATTAAACTTATAGCAAATTAACACTCTTTGCTGATGACAGTATCATAGCATCATATACAGAGAAATTAAATCTCGATATGACTGTAAAAAATACAAGGAGCTCTTGATGCTGCAGCAAAGTAGGAAGCATATTCACCAGCCCAGTAGTCAAAACTTCGGTGTTGACATGAATATCATTATGTGGTCATTTTATAAATTTCCTGTTTTCAAAACTTTGAATTTTCGAAAACTAAGGATTTTTTATCCCAGGCATAGATTACCCTAGCCGTATTTGGCACAACTTTTGGAATTTTGAATCCTCAATGCTCTTCAACTTTGTATTTGTTTCGCTTTATGAATATTTTGATATGAGCGTCACTGATGAGTCTTGTGTAGACAAAACGCGCGTCTGGCGTACTAAATTATAATCCTGGTTCCTTTGATAACTATTTACACCACTGGGTCGATGCCACTGCTGGTGGACGTTTCGTCCCCGAGGTATCACCAGCCCAGTAGTCAACACTTCGGTGTTGACATGAATATCAATAATGTGGTCATTTTGTAAATTTCCTGTTTAAAAACCTTGAATTTTCGAAAAACTAAGGATTTTCTTATTCCAGGCAGAGATTACCTTAGCCGTATGTGGCACAACTTTTGGAATTTTGAATCCTCAATGCTCTTCAACTTTGTACTTGTTTGGCTTTATAAATATTTTGATCTGAGCGTCACTAATGAGTCTTGTGTAGACGAAACGCGCGTCTGGCGTACTAAATTATAATCCTGGTTCCTTTGATAACTCTTTACACCCAAACAAATATACGAAAATCTCAATTTCACATAAAAGAAACCATATTTACATGATTACATCATAAGTAACCACATTCTTTAATCCGTTACATCTGCTGAATTTACTCTTCAATCAAATATAAAATGGAACCTCATTATGACAAGATAATTTCAAACGGCAATAAATCTTTACGACTATTTAAAAGAAATTATCGTCGAACCATTGACCAAATAAAACAAGAAGTACAGATTTTATCAGCTTTCGAATGATATAAAGTATAACCGTATTTTAATTTGATGCATTAAAGTTGTTGAATAAAGTTTAACCTCTTTCTGAACAATATCAAATTATTGAAATAAGAATCAAATGCCCTTTTAACATTATGCTCCCAATTCGAACAATTTATATAAATAGGATAGAAATTATCTGACAGTACTATTTCCAATTCATTTGCAACAGAAATCAACATTCTGGTCCATTTTTAAAAAGTTTATAACCTTTCAGAGTTGAACGATGTTAAGGATCTTTTTAATGACATGGTCATATGAATCATAGTTTATCTTCGATGTCTCTCTGTTGTTTGGAACGGGAGAGTTACATGTATATAAGAACTTCAATTGATGACATTCAACACCTCTGTTAATACATTTTATTTTATAAATACAAGTACGGGTACACTCATAACGAGTTTGTATCACAGACACACGATGAAAAAACTATCTAAATATAGAGAGGTGTACAAATATGACTTATTCTATAAAGATATACATCAGTACTGATGATGCAATTCATCTTTAAATTAAGATTAAAACAAAAACCAACTGTTAATCGAATTTTCCCCATAGCCATCCTTTACCAACAAGTGATAGTGTTTCGACTGACAATTCGTTATCAAGTACAGACACTATGATGAGTTTATTTGCAACCACTAGGTCAATGCCACTGCTGGTGGAGATTTATTTCCCGAGGTATCACCAGCCCAGTAGTCAAGTCAAGTCCATCGAAGCGCTTTTAACTATTGCATTAGTTCTTGAATCCTTACTTTTGTAGCTCATCTTCGCTTGTCCTAATGAATTATAAAAGTCTGATCATATTTATCTAGGTGTAAGATTTTGTTTACAAATTTTTTTTCAAAGGACATGTTTATCCAAACTTACAAAATATACAATAAAATCATTTACATTAATAACGGATTATAGACATTGTGTACAAGTGTACAAGTACCCGTCCACGTTCTCTTGTATTTATAGTGTGTATTTTGTATTTGTATAGTGTGTACGTTTCCCTCAGTTTTATTTTGTAACCCGGATTTGTTTTATTCTCGAACAGCGGTATACTACTGTTGCCTTTATTTATCCATGTGATGATTTTAGCCTTTTTCAACTGATTTTATAGTTCGTTCTTATGTTGTACTGTTACACCACTGTCCCAGGTTAGAGGAGGTGGGGATCCTGCTAACATATTTAACCCCGCCACATTCTCTATGTATGTGTCTGTCCCAAGTCATGAGCCTGTAATTCAGTGGTTGTCGTTTGTTTATATGTTACATATTTGTTTTTGTTTATTTTTGTACATAATTTAGGCCATTATTTTTCTCGTTTGAATTGTTTACATTGTCATTTCAGGGGCCTTTTATAGATGACTATGGGCTTTGCTCATTGTTGAAGACCATACGACGAACTATAGTTGTTAGTTTCTGTGTCATTTTGGTCTCTTTTGAAGAATTGTCTCATTGGCAATCATACCACATCTTCTTTTTATATTGAATGAAAAAAAATAACACTTAATGAAATGAATGCAACATAGTGCTATCATAGTTTACAATTTGACTTTAAAAGTGTTTTTGTTTTGTTGAATTTGCTTCAATTCGTTGTGGATATGGAATCCTTCGTGTGTTTTTTTATTTTAATAGTCATTTTAAAAGAAGATGCATATACGAGTCATTACTCCGCACACTGTGTTTGGAAGGAAATTTCCACGTTTTTATCTTTTCTCTAATTATCTGTGGTGCTAATTGAAAATTTACGTATCAGTAATGACCTGCAGTGGACATTTATTTCTATTTAGTTAGATTTGGATTTTCCTTATCAATATCAATTTCTTTCTTTAGTAACTGTGGAACAGGTTTGTAGAACTAGTTTGATTAGTATCTAAATATTAGTCTTTGGTTAGTAATGCACGGGAATATCTTAGGCAGTATTACGGATGGGGTACAAAAGTCGTATTTAAGTCCGATACTTATATATTGTAAAGTAACTTATTTTCACGAATACATTATTTCGCGTTTAGCCCATTCTACCCAACTTCACGACGATTTAATTTCGCGATTTTCTAATCCACTTGAAGAAGTTAGATAAGAGGAGATCCACGTTTTTTTTATTGTGGCGACGATTTATATTCGCGTCATGTTTCAAATCGCTCGCAAAATAAGTTGGTTTACAGTAGTTTGCATCGAGGTCGAAGTACAACACGTTCTGCAGAGTGTATTATTTGCATTATATTATGATTTAGTGTAGAATGTGTGTTTGTTTTATAGATGTTTGTAATGTTTTATTATCTTCATCAAACGATGCATCGCAAAGAAAATGATAAGTTACCAAGCAAACCAAGCCTTCTATTTGACTTGCCTCTTATTTATCCATGTAGATAGATAAGAGTGTTTTATTAGGGAGAATGTAAACGTATTATCGTTTAGCTTAGTGATTTAATATTAAATCTATGACAGTATCGTGTCCACCGATCCGAGGCATTCATATGTTGAACAGTGTCGTTCTCTTTTAGTACTATATAATAAAAGTACATATTTTGACAACCCCAATTATAATAATAATGTATAGCCCCAAAACCATAGATTAATTGCTAGGTTTTGATAAATAAAAATCTAAGGAACCACAGAAAAATTGAATTGCAACCACAACAAAAAAAAAAAACCGCCAATATACTTAGAAACGGTTTTTTTATAACAACGGACATATTCTTGACTTTGTACAGGGCATTTAATAAAGATAAGGTGGGTTGAATCTGGTTTCATGGCTAATGAAACCTCCTGCTTATATGGCAATGCTATACAAATATCAATGAAAACACTACGTGACAGGAATACAGTACAAAAAAAAACCCCAAGAACACTCAAAACAGAAATACATAAATAACATGTCAACCGCTTAATAAAACGACAGCACATGACACCACAAAAGAGGTGGATTTTGTTACGTATATATAAACCTGACTTTTAACAAATATATTGAACTAGAGCCAAAATACAAGTTCAAATAATTATCGAGATTAATACGGTCTTGAAAAGCAGTTTTAGATTTAATGCTGTGACGACGTCATAGCTATTTGGACTAACAGAATACTTTAATCATGAAAAATGGGAATTAATTCGAGCATACTGACCATCTTGAGATGTATCGGTAACACAAAACGGAAACCCAACAAGATAAGACATAATACAATATCCAACCGAACTACCAAAAGATGTATTATACCAGGAACACAGACACCTGTTCTACAAAAGGAAATGCCAATACCATGTATAGATGTACCAAGATAGAAATATCACAGTTGTCGTCCATTCGTTTGATATCATTGAACATTTGATTTTTGCCATTGGATAAGGGACTTTCCGATTTGATTTTTTGTGGATTTCGGTATTTTGTTATTTTACTTTTCACACTTATTTTATGAAAATAAAACAAAACTTGTACTATAATTTCTTGTTAATTACGCAACAATTAAGATATGTTTTTGAAACATTGGTATTTGTTATAAGATTATACAAAAGGAGAAGGCAGAAGAAAATAAATTATTACCTTATTCTTAAGAATATGTGCTAACAGAGTCAAGAAAAGTTACTTCATATGTGCGATTGTAATTGCATTACGCTAACAAAATAAGATTTACCAACTACCTGTCGCATGACAACCAAATACAATAGCAATTCTATGAATTGATATTAGCGTTAAGAGACAATATGTCAAATGATAGTCGGTTCTGAGTATCTACTTACCGTGAAACATAATTTTTTCTTTTATAATGAATTTTCTTTATTGTAACAAATAGACTAGCACAACATGTATGAACAAATGTATACAGAATGGCATATTCATACAAAGGAAGTATTAAACAATCAAGAACTCAATTAAATATATGATGGTGCAACAATAAGTTGAAAATAAATATTTATCTTATAATAATGGAATCTTATTTGTTCCTGCAATATCTATAAGTGGTGTTTATATCAAAATTCGACATTTATTATTTATTTTATAATAGGGCCTAGGGACTCCAGTATTTGTTTTATTCCTCTACAGAGAGGTTTTAAATGAAATGCATTTTCTAAGTTCAAGTGTCCTTTAAATAGTTTTTGTAAAGCATTTAAATTTGGCAAAACTTCTTGTAATTTTGTTCGGTAAATATAGTATTTTGTAAGCAGAATGATCTTATTTTAAACAAAACTCAATTTAACATGTTCGTAGATACCAAAATTAACTTGAGACATTTTGTTGTAAGGGTATTTAAAATTTAAAATCAATGATAAATGCACGCATATGGCACGTTTAATCTTATATTATCTTTCAAATAATGTACATCTAAACGATGTTCTTTATTGAGAAACACATACTATAGTATATCATATATATTTCATTTTTTTTTATTAAAACAATTAGAAAGGAGTTACGTGAAATTGACAAACCACTTATTTACCACATTGGTGTTTAGTAGTTCTTCATATTGTCAACATTAAAAAAGTGTTATTGCTATTCACTGACGATATTATATTCAGTATATGGGTCAATTATATCCCTTATGCACTTCAAAATTAGGAACTCATAAGTTGTGTGCAAACAAAACAATCTCTGTGTAGTGATATTGGTAATGTTTCTTTTTTAACAATTGACTGAGCTTAACCATTTGTGTTGACTTTGAAGGTAAAGGAACATATAATAAATGTGTCAAAACTCGGGAGCTATGAAATGTGTTCAAAGTATTTAAATTCAAAGATATTTTTTACCACGAGGAGACGCATCAGGAAAGGATTTTCGGGGTATGCTTATTTACGTAAAAATAATCTCACTACGTACCCCGAATATTTAACCACATATGTGATTAGATTGTCATTTTTCGTTTGAATTGTTGTACATTTGTCATTTCAGGGCATTTTATAGCTGACTATAGGGATTGATTTCTACTCTTTGTTGAAAGCTGTACTGTGGCTACAGCTGTTAATGTCTGTGTAATTCGGTTTCTTGTAGAGAGTTGGTAATCAAACTGCATCTTCTCTTTAAACAAATGGTTTACGCGGTCGCAAAAGTCGTATTGATCCCTATGTATTACATTAAATTATTTAGTTTAACAAAGTGGTATATTTCTCTTATAGTGCTATTTTTCAGCTGAGGGACGTGACTGGCAGATGCAACCACATTGATATGCAAAACAAAACTAATATCGTATGCAGTGGTTGATATTATAATACAAAATAAAGAACAACAAAAAAACCCAGGGTTTTCAGTATTTCTGTCAACACCAATGTGCTTTTGAACCAGATAAATTGACGTCATCGTTTTAAACTGTACTAGTTGTAGACAATAAGTGCTTAACCCCATGTGGTTTTTAAAAGGTAGATTAATAAAATATCTAATACAGGACACATTAATCTACAAAATTAAAAGGTTAAACTTATCCTGAAATTTCTGGTTGGTGTATATGTTTTCATCTAAAATGATTGCTAACTAAATATATTAGTGTTTCGTGATAGCGATGCTTTCGGGCCGCTCTTTTGGTAATGTGATATAAAGAGAAACACTGATGTATACTAGAACGACACATCTTATCTATGTAAATGGTTAAATTCAACAAAAGACATGCTACTCCATCCGGTCACATTGATTTTGCATCTAAGCCATTCAGTTACTACTTGATGAGACCTGCCTATTTAGTGGAAAAGAAGCAAATTTTTATTTTTAAGTCTTGGGTTTGATCTATGATTTCCCAAACTCGAAGAAGCGATCATGAAACAAAAAAGTCGTTTGAATGTGTAGTCATTTATTAAAATGTGGTATTTCGCATACGGGAAGGTTTATCATTGAGATTTGTCTCAAACTATTGAACTAATTACGACAAAACTTGACAGTAATGCTTGAAATAACCAGTATTATGAAGAAAAATTGAAGTAGGGGCATCAAGGCCTGATTTTGGCCCAAGAAAATAAGATTTTGATAACTATTTCATATTGGCACATAATGTTTAAAAATGCATAGGGCCAAGAAATATAAATGAAAACATCAATATTTTCATCTGATGACGTCACAATTACGTCAAAATATGTACTGTTTTCACAAAAGCGATGAAAATGCAGTTTATACAGTTTTATATCTTTATTTCCATTGTGGAAACATCGTGCGCATCCAAGAAACAACAAACTGATTTAACTGAAGCTTTATTATAACTATTGACATAATCTCACCAAATATAAAGTTGTTTCTTGGGTGCGCACATATTTTTCAATCTAAAATATACCTAAAATTTGATGAAAAGCGAGGAAAATCACAAAATTTTAGAAAATATGCAAATGATGTCATGACAAATTTGTTTTGGTTTTCTGAATACCTTGTACCTTAGTCAACTTTTCAGTTATTTAAGAATATATATGATAACTTTTAAATTTGCAGTAATTTTTCGGCCAAATAATGGCCTTATTGCCCTACAAAAAGTTGTAACACCACCAAATCATAGTACGTCAAATCTGGTTACATATGAAAAAGGTTCGAGAAAAATATTCCCTTGAATTTGACAGTTATAGAAAATAATCCTTTGCATATTGATTAAACCATACAATATTTTAATTATCTAGTTGTACATGTTACACTGTTCCTTGACCTATAATGGTTTACTTTTTAAATTGAGACCTGGATGGAGAGTTGTCTCATTGGCACTCATACCACATCTTCCTATATCTATAACTTGTATTTTAGCTATTCACAAGTTATAACATGTACAATATTTCTGTCCATGTTATTATAACCTGTGCAAAATCGCAAATTGTAGCCTACATGACATGTATATAACAATGAGGTTTAGTTGGTTTTAATTTACTGATATTAAAATCAATATTCATACCGATAAAACAATATTTAAAATTATTTTTATTGGGTTGGAAAGATAAAGTCTAAGAATAAGTTCATCTAAATGATCAATAAGCTCACAGGCTCGGGAAACAACATCACCGTAAAAATTGTGATATGCAATTCCGTTAGCAATTAATTTTCTGCAGGTACACCGAACTTTCTAATGAATTTCTTTGTATCTATACAAGATTCTAGTACATGTAAAGGTTTTTAAGTAATTTTGGTAACGAAATTACCGACTTAAATATTTACCATGACACAAGGATTACGTTTATTGATATAAAAAAAACGTGTCATTTTAGCCCTATTTCGTGGCTGTCAATTTTATAAATGAAGGAAGTCTTTTCAATATTTATCAGGCAGGTGGGACCGGTGCAATTTCTGGTTACAAAAAAGTCAATGTCCTATAGTAATTTGGACTGTAAAGCTCAATGTCCTATGACTTGCATGCAGAAAAAGTATGTGTCCTATTACACTACACACTGCTCAGAGTCTGAAAAATCCATATTTTGACTTGTCGGGCACATACTTTATACGACTCAAAGTAATCTCAACAGCACTCTTTGGTCTCCTCTTTACTTGATAAGTCTGATTGAGGATAATCTTGGTAAAATCTGAATATGGTCTCAACAAATTGAAACTTGGTTCATTTTGTCAATTTCAAGGATTTAATTAAAAGATATGAAGATAGAATTTTCAGTTCAGACTAATTTTAGACATCACTTTTAAAAATTCTATAAATTTTCAAATCAACTTGGATTTTATATTTCTCTATAAAATTTCAATTGTATTTTGACCTTATATAATACCCGGTTGTTTGGTTCTTTAGTGTATTGTTGTCAAAATTATGGATTTAATAATAGGTTAAAAAGTTAAAATTTTCAGTGTAGGCTAAATTCAGACAGTCACCTTTAAATTTTATTATAACTTAGTTTTGTGTATTGCTGTCATTTTTATGGATTTTAGTAATAGGTAAAAAAATCACTTTAGGCTAAATTCAAATAGTCAACTTTTTATAACTTTTTCATTTCAACTTGGAATTTCATATAACTCTACAGCTATCTCATTTATGTATTGATCTTACATAATGCCAGGTTGTTTGTAAGTTTGGTGTATAGCTGTCATTTTAATTTTAATTAAAAAAAGCTAAAATGTTCAGGTTAGGCTAAATCCAGATAGTCATCTTTAAAAATGGTATAACTATTCAAATCAACTTGGATTTTGATAAAACTCTACAGCTATATCAATTTTATATTGATCTCAGAGAATGCCAGATTATTTAATAGTTTTGTTTATTTCTGTTAAATTCTATGTTTTAATAAGAACTTCAAAGTAAAAAAACCTGCTTCAAAGTCAAAAACATATCTGCCTTGAATAGTAGAATAGATAAAGTTACATTGTATATTTAAAATATAAACAAGCTCTGTAATTAAGACAATTATTGGTAATTCAGCATATGATAATATGTTTTCTAGCCTGAGAGATAGTTTTCCTTAATTTAGATTAATAGGATATTTTGAAAATTGTATACAAATTGGATATTTATAGTTAATATTTTTGTTAATTGTTAACATTAACAATAGTTTAAATAAATATTCATGTCCTACGGTCACAATTTTGTTCTTTATTTGGCATTTTATCTTTTTTATTCGGGGGTCATTGCGAAGATTTTTGATAGCGGAATAATTGAAAGCGCGTAAACTGTTTTAAGTTAGGGTATATATGATGAATTCATTTACGGAAAGTTAAACAACGGTTTTCTGAAAATATGCTAAATCGAAAATAAATTTACAAGAAATGTATTTGTAGGTATTATTTTTGTAAACAAATTAAATCTGTTAAAAGCTCAGTAGAGCATACTACAATTTGTATTGTAAAACATATCTACACTATGTACTCTAGTAAGTGACAGGTAGAATTAGAAAGGCATTGGGTGTGTATTTCTTATAAAAGGAAAATCCACATAAAACTGTTGGAA
Organism: Mytilus coruscus; assembly: GCA_017311375.1. Taxonomy (NCBI): domain Eukaryota; kingdom Metazoa; phylum Mollusca; class Bivalvia; order Mytilida; family Mytilidae; genus Mytilus; species Mytilus coruscus. Next base: position 64,729,406 of record CM029607.1, read on the forward strand.
AAATTTGGGTTTTAATTACAATTAACATACTTTTATAGACAAAAGATAATTTAACTCAATTTTTTTTATCTATCTATTGTCAATTATATATTATAAAACTAATGTTGTTCATAGATATAAGAAGATATGCTATGATTGCCAATGAGACAACTCTCAATCCAAGTCACATTTTATAAAAGTAAACATTATAGGTCATAGTATGGTCTTCAACACAGAACCTTGACTCACACCGAATAGCGAGTTATAAAGAATTAAGAGCCCTAAAATTACTAGTGTAAAACTATTCAAAACCAACAGTCTAATCTATATAAAACAAGAAACGAAAACACATCAACTACTGAAAATCAGATTCCTGACTAAGGACAGGTGCAAACAATTGTAGCGGGCTTAAACGTTTTAATGGTACCAAACCTTAATCCTTATGTGATTAAACAATAGTGTAACATCACGACATAGAAAAACACACTATAAAATATCATTTGAAATGGCTTAACTCAATCAAAAGACATATTATGACAAGTGAATATACACTGAACGAATTTGATCTATGATACAATGTACATAGTTGATCGATTTTGAAAGTAAAAAATATTAACTTCATAGTTAACAACGTCAATTTTAATGCGTCAATTTTTTAAAAGCAATTTTTCTCTAAATTTAACTATCTTAATATTTGGTTCTATAATACCCACCCTTTCTATACCGATGTCTTAATGAGTATGTTCAAATTTACCAGACTTTGTTTGTATTTCCTTTACATACCATTTTTCATATCAATTTAACATTTGGCGTAATTATGAACGTGGGTAAATTACCGATTTATGTTTACTATGTGCAGAAAAAGGTAGTTGCTTCTTTGTTTTTTTATGTTGTTGTTTTCCTATTTAACTCCTGCTATGATTAAGTTGAATCATAAATCTTTAATTTGCGGTCAAAAACTTTATCTAAGATTTGTTTTGGTTAGTGATTATCGACGTATTGCCAGATTTTATTTAACAATGAAAAAAGGTTAAAAAAAAAAAAAAGGAACGTCAAGGAAAATTCAAAACGGAAAGTCCCTTATCAAATGGCAGAATCGTAAGCAAACAAACACATTAACTTGAAACGAATGGTAAGCAATAGCCATATGCCTGACATGGTACTGGCATTTTATTTATAGTATATTTTCTTAGCACCGTTGTCTAGTCACAATCTGTGACTTACAACAACATTCGGACCTTGAATATTGATGTACCTGAGCAGAACAATCAAGGAGAAGGAGCACAATCTCCTTTATCTGAGTTCGCGCTACTGCCTACAGGAAATAACGACAAATTTTCATGTTAGAAGCCTAGGTTTTAAATATAAAGCCCGAACTGACTGATAATAATTTCATAGCCGAGTTGAAAGTTTTATGACAGCGCTTTATTATATTTTACATTTAAACAATGTTTTAACTTCACATTTTATCAATTATATCCTGCTCGATAACTCAATTCCACCTCCCGTGATGAGCATGGGTCACACATCTGTCGATAAAAGAGGTACTCCTTCATAATTCTTATGTTTTGTACTCAAATGTCTTATGCCTATATCTGTTTTCGCTCAAATGTCTTGTATTTTAAACGTTCAAATGTACTGAATTTTATTTTGGCGCTCAAATATCCATAGCAGTAGTAGAAAATAGTGGGTTCAAACTGGCTTTAAAACTAGCCCAATATCTCGCATAGAACTAAATTATATTAACAAAAATGTGTGTAACAAACATACATAATGGGTAAAATGTCAAAATTTGAGGTACAGCTGTCCGATTTTGTTTTCTACATCGAAACTATTATCATGCTTCAAAACTTTCAATATCTGTGGTAGATAAACTTAGCCGTAACCCCGCCACATTATTTATGTATGTGCCTGTCCCAAGTCAGGAGCCTGTAATTCAGTGGTTGTCGTTTGTTTATGTGTTACATGTTTGTTTTTCGTTCATTTTTTATTTAAATAAGGCCGTTAGTTTTCTCGTTTGAATTGTTTTACATTGTCATATCGGGGCCTATTATAGCTGACTATGCGGTATGGGCTTTGCTCATTGTTGAAGGCCGTACAGTGACCTATAGTTGTTAATGTCTGTGTCATTTTGGTCTCTTGTGGACAGTTGTCTCATTGGCAATCATACCACATCTTCTTTTTATATTAGCCGTATTTGGCACAATTATTAGGTCAACTTTGTATTTGTTTTGCTTTCTAACTATTGTGATCTGAGCGTCACTGATGAGTCTTATATAGACGAAAAGCGCGTCTGGCTTATTTCATTATAAGCCTGGTACGTTTGATAACTGTTAGATATCATGCTTATATAAGAGAAACACTTGTTTATGTCATTCGTGACAGAAGATAAATAAAAGTTTGATCTAAAGTACAAGGAAATATGCTTCAAAAATCGAAAGCAGAAATTTTGAAAAAGATTACATTATAGTTTTAATTAATTGATGTTTGGTCTTTAGTAACTGTATATAATCGATGGATTATATAACCTTACGCTTCTGCGACATAAGGGAACGTTTGAATAAGTTGATATTAATAAATCATGCTTAAAAGGTGATGTTGGTCCATGTATTTTTCCGTCCGTTTGATTATCGTTTTGAGATATCAAAAATCAAAAAACGAAAGTGTTTTAACTTTTCGTTTTTTTTATCTCTCAAAAAAAAAAAAACCCAAAAATAACAAAAGTGTTTTCGTTGATCGTTTTGATTTCAATAAACAGGAAAAAATCTACATTTGGATTCAATTTCTTTTTTTGTTCAATTTATTTCGTTTTACATTAAACTATGTTTTCCTTTCTTTGTTTATATCCGCTTATATTGTAATATGCCAACGTAGTCCGTTATCATATTTACGTTACCCCGGTTTTCTTACTACTTAATGTACACAAAGGAGACCACCAAAGGTGATTATTAAATCAAAATGTTCAAACATCCTTGTTTTTATCTATAATGAAAAATAAAATGATTATATTTCAATTTAAAATGAATCACACATTTAAAAATACAAAGACATATTATATAAAGACGGTAAAAATAAAACAATTGATTACAACACCACATAAACAAGGAGGATACTTTTATCTTATAAAAAATAGCCGTGTCGTTAAAGTAGGTACAGCGGTTATTTAGTCAAAAGTATTTAATCGGAGATGATGTCGATGAATGGAAAAGACGTCACCAATGTAAACAAAAGGAATGTATGTCTTTATTTTTGCGTTTAAAGGGTTGGTAATCTAAGATGATTAGAATTGATGACTTAGGTCCTTCTGACAATATTACACGAACATTCAGGACGATAATCTGTTTTGCTTATTAAAATTGATTGATTAAAAACATTTTACAAGTTTACAATTCAAATCTGGGAATAAGATTCAATCATTGTGCCCTTCGGAGCATATTCGGGATTAGTTTTACCTTATCCAGACCTTGGATTAAAAATAATTTCCGAAAACTTATGAACAACAAAAATAAAGCATATACTAGTAGTTAGAGAAAGAAAATCTAGAAAATTAGAAAATTAAAAGCAAGTACAGAAAGAACTACGCACAGGGTACTGGAACTACACAGAATGAAAGTCTTTGATTTGCCTGTAAATGATGCTGATCAACACATGACATCAAAAGCAAAGCCCAAAACCTTATTAGCTATATTAAAAGCACAAGAACAGATTACACAGGTAATGTACACTTAAAAAAGAACGGTATACCAATCACTGAAACAGAGGGAAAAAGCAAACGTCCTAAACCATCAATTTCAATCGATTTTCACAGATGAATCTAACACCAATATCCCAGACATAAGTACTAGCTATATAGCCCACATCTTGAAAAGCAACACATATCTATTACTATAACAGGAGTCACAAAGTAACTATCAAATTTTAACCAACACCAAGCATGTGTACCTGATAATATAAACGGTAGAGTACTAAAAGAGCAAGTGTTACCAATACTAACATTGATATTCAGTAAGTCATAAGATCATATGAAACACCAAAAGATTAAAAGCATGCAACGTTAGTCCCGCATTTAAAAGAGGAAATGTAAACCTGTTAATTATAGATCCGTATCATGGACATTTATCTGCTGTTAGATCATGGAAGATATCAGCACGAGTATAAACATTATGACACATTTATAATCTACAACAGGGTTACATTCGAGAACTACCACTTAGTAATAATAATAACATACAAACTGACCTTATCATTATTGACTTACTCAAAGCGTTCGATAAAGTTCCTCACCAACGATTAATTTACAACCTTAAATACTATGGTATAAAGAAAATGCACTTAACTGGATCCAAGCTTTCTTATTCGATAGAACATAAACAGTTTAAATAGGAGAGTTTCTATGCTGTGTCTTGTGTACTATTATTTGTCTGGGTTTTGTTTGTTAGCCATTGCGTTGTCAGTTTATTTTCGATCTATAAGTTTGAGTGTCCCTCTGATATCTTTTGCACCTCTTTTCATGTTTATATGAACTTCATTTGATGACATTCAACACCTCTGTTAATATATTTTATTGTAGATAACCAAGTTTATTAATACAAGAGACAAAAGTATGTACTGAAAAGCGTACGCGTACACTAATAACGAATCTGTATCACACACACAGTCAAAACTCTTTCTAAATAAAGAGGGTTAACAAAATAACTTGATCTATAAAGATATACATTAGTACTGACGATACAGTTCATCTTGAAATTAATATTTAAACTAAAACCAACTGTTAATCATATTGTCCCCATAGCCATCCTTTACCAACAAGTGATAGTGTTTCGACTGACAATTCGTTATCAAACGATGTCACTCCGATACGTTTTCCGATTTGAATTCCATTTCCAGCTAACTTTGCGTTTAAGGTTGCATCTGATACCTTAGAACCAGTTGTAAAACCAGCTCCAATATGAAGAAAAATGGGACCAGCTGTGCATTCGACCATTGTTTCCTTAGCTTTTAATTCATATCCAATGATTTTGTCTTTTCTGTTAAAGCCTCCAGATCTAATCCAGCACTTGCCTTTACAGAAGCTGCAAAAGCTTTAACAGCAATTTTATTTTGAAATCTTTGTATTTCAAAACGTGAACACCTGCCTTCCTCTGACTCCTATTCCGTAATCACTGTCCTCAAAACCGCCTTTTGCCTTTACTCCTCCCACCCTTAAGGAAGTCCCATCATCTTGATAACCATAAGCCCTTGCTCCGACGTCCACCAAATCGTTTGGTGTTGCATTACTTCTCGAATGCTTATGTTTGTGTCTCATCTTCGCTTGTCCTAAGGAATTATAAGAAGGCTGATCATATTATCTATGTTTAAGATTTTTATTAAAGAGACATGTTTACCCAAACTTACAAAATTTACAATTAAACTCATTTAGATTAATAGCGGATTATAGACATTGAAATAAAAAGAAATTAACATTTATTGAAATGGATGCAATAAAGCGCTAGTATAGTTTAAATTTGATTGTAAAAGTTTGTTTTGTTTTTGTTGAATTTTCAAAATAAAGGGCACTAGCTGTAAAATTCATGTTCACTGATTTGACTCAAATTTTCATATTTGTTTTTAACAATGTAAAACATTTATCCAAATTATAAAAAAATCTAAAATAAACAGTTTACTGGACAAGTGCATGATAATATGTAGCTTCGTTTCGTGTGTATTTTAGTCAAGACGCAATCTAATGAACTGTCGAGTTGACCTCCCGAATATCACTGATGCCCATATAAGCGATATAAACATAAATATAGATATAAATATATAGCGGACCTATATATGAAAATGGAATCTTTTAGGTCTATGTAATTTCTTTTATAGATTAAAAATATATGTTAATCATCATTTTACCTGTATAGGAATGCTTTTTTGAGGATCGAATCAATCAATCAAATGATTTACCTTTGTTTAACTTTCAATGTTGACTCTTCCTTTAAATAACTTTACACATACAATTCACGTGTTATCAATTTCAAGCTAAGGGGTTAAATTAAAGTTCACATGAAAAAGGATTCAATGAAGTCGAATTATTCACTTGCAAGTGAATAATTCATCATCAATGTATCTTAGTTAACCAGTATTTTGACAAAATTACACCATACTGCCTGCTAAAAGCGAATGATTATTCTACCATTTCACTTTCATAAATGTTTGAACAAAAATCATATTTTATATGTTTTAAGTATCTCGTAGCTAGTGCCCTTTAAATACATGTATGTATCAAAACGGTTGTCATAGGCAAAGACCTGCAGTGACCATTTATTTCTAATTATTTATATTTCGTTACATTTTGATTTCCCTTACTTGTATCTAATCCTATTGTCCGTAACTGTGGAACAAGTTTGTAGAACTAGTTTGATTAGTGTCTGAATATAAGTCTTTGGTTAGACCTGCACTGGAATTTCTTAGGCGTTATAATGGTGGGCTTCTGTAGTCATATATAAGTCCGATGATTGTACTGATTGTATCGAGATGTCTACAGTAACAAGTACAACACGTTCTGCACAGTGTATCATTTGCATTATATCATAATGAATAAGTGTAGAATAGCTAGATGTATGTTTGTTTTATAGATGTTTTTAATGTTTTATTATCTTTATTAAATGTTGCATCGCACAAAATAATAAGTTACTGCGATCAAACCAAGCCTACACTTTGACTTGCCTCTTATATGCATTAGAAATGTTTTAAATTCGGACGAATTTATGAGGAGAATTTAAACATAACTTAGGTTAACATAAGGGTTTCGTATCAAATTTGAGACAATATCGTGTTCACCGATCTGAGGCATTCATATGTTGAACACTGTCGTATTGTTTCTATATTTCATAAAAAGGTCATATTTTGAAACCAAAATTATAATAATAACGTTAAACCCCGAAACCATAGATTAATCGGTGGGTTTAGATAACAAAAATCTATCTTTTAAAGAACATAATATTTGTTTTCATTTAAATATATTCCTTGTTGTATTTCTTTAGTTTTGTCTGTCCACTTTATACAAATGTTGAAATGATATGTAATGTATGCATGCTCTTATTATAATTTTGTCAAATATGTTAAAGAAAGAAGACTTCATAAGTCTGTTAGACTTGTGTCTCATCCAATTTATGTTCATGCAAATAAACAATGTTTAAACTAAACTGAGAGAAACACATCAAGTGTAAAGCCCTGGCCACCGTTTCACAAAGCCTTCTTAACTTACGATCATCGTATCATCTTACGATTCGTTTACGTGTGATTCTACGTTCCCGTTACGTGTGTTTCACAAAGGCATCGAAAAGGACTACTAAGTTGATCGCAAGTTACGCACTGTGTATCAGCGTAAGTGTATCGTAAAACGGAACTCTGTAAACAGGAGGTGTGAATCGTAGTTTATTTACATCGGAATATGGCACACTCTTCTTTCACAGATCGATGAGTCGAGCATGCCAATTAGAGCGGACGTGAAAATGTTTGCAGAGAGAATCCTTCAACATCATTGAAATTGTTTTGCCAAATTGGTTTCATGGATAACTATTGTTATCCTTACATCTTATATTTTATGTTTTGGATCATATTTTTTTGTTGAGGAAAGTTTCTGCAGATATTTTCAGGTTTGTTTGAGACATGTGGTCAGATGGAATCCATTAGTAGTTTCCATGTAGGAAACTATCAGACCAATCTATTTGATGTCTGAGGGTTTTAGCTGTTGTTCCCCTAATGGATCGGTAGTTTCTTTCCGAGATGCTTTATCGTAGGATTTTCGGCTTTCCTCTACCAGGAATACAGCTGGGCATTTAGCGGTATCGGTTTGGAATCCAAGTATGTCCTTTCCGGTTTCTCGTTCGTTGCCTTGGCATTTGCGCGGCATCCGGAGTGACCTTATCCTTTATTTTGTATATAATTGTTTTTATATTTTGAATTTTTATATTTTTTAGGACGAGCGAATCAGGTGAGTGGGTGTGTTCGTATATTTTCATTTGTAGACGAAACGCAAGCCTTGTATTTATGATGGGTTACTTCCTTTGATATTCAATAATACTTTTTTCTTTGTATCGGAAGTTTTGAATAATAGGAGAGTGACGAGACGTGTTTATATCTGATCAAAGGATTAAACGAATTTTTAACAATTATTGGATAATGTCGAAAGTTATTATAGTACTGCAATTTTTGAGGAGATATGATTGATTGATTGCTGTTTTCTGAAAGTACAGTGGCAAATATTTCATGCAAATTTATGATCAAGAGAAGAATTTTCAAACAAGAAATAAGAAGTTGCATGCGTTGTCGTTGAAAAGAATTAAATAAAGTCCAATAAAATAATCAAAACCAGTGTATATAATGTGCGAATCCTGAAATACCATTTTCACTGTATCCGTTATAAATTTCTAATGTAGAATGATAAATAAACAGACGACAAATTCATGATTTTGAATAGAATAAGAAATAAGATATAATGTGTGCTGTTTTTATAAATTCATGAAACAGGTATGAGATGCGGACGGGTCCATCGCGCCTACAGCCATCCAGGTGTAAAATTGATACACAAATAGATAGATATTAAGAATAGTTCACGAACAGAGCGTGCAAGAGATTTAAAAGCAGCAGTTAAGTTTCATTTGCAGAAAATGTACCTTTTACATAATTATTAATGTTGTATAACTTAAAACAGGTTTTGTTATTCAGCTTGTTGATATTGAATTAAATTCCACTATGCTGTTTTCGTTATGCGATTCATGTTTACTGTCGAATAAGGATACTAAACTTTCATTTTCACTGTAGGGGCGATTCATTTCTATTGTAACTGCGATGCATTTTCACGGAAGGAAATTAATTAATTTTCATCACATAACGTCTTAATTCAGCCGACTCTCTAACAAAATTGATGAAGTCAGAAGGATTGATTATATGTGACCCGCCACGACATTTCCAGGCTTCAAATGTTTGCACCTGTCCTAAGTCAGGAATCTGATTACAGTAGTTGTCGTCTGTTTATGTAGTTCATACGTGTTTCTCGTTTCTCGTTTTATATAGATTAGACCGTTGGTTTTCCGTTTGAATGGTTTTACACTAGTAATTTTTGGGGCCCTTTATAGCTTGCTGTTCCGTGTGAGCCAATGCTCCGTGTTGAAGGCCGTACCTTGACCTATAATGGTTTACTTTTATAAATTATAACTTGGATGGAGAGTTGTCTCATTGGCACTCATACCACATCTTCCTATATCTATTTATGGAGGTAGAACATCATTGTGAGAAAACGCCGTTAACTATATGTGACTAGCCACTTCCAGGCTTATGAGGGTACATTGTCTAAAATTTGCTTTTGTATATTTATCTAGAACATTCTGAAGCAAAAAAACTCTGTCATGTTATTATGAACTATTTTTGTAATAACAATGAAACGAGTCATTTCGAATACCGACATGATAATGAGACTGTTCGATGACGAATTTTCATTATCGAAGACACTGATTTATAAAATACAAAATTATTGTATTTTATTGGCGCTTAGTAATCTTCAACAGCGTATTTGAATAAAAATTTCAAACGAATTAACTTTACAACATTACAAACAGTTCTTAGCTCTATTTTAGAAAATGTAATTTAAACTTGTTAAAATGAAGTTACTAGTATAAAATTTGTCAAAGAAAGCTTTTAGAATTCTTTTTTTTTTAATTTGTCTTTTAACTTAGATTGATGATGCATGTCTCTATGCATAGTATGCGACGCGTAGCAGTTTATTAGTAGTTGTTCTCATATATGCATTTGATACGGTGCATTTATTATGGATATAGTTTAGACTCCATTTATGAAAATCTATAGAGCAGAGAATTTTGATTTTTTGTATCAATTTAAAATGTAGATTCAAATATTTATATTTCGATGATACAGACAAAAGATCGATCATGTCAAAATCATCATATAACAGGAAATTTTCATATGCACGGTCTGAACACAAGAATTAACAGAATAGCCTATTTCTTACTGAATAGAGAAAAATGGCCAAAAGAATTACAGAATACAGAAATGTAAAACCCCCCCCCTTTTTCCCCTAATCCAGACCCTCATATATCATTGTGACGGATAGTTTTGTTTGTTCTATTTAACTGTTTTTATTTTCGAAAAGAATATTTGTACAAGGTGTTGTTAATAAATGTAACGGACAATATATACCATGCCCTCTCAGCCGACGTCGTAATTTCATTTTTAATGAAAGAAAGTATTTAAAAGCTTCTCTCCCTGTGCAATATGATTTATTAAATTCATTAGGGAGGAGCAATTTTTATGACTACTTGCTGCAAGTAGTCATAAAAATTGCTCTCCCTAATGAATTTAATATGCATAATTGTTTAATCGTATTAAATTCTGTATCAAATTTATATTAATAATAAAAATTTCAGATCTTTAATATTGAAAACGGGTTAAAATCATTTACTTGCATTAATATTGATATAAAAACATCCAGTTCGTTTTTTTGTGTTTTTTTTTTTGTAGATCTAAGAAAAAAAGCAACTCTGTTACACTAAAACAATTGACTAATTAAAATTGTCATATGGTGTCTTCTTATGTCGTCTGAATTACAATGTAAGTTATTGATCTGTAATTTATATATTCGCCATCCGTAATTATTATCTAAAATGTTTATTTGGCATGCCATACTCGATAGAAGTGCGGACGTGAAAGAAAGCACTCTTCACAAAAACGTGAACGGAGATTACATTCCACGGACAGATTACATTTCGATGATTTCGTCATTTATAAAACATAATACGTGAATCTGAAGATAAAATTGAATGTTGACACCGATATCGATTTGTTGGATGTAGAATTTATTTTCAAAATAGGTTTTGTTTAGAATATTCCATTCCACGGAGATTACATGCTTAACAAATCTCTGCAGTTTTCAACTTTGTTTAGTTTTCAAGACTGATATGATTTGGAAAAAATGACCATTTAACAAAATTATTTATGGTAACCTTATAAACAAAATTATTTATGGTAACCCTATAATCAAATCTAACTCATATCACACTCTATGTTGTGCTAAATATTTAGTCTTGCTTGGTCTTCCATCCGTTAACGAGAATTAGAGGTTTACGAAGAAAACATTATGACGGCCGGTACGATCACTATCGTTGTGCAATATCTACTTAACTTTATAAAAATAAAAATATAGATAATAAAGAAATATAAAAATCTCAGATATAAGTATAACAAGCTACGGGTATATAACTCGAAGTCGTTAAAGCTAACAAAACCTGCGTTTCAGGAGTAAGTGCATGGGACCTATTTGTATCATGTTTTATATCTGGTTCTATTGCCAATGTTATTTCATTGATACTGTGTATCTGGCCATGTTTTAAGTTTGATCGTAAACTTACGAGTGTTCACAGAGCAGTCGTAAGTCAAATCGTATTGATTAAACCTGTTGATATTTTGTTAAAATAAGCAACAATACATTTTTACAGAAAATTAAGTTCATTTGGATGATCAGAATACATGTGTTCATGTTATTTTGTCCCAATCATAAGTAAAATTCCTGAAATAAACGTGGATTTACTATTACTACGTTTGAGTTTATTTTAATTTAAATCAAACGAGCACTTTGCTTTTCAATGTATTTACACAGTTGCCATGCGCTCTATCAGGTTCGCGTTTTTAAAGGTATAAAATGTATGCTTCAACCCCGTACTCAATACCTACTAAAAGAAAAATATACTTGGCCATTTCTTTCTGATTGAAAACATTTCTATAATTCTAGGTTATTTTGAAAACTATGATAATTCACTTTGCAAAATGCATTGCCATGATGTGATTGTTTATTTTCATACTCATTGTTTAAATATAGAACGGGGTAGATATAATAAACAATTACGTTTATGCAAATTTTGCACTGTTACAGTTAAACAAATCAGTGTCATAAATGTGCGCTTTACCGGAGAACCAGTGAGTAGCGCAAAGCTAACAAAACCTGCGTTTCAGGAGTAAGTGCATGGGACCTATTTGTATCATGTTTTATATCTGGTTCTATTGCCAATGTTATTTCATTGATACTGTGTATCTGGATATAATATCCATTTCATTTTCAAAATGATCAAATGAAGAAAGTGTGGTTCTAATATTGAAGATTCTTCTTAGTCTTCTAACATTTGCGGCATCTTGATCGAGAATAAAGCCATCTTAGATATGGTTTACTTCATATTCGCGGAAAAACTACGATCGAGATACGACTGGGTATAGCTGTAGTAAGTTACGCCAGGATTTACGTATTATTTACGCTCATCTTAACTTACGACGGCTTTGTGAAACGGCTGTAAAGCCTACGATTTATTTACGATGAACGTACGATGACACGTAGACTTACGAAGGCTTTGTGAAACGGTACCCTGGTCACAACGAACCCACAACACAACTATGCAGCTCCACGACATGAAATTTGGTCAGATCGCGTGTCATCTGTGATCCTCGTACGACAATCGAACGACAGTTGCACGATATTTTGAGCATCGTGGTACTTTCGTGTATCGTGGGACGAAAATTGGACATGCACCTTTTTGCTTTACGATTTTTGTCGTATCAATGTCTTGTGGCTGTCGTGAGTGTCTTACCACAGTCGTGCGACTGTTGTGCGATAAACACATTGTCGTTGGTACCAACATAAACCATTTAAATGAAACAATCGTCGCAGGACTGTCGTACGACAATCTCACAACTGTCGCAAGACACTCGTGATACAGTCGCACGATTGTCTCACGAATACCAAATTTTGTACGATGCTCGCACAGCATTGATTGTCTGTCGTACGACAGTGGTACGTTCGTCGTGCAGCATATTAACGTTTTATTAAGAAGAATATAATTCGGCGGGAATGAATGTTTGGAAAAACATACCGTCTACCATTTAAAGAGGATTGCTTTTCCTTCAAAACGATTATTTCCGGCCCTGTTGAATAGGCGCCTACCGGACTCCAACAAGAGCAAAATATAGTCGTGTTAGCGTTGATTCGAGCCCGTGAACAGTATAGGAGCGCCCGACGTTGGTGGGTTAAGCCATGGAACGAACGGCCCTGATGTTTGGGCAGTATAGTACACTGATGCATGAGTTGGAACGGGAATCTGCCGGTGATTTCGTTGGATTCATGCGGATGGAGCCTGGCATTTTCAAGAGCTTTTGCTGAGAGTCGCCACTCGCATCACAGTTGCACAACAGTCGTACGACAGTGGCACGACAGAAACACGACAGTCACACGCGCATCCCAATACATGAAAACCTGAAAATAGCCCCAAACAACTCACGATTGACGTACGATTGTCGTACGACTGTCGCATGACCGACTTGCGACAAGCACACGACAGTACAAATACATATTTTGTTCTGTCTTGCACCTATCGTGGAACCATCCTGGACATGTCGTAGCTGATGTGACCACTGAAATATTATTTTGCACGACAGTGCAACTACAACTATTTTATAGATCTTCCACGACAAAAATCGTACGATCTGTTGTGACCGGGGCTTAAGAGGACAACAACGGAACAACAGAAACATTAAACCGCAACAATAACGAAAACAGGAAATGCATATACCAAGATAGAAATATGACAGTTGTCGTCCATTCGTATGATGCCCTAGAACTTTTAATTTTGCCATTGGATAAGGGACTTTCCGATTTGAATTTTTCTTGGATTTTGGTATTTTTGTAATTTTACTTTTCACAATTATTCTATGAAAATAAAACAAAACTTTTGTTATACTTTTATATCAAGTTTTACTATTAAGATATGTTTTGAAATATTGGTATTAGTTGAAAATTGTACAAAAGGAGAAATCAGAAGAAAATAAATTCTTACCTTGTTCTTAAAAATAAATGTGCCTAAAGTGTCAAGTAAAGTTATTTCATATGAGTGGTTGTTATAGCATTACGCTTACAATAGACCTTTTCAACATTTGTATACACCTACAGGTGAGAACGACTACAACAGGTAAGATGTAAGGGTCGTCTCAAAATAAAAATTGAAATAAAAGTATTGATGACAATAGATTGACATTGCTTGAAATGTATTTGATTGGCAATGATACATCTTTCCAACAAAGTCTACATGACATGGAATTTTTAAATTTATTATGAAGAAAGGGATGGGCTTTAAACGGTCTTGGTGCAATTTGAAATTAAGAAAAAATTATCAACATATTCAGGACTTGTTTCAGGCGCACAAACATGCGACGATTTTTCTAGTTTAATTGGATTCAAAACCTCCCTTACTGATGGTCAGAGTTCAAATTAAAAAGTACGAAAAAAGAAAAAAGATTACAAAAAGCAAAGCCATGTCTAGGAAAAGGAAATGGATAAACAAATTTTCTCCCGGTGACAACAAAACCAAATATAGCATTGACAGTGTCACATATATACCCAACGACATTTGATCAACAGGGACTCTATTAAACCCGAGTGCTTACTGATACCCGCTTCTCGTAAGAAACCAAAGCTCTTTTAGGGAACGGGGAAGGACTCTACGATAAAGGTACAAGATATGTTGTGTTCTGGACACAGGCAATTATATCGGTCATTCAATTCGTGAGGACGACCATATAATTTCATGAGGGTATACCGTAACCTTAGTCGTTGGACTTCAAACCCTGCTTGGCACTTTACAAAAGACTTTGCAATGACAACAAGCTCTATAGTTACTAACGAGTTGATATACAAATTCCATACGCAGGTATTTACTGCTTTAATGTTGTTATACTAGTATTGAAACGAGAAGTCAATTAGAGGGACGAAAGATAACAAAGGGACAGTGAAACTTATAATTCGAAAATAAGCTGATAACGTCATGCCCAAAAAGAAGACAAACAGACAAACAATAGTACACAAGGCACAACATAGAAAACCAAAGACATGAACCCCACCAAAAGCCGAGGGTGATCTCAAGTGCTCCGGAAGGGTAAGCAGATCCTATTCCACATGTGTGTCCCGTCGTGTTGCTCAAGTTATTACAAATCCGGTAAATAGTCTAATTCGGTAGGTCACATTCGTAGAAAGGGAAAGGGTTGAAGTTACGACATAAGGAACATAGCCGATATCATCCGTGAAACAGTTATTCGATAACGGTCAACCAACTCGTGATGGCTTCCGTAAAATTTACGAAGGATGATTTCAACTTCACCGTTGTAACTTTTAATAGCTTCCTTGTGAGCAGCAACCCTCTATCAAGGAAATCATGATAGAAAAAACCAGGCCCGGGAGTATCGTATCAATTGGGAGATATATACTCCGTATGCAGGCGCTGCTGGAATGTTGTAATATAGAAATGAAAAGATCACAATTGGGAAGCTGAAATCATCTCTTTGGTCGTAAAGTTTTGTTTTCAACCGACCCTCATTGTCAATTTAAGATGTAGGTCAAGATATAAGTTAGGCAGACACTAGTAACGGGTTTTACTACTGAAACGGTCATTCTAAACTGAACAACTCTTAAATACCTGAATTTAACGCAAGGAAAAATGTCAAGATCTTTTCAGTTGTTCAGTACATGTTCAGTACACTAACTATCGCGATCGATTAAGTACCAGTCAGTACTGGTTTAGGTAATTAAGAAAAAAACCCGTAGCGTTAAATCCAGTACTGTTAAGTACATTTTAGTACACGTCAGTTCATCGATAAAATAGTTGATTGGGAATTTTCAGTAGCATCCAGTACCAGGTAAATCTATCAATTTTGACATAAAATTGTTTGTGCAGATTCATAAGGTTTGTCTCCCTTTATTCGAGCTTGTTTGTAATACCCTGATTTCTAAATTATATTCATGTCCTTCCGTGAAAATTTGTTTGCTTTGTTCAATTGTCAAAAAAAATATATGTGAGGGTTAAATGAGCATAAATTACAACTAAAATGAAATATGTTTTCGGAATTGCGTACAAATTTACCTAGATTTAACGGCTTTCGGTAAAATTATACAACTTTTAACCTTTAAAAATGTATACTCAATTGATTAAATCGGACTTGACAATTAGACTTTGTTATTGTAAAATCAATAAATTTCACTATGACATGTAGTTTTATGAGATTAAAATTCATTGAATATCATTCAATTTGCAATGTATATTTGTTCATGTTTTAATATCAAATATACTCTATTGCAATCATAAAAATATAGCAAGTTTTCAAATGGAAAGAAATATTGATGATCGAAAATAACTTTTACATAAAACTGTAATGTATTTTTACTTCTTTTTGGTAAATTGTATCTATAAAGATTATGTTCCGTAATGACAGGAATTTTTATTCGAGGTCTGTAAAATACTAGACACAAGCTTTTATTAATACTTCGTTAGTTAGCAAGTATAAAAAATCGAAATTTATAACAGTTAAAGAATATTGTTTATACAGCATAAAACATAAAAGGCTCCTTAAGTCTTCATTCGTTGCTGCATAATGAGTCGCTAAAAACGACGATTTTCAAATAAAATGTCAAAAATAGTTGTCAAATCCGTGAGTAAATACGTAAATAAGTAAACCTTAGCAACAAATACCATGTATTGTGTATTTTAGATATTCAAGATAATTGAAATAAAATGATCACCCCGAAAAAACAAAACAAAATATGTAAGATAGATTTTGTTTTTTAAATTACATGTTCAATTTGGATATTGGTTGGCTTCGTTCTTTACTTGTTTTCTCGTGTTTTTCTTTTTTTAATGACAAATGAAAAAAGAGTCTAATATTTATAATTTTGTATAAAATAAAATTTTGACCAAAATAAAACCCAGAATTTGTTAAATTACTTTATTAAACGAGTATTCAATTATAATGTCCATGCCGTACAAAAAGCACCGGAAAATAGCAGTTTGATAAAGGGATAAATTCGTATATGCCCGGCAAATAATGACAAATACCAAATTCAATTATTATGTATACATGTATGTATATTATGTAATCATCACAACTGTATATTATTGCTTATGTGTATAATATCATCCAACAAATTTCCATTGTCCAGGTGACTGCTACAGATCGATAATATAAGTCCAATATGCGTGCCGTATGCAGAATGTCGTCCCTCCTCTGGTCGGTGGACAAATTAAATATGAAATGACAAGAATAAACACACAAGAGACAGATTATTCGGTCTGTACATAGATATAAGAAGATGTGGTATGAGTGCCAATGAGACAACTCTGTATTGGTTGAAGGCATATAATTGCTGATATATTTTGCATTGAAACTCTGATTGAAATTTGTCTTATTGGCATCATACAACATCTCCTTATTTATATTTTAAATAAAATGTCACTGCCAGCGGTTATGTATAATAAATGATAATATTGATGAACTAATGTTTCTGTTTACGTTAAACAAATATCAACATTTACTCTTCCACCAGACAGTCTGAAATATTTTATTATTATGTAATGTACACTTTTGTTTAAAGCTTCCGTTTATTTTCTCACGTGTTGTGTTTAGATTGTTCTTTTCATTGAAAATTAACAGTAAAATTAATCGAATTTTTAAGGGTTTTATTTGTCAGTTATATTGATCAAGAAAATGAGCTATGTCCAAGTATGTAAAGTTTTATTCCACGATTATACTTTAAAATCTAAAATACTGCTCGTTACCACGACATTCAATTATTTTAACAACTCGACAAGTATGAAATTCAATGTACATTTGTAAGAATATATTGGGTACAAGTGAAAAGACAGCAACCCCACGAAAACAATATGCAGAAGACATCACAAGACCAACATACAGTCAATAGACAGTAGACAGGTTTACCCATATAGTGTAAAACAGTTGAGAATTAATCTAACGGAAACAATGAAATATCTGTCATCAACGCCCATTTTATTTTTATAATATTTGCCACTGGACGTTAAGCAATTGTCAATCGATCATTTTCATGAAATGACATTATGTTTTGAAGCTCAAAGTAAGTATATATTTATATATACACCGTCACACGTGAAGCTGATATACTGTGATTTTTTTTAGTGAAGATGTTTTAAAAATATTAGAATTATTTAGAATCTCTAACTCAAGTTGAACATGTTCACTCAGCAAGGTCTGTGTATAATATGAATTCATTTAGGAAATAAGTGTTTAAAAGAGTAAATTTGGTGTAGGATAATTTCAATTTGGCAAAAACTATGATCATCAACGTGTCGTCTATAGATAATGCAGTCATGCAGCCATTGCCGTGAAACAGAGCCGTGAAAGTACATGCAAATCTTCCATAGGTATAAATTTATCCTGTTGAACTTACTTTAAATAAAGCTAATATCAACAATGACCACTGCCCTTTCCTCGATCTTGATATCTATATCATTAACGGAAAGCTTAATACAAAAATGTATGATAAAAGAGATGATTTTTCATTTCCTATCGTTAATTATTCATTTTAGATGGTGACGTTCCTTGTCACCATCTTACGGTGTTTATATATCTCAACTTGTACGATTCGCTCGTGTATGTAACAACGTTTCAGATTTTAACGAAAGAAATTTATGTATTACTGAAAATTATAACACCAGGGTTTTCGATATCACAAACTAGTCAAAACATTTACTAAATTTTATCATCGGTACAAGGACATCATTCGTAAATATAGCTCAACATGCAGACTTCTTATACGTTCAGGTATTTCACATCCAATCTTTTATGGTAATATTCTTTATAAAGCACTAAAATGTCAGTATTCACCTCAGAAGCTAACAAAACCTTTAAATAGACTTATTAAAAGGGATATAGTTACGATACTGTTGTCAGGTCATTAAAGATTGCATATTTTGGCTTTAACATTGATTCACTTATAGGGTCTTTGCATCGGAACTAAACACATTTATTTAAAACCAGTTGTTGGCATGACACGGGTTATGCTCTTCTCATATATTTTATGATGGTATGATACTAAACCCTAACAGGAGGGATTGTGCCTGATATTCATATGATGAAGACATAATCTTTCAATCAGTTTAATTGAGGTCTGGAGCTGGCATGTCAGTTAACTGCTAGTAGTCTGTTGTTATTTATGTATTATTGTCATTTTGTTTATTTTCTTTTGTTACATCTTCTGACATCGGACTCGGACTTCTCTTTAACTGACTTTTAATGTGCGTATTGTTATGCGTTTACTTTTCTACATTGGCTAGAGGTATAGGGGAGGTTGAGATCTCATAAACATGTTTAACCCCGCCGCATTTTGCGCCTGTCCCGGGTCAGGAGCCTCTGGCCTTTGTTAGTCTTGTATTATTTTTACTTTTAGTTTCTTGTGTATAATTTGGAGTTTAGTCTGACGTCCATTATCACTGAACTAGTATATATATTTGTTTAGGGGCCAGCTTAAGGACGCCTCCGGGTGCGGAAATTTCTCGCTGCATTGAAGACCTATTGGTGACCTTCTGTTGTTGTCTGTTCTGTGGTCGGGTTGTTGTCTCTTTGACATTCCCATTTCCATTCTCAATTTTATACAATTTATCATGATCTAATTTTATATAATCTTCATGGAAAGCCTATGTCTGAAACTTATCTACAGTTCTTGTAGTTTGTATTTTTAATGGTAACACGATAACATATTTTAAAACTGACTATTTTAGCCCCTTTTTACATTGTATCATAATCCTTAAAAGTACATTCGAGAAGAGAGTTGAAATAGTTTGGTAATTTGTAGAAATAAAATGTGCAAACATGTACAGCTTGTGCTAACTAAATATACACAGGTAATTTTCAACCGACTGTAACATGTGATTTAAAGCCGAGGTGGACATCCTTGATTGGGTTGGCAATTTGTTTTTTTGTTAATTTGTCTGATACATGTATAGTGTGAGCCGATACGAGTCACCGAACACTAAACACCTGGTCATGGAATTAGCCTTATTTGGTCACTAAAATTACGGTACGTCTAAAACCGCTCAGGACCTCCTGAGTGCACTCAGAACATTAAAAGTGCACTCAGGACATGTAATAGATGTTTTAGTGTGCGTTAAGGGTATGCATTCGATGGAAAATTTAATTTTGATCTTATAATTTTGTTTTCATAAAATCAATTTAATGTTTGAGAATTTATTTAAGTTTTTATCGGCACGCGCCGTATTTTGGGATATGCATGACCGATGGTCACATTCAATACCAATTATCATGTTGTTTTGGTCGTTTGATCTTTAATAATTAGGAGTATCACTGTGATTAGTGATGGTAATAAACACATACAAGTAAACTTGGCAAACAAAAAGTTTTCTTTTGAAAATGATAAACATACTGAATTGCAAAATGTTAAATAAACTTTTCGTTTTGTTTGTAATTATTGAAGCCAATTGAGAAATCTTCACAAAGTCGGGAAATATTTTCCATTCAATTTATTTCATTTGAAAACGTTAAAAAATATCGATAAAGTTTATTGCCAAATGTGCATGGCGTCCTTGGGGATCAAAACCCCGTTTTAACAGCGTTTGTCTACTTTTGTCTATTGCCGAACATTCTAAAACATAATGAAACTTGACGCCAATACCACCGGAATTACATAAAGTACAAATAAAATTTTCTCTCTGATTATTTTACCAATTTCAATAGAAATTTTTGTGTTCAAAGATCTAAATCTTAGTTAGACTGTTTATGCAAAAAAAAAAAAAAACAACTCATTCTTGTCCAGTAATACATTTCTTGAACTTGCTGTACTTATCAAAATACGATTTTCATATGATCAAATCTCATATAGTAAGAGCCCCAAGGGTGACTGGGGAATAGGAGTATGGTCACCATTGGTCTTCTTCCGACCGGCAGTAAAATCCTTGCTAAAGTGGGGCGTCCGTTTGGCTGTGCGGGATGTACAAATTTGCAGCCACGTCCGATCAGAATGGGGACGTTAAATCCGATGCCTCGTGTAAAGAGAGTGCCACGCTCTTTGCACGTTAAGAACCCTTGCAACAACTCTTTGAGGGGTCCGTAGGTGACCTGTTGCAAGGCTAAATTTCTGTCCCTCTCCAATATACCCTCATTTCCCGTGGCAGTCTAAATTTCTCCAACCTTAATCCCGGACGCCCCTATTACAGAACCTACCTATTGTATTTATTGTTAATTTGTTCTGTTCTCGTCCTGAATATGCATGAAATATTTGCTACTGGACGTTAAGCAACCAACAATCAATCAATCATATAGTAAGATTTTATTTCTTATTAAAATTGTACTTGTCCAGTATTGCAGCCTAAACCTGACTACAGTCCGTGTAACGTAAAGTTAACAATACGAACGATGCCCGAATCATGTACGGACGATGCCCGAACGATGTACGTACGCTTCCCGAACGGTGTACGAATGCAAACGAAACGCTGACCGAACGTTGTACGGACGCTGAACGAATGATGTACGAACGAAACCATGTACCATTAACCATACCATAAACGATAACATAGGCGCCCTTTTATCGTACATCGTATGGTTTTGCTTACATCGTTTCGTTCAGCGTATACCGTATCGTTTAGCGTACATCGTTTCGTTTAGCGTATATCGTATGGTTCAGCGTACATCGTTTCTTGGCGTGCATAGTTTCGTTTAGTGTATATGTTTATTTTAAATATAAAACATGAATTGTGTTCTGTTAAATCTTTTTATATAGGTGATGATAGGCGTAAAATTTAGATTGGATGCATATTTCAGTTTTTAATCAATCATTAAATAAATTATAATTTAATCTGACTCGATGTTGATCCAAAATAATTTACATAAAAAGTTTGAAAAATAAACATGATAAACACTGAAATAAATTTAAACAAATTAAAAGATACGATTACGAATTTAGTTAGCCGTGGAAATACGTACTTGGTGAATGTGCGGGTAAACTGCAGCCTGCAGGGTTTTCAGTCAACATTTTTTGAAAATAACCTAAGGTATTAACATTTTTTTTTACCTAAATGAACAATTTATTTAGATGGAATTCGGAATTAATCTTATGTTCTTACAAAAGTATATTCAGGGTCTTAAGGTTGACCTTTTGTTCAAAAGGTTTGTTAATTATTTTTATGTATTCTCTTTTATCGCATATATTTTAACATCGACTGAATAATAGTTATCAAAGGTACCAGGCTTACAAAGTTGAAGAGCATTGAGGACCTAAAATTCCAAAAAAGTTGTGCCAAATACGACTAAGGAAATCTATGCCTGGGATAAGAAAATCCGTAGTATTTTGAAAAATTCATACTTTTGTAAACAGGAAATTTATTAAAAATCACCATATAATTGATATTCATATCAACACCGAAGTGCTGACTACTGGGCTGGTGATACCCTCGGGGACGAAACGTCCACCAGCAGTGGCATCGACCCAGTGGTGTCAAAGGTACCAGGCTTATAATTCAATACGCCAGACGCGCGTTTCGTCTTCATAAGACTCATCAGTGACGCTCAGAATAACAGTTTTATCTATATATCGTAATTAAACCATTTTTTTATATTATAGATATATTTTTTATTCATCTATCAAATCAGTCGAAAAAAAAACAAATATTCGAGAAATTTCAAATGGAAACAGTTACCGGTTATGTGCCTCATCAACCCGAAACATAAATCCCTACCAATGTACAAACAATTACGTATTATTTTTACTACTAATGCACTTGACTTTAGACAATCATCAAAAAAGAGCGTGTCCGGCAAATGAAACATTTCTAATTCGTAAGTGATATTATAATTTAGCGTTTTCATTTTTATATTTTCTAACAACAAAAAAACTAGACCATTCCCTCTATTCTTTAATTTTTTTAAGACCATTTTCCTCTATTCTTTATTTTGCCCGTTATACTCTATTCTTATTTTAAATATTATTTTCTTTATTTTCCTGTATCTATATACATGTACCTCCTTTATTCGGAGCAACCCCACCCTAAATATACATATGATACACAGGGTCTATAGGTCATCGCTTGTGCCGTGATACACATGTTTGCATAACAAAGGATGTCCTTGTTCATATTTATAACAAGGATGTCCTTGTTCATGTTTATAACATTTTAAATGTCCTCCTAATAATACATCTAATAGTTGCCACTTGACGTCAAACAGCTAACTATAAATTCATCCGTTATCTTCTTAGTTTTGTTATAATGTGTAAATCAAACAACATGATGAAACAATTGAAGATTTTCACTGATGAAATAATGAGAAATAATTGTAAACAAAACCACTCAATCACATCCCTACGCCACAAAGTTTAGCCATTTCACATGTAATTAAATTATTTTCATTAATTTATTTCAAAATAATTTTATATAATTTTGAAATCAAACGGTCATTTTACTAATTTGCAAAAAAAACCAACCAACCAAACAGTTATTTTCATTCCTTTTTTTTAAACAGATCGATTGTTTTTCAATGGTCGGTGCCTGACAGCATTTATAAAATCTATCACCATGTTTGCCAGTAAGAAAGCTTCATAGAACAGAAAAACAACAATGTATTATAGAAATACTTCCAGGCCCTATTTTCCAATTTCTGTTGTAATGTGGTTTAATGCAAAAAAGGTAACTCCTGAATACTGATTTGTACCCATCAAGCATTTGGGATTAATAACAAATATATGGCAGTCTCTTTTTCTTTACTCTCAAAGTATTCGACTAAATCATGTTTTACTTATTGCTGGCGAATGTAAAATATTGATCCCTAGATTTTCAATTGTTTAGTCGTTGGGTTACTGTCTGATCTCGCAAACCTGACATTTAATTGTCATTATTTTTGCATCCAATTGCACCAATTTATTAAAAGATATTAATGCGACACCGTACGAGAGTCGTTACTTTACATAAACTACTAGTATATATATTTTTTTTCTATAACGAAATACGAAACCACCTCTCGCAATTCGCCTTGGAGTAATTGTGCTTCTCTTTTGACAAAATATGGCCTTGTCTCAAAAACAAAAAAATACAATATAATATAGAGTAATATATAAAACTGGACTAGTCTCTGATGCATGATTTTTTATTATTGTTTTGGCTTTTAACTAGCTGTCAGTAACTGCGAGTACTCTCAAATCGTACTTTCTTGTTCATTTGACCTGTTGATACTAATTGTAATGCTTTTTGTTATTTAATGTTATTCAGGGTTATATCTGGTCTATATACCAGCTTTGATAAGTGTTTGGTACTAATATAAATTTCCACTTCGTACTATGAACATCAAAATTATTTATTTTGTAAAAATATTTCCTTTCTCTATTGTAACTGTACACGTATACCTAACAACAAAATTATTTTCATTTACCTGTGTTTAAAGTTATTGCAAATGGCTGATATTTTTGTTCGAGCATATTGTTTTTCTTTAATTGTTTAACATTTCATACCGATATAACATGTAACTTTTATTATTCTTCCCTTAGTTTATTTATTTTTTATATACATTGTATCATAGGTCAAATTTATTTGTTCAGTGTATGTTCAATGGTGTTAATATGTCCTTTGATTGAGTTAAGCTATTTCAGTTGATATTTTATAGTGTGTCTTTCTATGTTGTGATGTTACACTATTGTTTCAGAAAAAGGGTGAAGGGTTGGTACCATTCAAACGTTTAAACCCGCTGCATTTGTTTGCACCTGTCCTAAGTCAGGAATCTGATGTTCAGTAGTTGTCGTTTGTTGATGTGGTTCATAAGTGTGTCTCGTTTCTCGTTTTTTTATATAGATTAGACCGTTGGTTTTCCCGTTTGAATGGTTTTACACTAGTAATGTTTGGGGCCCTTTATAGCTTACTGTTCGGTGTGAGCCAAGGCTCCGTGTTGAAGACCGTACTTTGACCTATAATGGTTTACTTTTATAAATTTTGACTTGGATGGAGAGTTGTCTCATTGGCACTCATACCACATCTTCTTATATCTATATAGAGTAAAGAGTTTGAAAGTAGGAATTCTGAATTTTAATTGAATGTTCTAAATCTTTGTGTATTTCTGATAAATGATTGTACAGACTCAAAAATTTCTTTGTTTTTGCTGAAATGAAAGGTCAACGTCACCAGCCAATATGGATATAGTAGATCTTTCTAATTTTGAAAACAATATTTCTCTTGCTTCATTGTGAAAAGGGCACTAAAAATAGTGAATACTATCCTCAACAGGATGACCACAGCTGCATTTGGTTTAATATTAACAATGTTTAAATCTGCATTTGAAGATTTGCACATATATCTCAAACGTGTACATGTATCAATGATATTAAGATTTCTATCACCACAACTAAAATAGGAAGTGCGTACTGTGAATAAATACTCAGTTGACTATTGTTTACAGCAATTTATCACATATAATACCATGTTAACAGTTAGGGTGACGGTGTTTGACAGTCTGAAGGAGACAGCATCAATGATTTAATAAGGCAAAGCTTCTGTTGTACTCAATCTTACTAAAGTTTTCTTTATTATATTTAATAAATATGTATCCTAGATATGATAATGTAGTTTTCTTTTTTATATTACACCTGATCATCTATGATGGGAAAATGTCTAATGAGAGAATTTAACCATAAACTGAATAACGTAGAAATGACCAATTAAAGGTCATTGTGCGGCCTTCAACAATGAGCAAAATCCATACAGCATAGTAAGATATACAAGGCTTCGAAAGGACAAATATAAAATACACTAAACGTCTTCTCAGCGGTTGCAAAGTACTTTTTCTAAATCAATTAAGTTTTGAATCAGGATAACACAGTCACAATAGTATACAGTACATAGCCTTTCATGTTAAAAGACAATGTCATAATACTATGACAATGTCATTTACGTTGTTCAAACATCACGGCACGTCAAACTTTGTTCAACAGAAAAGATGATTGGACATTCGTGAAAATGTGCCACGCCCTCATGAATTGGCGTACGTCCTATCAAATACCTTCAAGCTTCCATTGAAATATTTTACACACAAGTAATTGTGTATTATATTTTCTTAACAAAACAACAAAAAAAAAAAACATGTATTTTGCGTTAAATATGCAATGAAGCCACGGATTCTTAATCTTCAAAAATAGTTCACAAACGGTTGATCAAATGTGGAAAGTCTAAAAGAAAGATAACAATTATGTCCAGAGCGCGTTTATAAAACGGGCTCTATTTGGACATTTTGAGATACTATAAGTACTTGTTTTAAGTGTATAGGATTTTAGAGGTGAACACAACTTTTAATCAGTTGGATTTTCAATTTTAATATAAAAAAAAATGTGTTGGGTTTTCTTCTTTCTTTCAATTTATATCATGATTCTTTGATATTTCCCATCATCTTCTGATTTTTTTTAAGATGAATAATTTAAAACTTGTATACCAAACATTTAAAATATTACTCTGCGTTTATAAATAGCATTGAAAGTACAACATCTTATAAACGATAAACATTGATAGAGGTAAATGAGTCACTCTTTCTCAGGTTGAGATGGAATATATTAGTTATTTGATTTAATGAGTTTAACAATCGAAACCCTGAAATATCGTCTCATGACAAGCACGAAATTGCAAAACTGAACTTCCAACAGCGGGCGATGATTTCTAATTATACAATATTCTTGCAATGGATTTTTTTAATGCAATGTAGAACTTATCAATTTAGACATTTCTTATCCCGAATTACTTCTTTGTTAAAACTATAATGCATTATTTCATGGTCAACCGACCCGAGAAGTCAAATGAAATACCATAATGGTAATTGTTTCATGATATATTTTAGCTATCATTTGTGACTTTCAGCAAGTGACATTCCCTGTTGACCATATTAAACAGTGCACAATAATAAATTAACATAATACGTTTATACATGAGCTTAAGAATGATCGAATGGACTAATTTTATTGTTTCTACTGTTCCCCTTTATCAGTCGATGGGCATTCCATTCCCTTTTGAAATAACTTAATCGAATATGAAGTCACATGCACGAAGAATTTTGTCTGACGTGAAAATACGTAGTCCCATATCTCACGGCTACATGGACACACAGAGTGTAAAATAAAAAGGCATGACTACATTTACATGGAGATTATATACATTTAAAGAAAAATGCAGGACAACATTTTTTTTCATCCTAGACCCCCGTAAAAATCTAATGGTAGCTTCCTAATGTTGATTTCGACAACGAGCTTCGTAACCGCAGAGAAAAAGTCAAATGTAAGTCAGTGTGACTTTATCCACCAGCAACATATGTCCACAAGCTTGGGGTACGTGAGGAGACTTTCTTGCTATAAGACGGTTGATATTTTCTTCATTATGAGCTAGAACTATTTTCGACCTTGGCATCTTATTTTTAAAATTACGTCATTGATGATCTGATCACTACAACGTTTTACAAAATATTCGTTCCCGTGAAAATTAAGATTTGTTTAACTTACAAATGTCATCAAGGTCTCTTCTCAGGATATAAGCCATCTGTCTGGCAGGCTTTAAAGTCGACAAGATAACAGGTCAATGTATTCAAGTGAATTTAAGATTGTTGCAATTCTAAAGTACAATGGGTAAATCAATCTTATCTTTGATGTGCCACATGGGCATCCCTATAAAGTAAGACAGTCCATGCGTGACCCATGGCATTAGAAAATTTTATGCATTTCATTGGATGTTTTCTATCACAATCCAGGCCAGCTATAGTAATTTACGTGTCTGAAGACGAGTTTATATAAAACATTTTGTTTGATTTTAATTTCTGAAAATTAAACTAAACTCTAGCACAGACCTTTACGAACGTCGGGCTGGGACTTTATTATTTGTGTGAATTCAGGATTAACACGTATTAAACTCTGGAATATATGATTAACTTTTCGGGATTCGGTGAACAAATGCTTCAGCAAACACTGCTGAGGAAAAAATCAAAAAATCATTCTTTATCATAATTTTAATTCGTTTAATATTTGCAACTCTTAAAAATTTCAAAACCAGCTGATTTTTTTTTTTTTTTGTATTTCTTCATGTTGAATAACTTTTAAAAATGGGGATGTACACGACATCCCAAATTTGATCTAAAATTCAACTACGTTACTCAACACTTTTAATACTGGAACAATACGAGATATCAATATATTTTTTTTCATTAAATTCGAATATTGGGAGCTATCTGAAGTCAGTTCATAGGACCTCAGTTTTAATATAGGCGTGGCCACCCATTACTTTTCTCCAATCAACTGTCCTTTATAATAAAGATTGGCGTGCAATTGTGTCTGTATCAATTTAGATAAATATATTCATATTTCTGGACGTACATATGTCGGGGTTGAGGCTATTTAATTCGATAGAAGTAGATGAAAAAAAAGATTTTCTGGTTGTATCTATATATAACTGCATGCTGGGTATCACATAATTATTACTGTTTCGCAAATTATAATTAGATATTTGACCAAAAAAGAAGCATTAAATCGTAGAGGCAGTCCCATTATGTGAAGAATAAAACATATTGAGCTTTCTGGACTTTCTTCTGTCCACTAGCAGATGTCGGCCTGTGTCACTGAAAATAGATAACTTCCCGACTAGCAAACACGGGCGACCCATTGACTAATTATCCTGCTTCCGACCTAACGTCATGTTCTAAATTGTCGGAATCTTGTCGCGTACAACTATCCCATAACTCACATGCATATTCCATAATTGGTCTTATAAGTGTTTATACGAGTAAGATAATTTCTAGTCGGTGCATATTTCAATTTTTTAAGAAATTTAATCTTGTGCTTGCACAATTCAAAACGTTTTCTATATGTGTATATAATTTACCATTGGAATCAAATTTAAAGTAATCCCTAAGTGTTTATGACAGAAGACAATTCTTCTACTTGATTTTGAAGTTCTATTTTAATATCATCTGTGAAAAATTACAGGAGAATAGCATATTTAGCATTTGTCTTGTTAGGATTAAAATCAATTAGCCAATCTGTAGACCATTTGTTCTAAATCGCTATTTAAGACATCCTCTATTGTGTAAGGATTATTACTTAAATTAGAAAGGGTTTTCATTAGCACACAATCGAGTTAGACTTATCAAATTACCAGCTATGTACATGTAATATATATGAATAAGGAATAGAAGGGGACCTAATACAGTGCCTTGTAGAACTCCTGCATTAGTATTCTCAAAAGGCGAATATGAACTTGAAACACAAACGCTTTCTTGTCTATTTGAAATATAACTAATTAAGTGATTAAATACATTTCTAAATACAGTTTTTTTCAAATACTGTGCTCACTGCTGATAAAAATGAGATTGGCCTATAATTGGAAATCAGTGATTTGTCTCCGGTTTTAAAAAAAAATATATATATATATGCTCAAAATCAACACATTTTAAAGATTTTGTGAAAATACGATGGTTATATGCATTTTATTTTTACATAAAGCACAAATTACTTTACATACATTGTCAGATCAAAATATCTTAAATACCCCAGTCCAGAGATACTGTGTGACTGTATATTCGACTGAATATACCATATCGATAATTTTACATCCGTACTTGTTACGTAATAAAATCTGTGTCCAGGTAAAAAGAACCAGCGGGTGGTATATATTCTAAAGTGTTTATCGCCTTCCATTATACATCTGACGATGACATTTAGCTTAAGGGCCATCTTGTTTTCGCGAAGAAAAATAAAAATTTTAAAATTATGTGTATATATATATATATCATGTTAAAGGTAAACTGATAAGCATAACATCCTCGCAAATTCTTGTTGAGATCCAGGGACACAGATGTCGGCATGAATAAGAATACACTAAATTCTTAAACAATATATTGTAAAATGGACACCAAGCACATTTTGATAGTGTACTAATAGGTTTTCTTGTGTATTTTCTATGTTCTGGAAACTTCAACATCCCCGATCAAAAATACTTAAATTAAAGTCCTAAGTTTTATAAATTAAATGTTTTTTTTTTAAATATTATCTGCGAGGCTGCATGCACATTGCACCTATTGTTTTCGTATATTTCTTTTCCGCCATGCATAAGTTTAATGTTTATATATATTATTATATATATATAATGTATTTCATAGATCGATTTATAAACTTTATGCTAAAAATAATTACCCAACACGGAGCGATAGCACGGAAACTGAAAATGCTTCGGAAAGAGGATTGTTTGCAATTCATTTTGAAAACAAAACTGTGAATTATTTTGATATCCTAATGATAATGTTTCTTTTGACAGCATATATTTTGTTGATTATTCAATATATTTATATGGTATCTGGCATTTATATACATACATGCAAAATAATTATCCCTTGGATATATTTTAGTTGATTGATTGTTGGTTGTTTAATGTCCAGTGTAAACTATTTCATACATTTCTATGAAGAAAGAGTTTCTCATTCCAAGGAAGATTTAAGGATTTTGTGCAAAATGGAATTTAAAGTATTAACTCCGTGTTTCAAATGAATTGAATTTTTAAGGGTTTTATTTGTCAGTTATATTGATCAAGAAAATAAGCTATGTCCAAGTATGTAAAGTTTTATTCCACGATTATACTTTAAAATCTAAAATACTGCTCGTTACCACGACATTCAATTATTTTAACAACTCGACAAGTATGAAATTCAATGTACATTTGTAAGAATATATTGGGTACAAGTGAAAGACAGCAACCCCACGAAAACAATATGCAGAAGACATCACAAGACCAACATACAGTCAATAGACAGTAGACAGGTTTACCCATATAGTGTAAAACAGTTGAGAATTAATCTAACGGAAACAATGAAATATCTGTCATCAACGCCCATTTTATTTTTATAAAAAATATTCTGAACATGTATGTAATATTTGCCACTGGACGTTAAGCAATTGTCAATCGATCATTTTCATAAAATGACATTATGTTTTGAAGCTCAAAGTAAGTATATATTTATATATACACCGTCATACGTGAAGCTGATATACTGTGATTTTTTTAGTGAAGATGTTTTAAAATATTAGAATTATTTAGAATCTCTAACTCAAGTTGAACATGTTCACTCAGCAAGGTCTGTGTATAATATGAATTCATTTAGGAAATAAGTGTTTAAAAGAGTAAATTTGGTGTAGGATAATTTCAATTTGGCAAAAACTATGATCATCAACGTGTCGTCTATAGATAATGCAGTCATGCAGCCATTGCCGTGAAACAGAGCCGTGAAAGTACATGCAAATCTTCCATAGGTATAAATTTATCCTGTTGAACTTACTTTAAATAAAGCTAATACTAACAATGACCACTGCCCTTTCCTCGATCTTGATATCTATATCATTAACGGAAAGCTTAATACAAAAATTTATGATAAAAGAGATGATTTTCATTTCCTATCGTTAATTATCCATTTTTAGATGGTGACGTTCCTTGTCACCATCTTACGGTGTTTATATATCTCAACTTGTACGATTCGCTCGTGTATGTAACAACGTTTCAGATTTTAACGAAAGAAATTTATGTATTACTGAAAATTATTACACCAGGGTTTTCGATATCACAAACTAGTCAAAACATTTACTAAATTTTATCATCGGTACAAGGACATCATTCGTAAATATAGCTCAACATGCAGACTTCTTATACGTTCAGGTATTTCACATCCAATCTTTTATGGTAATATTCTTTATAAAGCACTAAAATGTCAGTATTCACCTCAGAAGCTAACAAAACTTTTAAATAGACTTATTAAAAGGGATATAGTTACGATACTGTTGTCAGGTCATTAAAGATTGCATATTTTGGCTTTAATATTGATTCACTTATAGGGTCTTTGCATCGGAACTAAACACATTTATTTAAAACCAGTTGTTGGCATGACACGGGTTATGCTCTTCTCATATATTGTATGATGGTATGATACTAAACCCTAACAGGAGGGATTGTGCCTGATATTCATATGATGAAGACATAATCTTTCAATCAGTTTAATTGAGGTCTGGAGCTGGCATGTCAGTTAACTGCTAGTAGTCTGTTGTTATTTATGTATTATTGTCATTTTGTTTATTTTCTTTTGTTACATCTTCTGACATCGGACTCGGACTTCTCTTTAACTGACTTTTAATGTGCGTATTGTTATGCGTTTACTTTTCTACATTGGCTAGAGGTATAGGGGGAGGGTTGAGATCTCATAATAGATATAGGAAGATGTGGTGTGAGTGCCAATGAGACAACTCTCCATCCAAATAACAATTTATAAAAGTAAACCATTATAGGTCAATGTACGGCCTTCAACACGGAGCCTTGGCTCACACCGAACAACAAGCTATAAAGGGCCCCAAAAATACTAGTGTAAAACCATTCAAACGGTAAAACCAATGGTCTAGTATATATAAAAACGAGAAACGAGAAACACGTATAAATTACATAAACATGTTTAGCCCCGCCGCATTTTTGCGCCTGTCCCGGGTCAGGAGCCTCTGGCCTTTGTTAGTCTTGTATTATTTTACTTTTAGTTTCTTGTGTATAATTTGAGTTTAGTCTGACGTCCATTATCACTGAACTAGTATATATATTTGTTTAGGGGCCAGCTTGAGGACGCCTCCGGGTGCGGGAATTTCTCGCTGCATTGAAGACCTATTGGTGACCTTCTGTTGTTGTCTGTTCTGTGGTCGGGTTGTTGTCTCTTTGACACATTCCCATTTCCATTCTCAATTTTATACAATTTATCATGATCTAATTTTATATAATCTTCATGGAAAGCCTATGTCTGAAACTTATCTACAGTTCTTGTAGTTTGTATTTTTAATGGTAACACGATAACATGTTTTAAAACTGACTATTTTAGCCCCTTTTTACATTGTATCATAATCCTTAAAAGTACATTCGAGAAGAGAGTTGAAATAGTTTGATAATTTGTAGAAATAAAATGTGCAAACATGTACAGCTTGTGCTAACTAAATATACACAGGTAATTTTCAACCGACTGTAACATGTGATTTAAAGCCGAGGTGGACATCCTTGATTGGGTTGGCAATTTGTTTTTGTTAATTTGTCTGATACATGTATAGTGTGAGCCGATACGAGTCACCGAACACTAAACACCTGGTCATGGAATTAGCCTTATTTGGTCACTAAAATTACGGTACGTCTAAAACCGCTCAGGACCTCCTGAGTGCACTCAGAACATTAAAAGTGCACTCAGGACATGTAATAGATGTTTTAGTGTGCGTTAAGGGTATGCATTCGATGGATAATTTAATTTTGATCTTATAATTTTTGTTTTCATAAAATCAATTTAATGTTTGAGAATTTATTTAAGTTTTATCGGCACGCGCCGTATTTTTGGATATGCATGACCGATGGTCACATTCAATACCAATTATCATGTTGTTTTGGTCGTTTGATCTTTAATAATTAGGAGTATCACTGTGATTAGTGATGGTAATAAACACATACAAATAAACTTGGCAAACAAAAAGTTTTCTTTTGAAAATGATAAACATACTGAATTGCAAAATGTTAAATAAACTTTTCGTTTTGTTTGTAATTATTGAAGCCAATTGAGAAATCTTCACAAAGTCGGGAAATATTTTCCATTCAATTTATTTCATTTGAAAACGTTAAAAATATCGATAAAGTTTATTGCCAAATGTGCATGGCGTCCTTGGGGATCAAAACCCCGTTTTAACAGCGTTTGTCTACTTTTGTCTATTGCCGAACATTCTAAAACATAATGAAACTTGACGCCAATACCACCGGAATTACATAAAGTACAAATAAAATTTTCTCTCTGATTATTTTACCAATTTCAATAGAAATTTTGTGTTCAAAGATCTAAATCTTAGTTAGACTGTTTATGCAAAAAAAAAAAAAAAAAACACAACTCATTCTTGTCCAGTAATACATTTCTTGAACTTGCTGTACTTATCAAAATACGATTTTCATATGATCAAATCTCATATAGTAAGAGCCCCCAAGGGTGACTGGGGAATAGAAGTATGGTCACCATTGGTCTTCCTCCGACCGGCAGTAAAATCCTTGCTAAAGTGGGGCGTCCGTTTGGCTGTGCGGGATGTACAAATTTGCAGCCACGTCCGATCAGAATGGGGACGTTAAATCAGATGCCTCGTGTAAAGAGAGTGCCACGCTCTTTGCACGTTAAGAACCCTGCAACAACTCTTTGAGGGGTCCGTAGGTGACCTGTTGCAAGGCTAAATTTCTGTCCCTCTCAATATACCCTCATTTCCGTGGCAGTCTAAATTTTCCAACCTTAATCCCGGACGCCCCTATTACAGAACCTACCTATTGTATTTATTGTTAATTTGTTCTGTTCTCGTCCTGAATATGCATGAAATATTTGCTACTGGACGTTAAGCAACCAACAATCAATCAATCATATAGTAAGATTTTATTTCTTATTAAAATTGTACTTGTCCAGTATTGCAGCCTAGACCTGACTATATCTGTTGTATTCTGTATCTATAGTTCGATGGGATAGATTTGTTCAACTTAATCACAAAAGTTTGAATTATTAAGTGAGAGAACATTATCTTTATAGCGGAACGTAATGTTAAAGGATCTTGCTTACTTCTTATCCTTCTTCCTAAGAAATTCCTGTATGAAGTCAGCCTCATAATAATAAAGAAACAAGTCGGAAAGATGAGGGGCACAATTGGTTCCCATTGGAATGCCTGAACAGTCAGTTGAAACACGTCCTCCAAACGTAACAAATATGCTGTCAAACAAGAAATCAAGCATCTTAATAATGTCAATTTCAGAATTTTTGTTTGAATCGGAGTGATTCTTTACAAAATAGGATGTATCTCTCCCTAAGACACGGTACGTGTTTCGACGTTGGCCATTCGTTCTTTTAATAAACAAAGCAATACCAACTTTTTCAATTTGTCTTTTAGTTTGAAAAGGGGAATAATAGTGTGCTATAGACGAACGGACAGGCCAGTAATTATGTTTCACAAATTTTGAAAATTTCATTTAACTTTATAGAAATAAAGAAATCGTTATTTGCATGCGTCACAATCTTTGATGGAAAATTCGCAATGCGGAATGCTTGCAGTAATTATTTTATCAATTCATCGTAAAACGTTGTGTAAATACATGTAAAAGAATATTATATGACAGAGACATGTATTTGTTTAATTCATTTGTTTAATATAGTTCTGTAGTTTTATGGTCAAGACAGTATATAACCGCCAATTCGAATATGTATACGTAATAATAATCATGATGGATTTTGTCTTT